>CM048665.1:4912857-6136071 GCA_026401315.1 Dysphania ambrosioides
ATCAGATAAGAATTAGCAAAGCCTCTATATTCCGCTTTATATCACAACAAAGTAGACACTAGTTAAATACGAACCCATACAGCCATACCTTATGGGATGTATAGTAGGTACTAAAGATCCGAGCAACCAAGCTACTTGAAACTTTGGTTTATTCGTTTTTACATAAGTACGTAATTCAACAAGATATTTTCTTACTTGCTCGAGTTCTAATGATTCAAGATAACCATTCGTTCCGATATAGATAGTCATTACTTGTTCTTCGACCGTGTTAATCGAAACTGTACTTTCACAAATGAAATTAAGATAGCATTTTGGAAGCTCAATCAGATACTATATTAGAGACATACTCAGTGCCAAAGTAGCATTTAGGAGAATAATTAAATTTGTATCCCCAAGTATTATGATTGGCTATAGTTAGACAAAACGAAGAATAATCACAATTAATCTTCACATCTAAATTAACATGGAAGCTTAAGGGGTCACGTGGCGGTAGACACGCCAACCAAATGATACCATGTTAGGTTTGCACATGGGACTCCCAAGAGATTCAAAGCAAGGGAATTGGGAAACAACACTGAAACAACAAAGCATACAGCAAACCTCTCTTTTCTTATCTTGTTTAATTAGGGTTTTTCCCTCTTCTTTTGACGTCCCTCTTAAGCTAATCATGATATTATTCCCCACATAAACCTACTTAATTAATTGTCAACCCAAACTCAATACTATGGAGTTTTGGGATTGATTAGTCTTAATTTCATGTGTAATGGTCCCACATAAAACATTGCGAGACATACAAAAATTGATGTTTTTATTAGGTCAAAGTAGACTAAAAGTTGATATATAGTTGATCTAGCTAGGTTACATCGATCACTCCTCCCAAAATATATAGTCTTTAATTTCTCTAGGTTTTAGCCCATTGTTAAGGTGGCATTAGTGCCTTCTGTCATTCTTGATTGTGCTCTAATTGGCCAAATTAATTAAGATTCATCTACATATTTATAGGTAACCACAGTGGTCCAATTTGAGCTTACCATTTTAATTACACTTTCTTTTTGAAGTTATCATGTGATTGCCTTTAAGAAATCAATATCTTCTATCCTGACATTAAAGTAATATGTAGTCACTTATGTAGAATATTATTTCACAATTTTGGTCTATAAAGACTAGCTTGTCATGTCTCATGTTAATTAGTTACTTGTGATATATGAAATGAGACTTTATAAATTTACCTAATTTATTTCAACTACTCTTCTATAAATAGATAATTTTGAGGTTCGAGTATGTCATCTTAGTTAGCATATTCACATAATCACACCCATTGTTTTTCAAAAGAAAATTCCGAGATAGATCGGTTTAGAAAGGCTAGCTAAGACATCGAGTTCCAGATAGCTACGATTCTCTACCCCTAAGATCGAGACATAAATTCATAACATGTTTACGTACGTACTTTATATTATAATCTTATTATATTCTATTTACGTACAAGATCTTGTAAAAGAAAATAAATTAAAAAGATATAATATCATTTACCTACCCCGGATTTAACAAAAATAAAAATGACACTTCGATCCTGTCATTTCCTTAAACCAAAGTTTGTTAATTTGTGAGATAGAATAATCTTATAAACCAAAAATAAAAATAAAAATGACACTTCTGACTTAATCATCCTAAATTATTTGTGAGATAGAATAATCTTATAAACCAAAGTTTGTTAATTTGTTTTCCATGTATGATAGATCCCCATGAGAATGGAACCCCGACATCCCACCATTGGGGTTGGAGATGACTTGATGCTTCTCTAAAATGAATCCGTGACATGAATAGCTAATGATATATTCTGAAAATTGTTAATTGGGAGGGTAGATCGCATTCCAAGTTGTATTATAGGCAGCACGTACTAGTAGCTTGACCAAAGGCCGACAAGGTAAAACACCTCTCTGACGTCCACAATGGCCCAAGCTAATATTAGCCACTATATAATTATATATACTTATAAGTATTATTTTTTTTACTAACTTTGTTATAATTTAAACATGTTCATACTTATGGAGACAATTATGAGGATAATGGACAAAATATTCTAGTCCAACCCCATTTATCATTTGCATATAATTATTTAAATAACTAACATGTTAGATGTCTATTTTAAATTTAAATAATTATTATAATAAAAATCCTCAACATTAATTAAAAAAACGCTTGACAATAATCTATATATTGCTATATTTTCTTTTATTTTTAATGCTAACTAATTTAATTGGCTAAATATTTTGAGATTGAATGATAACCGCACGCATCAACATAAAAATGATTTTTCTTTGTATATCTAACCTATAACACTCAACCGTACTCTTCACTTAAAACAAAAACAAAAAAAAGTTATTGGCTTAATTACGCTATTTTGGAAAGAATACATAGAATGTGATATTCTTAATTAACTATAAACTAATCTATAGTTTAATAATATGCAATGGTATTTATTCTAAAATGGAAAAAAGGTGAAAAAGATTTAACACTCTAAAATGGAGGAAATAATTATTACATTATTGGAATATATATTCGATAACTATCAAGAATTAATTCAAAATAGACGTGATAGTTTATTTTCTTTATTATTTTTATTGGTAAAAAAAAATCCAAAAAATGTGAGGGGGGAATAATGGACCACTAAGGTCTCCATCCAGGTGATTCAACTATATCTTTGTGGGGGGAAAGTGGGGTTCTCATGTAATGTGCATATCCACTTGGATTAAAGCGACCCACCCTTAATCAATTTTCCTCCCAACGTAGGTCCTTCAAAGGAGACATTTTTACGTGCGCCATTATGAAAGGTGGGGTCTAATCAGTCATTTCTTAATTTATTTTCCATCTACATATGAGTTCATAAAATGCATAATGCGCAGATTAAAATGAGAAATTATTGGTTAGTCCATCGACATTACGGTACTTAATTACAAGATAGATTAAGAGAATGTTAATGGCAATAAAATAAAGAGAATATGTCCCTAATACTAAAGTACACCGTAACATAACAAGGAGCATGTTCATATGTTGTTAATCAATTATAATGAAGATATGAAAAGGCTACTAAATCCTAAGATTACACTACTTTCAAAAGTATCTAAACATCACCTACCTATATATATATATGCCCTAATATTCTTGCAATAACGTGTGTTCAAATTCCTTCTATCTATCATATACAAAGTACATTGGATCTTAAAATACGATAAGATAATTGTATCCTTAATAAAAGTTACTCTTAGATATGATAAAGTGGTTAACGCATGACTTAACCAAAGTTACTCTTAAATGTAATTGTAGGACATTTTATTAGTCTCAAGCAAACTATTCGAGTTGTTAATAATAAGAACATGTAACACGAAAGAAGACAAATTAAAGAAAAGGGCCGGGGATAAATATGGAAAACTTGATAGCTAGTAGTGAATTGACACTCCCCTCTCCCCACCAAAAAAAATAGAAAAGATCCTATCGAAATGCCACCAACCCTAGCAAGCAATCACCAAATATCACCCAAAAGCTGATACTACAAAAAACCTATCGTTGCCAACAATTTGTTTGTAGGAAGTTGAGCATCCAAGAAAGTAAAAAGGCCAAAAATTGGCATATATCTTCGCAAAAAGCCCTTAAATTAACAACTAGCAATGTACGTATCACATATGCTTTGACTTGAGTAGATATGAAGCTTCAATGTTTCCAACACCACTACTTCACAAGCTTTCACCCTAAGTATAAGTTCAATTATTAGGCCTCTCTATGTCTCTTCAATATTTTTATTGTTTATACATTCAATTTTTTTCACTACGAAATAATTATATAAAAATTGATTAAAACACGAATCATAGACTAACTTTATATATATATATATATATATATATATATATATATATATATATATATATATATATATATGGCGTAGATGACTTTTATATATTTAAATTAAATATTTATTATCAATTAAAATTGATTATTATTATATACTTCAATCCATATTTATTTTCGAATTTTAGAGAACATGACCTATTAAATTCAACATAGTTTATAGAGTAACAAAGATTAGATGACATTGAAGGAATGTTTGGAAACAAAGAATAGAAATTTTCTTGAGCCCTATATCTCTATCAATTAGTGGGTCTAAAATAATAAACAGTGTATTTGTTCTACGAAGTACTTCTGAATTTTGGAGGTGACATGTAAATGTAGAAAACCCCAAACTTGAGATTAATCTTTGTAGAACACTAAACTTGACTATATGTTTATATCTTCCTAACTTTATAATATACTATGGTGTGGGGTATACAAAAAAAAATAGGGGAGTAATGGTTGTACATGTAAATGGTATGTAATTGAACATCATGGCATCTCCACCTCCAAGGGAGCCCATGCACGGTGTTGACAACCTTTAAAATCAACACAAAATCCATTCCATAATTATAATAATGATGATCCTATATTCGAATGATTAATACCTTTAAAGAAAGCACTATCAAATGCATATCCCTAATCATCCCCCTCTAATACAGTTATTAATTATAAAACTCATACTAGTAGAGACCACCAAAGCATTAAGTTATCTTAAGAGTAATTAGTAATTAATTAAACACAACAAAATCATAGTTAGAGGAGGCAACAAACCGAGATTCACGGCTTGAGCAAGGTTAGAGGGAACCTTCCCCTATACTTTGTCTTCTCTCTTTCTCAATAATAAAACACAATGATAATATTATTATTATTTGATGCTACTCTAGTCGGCAGTCGCAATTCCACCTGCGCTTCCACACGCTTCCTCTGTTCAATTATTTAACTACTACTTATTTAATTAACTTGGCTACACCACGTCATCTCATATATGTTGTTGCCTTCCTAAGCTAATTATGTAGCTAGTTGTTCACTGCTATACTATTTCTAGCATTTGTTTTTACCACCGACCTTATTATATACACCGACTAATACACTACATATCAATGTATGAAAAATATTCTCGATTTATTGAATTAATTTAGTGATCTATAGGCATTCATCATCGACAATGTACACTAGATTTAACATTTCTTCAATATGTTGCACGGAATTAAAAACAAATAAACGGAAAACCTAGACGGAAATCTACTATTCTCTATGTCCCCCTAAAATTATACGTCCCAAGTACGAAAATCAACTTTTTTTTTAAGATATAATGAAAACTCTATAGGGGAACAATCCAAAATGATATGAAAAATCTTTAAAGGAATGAGGCAAAATCTAGAGGACAATCCAACATTTAAAATAGAGCAATCTTTAGAAGACTGAGAAAGTATCTTGTTTCTCTACACTACAAACAACAATGTACGGATGAGATCAAAAAAAGAAAGAAAAAAAAAACATCAATGAGAGTATAGTATGAAATATTTGTATAAGTAGTGTATAAAGTAGGTTTCATGACTTCAAAAAAAAAAAATGTAAGTCATGAAACCCAATTTCCAAAGATCTAGCTACCAATAGTGCAAAATTGTTTGTCATTAAAAACTTTTATATAATCCTGAGTTTCTAAGTTTCTGAAACAGAAAACATGAGCTCCCGAAGAATTTCCTTGCATGAATAAAGGTTATTTCACAACCATAGTTTTGTGTTAATGGAATGTATATAATGCATTTATGTAATGTATTATTGAAGCTCACATGGGAAGCCGTTTAATAATAATTGGAAGTTGCTTATTATTATTACTCGTACTACTTGTTGCTTGTATTATAATTATTATATATGAAGTTGTACTCAGAGCCTCAGAGGGGAGGCTTGTTAATTATGGGGGGTGGGACTCAAAGTTCCGTTGTTTCTTTCGGTTGGTTAGTGGGACAGCTGAAGCCTGAAGGTCATAGGTTGACAATTTTTGTGATCATATATGTATTTATACTCCTCTATTTTACAAATATTACATCATTTACTACTTATAAAAAATTTAACAAATATTGCAACGTAACATAATTCTCTCTGTTAAAAGCAAAACTACAAATGAACAAGAATAATATTATTGGAATTGCTTAATTGCGGATTATATCGCTCTTTTTAGAACATTAACAATACTTCCTTAAAATATGCAAGCAGCTTGAAGAGTCGTTGGATGTTCTCAAAGATAAGATAACCTTCGAAATGATATAATGGTGGACTTGCACTAATCCAGCAATTGAGCAAATCACCCAAAACACTAAGGAAATTGCTCCAGGTTTTTAGGGAAAAGAGGGGAGAAAAAAGTAATTTTTGTTGAAGTTGAGAAGTGAGTTTAATAACAAAAAGTCTAATATAAACCAAGGCACTAAATGCGTAACCGTCCAACATTCAAATTTGCATTAATTAAATCGTGCTCAAAAAAGTCCAAAATATATTATGTTTACTCAATCACAACCCGGCCCAATCTGGCTCGGCACTGTGCGTGTGTTGTTTGGTTGGTTAGTGTCTTCCTCTTCCACAAAAGTAGGTAAATCTTGAATCACACCCATGTAGTTAAATCTATCTCTTTATAAAGGTCATTCAAAAACTCTTCACCCACGTACCAGTGTGGGACTTTTGTTTTGAAAATTCACATCATTTTACAATGAAATTCTCACATGCTCTATCAAAAAACACTATATATTCTAATAGAATACACATATGTTCCAACACTCTATATATCTCTCCCCATGGCATAAGACTATATATATATTTTCTCTCTATCTCTCTCCTCATCTAAAATCTCGTGCACTCCCTCCATGTTATAATAATATCTATGAAATGAGAGAAGCGGAATTCATCTTTTTCGTATAAAAATTTCTAAGAGCCAAGTTGGGAGACATAATATTTGGTTTGGAAAAAAAAGAAAAAGGAATTAGGATTTCGATCTTATTAATGCTATAATAATGCATAATAATCTTTATAAGTGCAACATGAATTGAAAAATGCAAAAACTATTGTGAGATTGTCTCACAGCAAATGTTTAAACTTAATAATTTTTAATTATCCCCTTCATCTTCTTATGTGCTTAGTGAGTTATCCCCATCTCCTTGTAATTTGAGATGTTTTCCATGTTTTCATCCAACATTTGCCTATCATAAGTCATAACAACTTCAATTCGTGTCAATTTATCTCTATTGAACCTCCACCGTCGTCTCAAATGCACGATTTAAGATCTATTTCATCTATCATAAGCTTCAACTATGTAATTGATGCATGCATGCCCTATTTTTCACATGTCATTTCACTCTCTATACATGACTAACATCTTGCACATATACGAAATTATTCATTAATTACTATGTGTAAACGGTAATTATTCATTAAAAGTCAACGAATAGAACATAGTTACACATACGAAATTATTTGCACATAATAGTAATTAGATTAGATGCAACACGAAGTTTTTAATATTCGAGTCCCACATAGCATCTGTTTCCGGTTATACATGACAATATTAAAAATAAAAAATAAAAAGATCAGACTTCCTGCATGCATTAAGATTTTTAGGACTGTTTCTCTACCAAGAAATATAAGGAATTTTAGGACCGTACCTTCCGTGGTACAGTCTGTTACGTTAAAGAGCATTCATCTCATTAATCATTAATAATTTATCAAAGAAGATCAAATCTTAATATCCTATGCGTCGAGGTATCGTACAAAAAGGAGAAGTTTCTAATTTATACTTACTAATTTATACTTGATATAAATTTGAAAATTTATATCACATTCAGATGATATTATCTCAAGTAAGAAATAATGATTGAAATAATGATTTTAGATGTAGAAATAATGATATCGAATATAGAAATAAAATTACAATAATAACCGTTAATAATATATGCACAATAATTTATACTTGATATGAATTAGAAAAGCCTCGTACAAAAAGTAACGAAGACGTACTTCATGAATCTACACATGAACTTGCCAAGATTGCGGTAAGCCGGAGGGCCTAAGGGGGAAGCTCAAATGCACATGAGCGTTCCTCAGCTCCTAGACGGCTAGACCCTATAGCACTCGACTATGTCCTTCTGGCATGAGGCAAAGGACATGAGGCTTGCAAAAGATAGACGCAAGAGTTGAAACCCTCCATGCACCTTCCAAAAAACATGGACGAGCTGTACTAATCATAGAGTACAGCAATCATCTATATTTTCATCTACACGACTGCATGAATTATAAATATCTAAGTTGATGATGAATCAAAGTTGAGAAAAGATAAAATAAAATAAAAAAAAGGACAGATCGAAGGAGGAAAATGGGACAGCAGGCTAGAATGATGAATATGCTAATTAATAATTTCCACCGTTAATTTGCAGTGGCTTACGGGTCATCATTTGTGCACCAACAATCATACCTCAATTCAATCCTAACTTCTTTATTAATTTCTTTAATACTTCTATCACATTAGTCAATAGACCCACAATGCCACAATCGTCATACTACATTTTTGTTACTCTTAAGTTTACGAATTTCTCTTATATGTCAAAAACTTGTGCATACAAGTTAAAATTATTACTCCCTATGTCTCAATTTAGTTGCTACATACGACTTTTCACAATTTCTAAGATCAACGTAAATCATTTTTTTCTCTAAATTTATAAGATAAAAAATTACGAAAATTTAATATACGTTCAAAAAGTATTATCCAATCATGGTCACATTTACTTTACATTTGGTTGACAGAAAAACATAATTTTCAAAGACGGGAAGATGAGACAAAAACTGACAAACTGTTCCGATAGAGTAGGACTCAAAATGGGCCCACTCTCAGTTAATTTAAAATAGATAAATATCCACATTTACTGCCCATTTTGCAAGTAATATTTTGGGCTTTTGAAGCCCAAATGACGTGGGAAGATCCAAACCATATTACTAAATAAATACTTTTTGTAGCAAAGTTTACTAGTTTAAGCGGTATTTTACCCGTCATCCGGATGCCCTTTTTTTTAACTCCCTTCGTTTTGGACGCTGATGGGCCTTTGGCGCACTTATTGGCCCACACAATTTTGTGACTCCTGAAAGTTAGGTTTGGATAGATATTATACTTATTCAATTATTTATAATAAAAAAACAAAACATAGTATAAAGACATTTTTTGTCATTATAATATATATATATATATATATATATATATATATATATATTGTAAAAAAATGCGAATGCCCTACAGTCTACTGTTAGGAGTTTAGGAAAGCTACTATTCGAATATGGGTCTTTCTCATCATGTAGTATTCTACAATGTGAGTATATATTATGATGGGTCATGTTTTATATCGACCAACCATGTCATTAGAGTGACTTTTTGCAAATAATAGTGTATATTATGTTCATGAAAAAAGGATTGGATTTGGTGACGATGCAAGTGATAGGCCATGTAATATGTACGGACACTTTATGCATAGGGCTTTAAGTTAGAGCTATATGTGGTGCCATGAAGTTATTTAAACATACTTTGTAGGTGAAAGTGTGTAATAACTATGTATATGTGGATGCATTTAGAAATAGGTGTAAAAGTCTTTTTCCTAACCCCTTAAGAATAAAAATCTTACCCACAAGTAGTTCAAAAAGGCTTTGAATTAATGATGAAATTCGAGGTTAGATATATAATGTAAATTCGTATAAATTCCATAGCAAATTAAGAGTCTTCCTCCTCAGAATAGAACAAGCCCACAAATGTTTAAGAAAATAGGATTTACAAGAACTGATAACGTTTTTGAAAGTTTAAAGAAAACAATTTCTTAAATAAAGGGAGTATAATATATGGTCATATTCATATTGAGTAGACATGAGACATTGATTCATGATGTGTAGGCATGTCACCAAACGCTAGTCTCGTCCAATTCCAAATCTACTTTTAGAAGTAATGACAAATCACCCTAAAAAAAAAAACGAAACAACAAAGAGTGAAATTACTTGAAAGATAGGTACTCAAGAACCTCCATTCAGGGTTGACACATTTCACAACCACATACGTTGGGTCTTATTCATAAACTGTCTTGGTGTACTTCAACTTATTAATGTCCTAATCTAACTTTTAGGTGTCATAATGCATGACTAAAACCAAAATTAAGAAAGAAAATTGCAGATATATGATCTTGAGAAGACAATTACATCTTATTCGGGTACTGTATGATTATGTACTGATAATTTCAATTATTTACAGTCATGTCTTGCGTTAGGACCAATTTAATTTAACTAATTATGATTAAATGTATAAAGTTAGCAATCAATCTTTAGTGAGAAGGATTAAATAAACTGAAGATGGGAAAGGTATGAAATGATCGGGTTGGCACGCAAGTCGAGCATACACGACACACTTTTGGCACGATACGACACAAGCACAAACCGTGCAAGGCGTGACATGCTGTCCGTGGAATGGACCGCAGGCCTGACCGCGGACAACAAAAATAATTTAGACACAAGCCCGCGAGCAGCACACCAATTTGGTACGAGACGACCTATAAGCGCGATTCGAAACACACTATTATTTAGTATAATTTAATATTATTAATATTAGTAATACTATTATTATTAATACTAAAATTAATATTACTATTATTTTTATTATTATTATATTCTTATATTATAATTTAAATTAACTAAAATTGTATTTTTCAATTCTATTATGTACTTCATTTTTTTCTGTTTAAAAATTAGGTCAGCACGAGACACGACACAAAATGCCAGGCACATGGACCGTGCAAGACCATAGAGCAAGTTTTAGGAAAAGGTAGCACGACACGGCACGATCATAATTAGACACGACACGACAAGAGGTCAAACACGAGTTGACACGGCCTACGGCGGTCACCATGGCCACCTCTACTTAGGGATAGATCCAAAATTGACAGTTAACCATTTTTATTCAATCTTTTTTTAATATTATGACAAGTCTATTTTTTATTCTAGTTCTAACAACAATAACATTTTTATCCTGAGAGAAATTTTGTACGGAGAAATAGCTTTGTTTTTATGTTAAGTGTGGATCTTATAATATATTCCTAAAGAATCTAGGAAAAATCTTATAAATAATCTTAACATTGAATCTTATATGGTCCAAAACAACTATGAAGAACAGAGTATACAATTTCTTACCGGCATATTTGTCCTGTACTATACATGAGGAAAGTGTAAGTACAAAATTATGCACACCAGATACAAAAAGGCTATTGTATCCCAATAGAAATTACCCTTTAATGTAACAAAAATTACCCCTCAACGTTGATAAAGATTGAAATATGTTATCTTAAGGGGTAATTTTTGTTATATTAAAGGGTAACTTTTGTTATATTAAGGTTAACTTCACCTACAAAAATTTTTAAAGTAGAAATATTTTTGACAAAGAAAATAAGAAATAGTATGAACACATAAAGACAGAGGTAGGAAAACCAGAAAACCAGAAAACTAGAAAACCAAAAAACGAGTATAATTTCAAAAAAAAAAAAAGGGAAAATTCTACACTATTGACTAAAATATAGTCCTTTAAATCGTCTCAAAATGGTCAGATGGAATCATTAATTTTAGATAAGCAAAACTTAGGACCACTTATGTACGTTACCTATTCAGGCCTAGGTCAAACCCGACCAACTCCAAACTAGTCTAGCCTACAGTAAGTAAAACCAAGTGGATAATTGGAGTTTAATGTTTACAGGGAGCTTAATCACACCGCCCATTAACCAAATTAAGTTCATGTCCACTCCAATGGGAAAACAAGCACTAATATTGTATTAAATCATCATAATGAATGCAAATATAGGCAGTAAAACAAAGAAAAATCGGCAGAAACATTCCACACAATCATTTAGTAGGTGATACAAGATAATTTTGTAACCACATTTTCCTATTATCAGCTACCCTATCGAGCAGTGGACTAAAACCCTGGGAGGTGGGACCGCAATCAAAGATTTCGTTACCAATAATGACAGACAACGAGAGCTGCAGAAAATTGTAGGGTTCAACAAAATTAAACACAATATTAGGAAGATAAAAGAAACATTAATTATGTGTAGTCCCTTTCACTTTTTTGAAACAAAATTAGGTTGATTACAATCATATGACAAGCGCTATAAACTAGTAGATTAATTCGTAATGAAATATCAATGTCGCGTGGATGAACAAGGGTTACCAAACACCAGAGAGCCACATAACGTGGCTTTTTTTAGTCGAGTGACAGATGAATGATCGAGAGTCTCAAAGGACAAACCTTTGAGGAAGATACCAAAGGGCCTAAATGGGTAGAAAGTAGCTTTGGAACTTGGGTCAATCATTTTCAAGGCCAACCAGGGGGCTTTAATTTGGGAAAGACAAGTTAAAGAAAACGGACCTCTCACCACTAGGGTGGGTCTTGACCAAATCAACAAACATATCACATGCCCCATAATTGTCTTCATCTATCTGCATTATATGCCGAGTTGTCAACAGAAAGATGAAGAAGATTTGCTACCTTACGTCCTTTCACTTGGCATTTATGTTTTAACAGCGACCCTCCTCTTCTTCCACTGTCCTGTCTGCTTCTGCTCATCCTTCTTCCTCTTTTTTATCTGCTTGTGTACAGACTTCCCTACCATAGAGGGCTGGTCTTTCAGTGCAAAACTTTTAGCAACATGACCCAAATGAAGTTTCGTCATAGTGAATATCCTTTTTAGCTCCCCTTTATGAACTGGGTATCCTCGGATCCAAGCAACAAATGCATCCTTTGCCATCATCTTCAACTTGGACTGACACAAGAGTTCAGCATAATCAGGCCGAGGAACAAAACTGAACATCAACATAATCAGAATACTTCTTTACTGGAATAAAACTGAGAAAGGCAATCCATGTGTTCAACAGTTTTCATCTTTAACACCAATATAATTTTAAAGCACTGACGCCGATAATCAACTAGTAACTGGTGAGGAAAGTCAGCCAACTGTTTTTAATTCACAATATTAATATGCGCTTTTGTTCAACCTGTGTATCTTTTAAAAACTCGTCACTTTATCATGAGATGGGTCATTTAGAATGTGAATTTGCACTACTTTTTGCCCAAAAGTTAAGCAGTGGGCAAGAATTGACCACTTAGCTAGGCTATTATCTCACAAGACTTGCAGGATTATGAATAAAGAAGCAAGAGAAGGGGTACTCAGGGGAGAGCAAACCAAATCCGCGTAGCTCTATGAAACCTAGGTCCATCACCACACCCTCCTCAACTACAAATAAAGCATGTGACAGGAGCCAGTCCTGATCTAGGTGACCGAAGGCATTAACTATAAAATTTGGTAAGTAGGTTTAGTGCATTGGGAAAAATAACATAGGGTTCTAGGAGTAATTTTAATAGATGTCAAGAAATCTGATATTTATTCTTGTTTCAATTTGTCCAAATGAAAATTGAGTTGTTGATCAGCAAAAATGTATTTAGACTGGCAATAATTACGGATAAGTAACATATTCATACATAGATTTTACCAGATCATGGCACATATTTGTATTGGAGCACAGGGAATTAAAGCTAAGAGAAAGGAAAGTTGTTAGAATACCTCTGCAAAAATAAATGCCTCGAGAGCCTTCTGTAGACCAATTAACCAGGGATGCATCTCTACTGAAACAAACTTCCTCGCAAGGTGCTTCTGACCGTACAATGGGAAGCTATCCAACACCTTTTGTAGTGGATATTCTGTTAATGATACACCAATTTTCCCCAACTCCTTCAAATAGTCCTCTTCAGTGGGCTGTAAAAATAACAATGAATCTCCCTTCTTGCCCAAACGAGCTGTTCTACCAACCCTGCATTTTATTTACACAAAAAATGAACTAAGACCTATAATGAGTTATGCATACAGAACCAACACACTCAACAGCAGTAGAGCAGAAACAAATAAGTCAAAGAACTAGACCATGAATTAGAACCACAGGAACACAAAACAAGGATATATCATGCTTCTAAATGAAGCAGTTACATAATTGCAGCATTGTATGACAAGAAGCAGAAAAGGAGCATACGAGATTAACCACAGAGAGATCCTCACCCATTATACACACTCCTATAAAATAAGCACAAGCATACACTTTAAAGTACACACCTATGAACATATTCAATGAGGTCTGCAGCGGTATCATATTGTATAACACATCTAACATTATCAATGTCCAAGCCTCTTGCACCAACATCAGTACATAGAAGAAGTGCAGATTTTTCTGCTTTGAAGTTCGGAGTTGTATTTATTCGCTCTTCATTGTCCATGCTCCCATGCAAACGGAAGGTTTTGCAGTTCATGAAAGGCCGCCTTTCTTTGGTTTCTCTTGCAACATTAGGCGGCCACTGAAACTTATTCAGAAGTGTGTAGTGGAAGTCCACAGCAGCAGTAGTCGAGAAGAAGACAATAACCTGTAAGTTTTTGTAGCAAAATGAATCAAACTTTTAACAGGATCAAAGAAACTAAATAGTCAAGAAGTAAGAGAAAGGAGCATGTCTGATACAAAAAGCTCACAGCTCAGTGAGTAGACAAATTAAATGGGTATCCACATGTACATATGACACGAATGAATAAATCAACATAGGCTTAGGATAGATGAGATGAATGTAAAATTAAAGGAAGACGAACTTTGATTGATTATAATCTTGAGAACAGCAATAAAGTGGATATTCAAGCATTTGAGAGGCTTTTATTCTCTCCCCGTTAACCTTCTATGGGTAAACTAATCACTCAATAACATTCAACATGCTTTCACCCTCCCTGATTTTCTTTTTTTATAGAGCTGATAACCCGCCAAACAGAAGAAAACTGCATACATCAGAAATAATAATTCACATAGGGCAGGAGTAGAACATGAAATAGAATCCAACCTTTTGGGTAGTTTCCCTTTCAAAAAGTTTCTTGAGAAGGGAAAGAAGAACTGTAAGCCGTGCACCACAAGGCACTGACAGGAAAACAAGGGTTATTGAGCTTGTTGTGTCAGAAACTAGCTATCAGAAATATAATAATGATAATAATAACCTTAGATTCACAAGTACCTTTGACAAACTTCTGAATTAGTTGAGATGGGAGGTTGTAATCCCCACTCAAGCAGTCTTTAACTCTCCCACTGAGTTCTGATTCATCCTCCTCCAAGCATACAGACCCAAAATGCGTGGAAAAAGAATTTTGATTGAGCTCCTTTTCGGTAAGACCAATCATAACTGGATCTTCTAGACTAATTTTAGCAAGACGATTGACCTTGTCATTTAAGGTAGCTGATAAGAGCATATTCTGCCTTTGAATGTCGGAAAATCTAGAGTTCCCTCTTTCATGATCGATAGACCTGTTTTTCCTTGAACCAAAAAAATCAAGTATCTCCTCTATTTGTTTACCAAATCCCATTTCCAGTATACTGAAAAAATCAGCATAGTCAGACACATGGTAAAGAAAATGATCAAGTGTTGCATAGTATAGGTTGTCAAAGAGAGCTCCATGATTACCTGTCAGCTTCATCAAAAATCAACCAGCGCAAATTTGTATGCAAGAATGATGATGTGTTCTTTAAGTGATCCAAAAGACGACCAGGAGTCGCAACAAGTATAGTAATACCTAAAACACCAACTTGTCAAAATATATTCACACTAAAAGTCCATACTCATAATTAACCATTCATAGATTCATCGGTAGGCAATGCAGCAATTAGCACGCGAGATTAACCAGTGATCAGAGGACATTGTTCAATGTATGTTGCTTAGTCGTAGCACTCAAATCTTCCAGCCACCACATCATCACATCATACAATATAATAAATGAACCCAAAATAATGCCAGAAACTTAAAATCACAGAATGACATTGCATGTCAACATAATTTATCAAGAAAATAGATAGAGATCTTATAAACTCATAAAATAGCAGCAAAGAGGCATGCAATGAGATATATCAGAAAATTTTGACAATCTTACAAACTAGAAACACCTAACGACTAATTTCCACAAAATAAATGTACGAAAAATAAAACCAAGACATAGTAGCTTCGAATACTTGGATAAATTACAGCAGATCAAACCAAGGGGACACCTGAAATTTCTATGCTGAATGCAAAGTGCGCTCATTAAACAGCATGGCAATATATTATTGAACTAGGTTGACATGTGAACCTGATCAGACTAGAAACTTAGTATCTGAAGACATCCTGTGCCAGGTTTTATGAAAAAAATACAAAATGAAAACTAAAAAAATACAATTGATTGTAGTATCAAGGCCCTGTTCTTCCACCAAATGAGCTTGGATTCTTCATATCCTTCAAAAAGTTTTAAAATAGGTAACAGAAGCTTATGCTGATCGCAGTAAAGAAGAAACTTGAAAATTTACATGGACTTTTGAAAGTTGAATAAAACCACAGTTCAAGTTGTTCTTGATCACCATTGCAACTTCTTTGCATTTCTATATGCCTATTGGTAAAATTCTGAATCCCTAGTGGCTCTCTACCTCAGATTAACAGCTTGATTAAAACATGACTTCAATGTATATAAAAAAAAAACTCAAGGAGGACTGCGGTGATAGGGGTCTGGCAGAGGTCTGACTGCACTTAGACACGTCTTAGATGCACCCCACTTGCCCACTACATAAAAATAAAATTTTATTTTGAAATTTTGTCAGAAATAAACCTCAGACACGTCTTGTGCGCCTCTATGAAGGTACCTTGCCTGGGCAGAAAAAGGCACTTCACCCCTATCACCCGCGCGCATCAAGGGCACCATTTTTAACACAGTGTGACTCAAATTTGTCCCAATTTAGGAAAGGGTACCATCAAGGAAATCCAACAAATCTCTATCATCGAAAGTGGCCACTATTTATTGCCCACTCCTCAAACAAAATCAAATGTATGCATAACCAAAAGATAGGGAGAAATTAATGGTTTTATGCTTTAGTGTTGAATAGAGAAGTTCAAAAATTCAAGATTCAAAGGATAATATTTTGTAGATATGGAAGATATCTAGCTTACTAAAAATAACCTAATAATTCAACCCCTTGGATCAATGTCAGGAAAGCAAATACTAAGTAGGAAGTTTACTGCTCTTCAATTCAAGACCGTCATGCATAAAAATTTTGTTTAGTTTATAATACAACAACAATAACAAACCCGAGCCTTATTCCCAAAAAGATGAGGTCGGCCACATGAATCAAGAGTTTATCTCATGTGATCATCTACAAAGATCCTCCTCTCTAGTCACTCCTATCCAATGCCACATAGACTAACAAAGCCAAGATTATATATCTTTTCTAAGTTCCTTCATCCAGTTCATCTTTATGCCTTCCACATTTTTCACTAATGCATTTACAAATCAACATCTCATACTCTTATATATCCGAACCATTGTGACCAATTCTGCCTTTCTTATGTCACTCCAACTTTCTTCTGAATATTCATATTCCTAATTTTATCCCTCAAGGTGTTTCCGCATATCCTCCTCAATAAATGCATCTTTACTATACTCACCTTATGTATGTGCTCATAAAAGATGATAATACAAAAAGCTTCATAAGCTTTAAAAACTATATGAATGCTCAATAAACAAAAGCAGCACATATGATCTAAGTAGCACAATTCACATCATATGAGAAGCTTAGTTCTTACCTTTTCGCAACCTCGCCTTTTCTTTTGACCTATTTTCACCACCCATTAAATATCCTGGAACGATCCAATGAAATCTGTGCAGCAGCTTTTGTAATATTCCATAAACCTGCGAGCATAACTCACGCGTTGGTACAAGTACCAACGCTGTTACCACACTTTAATTATCTTGGGCTACAAATTCATAAAAAAAAAAAAAAAAATCGAAGGGATATATGCAAATAAAGGGCTTGAAATAACTTAACAAGAACTAGCAATCAAGTCAAACTCAAATGTTCGTATATATATTACGAACATGAATAGCACATGCAAACAATCTTTTGAAATCAGATATATGTTTGAAGAAGTCCACGCCCATGCACCCATGTCGATTTTTAGGATAGTTTCCCATGACTTGTATTACATGGAAAAATAAGGAGAACTTGTGACAACATAAAAATTTACATTGCCTTTCACTTATTCTATAGATTGCAATCCATAAATTAGTAGTCTCCATGGGAAGTACAGAAACAATACAACATTACACGATCTTGACCTTTTCTTTCAATCAATTAGCTGGTATCACCAATTACACCATCATGACAACATTAGTTGGATAATAAAGGTCTTATAATACAGCCCTTGTCTAACGTTGTTCAATCGAAAAGGGTCGAATTCCACATTACCGAACTCAAAATTAACAAACTGATACATGACAGTAAATATTATTAATTAACCACAGAATAAAACACTAAAAAAAAAAAAAAAAAAAAACTGAACAAAACAACAGGAAACATACCAAAAGTACCATCAGCCCTCTGAACTCGGGGCTGGTACTTGTGCAAGTGATTAATAATGGGGGCCAAATACGCAATAGTCTTGCCAGTCCCGGTCGCAGCATTAACAAGTCTGATAGCAAGGAAAATAACAATCAAACACAAGCCACACCATCAAAACCCTAAAAAAATTATAAAAAAAAAAACATACACATGGCGGCCGGAGAGTATAACAGGAATGGCTTCAGATTGAACGTGCGTAGGACTCTCGAAACCCAACCGCTCTAACAACAACAAACTTCACATGAATTAGAATCAGAATTAAGAGAATAATGGAGAATTGAATTGCAAGTGAGGATAAGTGTGGAAAACCTCGGAGTTGTTCGCATAAGGCGGATTCAAGACCGAGGCTAGAGAATGTACAAGACGCAAACACTTCGTTGTTACAATTCTGCGGTTGTTGTTGTTGTTGTTGTTGTTGTTGTTGTTGTTGTTGCTGTTGCTGCTGCTGCTGTAGCGGTTGTTGCTGCTGTTGCTGTTGCTCCGACTTTGACATTGACTTCGGCTTTTGACGAAGCTCTTTTCGTTGGTCTTGCTTGAGATTTCTGAAATTGAACTTCATTTTTGTGATTCAGGTTTTCCGATTAGGGTTGAAGGGGGAATTGGGATGAGATGGAAGAGTAGGAGAGGGGAAGGGTTTATAGTTAATTAAGGGGAGGGGTTTATAGTTAATTAGGCTTTCTTTTGGTATGGGACTCCGGGAGCAATTCCCCATAGGCCATATCACTAATGTTTTTTTTGAAAATAACTACCTTTTGACAATTATGCTACTTTTTCAAATAATTCCAAGTGGCCACTATATCATGCATTTCTTAAAATGAGCTGTTTAAAAAAATAAATTTGAGCTTTTTGAGACTCAAACATATGACCTAAATGTCAAACATATTCACCACCATCACTAGATTAAATATTATGATATCTATCGAGTTATTTTGTTTATAATTTACCGAGGGGGTCAAGTAGCCCCTTAACCTAAAGGGTTATAATCGCAAAAATAAAATAAAAAATAAAAAAATTGTCAAAAACTTCTTTTTTAAAACCACAAAAAAATCTAGGTGGAAAACTAATGTTAAAAATTTCAATTATAAGAAGCTACCACAACCCCTTTTTTAGACGTTGACCTATTTCGATAGCGTTTATTACTCATGTGTGCATCAAGTGCCTAAATAACTCGAACTTCATTACTAATTTCTCTCTTTCTCCCCAATTTTTTTCCTTCGTCTCTTTTCTATTCTAGTGACATGGACTTTGCTCATCTTACAATCCCCATTAACTCCCATCCTCATACTAAGTTTCAACACAACAATCATAGCCTACGTACACTAAAAAAGCATCAACAAACTCATACCCCAATAAGGTAAATTTGTACGCTTACCCTAACTCTCTCTTCCATTCATTACTTTCTAACATTGGAAAATTCCCCTAATTTTCTCACCCTATTCGGTCTCTTCATAGTGAAAGGCAAGCAAAAAGAGAAAATTAAAGGCACAATCAAAGGCGATAAAGGGTACCAACTACACCATTATCCAAAAGTACAAGTAATAATCCAAAGTAATTAATCACAAAGCTCAGTTTTAATCATTTTTATTATTAGTTAATCGAAATTATGTTTAGGTATAATTGGAATAAAATAACATAATTAGGTGGCTAATTATTATATAAGTATAATTATTATATGTTATTGTTGATGTTGAAATTTTACTCTTGTATACATGTAATTAGGTTTAAGTTATGACTTTAAAGTGAAAACAATGTTTAAAATATGTGCTTTTTATGTGTTGTTTGTAGGGATGGCAACGGACCGGATCGGGACCGGGTCCTTATGGATCCAGATCCAGATCCGTTTTTCAAGGATGGATCCAGATTCAGATCTAAATCTGCCGGGTATAAAAAGTAAAGATCCAGATCCAAATCCAACGGATCCGGGTCCAAAACGGATCCTACATATTTTGACTATTTTTGCGACAATAATAAATTTCAAATTTATAAATCTGCATTTTGCATCTACTACAACAATCCAACGAATGATATAAGTTCAATACTTGAATACAATTCATATAAATAATCAAATATTACAAAATAACAAAGTACAAATGAATAAAATCAAATGGCCCAAGAACCCACGGACCAAGTTGTGGCGAAGCGAGAGCAGCGATAAAGACAGTGTTCGGTGTTCCTGGTTGTGCCGCCGAGGTGAGACCGTGAGAGTGGAGAATTGGAGACTAGTGAAATGTGAGACTGTGAGAGAGACAACCAGAGTACTGGACAAATGAGAGTGCCGCCGAGATCAAGTTAGGGATTTAAGGTTTGAATTTGGGCCTAACGGATCCGGGTCCAGGTATTATGGTTGGACCCGTAACCGGATCTGTTTTTCAGTCATAGGACCCGGATCCATCGGGTCTAAATTTTAAAGACCCATATCTGCAAAAACGGATATGGATCCACAGATTCAGGTCGGGTCTAATATCCGTTGCCATCCCTAGTTGTTTGTATTGATTGGGTTTAATGGTAAGATAAATGTTGATTATCCAGTGTATAAAATCTTGGGTGAGTGAGGGAGACTTTGTTACAAAAAAGGGGAGAACAACATATGAAAAGTGTAATGATCATTTTCGCCTTGCCTTTGCATACTAGTGTGAATAAGGTCTATTATTTTGAATTTTGTTTATCAAATCAAGAATGAGACATGGTTTAAAAAGGCAGGTTAGATATGGCATAAGAAGCATGATTTTTGTTTGTTAAAGGTGAGAAAACTGTTGAAGAATGATGATGATATTCCTTGAGTTTTTGCAAACTATGGGAGCTAGTGGCATATCTGTTATGTAGTGCATGAGAAAGTGAAGGAATGGCTTTACATGCAACAGATGTGAAGTATTATAAGCAAATGAAAATTACATGAGTGAGGGGTTCTGTTAGGATTGTAGTGCAAAGTGGGGACAAAAAGGGTGTATAATCTAGCCCTAAATATGGCTAACAATTGAATACCACAACTGTAAACATTTACCATCTCACCTAATTACTCTCTTGATGCAAGCATTCCCACCCCCGCGAAGACCACATCGTCTATAAACACATCTTCCCGAATAAATTCACTAACACAATCCACCCTCTAGGCTACCTTCAAACAACACAAAAAATGCCATCTTCACATAATCCAAGTATCTCAAAGCCATAAAGGAAAACTACTATATCCTTTGTTCAACAAAAGTTAGTGATGAGGAAGGTGAGGGGGATGAATGGGTTTAGACAGTAGTGGTAGTGATGTTTGTTTAGTGGGAAAGAGTCTTTAAGGATGATAATAATAATAATTTTGGCCAAGAATATTAATCATGTTGTAATTGAGAGATCTACTAGTACTTAGGGTAAGGCAGCCATAAATAATAAGTGAATAGGATTTTCAAGCTAGGTTAAGTGAGAGAGTAGTGGATGTTGAAAAGTATGTGTTGACTGACATTCTATTGCAAATTGATTAAGATTTGAATGACATTGATCATGATTTACATAGTTTTCGTGGTTTTGATAATGAAGGAACACAACACCCTACTTTCAATCCCTACTGATTTTAGGCATGGAGTTACGCTTAGTTTAGGGCTTAAATTTTCTTTTTCCCTACTATTGAGAACCGCTATAACTATATATTACTACATGCATAACAAAAGTGCAAATGTGCATGGAAGGAAGCTAAGATATAAAGGTGCACTTGTAATTTGAAGACAAAGTGTAAGTTAGTTGTTCATTGTGTGAAGGTGAAGAATAAGGAAACTTTTTAAATTAGAGGTCTTAAATTAGAGCATATTAGTGGGCATCAACATTATAACCCTAAGGTGACCTCTCAATACTTAGTTGAGTTATAATGTAGAAAACTAGAGAGATTACCCCACAACTAAATTGTGGACATTAGGAAAAGTGCAAGAAGGTAAAGAGTTGATATAAGTTACTACAAGTATTACTATGTAGAATAGAGAGCTTTGAGAATGATATTTACAAATGCAAAGGTGGAGTATAAAAAGAGTATAAGACTACGTTCATGCAATTAGAAGGTATATCCCTCGTAGTATAGTAGTAGTAAGAGTTAAGGGCGTTGAAAATCCACCTCTCTTGTTTCAAATAATGTATATTTGTCTCCAAGATTTCAAAGAAGGGTACATTTTAGGATATAGGTCGGAGTAGAGAGGTGTCATTTGAGGGGGCCATACCTAAGTATTTTGCTCGCAACAATTGAGAAAGATGGAAATAATAATATCTTCCCTATGGCATGTGTAGTTGTACAGATATATAGGTTAGTAACCTATACATGGTTCTTAGCCCTTCTTGTGACCTTGGGTCAATAGCAGGAGTAGAAACTTAGGTCCACAAGAATAAAAAGGAAGATGAGATGACATATTCATGTCTGATAGGCAAACGATAGTGATTTATATGTTTACGCATTGCTTATTTTTATTTGACATTAAACTGTAAAATCTAAGTTATTTATGTGTGAACTTTTGATGTGTTGAAGGGGATGTCAAATGCATTCAAGTCTAGGTTTCCATATACAAAGACAAGATTCTTTTCTAGACATATTAACATTAAGCTTAAGTTATCAGGAGAAGCTTATAGAGAGTTATTTTAGAAGGTTGCAAGAGCTTTCACTAATGTATGGGTGTCCTTTTACCTTGGTTGTTAACCCTTCATGTAATACTTTTTGTCTTGTATTTATGTTTTTAAAGGGTATATAGTTCAAATAAAGGAGCTTAATGGGGTATACAAGTATCTTGATGCCATACCTATTTGTCATTTGTCAAGACATGGTTTTAGTACTAGGTTTAAATCAGTTATGCTACTAAATAATTGTTGTGAAAGTTTTAAGAATGTTTTGAGAGAGGTAAGAACAAATGCAATCTTATCCTTTATGAAGTGAATTAGAAGGTATATAATCATTAGATGTTGTGCTAAGAGGGAGGGATTGAAGTATTTTGATGAATTGATCATGTCATAAGTGGTCAAAATGATTTTGAAAGGGATGTTAAAGGTGTCTAGGATGAGGATCACTCAAATGGATTTGCAATAGTTTGAGGTGAATAATGATGGTAATACATCTATTGTGAATTTGGAGGGAAAAGTATACGGGTGCTATAAACCGAATCTGATGGGCATACCATATTGGCATGCATAGACAAAAATCAATTGAACTATGAAGACTATGGTTATCAAACTTACCATGTCAATACTTGTGTAGCTACATATGCACTAATGTTCCATGGCTTGTCTGGTCAAAAACAGTAGGAGAAGGCAACAAACAGTAAGAGACTAGAAGACTACCAAAAAAAATAAAAAATGCAAGGACACTATATTGCCTCCATCCATTGCTCCTAAGAAGAAAGGTGGTAGACCACTTAGTTAAGAAAATAATTTTTTTTTTGCTTATGAGTAAACTTCACAGCAAACAATACATCAACATTCTCAATAGTACCAACCTACTTAACAAGCCTCACAAGCTAATTTATGTTGCGAAAGCTAAATTTTGGCTTGGCTTGAAAATAACCTAGAAATCCATCTTTCTTTTTTTTTTTTTAATTTTAAAGTGTGGGTTTAGACCCAAAAATTTTTGGCCGATCTAAAGCTCGACCCTTTGTCTTACTTCGAATGGGCGGATTTTATTGGCTAAAACTTTACTTAACTCAAACAATATCATCTCTATCACATTTGAAGGAAAAAACTATATAAAACAAAATAGAAGTGAGTGATCATTGGACATATTGGTGTTTAGCCAAAAAAAATTTGCACACTATTAGTATAGTTCCCAGTCCAAATTTTTTTTTCTTACCCCGCATTTTGGAGGGGGGGGAAAAAAAAAAAAATCAGGTTTTTGATTTAAAATAGTAGTTTTGACTTTTGAGTTGTCTAATACTAAAATACTTTTCAAAAATTCGGGCCGAACCTAATATTTGAGCCTCAATTCCTCAAATATATGTGTAGATCGTTCTGAATTTCTGTTTGGGACAAATAATATCTATCATTTCCAAACCCCATCAGTCTATCACCCCACATTCTACATTATTCTCCTTCACGATTCCGTTGAATCTTCATCATTCATCTACTCCATATTTCCCCCAATTCATCCCAATATTCAAGTTCCTCAACACAACTAGGGTTCACTTTCATATTCAAGTCCCGAATTATGAATTCAGGCGACGAGGTAGCAGAAATCGAGAGCTTAGAGAAGGGGCTTCTATCATCAACTCGTAACGGTAAAGGTAACGGCGTTAATGCGGACGACGATTCCACAGCGTTACTCTATACGGCGTCGTTTGATGAAACGGAGGAGAGTTTCGTAAAGTATCAAACAACACAATGGGTGTTGTATTCGTTACTGTTGGTGTTAGCTTGGGGAATTGGGCTATTGATGTTATTGTATGTGCCTGTTCGGCGGTTCATACTGCGGAAAGATATTCGGTCTCGAAAACTTTATGTTACGTCCGATGCTATTGTTTATAAAGTAAGTCGCTTCATTTCTCTAGTGTTTCTTTCCGTGACTTATACTGAATTTAATTAGAATCTTGTTTATAAATCTTATTATTGCTACACTAATATTAGCCGACGGGATTCGATTTAATAGTTTATGTAATCACAGACACCATAGAGCCGGTTGTACTATAGAAATTGCCCCGATATACCCGTGCTGTTGGAATTAGTTTGGAGATGTTAATAATGGTTATGAAGGCTCACTTCTTGATTGTGTGATTGAGTTAGGGTCACAATTGGAATGTGGTGAGAATGTGCACTAGTGTTTAAGCAACATGGGGTCATCACTCATCTCCCAAGTCCCCATGCATAGGAGAATCTAATTAAAGGTATGGTCAGGAAGTTGTGTACAGATTGTATGTTGTTAAAGTCGTTGAGTTGAGCATGTCATGGTTGGCCGGTTGGTTGCTTTGAAGAATCGTAAGACATCCAACTTATGTAGTTTTGGGTTCACTTGAATGCGTTGGAAGCATTTAAGAAAAGAATGTGGAGGATTTGAAGACGTTGTTTTAAGTAGGCTTTTGAAAAGATGCTTATTGAGATTATGACAAACTGTTCTATACAATCCCGAAATGGTGTTGCTGAATGAAAGATCAGAACGATTATTGAGAGTTGAGACGGCAAGAAAAAATGGGCAGGGTTAAGAGCCACCAGATATATTGTGGATGTATACTGCTCAATCATGCGAGCAACATATAAGCCACAATATATCTAAATTGTGGCTGTAATCTGTTCAAGATCTGTTTGCAGTAAGGCATTATGTAGAGCATGGATTATTATTAATTTTGTGATCATTGTGAAGTATTGCTCTGTTGAATTCTATGAAACTGGAAGCTTTGAGGGATATTAAATTTCTAAATCCGGTGAAGAAAAAGAAATTGTGCCTTGGAATGTCATCTGATATTGTTCTTATTTTTTTTCCTCTTATTTTCTCTTAGTATCATGATTTTTAATACTTATTATGGCTTGTTATTTTTTATGAGCTACTGATAATCCTGATATCTAGATTTTCCAGTATCATAATTCTCAATTTTTTGCACTAATTAGGCTCTATTCTTCGTGATCTTTCTGGTTTTGGTGAGATCTCGTTTCCTTCTGAATATATGATCCCCTAGTTTTTGTTGATGCGTAAGTTGTTTTGGCTGATTGTAAATTCAATAATCTCTTGTTGCTCCTACTTGTATTTGTTTTTCCATGTTCTGGCGTGGCATAAAGTGACACTGGCATACAGTGCAAGTTTGATCAAAGTAGAATCTTGAATGCAATAATACATTTCTCCTCCCCTGGTAACTGGGGTGAAGAGTTGGATTATAATTTATTTTTAATATTCAATTTAGTAGCTCATAGATTATGATATTTTTACATTCTAGTGACCGTGTTGATGCACTTCATTCTTTTATGCAGGTCACGAGGCCAGTAGCATTCCCTTGTTTTGGTGAATTGAAAAAGGAGAAATATGTGTTGTTATCCTCGGTAGCAGATATTGTGATTGAGCAAGGTACAAGGAGTTCTAACATGTTTTGATGAGTTGTGAATGGCATTCCTCATCCTCAATTCGTTTTTTTTTTTGGTTAGATGAATTCATTGTTTCTTTCTTTTGATGGGGATATTATATGTTTCCCTTTGTCCCTTAGTGACAAGCCACTTTTTTATTTTGGGCTGTCCCAAAATAATAGAATAAGACCATGTCTAGGGAGAAACTAAAGTGTTGGTCAAGGATTTTATATTTATGGTGAAGTGCTGACTGCACATGAGTATTTAAGATTAAAAGCTGAAGTAACGTAGTCTATAACACTTTAGTCTGTTCTCTTTTAGTTGCTTAGACTTTTGATTACTAGGGACAATAGTGGGCTGAATTTTTACTCATGTGGTGAGACTTGATATTTGGTTGAGAGGGGTCAGGGTCATTGATTGATGAAGCATATATGTCTTAACACTTTGGTACTATTGGTAAAAGCTAATTCCTCGTTACTACGATATACTGGTATCAAGTGGTTTAATGGCAATACTTTCCTGATAAAAATGTCTTATCAAATTTTTTGAGTCTTTATTGGAATAATGTCGTCATCGTATTTATTATAAGTTGTCATTATAATTTCCTGGTAAAAATCTCTTATCAAATTGTTTGAGTCTTTCTTGGAATAATGTTGTCATATTTATTATTGTCATTATAATGAGAATTTACGAGATGCTAGCAAAGGTCAGTTTAGATTATCTGATTGGATTTTGGATCTGCTTATGATAATATGCCCAACTTATACTGTTACTAGTGTGTGTCTTGGGCGTCCTGGATTTAGTTGTTTTTGATTAGATATCTTTCAGATTGCTTCAAACTATCTAATTGACTATTCATATGTAAAGACCAATTATCAATCGTTTACTTTAATAAATTTTAGTATCTTTGAAAATGTGAAAAAATAGGGTAAAAACTAAAAACTAATAAATTAGTATATTTTTATCACATCAAAAAATGAATTTTGTTTTAAAGTATTTTTGGACACAAATCTAATGATGTAAATATTAAGTTTTTAAAGATATATTGTGCAAGCACAAATAATATCTAAAGTCTATGGAATAACAAAACTCTAATAGTTCATGTATTCAAAAGTCCAAAAAACTCCATAGAACTCTCTACCTTTGTTGTGTTGGTTCATACGTGGTGCAGCACTTGTCGGATATTGTGCAGCCTAGTGCTTGTCTCATGCAAGGCTACATAATATAGCTTTTATACAGTAGATATGATATGTGGCAAGCTCTTTTTTTTTTCTTTTCATTTTGGTGGTTCTATTTTTTTTTTTTTTTTTCTCTCTCCTCATTTTTATTTTCTTTGATGCTCTCAGGGTATTTACAGTCTTTTTTTGGTGTTTATTCTGTTCGAATTGAAAATGCTGGTTTGAGAAGACCGCCTAGTGACGATCTTCACATTCAAGGTATAACAAATCCAACTGCATTCCGGAAGGTGAATATTGTCACAATTAAGGATTAACGTAGCTTTTGGTTATAATAAGTTCAATAGTTTATTTCCTGTAGTCTAATTTATACAGAGTATTTCTTTTTCAGGCTGTTCTAACTCACCTCTCAATTATGAGGAGTGAGGTTTTCTCCAGACAAGAATATGCAACTGAAGGTGCTCCAACTTTGACCAGTGGCCTTCCACAAAATTATGGGGTATGCCAAATCATGCTTGAATATAGTAGCTGGCTAAGCATATGATCTACTTCTGCATGGTTCCCCCAAAAGCTCACATATTTTGTAGAAATTACTTTTAAGGCATGCTTTGAGTGAATTTAGTTATTAAGGGGTAAAATTTACAGGGTAGCATATCCTAATGTACAATGGAATTGTCAAGAAAATTTGTTAGTAGGGAAACTGATTCTCAAACCCAAAACAACCAACACATACCCCAAAACAATAAATCTCCCTCTAAAACCATCTCTAATTGCTAGGTGCTGTTGGGAGCTGTTAATGTCTTGGTTGTTTCATGGCTAGATTTGCCTTCGGCAAGGCTGGCATGGCCTTAAGGCCTTTCCTGTGGCTGGCTGGAAGGGCAGAGGTGGTGGTGCTGAAGATCAGGGGACACATGACCATTTTCATAAACTGCTTCCATTTCGTACTTTTGAAATCCAATCCTTCTGCTCAAAATGCTTGATTGACTTTCTAAATCAAAAGTATTCACTTAGTACCTTGGATTGGTGTTAATATTTAAATAACTTGAAGTAGAGGTTTAGCCCAATAAAGTTTAGAAGGCAATATCATTTGAAGCCACCTTATCCAAAGTTTAATTGCAAATTATCATTATAAATGCTGCTTATTTGAACTATGATAGTTGGACCTGGCATTTTGTCAGGGTATACATCAATCAATTATAAGACAGACTTAAAACCGCCTTTTGACCACCTATCAATCTCTTTGGTTTTTGAAGAAAAATGAATTTTGAGATGTATTGTGCATATACAAAACCCTATATGTGAAATCGAATTACCAATCCTTGGGGAAGAATGGTGAGATTTTAAGACTTAAGATCCTTTTCATTTTAGAATAAGACAGTGGAAACTGTTGTTCTCATGGTAACTTTATTTGTAATTTTGTATTGTGTTTGGTAGCAAATGTAGTATGGTCTGATAGGAATTTTGTTTGATGATACATTAGGTGCCAATCATATGCTTCCCTGGACTTATTGATATTAATTTGTCTCATTAAATGGTTTAAAACTTATCTACTTGAGTTTGTTCTTGGATATATATAAAAAATTTTACAACATTTGATCTGACATTTCTAGTCCAGTAGTCAATAGCTTTCATCTAGATTCTTTGTAAATGTGTTTGTGTGGCTTTACTTATTTCTTTTTTTCACTAGAATCTTGGATCCCAAATCTTGCTTGGATACCCAAACCCTAGCCTTAATATCATAGGATCCAAGCCCAATCAAAGTTTGGGATGTCGCTCCTCCAAATGGTTCTGTATGAATGTTTGCCAAAAATCCTTGTGGTCTCAACTTCTTGTTTGCAAGCTTTTAGCATGATATGATTTCTACAGGACTACAACATTAGATGGGAAGTTCCTAGGATTTTGTTTTTATTTCTTCCTCAAGTCTGAAGTCTGATAAAAGCTTTGTCAGGCCTAGCCACTAGTTAAGCCTCCAGGGCATGGTATTTTTCTTGGATTGTAGAAGATCAGCTTTATTGTATTTTTTGGTTCTTAGGAGGACAAATGTATGGAAAGTTCTTGGCACTGTTCCCTTCATAATTCTCCCTTCCCAACAATCTAATCTTCAACCTTATGAAATTTAGAAATTTGATTTTTGTGGGTATAATCTAGTTGCAACTGTCTCCTTCAAAATGATTCAAACATGGTCCTAGTCCAGGAAGGTGGGCGGACACTGCTGTTCCCTGTTTTTATTAACTTTTCCTCTTTCTTTTTATTTTGAGCCCTTGCAACTAGATAAAGCCTTTGAAATGGTCTAATCCTTTAGATTTTCTGGTGATGATTGAAGCAACAAATATTTTGTTCTGGTATTATACCTGTCCCTTTGTGATGTTCTGGCTATAAGCTACTTCCCTATTTGTTTTTTGTATTTCCTGCTCTTCTGCATGTTCAAGTTTAAAAACTTTTTTTCCTGACATTGGTTGCAGATGTCTCCTTCAAAATATATTAAACATGATTATATTCCACCTAGTGAGTTGGGACTTCTCCAAAAACTTGAGGAGGTTGGGACTTCTATTAAGGTAGGATGGTTGTGGAGTTATTATGTTTTAAGTCAACCTTGTTTGGCAATGTTTTATTTGCTTAAATGGGTGTTTTTGTTTGTTATCTACTCAGAGAGTTCAAAAACTGATTGAAGAGCAGCAATCTCATGCGAAACATGTAGATTGAGGTAATGTTCCTTTTTAATCAGAAACTTGAAATACCATGAATTATTGTGCTGAAGTTAGTGTCTCCATCAATATTTGCTCTTGTATGATACAATTTGCCTTCCATTTTAAGTTTTGTGTTGAAAATTACTGAAAGTTGATTGTTGAAGATTGATATCTGTTTCCATCTTCTGAATCTTGGAGAAAGACCATTAGTCAGGAACTGTCATTAGTCAGGAACCTTCTGTACAGATTAAGGTGCAAAGTCAATCTCCTTTTAATTTTATCTTGTATCCACCCTTTCCAACCATTAACAGGGACGGGAGGTGGTGAAGAAAGGTTGCTATAATGTTCTCCATTGAGTAATTTATTTAATCTTGTGTATTCTGGCTATGCTAGATTTTCTTAAAGGTCCGAAAGAGAATTTGTTTTGCTGCCTGCATAGGGAATAAGCAGTGACTGAGACTAACGCTATGTGCATTCCTTTTCTTGAAAAATTACAGAGGAGACATGTTCCCCAAATGCGTAAGTGGTATATTGTTGACCTTTCCTTGGTCTATGTTTGAGTATGACTCTACTGCTAAAACTTAACGAAATGGGGATTTGAAGATTAGCTATGCTTTTTTGTAAGAACATTTGTGTAATCCGAGCGAGTCTAAGGATGCTTATTAGAGTCACTGACAGGCGGGTCACCAGGTAGCTGTGCTGTTCCATTGACGACTTGAAGAGGACTCAGCTAGGCAGCTAAGGTAATGGATTTGGTTTGGATTCTGGGAATGTGTCAACTATTGAAATGTGAACTCATATTCTTTCTTTGCAATTCAAAAGTTGCCTCATTAGCCTTCCATCTCTCTGCTGGCTAAGGGTCATTCTCAACACGTTTTAAGCAATCCTTCAATGCATTCAGTTAGTTCAGACCAATTAATTGATTTTTTTTTTCATCGGGCTATTAAAAGGGAGGTTTGATTTAAGGTGTATCTAGAAGCATATTATATATCAATTTTTTTTTATGGTGTCTTTTTCCTAAATGTAATATATGTTCACGAAATTTATGGATTATTATACACATGTAAGCGTATTCTTATGTTTATCCGATGACTCTTGATTTGAGTGATGACAACACAAATAATGTTATATTGTTTTGTGTGAAATTGACCTTATTTTGCAGCAAAATGGAACTTTTAATTACGATCATGTATGCTCATTTGCTTTGTATGAAGAGCTCAATAAAAGATCCACGGAATTTCAAAGAAATTTTATAGTTTGATGATCATCCACGAAAACTAGGCTTCCTCAGATAAATCACCCAAATAAAATTGTATCATTTCACATAGAATTTTATATTAGGGACATATACAAACACAGTGGTGAATGATAGATAGCTTTCCCAATTCAATTGAGTAACTAGCAAGCCAATACTAATGCTTCCGATGTATGCTTGACACGCATTGCACTCCTGTCGCCAATTCTTCATCAATTCTTCGAGTAGGACTTGTGATACCAAGTTAGTTTTTTTTTTTTTTTTTTTTTTTTTTTTTGCAGAATTTAGAAAGAGTCCTATGAACTATAATTGCCATAATAATTATCTATAAGTGAAATTATTATAGAGTACAATACAACTTAAAACATGAAACTATTTTGTGTTTTAATTTTCCTAGACCGTGATAATAATAAACAAATAAAAAAAAATTTGTGTACACACGGGACATATTTACTTTATTGTGTTCCTAGTAGTAAAAGTTATCCCTCAATACAATATATGTCAATTTTTATCAATTTTAATGGATAATTTTTGTTATTTTAAGAAGTCATTTTTACTAGGAATACAATAAAGTTAATTTGTCTTGTATGTATACAATACTTTTTGCAAACATTAATCCAAAATCTTCGCCTGTCTAAATGGGCTAGATTGTGATAATGTTCCAACAACAATCAAAGTAGATGACAAAATAATTGTATATCTTCACTTGTAGAGATCGATACATCAGGCATTGAAATGGGCCAAAATCAGTGTAACAAAAATAAATTCCTCTTCTGAAACACATTTATGAGTTTCCTTGCATAAATAACATCACTATTGTACACCAAAAAAGGGTAGAGAGAAGCCAACCACATTAAGCTTTCTGCAAGCTAACCTTAGCGACTGAACAACAAACTTACAACCACCCCTCCCTTTTACCACGCCAACATTCAATCACATATTTTAAGCTACTAGTATGCACCTTTTGCTACTGCTACTGTAACTTGTCATTTTTTGCGATGAAATGTGGGAAACTATTTTATGCACTCTTAAGTCTTCACATTAAGAATACATGCAATAAACCAAGAGATATTTTACTACTATTATATGTACTCTTAAGCCTTAACATTACGAACAACAAATGCATTAAACAAAGAGAAATTTTATTATGTACAGAGTATTTCTATAATTTAAGGCGATTTGCAAAGTCTAAGGACATATATTCTAATTTCTTCTTCGGCTTTGTTATCCTCACCTTATCCTCTTTGTATTTTAGTGATTTTTTTAAGTTCATTGTTTTGTTGATATACTTAACTTATTTTACCGAATTTAACTGATTTGAACTAAATTCTACGTTGTATTTTTCAGTAAAATTGATAATTTTACTTGTGACACTTACTTTTATTGAACTTAATTTACTTTAATGTATAATATTTTTGTAAGGTAAAAAGTAGGATTCAATTTTGTACTAAATTCGAAAGGGACTCTTCAATGACACATGTCAACAATACCTACATTCAAGATGAACAAATCTGTGCAAGGTACATTTCATTATACATTTCTTTGTAGTTAAGTACCCTATTATAGACTTTTTGTACATTTACAATCATTTAAGATGATAGAGGGCCATGAGCGTACGAGCCAAATATGATGTGGCTGTTTAGGGCATAAGGTGTGCCCCATGTCTATAGTGGCACCCAATCAATCCATATGTGAGGAGGCCTTGTGTTTCAATGCTTCCTATTTATACTACTCGTACATTCCCGTCGAGTACATTTGACTTAAACATCTAGGAACTTAAAATAAAAGTTTTGCACAATGTAATGAAAAGTTAAGATAATAAAAAATAATTTAAAAATTTATATATATTATGTACGAGGTTTATTATTTGAGGAAGACTTTATTAGAATTAGAACGATACAATAACAAAATTTGATAAATAATGATTTATTTCATAATATGTACTCCATATGCTTTAAAAGATTTAATAGGTCAATTCGATTTAGGTTTTATTCTCCTCATCTTATTATTATTGAACTTATTAATATTATTTACATTGTTATATAAAATTAATATAAATATATGTAAATTTTAAGGCCTCTTAAATTTGGGGCTCTATTATCTCGAGAACCTTACTTATGCCCAAAATCGGTTTCAGCATATAAAAAATAGCTAAAAAAAGCGATGGCCAAGATGCAACAATCATTCAGAATCTAATAAGAGAGAGCTGAGATGAGCATTGTTAATATCGCAAATATAAAACCATTATATTCATAAAACAGTAACACATATTGTTGTACATAGATCCTGTTAGTTTGTTTCTTATTATAAAAAACAATAATTCTGTCAGATATTTAGGGTTCTCATTCCTCAATCCTCACAAGTCACAGGACACTTGGCTCCTCTCTTTCATTTCTCTTCCAAATAATTCAGCGATCATAAGAAAATCCCACAAATTTCAACAAAATCCATAATGTTTTCCCAAAAAAAAGATTATTAAAAACAAATAAATATTTGAGAAAGTGTGATCTTTTCAACATCCATTATCTTCCGCAAGATTAAATCTAGTCACACCCACCGTTTGTCTTCACTCTTCACTTTTGGATGCTCTTCTCATTTATTAGTAAACACCCCTTTAATTTTATCGAAATATATTTCCATTGAAAACTATATAATATATACATACTCCTACTGAAAAAACTATATAATATACAAATTGTGAGTGGAAAAAAAATTCAATCTTTGCTCACTCATGGCGGCGTACACGGTGGGGGCACCACTGTGCACGTGGCTTGTGGCGGCGTGCATGTCTGTTGGCTGTGGTGGGAGGGATGGTGCTAAGTCTATCTCTGCCGCAAGAACCACCAAGAATGGTGGTGGGTTCGGGCGCAAGAAGAGAGCTTTGGAGTTGAAATGTAGTACCCAGTTGGTGTTTAATGGATCATTGACATTTGAGCCGTGTGATGACTATTATAATAATAATAATGGAGATTTTTGTGGGTTTTCTTCTAGTTTTCGATCCAAATTTGCGGGTGTTAATAGGAGGCAATGGCGGAGTTATCGAGCTCTTCATTCAGGTATATACTGCTGTAGTGGGTTTTAATTTTCTTAATTTTTTGAGTTGTTTTTTTTTGTTGGATTTGGTTTTGTTTTGATGTTGTTAATGTGGTTTTTAAATTTTGTGTTTTTTGGTATGAATTTGATCAACTTTTGATGTTTCTTAAATTTGTTGATGATCTTGATGATGATTATGGATTCTGTAATCATGGGTTAAGGTTAGATTCTTGGATAAGTTTTGAAGATCAAGAATCTGGGTTAGTTGAGTTTATGGGCGTGTTAAACGAGGCAATATTATAACTGACATCAAGCATGACATCTATTTTTGTCTCCCCATGTTATTACTCCGTCCTTATTAGTAGTGATGAATTGTTACTAAGTCAAACCTGTTCATGCAATTTGTGTGAGGGAGGTTTTTTACTTTTGGATGATGTTGCTGTCATTTCTTAGTATGGGGGGTGAGAAGCTTAATGTGCATGACATGGGGTAATAGTCTTTACTCTGCTTCCTCCTTTTGTCCAGTATTTCGCCATCTTTTGGCGAATTTTAGGATGTTAATGTTTGCTATTTTTTTGGAGACGAGGATGATATATTTACCGTTTTGGCAAAGTGTGACAACAACTTAGGGAGTAAATCGTTGCTTCTATGTATAATGCATAGTTCTTAACATATCTTTCTTGAGCCATTAAGCATGTCATTTGATGTGATGTACCTATATGATATTCTAGTTTTTTTTTCCCTGAATGTGTCGGTATGTTTGCAATTGACTTTGGATCATGATGGACTATATATATTGTCGTGTGCTTATCTATTTTGCGACTAACCTGCCTGGAAGAATGCTTATTTGTCCACATGTACAGCTTCTCATGCATTGTATCTAGCTGACCCTCACCGCACCACACCCCATCACACTCTCCACCCTCTTCCCTAGCCCCTACCTATCACCCACACCGAATTATCAGAATCTGTCGATTGAGAGATGCAAAATTGTAATGCTGTTGGCTCCCTTCCTTAATTTATAGGTTATTCCTTCATATATGTCCAGGTCCCTCAAGCGAACTTTCTAACAACCTTGATTATTACAACCCTTAAATTGGCAGCTCACAATTGGAGCCAGAATGATTTATTAGTATTCGGTGACAAGCTTAGTGTGCATGACATGGGGTAAAAGTTTTCTAAGTGCTTCCTTTTGCCTGGCTTTTTGCTGTCTTTCAGCAAATTTGAGTATGCTTTTCAGAAGCAATTGGTGTTTGCAAGATTTTGAGAAGCCGTGGTGATAAGTTTATTAGTTCAGGAAGTTTATTATTTCCATAGACATGACAATTGCATGAGGAGTAAATTGCTTCTGTGAAAAATGCGTAGTTCTTGACCTTGTAAATGGAGCCAGTAAGCTGGCCTAGTCACTTGGCCTTAGGATAAATTTGAACCCTTCTTTGATAAGTGTGAATCCTGAGAACTTGTCATTTGATATGGGTGTATACATATGATTTTCTAGGGTTTTTTTCCTGAAATTGTCAATACATAAGCCAGAATGGGCTTTGGATTATGATGGATACATTTATCATCATGTACTATTATGTGATTAACTTGCCTGGAATGATGCTCATTTGACCAAATGTATAGCCTTGTATCTAGCTGACCCTCATTACACCCCGTCATACTCACAGCCTCCCAGAAACCCCTACCCATCTGTCCTACTCGGCTACACCCAATAATCTGATACTTGAGGATTGAGAGAAGCAAAATTGTAATGTTTGTTGGCTTCCCTCTTTAAGTTACAGGTCAACCCTCTGTAAATATCAAGGTCCTACAAACAAACTTCATAACAACCTTGATTGATACAACCATTAATTGACAGCTCACAACAATTATAATCAACAGAATGAGTTATACAATTATACTCTGTCACATGTTTTTAACTGTTAGGGTTTTACTTCATTTCTCGGTTTAGAGCTTTGACTGTTAATATTTTTACACCATTTCAAGTGACAATGTCATCGAAAATATTATTGTGCCCACCTTTCTAGTGTGAATAATCTTGTTAATCTTTACCATCAGAATTAAGAGTTTTTTTGGTCAAAGTTAGACCTCAGAAGTCAGAAATCTTAACATTTAAATACTTAGAAACAAGAGTTGGAGTCCATCAACCATCCAGGTTTCAGTACCCTGAATAGTCTGAGCTGTGGCCTAGAAGGGAGTGCAATTCAAATAAGTACTAGCTTTGAGCCATCGGTGGGTCCTAGAGCTTTTATTGCTCAAATCAATATCCTGACCCAAAGATAGCACTAGTCGACGTAGTCGTACACAGTAATATATATACAGCTTGGAGTGAGAATGCAGAAGTAATTTTGGAACACTGTTTAGGGCCATTTTTTAAATCTAACTCCTAGGGATGCATTTGTACGAGGGAGATATAATATGAGATCATGGGCCACCTTTCTTGCAATTCACCTTATTGGATGTGAGTTTAGGGCCTTCAGGCTTTAGTCTCTTGTGGGGCTTATAGGTGTCGCTTCATAGACCGATGTTGTATTTTATGGTTATATCTTACTGGAATGTAATGTAACTTTGCTATGTTGCCTAGTCGTTTGATCTTTCTGTCCTGGTTCCTGGCTTAGTTATATGCAAGTGGAAAATTTCCTACCCCTATGGATTAATGATCTTTTTTGTGTTTCAGGACGAGTCATGGCTGTGGCAACTGAGCCTTCGATGGAAGTTACAACGAAAAAGAAGCCTATTACCAAACAAAGGCGAGTAGTTGTGACAGGGATGGGTGTGGTCTCCCCATTAGGACATGAAACGGATGTCTTCTACGATAATTTGCTTGAGGGTGTCAGTGGCATTAGTGAGATTGAGACATTTGATTGTGCCAATTTTCCTACAGTATGTCTTTTAACTGTCTTCCTTCGCATCTCCTGAAATTTTCTGCTGTAAACTTTTATTGCAAATAATTTGTTCTTATGTGGGTGTAGAGAATTGCTGGAGAAATCAAGTCCTTCTCTACTGAAGGATGGGTTGCACCTAAACTTTCAAAGAGAATGGACAAGTTCATGCTCTACATGCTTACTGCTGGGAAGAAAGCCTTGGTGGATGCTGGCCTTACAGAGGAAATAATGAAGGAATTAAACAAAACAAAATGTGGTGTTCTGATTGGTTCTGCAATGGGTGGCATGAAGGTAGAATATCTTTTTAACCTATACTCATTGAGTGATCTCTATTTATCCAGCAGCATACTTGTTCTGTCACGTTTAGACTTCAAAATCTGTCATTCCCTCTCCCTGACAACGCTGCTGTGGTGGTTAGTTTTCCTTGCATGTTTTTGAGTGGAATATTACATTCAATTAGCTTGAGTTTGGATCATCGTGATCTTTGCATGACCTATCTATTACATTAGATAATGTTCGTTACTGTTATTAAATGATTCCTTCATTTTACTTCTGTGCAGGTTTTTAATGATGCAATAGAAGCACTCCGTATCTCATACAAGAAAATGAATCCTTTCTGTGTGCCCTTTGCAACAACAAATATGGGATCTGCCATGCTGGCAATGGACCTGGTGAGTTTTTCTTTCTGCTCTTGACAAAGAAGTTATTGACTTTCTAATGTTCTTCTGATGATTGTTACTTCAAATCACAGGGTTGGATGGGACCAAATTATTCAATATCCACTGCTTGTGCTACTAGCAACTTTTGTATACTCAGTGCAGCAAACCATATAATAAGAGGCGAAGCTGTAAGTATTCCTAAATGCTGACTCATGGGAATTGGAAGCTAGTTTTTACTTGTATATGTCATCTATACATACTGATTTTTTTCCTTCTCTGATATCTTGAGAATCTAGGATTTGATGCTTTGTGGTGGCTCAGATGCGGCAATAATACCGATTGGTACTTGTTTCACCTTTCTTATCTCACATTAGTTTTGGTCTGAGTTACTTAATACACTTACCGATTGATAGTTTAAACCATTCAAACAGGTTTGGGAGGATTTATAGCTTGCAAAGCACTTTCTCAGAGGAACAGCGATCCTACCAAAGCATCACGCCCTTGGGACATGGTATGATAATTTCGTGGTTTGATTAGTAGCAGGTTGTGATATCCTTGCTTTCTTGTTTTTCACTTTGTTTATCTTGTTTATTACGATCAGATTATACTCACTGATGTTACTTTCATGCGTGCAAGATTCTGGATATTTTGCAAGATTAGTGGCTTAGGAGATTTCATGAATTCTGATTTTATATATGGCTATTTGACAACCTTCATATGTGTGCACGACAGAACCGTGATGGATTTGTCATGGGGGAAGGAGCTGGTGTTCTGCTTCTGGAAGAATTAGAGCATGCCCTGGTATACTGGCTCTTGATTATTACTAAGTAAATTTCATCATAAGGGGTCAAATGTTGAGTATGTTAATTGGATTGCATTTTGATTCTACAGGCAAGAGGTGCAGAAATCTATGCAGAGTTTTTGGGTGGTAGTTTCACTTGTGATGCCTATCATGTGACTGAACCTCACCCAGAAGGTATATAGTCAATGTTTTAGTGCCTTGTTTTCTTTGTGTTTTGTTGGACTTAAAAATCATAAAAGACTCTACTCTGTTTTCATCTGTTATGTCCTGTGCTTTTATGAGAAGCTTTAAAAATCACACATCAGTTCTGTTGAAAAAATCAATATTCTTTCTTTTAGCTATACGTTTAAAGAAAAGAAATTCTGTATTTCAAAGTGTTTTGAAAAATTGATGCACATGGGTGGTACATTTGGACAAAGTCTGATCTAAAGTCTGATCTGTGAAAAGAAGCTTTATGCAGTTTTGTTGGTGAATATAGCAGAAGATTTTAAATCATATCCCTCTAAATTTTACAAACTTCTACACTTTAAGGCAGAACTTTGGCACATGAACTTTCTTTGCTTCCAGATTGTTTGGACTAGGGGTGCTTAATCAACGGGCCAAGCCTGAGTAGTTGTGAACTTGGCTTTGCTTGAGCTCGAAGTTCGACGAGCTTTTGATTTCAGGCTCAGGCTCGAGCTTGGTTGTTGAATTGGAAGCTCAGCTCAATAGTCAATAGTACACTTTTAATTAAAAATTTGATTTTTTTAAAATAAAATAAAAAATAATATATAAAAAAGATAGAGTAAAAAAAAACAGATATGCAGAAACAGCTCAGATCCTAATAAGTTTAATAGCTGATGTACGAACATCATTGAATGGCCTATCTTACAAAATGAAGAGCAGAACAGAAATTTATTATCTACTCTATTATTGTGTACTTGGAAAAAAATATTAAAATGTTAGTATGACCTATCCCTTTCGAAATAAGCCTTCATTCAGAAGATGAAAAAAGTAACTGGGAAAAAATATTCTAATTACAGTTTCATTTTCTCATTTCATCTACCCACCCATACCATCTACCCTTTCAATACATTTTCATTGACCCAAAGTCCCAAATTCTCAAAAAATCAGAAACCAAGGCCAAAGTTGGTGTTGGTGTTGGTATTTCAACAGTTCTTTAAGTACCCTCCCTATCCGCTTTTTATGTGCCTCTGATTTTTTATGTGGTATTCAACTATTCTTTAACTACCGTGCATTCATCTTCTTGAAGTAAAATCTTGTTCAGCCGAATTAGAGAAATAGATTGCAAGTGTAACAGAGGAGGTAAAAGCCTAAAATTGACAACAATAATTCGAAAACATAACAATAAAAATAGAACATACCAGCTGCGAGTGTGAGAGGCCAGATCTCAGAGGTTTAGGCGGCGAGACTCGGTGAGAGGCTGAGAGCTTGGTGGTTTGGGCGATGAGAGGGTGAGACTCGGTTAGAACTCAGATATGAGACATGAGAGTGAGAGAGGCTGCTGAGAGGAGGTAGAGTTAGGACTTACGGGAATAGGCGGAGTTAGGCAAGTGGTTTCGTGAGTATCATATCTTAAAACAGGATTAATAATAGTACCTGGTGTTGATATTTGTTTTCTTTTTTGTGCCAAAATTGAATACTGTTCATACACCTAATAATGATGTTTATGGGGTTTAGTGTGATCAAGAATAAAGTCGAACTGCAGCTCTTATATTGATTTGGCGGTGCCATTGGTTATAGAGAAATTCCCTTTTTTATTCTTTTTTTGTCTCCATGAGAGTATTTTTCTAGTGTTTTGCAAGATTTTCTCATCTAGATTAGTCATGGATAAAAGCGGATTGGGCTTCGAGGTGCACTCGATTTTGGAGACTCAAAGAAATTCAGTTTCTCTGTAATTTTTGGATGCTTTGGGGTTGAGGACATCACATCTTCCTGCATTGTGCTATTTTTCTACTGAACGTTAACATTATATTCTTTATACAGGAACATTTGTTCTTACATAGAATGTACGGTGTACCTGATATCTTGAGTTGTGTTGCGTATTGGTTTCTACCACCATGTTAATCTTTATTTAGCTAGTTAGGGGTTTAAAATGCTGATATATATTTTGGCTTTGTATCTACTCAAATAATTACTTTTGATGCAAACTTTGGATGACTTCTACCATTTATGTTGCTTTATGCTGCTTTTGCATGCCTCCTCTTTTGTCTGCTTCTTTATTGTAGTTCTTCTCTTGTGTACTGAATGAATTACTTATATACCTTTTATATTTCTAAATGAAGGTGTTGGAGTTACACTCTGCATTAAGAAAGCCTTAGCTGAGGCTGGTATTGCCAAGGAAGATATTAACTATATAAATGCACATGCTACATCAACTCCAACTGGAGATCTTAAGGAATACCAAGCTTTGGTTCGCTGTTTTGGGGATAATCCAGAGGTAACGTTATTGTATTTTATTTCTTTTTCCATTATTCGGTTTGATCATCAAATAATATTTCCCATATACAGGTGAGAATAAACTCTTTAAAGTCCATGACTGGTCACCTGCTTGGAGCAGCTGGTGCTATTGAAGCTGTTGCAACTGTACAGGTAACACTACAACCCCTACAAGTGTTGGGGACATAGAAGTAATTATTTGGTAGGTTGTTCCAAATTTTGGATTGAGTATTAAAAGGACTAGTAAGCTCCTGAAATTTTTGCAAAAGGATTTGTGCTTGGTCAATAGTGAAGAACATACATTAAGGCCATGCTTGGATTGAGGGAGATAGATTAAGGGGTGATAAAAGTCAAACTAATGAAAAATGAAGCTAAATAGAGTTGGTGATAAGGAGATGAGGTGGAAAAGAAGATATTGTAGTAGTGGTATAAGGAAGAAGAAGGAATTGAGAGATTGATTATTACCTTCATTATGGTGGTTATAACTACCCTAAGGGTTTGGTGTGTATCCATTACCCATCAAATGAGGGTATTATTTCCCCTTTTATCAAAATACTAACACTACATTTACCTTACAAACCACTTCCACTAACCTTATTTTTCATTGATTTGACTTTTATTACTCCTTTAGTGCATCACCCTCAATCCAAACATATCCTAAGTATATTTTTTTTGCCCCTTGGGGGTAGAGAGGAGAGGAATGTGACTTGATCTGGTTGGTTCTTAGCAAGAAATGCCAATCGATTCATGATAAAGAGGTCGTGTGTTGCTTTTTAGTCATCAGTTCTTACAGAACAAATTTGGAAAATTTGGCTATCAGCATGTTTATTTCACTTGGTTTCTAACGGAAACTAGTTTACCAGTCGCTCTATTATATGAAAATTACAAAAGAAATTTTAGATTTAGTTTCTTGGTCATATTAATTAAGATTGTTGCTGTTTTCTGGGGTTGCTATACATCACTTCCTTTTGGATTATCATAAAGGTTTACGACTTCATGTTGCTCTTTACCAAACACGAACTATGGAGTACTTTACGTATCTCTCTAACTTTTTTGTTATTTTCTTTTGGTCACCCAAAGAAATGACAAAAAAAAGAGAAGAAAACCTTCAGATTTTGTTAAATGGTAACCTTCCATTGGAATCTATCTGGCTATTTGCTTTTTGACTAATGCCCTTGATATGTGTGCTGTAACAGGCAATACGGACAGGATGGCTTCATCCAAATGTCAACCTTGAAACTCCAGATGAAGGCGTGGTATGTTTTTTTTTTGTATCTGCTGTACTTGGTTAACTTTTTTATTCTCTAACAAGTTGTTGCCTGTATTAATTGTGTTAAGTTTGCACGTCTTTTTTTTGTCACCAAGCAAAAACATGGATGTGCTTAAATTGGATGGCTTTGAATTAAGGGTATTGATTTTGTGTGTTGTTTGTTAATGTGTTTGTCTTTTATTTTTCTTGAATGCCCTTCTGTGTAAAGAGGTAATGGTGGTTATCTGACTGCACTTGAGCATATAGTTGGAGAAAAGCTTTCATCTTCTTGTGATGTTCATGTCATTTTCCTGACTTGATGAGTGTTGGTTGATGAGGTTTTTGATTTCTCCATGGCATTGAATCATCTAACTTGAAGTGCTCAAATCAGGACACCAAGTTGCTTGTTGGCCCAAAGAAAGAAAGACTGGAAGTAAAGGCAGCTTTGTCCAATTCATTTGGGTTTGGCGGGCAGAATTCATCAATCATCTTTGCTCCATACAAGTAGATAATTCTTGCTACTGTTGCCTCAATTAATAATGGTGCTCAATATATCAGGTTTGCTGCTTCTTTATGTCCATTGTATAGCATCAAATTTTAACTTGGTAAAATTTTGGCAAGATACATTTGTCTAGAAATATGGAAAATTGAACTGTATGTTCAACACACCATCAAGCAGCTAAACACAATTTCAAGTGTATTTGATGAGTGAATATGTGTTTTGTTTCCTGGTGCCTTAGATTTCAAATACATTCATGCTGAAGACTTGATACTAAATTCAATTTGACAATTTTAAATTCTAGTTACTGGTTTCCAATTCTTCACGTGAAAACTTGGAACCATCTGAAATCACTTGCTTTATTCTTTACAGGGTACGAAGATGGTTTGCTACACATTGTGATAAGAGAGCAGATTGCTAGTATATAACCTTGCATTCTTAGTATGCATAAAAGATGACAGGAGAAAGAGATGTGATACTTTTTCATGAAAGCGTGCTCATTATACAAGGAACAGTTCATGCTGGCAATCATACAACTTGCTTCTGGAGCTGATTTATTGTCACTCACCAAATTGGCAGTTCATATCGCTCAACAGGATATGAATATACGCTACATAAAACTACTGTTGTTTCATTGATGTACAAGTGTAATAGAATTGGTTTTGATAATCTTCATAGTGAGTTTAGAGTAGATTTTTACATTCCGGTTAGTTACTGATGAATATTGAGACTTATCTGCCGTTGTCATTGATGCTCAGCACTCAAATGCGCTCTCAAAATCTTCCCTTGGTTAGAAAAAGATGGAGAGTTGCTACACTCTTCTGAAACATTTGCTATTTGGGAAGATTATGATTCAGTAGTGTCCAAGAGAAGATTTTATTTGATCTTCTGAATAGATAAATGAAACACAGGTGTATGCCGTTCGATTAATGCTTATATATACAAGCAAGGTAAACAATGTTATCACTATTTTGGTGTTGCCTAAATATTCGTGTTTTCTGACAGTAGTGATTCATTGAACATTCCTGCTCTCAGTAAACTACTAGCTCCTGCAGTATTTAGATACTAGTACTAGTAGTATAAATGGAGGACTACGTACAGATTATGTCCTTGCGAAATTTTATTCACTATAAGTTTATACATAGTGAGGGAATACTTTGAAATTGAAATAAAGGTACTAGAAATGTTTTAAGTTTATACGAGGAGGTTTGAAATAATTTTATTTTCATACTCTAAAGGCCTTGAGAATAAGTTTAAGACCTAAATGTTAGATTTTTTAGAAAAACGTTTTTAATGGGTGCTTGAGTTTTAAAATATGATTTTAATTACTCTTGTTGTCTAATATATAAAATTCGCGATAAGCAAATCAATATGTTTTTTAATTGGGTTTAAAATAGTCTAAAATAATCTTATTTTCAAGGTTATAATACACTAATTTAAAGATATATTATTTAAAAAAATTAAAATTAAATTAAAGGTATTGGATGATTTCTAGGTTATATGATAGTATTCCTACTGATAGTATTGAATTAGTGTATGGATGATTCATATCAAATAATGATTATAATAATAGACATGCAACAACTTTTAAACTGCAATAACCATAGTCCAAAAACTCGATTTAAGTCTACAAAGCCAAAAGATAATGATTGTGTACATTTATGATCCAAGAAATTATGTGACGTGCATAGAAAATAATTTATCCAATAAGTATTAACCAAAATTTAAAATATGTGAAGAATTTTTTACTTTATAGTTTTAGTTTGAGAGTTTCTTAAGGTTGTAAAATAATGTCCATGCATCTATTTGGGACATCATTCATGCATAAAATAATTTAAATTACAAAATTTATAAAATAAATATTCAGTAAAATATAGTACTTGATTTCTATACAAAGTTTATATTGGGGTAATGACTTATATTTTAATCATTTTAGAAAATTATAGACTATCTATACATATAACGCGAAAATCTCACAAAAACAGTGCATCAAAAACTAGTCATTAAATAAACGGTTTCAAATATATTATTAGAATTAGAAGATATTAAAGACCTTCGCATCTCCAAAAAGGATCCAATTAGTTCAAATTCTTTGAGAAGCGAATGCTTTGGAATATTCCATACAGCCATAGTTGAAGCAGCCACCACTTCGGTTCATGCTGTGTGTTTTCCTTTCTAAACCAAAGACTTAATTTGCTTAGGTTATGCATTTCAATTACTTGCAAATTTTGAAAAGCATTATTGCTGGAGCTCATTAGCTCAACAGGTCCATGTTTTTTTCTCTTTATTGACAGATTTCAAGGATTTATGAATTATCAAGTGAAGGAAAACATATGCTTCTAGACTCAAAATAATCTGTTACAATATATTTGAAGATACTGTCATACATAATCAGATTCATCACAATATATCTGTCACACTGGCATGGTTTACTTCTCTTCAATATCAATGGTAACAATGTGTCCAAAGCGTAATGCAAACCATGAAACAGTCAAGGGAGCCTACAACAGACAAAGAGGCTTACGGGGTAGGTTGTTAAATTTTGTCATGGCATTAAAGAGTTACGTAGCCAAGCATTTTCATACCCATGAAACGGTTAAAGGGTGTGATTAATCGTTATAGATAATCGTCTCATATAACTGAGGATCAATCAGGGTCATAGGCACCGTATCTTGCAATGTTCTTCAAAGTTACACGATTAAGCTTACTACAGAATAGCATTATAGCAAATGCCATCATTGTTATGATCTTCCCATTCTCACCCTCAATCTGCTTTATCGGAGTACAATGGCCAATGATCTGAAGCAACGGAGTTACGTGGAAAGACTAGCAACTGCAGACCAACAGAGGTCTGTAGAGCAGTCAAAATTTTGTCAAAGAAAAGGAAAAAGTTAATTTTGTTAAGACGTTCTAAAAATGTAGGCACCTTATGAGCAACACTGCTAAATCTTATAACGATATGAAAGCAGTAGAACATTCTGTGTTGCCATACTTTCTCATGGACGAAGGTGCATGACCAAAACTACAATAAAGGATAAAAATATCAATCTTATCTTTGAATACTAAGTCATGACTCAATTCATGAAGCATCCTAACAAAACAAATCATGAATTTACATGAAACCAAAATTGGATGGCACTTCATTGCAGATGCTGACTCAGGTTACATTTGTGTACAAGGAGACAACAATCTTATCTCCTTTAATTTTTTTTTGCTATAAATTTGAAGAATATGAATCAAATATTTTGAAAGGAGAACCCCACGCTTAGCATAAATCCTATGCATTTTTTTTCATTTCTTCTTATGAGCTTTTTTTACCTTGCTCTTCACAGAAAGCGCACTTGCAACACTCCTTCCCTCGAGCTTTTTTGTTAACTTAACAACACTACTCATACCCCTTCTAGCTGCAGCCCGATGCTCAGGCCTACGGCTCAGCATCTTACGGTCAAGTGGCCAGTAAGCATATGGCTCAAACTTACCCTTCTTTTTCACATCTCCACGAGCCTTCTTACTAGCATATTCATTTCCGGTATAAGCCCATCCTGATTCTGAAGTTTTTCTGCGCTTCTGGGTGGCCTTTGAGTTTGAAGAGACAAAACTACGAACTTCATTTTTATCTTCATCAGATTCATAACTGTCATTAGATTTTTCACTCTTGGGTTTTCCTTCCTCACGAATTATAAGTCGTCCATCCTCGTCATATTCCGGATCTTCTGAATCAAGCTTCCTTTTCAGATTTCCAACTGATCGGAGAGCTAGCCTAGTTTTTCGCTGGTCCAGAAGATCAAGTGGTCCATCTTCAAGCTGTTCAAGCGAGTCTTCCAGTAAGCCTCTTCCAGTCCTCGTTTTCCTTGACCTAAGAGACAATAGATGAAGAGAGAACAATTAGGAGTTTAGGACAAATCTCTTTAATTTCTTGACTTCAGTAGTTTCATAAAATATATATTGAGTATTGACAACACAAGTTAGAAATAACAACCTCAAAGAAAGCGCTTTTGATTTTGATTTCGAAGATGATATGGTTCGATTACCAAAAGATGTCCCTGCATCCATATCATCATCATCACCTGAATCTTCATCAAAGTCTGAGAATATCTTTGTGTGACCCCATTCACTTTGCCTGCATGGTGCAGTCATAGTCATTAATTGCAAGACAAGTTGGTATAGACCAATAAAGTCGAATAAAATTTTTTGCTCACAACTAATTACAATACAGTTGCTCTATGTTAAGCAAGTACCTTTGTCAGACACAGACATAAATTTATGTTCCCAAGAATCAACTCCGCTGTTATAACTTCCATGATTTTGGTCCAAAATGAAGTTCAAGTGTCCAAATCAATGGCCATTAAAGATAATTGAAGTGAAATGAAGATTTCGAATGACATAACATTTACTAGAGAGAAACAGAGTAAATATAGATAGTTTTTGGCACTTCCTGTATAATACTAATGGGTTTTGCTAAAAACTAAATTCATGATGCATATTCATTTGCCAGAGAAAGAGAATATATAACATTTTTTTTTTTTGACAGAAAAAGAGAATTAGGAGGTTCCAATTGCTATATATTCTCCCATTCCCATTCTCTTGGCTTGGTTAATATATACAATGCATGTCAAAGTAAAATTCAATCTGCAAGCATTATCAAGAAAACAAAGGTGGAAATACTGTAAGCAATACCTAGATGTAGTAGCTTTTGACTGAAAGGATCTTGTCTCAGAATTGGCAGCTAACCTCCTCTCTCTCCGCTCCTTTAGCTGAACAAGACGAACACATTTGCAATCACAGACAACAAAACAAATGTCACATATTACCCAACAAATAAAAATAAAAACTAAAATATTATATCCAGTATAACACCTTGCGGATATTAGTAAGGAGTTTCATATGTTCTTCAGGCATTACAGCCTTAACAGCATCAATGCCACATTTCTTGACAAGCATCTCCAATAAGTTTTTAACCTATCAACAAACAGAATAGAAAGTTTGAAAACTTGAAGTCTTGTATCATAATATAAGAAAGAAAGAATAGCTTAATAAGAACTATAAAATAAGTGATAGTCCAAATGCTATTATAACACAAAAGTACAATTTCAGAGGAATATTAGAGGACAGACTTTTTTTTGCTCTTCACATTAATTTTAAGCCACATCTCATAAGAAAATTCACACAGATAAACGTATTGATCTGGAGTTAAGCAATAAATCAGTATAAGGAGAAGGTCAGAATAAGAAGTAGCATAATAATAATGTTGACAGTAGCTTAAGGAAGAAGAAAGTCAGTTAAGGATAAAGTACTATACTTAGAGTAAATTAGGGAGAGGGCAGGACTTTTAAGAATTGTTCTGTTATTAGCTTAGCATTTAGGTAGATTTGGGAGAGAGTCAAGTCTCTAGAATACTTGGCAATTGTTCATTTCTGTGTGTCAGCTTTATTAATTAAATCATCTTCTTTCCCTTAATTATACTATTAATGGACCATAAGCTGTGTTAATCCATAGCTAGCTCATGGAAAAAATTAACTAAAAGACAAAGCATTTATTCCTATTGAGTTTTGTAAGATCAATTTAAAACTAAATTTTGTACATAAGATTTTTTCTTATCAGAACATAAAAGAGCATTGCAGTAAGGGAAGGCCTGAAGGGGTGAAGTCTCCATACAGAAGTCAAGGAGAAAGAAGAAAATGAATCCCAATCACATATTAGGTAGCTGACCAGAAAGGAACACACTAGACAAAACTTTATGAATACTAAGCCCAAATGAAATATAAACAGCGATATCAACAAATAGAGTCCAGTAGGCCTCGACACTTTGTCCAATTTATAAATGTAAGATACAATTATAGCTACCTACAGGGTTTAAACAGGGCAAAGTTGTTCCTTTTCTTTTTCACGATTACATGTTCTTATCTAAAGATTGAAACTTGTGGAATATAACTGAAGAATCCTGATTGCCCCAAGGACCCCAACGCTCTCCTCAATGAGGGGCTTCAAAGTTCTAGTTATCTAAGATTAACTGAAAAAAAATAGCTACCACCAAAGTAATCACGCCAAGAAAACTAGTACATAGCCCATATACAGTGCCTACACAAGCTGAAGGAAAATGTAAGTATCATAGGGACTGTAGGCTACAAACCTTAGCCTTGAAATGATTCTTTGAGTCATCCTGCCACTTCAGAAGGCCTTCAACCAAGAGCTTCAGGTGATTGTGCAGGTTCTCAGATTGTGATTTTGCAACCAAAACCTTAAGTAGACCCAAATTAGCCTGAACCAACACAAATAGTCATAAGAATTAATAGTTATTCTTAGATTAATATTTTTACAGAAACAAAAAAAAAAAAAAAAAAAAAAAAAAAAAACAAAGGTTATCAAGTCTAGACTAATTGGATTTTGTCTACAACAGGATGAGACATGCCTTAATGATCTCTCTGTTCTTCCTCTTAAGAAGTAAAAATGACGAGGGTAGCACATTGTATGCACTAGAAAGAAGATCAGAAAATTCATAAGCCAAGCGAGCCAAGCCTTTCACAGCCGCACTGATCATATGTGGAGTCCCACCAGCTAGGCCTCCAGCTACCTGTGTATGTCCAAGGAACCAAAAAATATCATTTTAGAGAATTATTGGATAGCAAATCAATCCCTTAGTCATATATATTCCACAAATTGCAAATGTTTGGGCCCCTTGTTGGAGCATCTCCTTTGCCCAAATCTCTGAATGAGGATGCTCTCCTGACAAGTTACAATTCTAAGAATCTATTCACAAGACACAAAATATTCTCCAAATCACTAGTCCATCGAATTTCTTTCAAGATTATCCCAATGAAGTGTCAAATAATAACATACATATCTTAGATGATCCTTTCATGGAAAGTATGTTTAACAGCATGAGAAATGCCAATATTAATAGTATAGTTATTGTTAAATAATCAAAGCTTTCATTACTGCAGATCATAGAATGAAACAAGACAAATAAATGAGAAGAATTAAAAAAAAGCAAAATGATGTATAGAACAAGATAAAACAGCAAATAAAATCCATACCAAATTGAAGAATTGGTGTAAGTTCTCCTTTTTCCCACCCCTCTCTTCATCTCCACAAGCATGACCAATTTGGACTAGGATATCATAAGCCCTATTTCTGGTTTTCTTATTAGCCTACATAGAGAAATGACACAATAAAAATGCGGACAATCAGTAAGAAACAAAACCATCTCAGAATAAAAGAAATCCAACAGCAATGACATTTTAAACTAAAGAAATTTTGAGATTTTAATTTTTTAGCGAGGGTATCTTAGTTATAAAATAATTATAGAAGTGAAAAAGATTCACAATAAAAACAACTTCGGGAACTAGTTTTAAAAAGTAACAACAAAAAGGAACGAAGGGAGTACTTAACATAAAAAAATTATTGAGTATTGATTATCTGAAATAAAAAGTTATAGATTTTTATAATAATTAACTTAAATTACTATAGGTATTAAAGAGAAAAAATGAATAGTGGTGCCAAACTGCCAAGTTGCTGGATACAAGCCCAAGTAGATAAACAGATTTTTTGGGGCTAGTTATTACAAAGCCCAACAAAAATATATAATTGACCCATATCAATTTTGACCCTAAATGCTGAAATAGCCATCATGAAGGGAGAGAGAGAGAGAGAGAGAGAGAGAGAGAGAGAAAAGATGGAAACAGCTACAGAATTGGAAAAGGAGATTGTGAAACAGGTGGAAGCCATGGCTATCTCCTCCCTCCCTCTTCTTCCCTTATTTCCCTTCCTCTCTCTATATCTGACATTACATGAAACTGCAGTGTCCGAGTGACCAGGGAGGATCCAATCCGAATGATTAGTCAATTGGTCTCTCCAATTCTCCTCCACTTGCTCTTTCCCACGTGATTTTAGGTTCTTGCTAACCTGCGTTATCGGACTTTAAAAGCCCACGTATCTGGTACATATTTCGTACAAGTATCGGTGTCACGTCAGATCGACGCAGGTGTCACGTCAGATCGACGCAGGTGTCAGCTCAAAAGTGCCGTGTTGGAGTAACATTAGCTATACCTAACACTTCGTGCTTTCCCTAGCACTCAGACTCATCAAGCGACCCAAATTAATCTCTGACACGCTTTTTAAAACTAAACCACGAGAAAACATTGGTAAGCAACTAAGGATCACAACCAAGGGAGGATACTTTGTTCCCAGATTGAAGACCCACTACATAGACAATAGAGAATCACTTTGTTCTGGGGAAAAGTCTCAATTCAGTCCCACGAATATCTACTATATTTCATAAAATTAGTGAAATTGAAGGGTGTATGTTAGCAGTGTGATTGGATATCTAAGGTTTAAAGGTTGTTTAAGTAGTCAAAGGCCCAATAATAACAAGAAATTGGTAAATTACTGTATACAGCATGGGACAGCACAATATATAATTTTTAAAATTTTTTTACAGATGTGATAATCCATTTTGCAAATAAATGATTTTAGAAACAAGCATACCTCCTTCAGAGCAAGTACAATTTCAGTCAAAAAAGAACTGATTATTCCACCCTTTATGTGTTCTGCTTCTTCCTGTGTTACCCAAATTGAGAAAGAAATGTGTAAAACAGAGATGCAATAAATCTTCAATTCAATTATACTCCATCACCAAACTTTATTCACGTGGGATACGATGAATTAAGACTAGAAAGAAAAGTGGAATCCAAAAATCGAAGCGAACATAGAGTGAAAACAAGTAAACAGATAAGATTGAGAAGGATATGGGAAATTGTTATTATTTTCAATCTGAAATGAAGCGTAGAAGAATTGGGAAAATCCAAAAAGAAAAATATAGAGAAAATTCAGGGATGGTGGGGAATGTACTATATACATAGCTAACCATTAAATTTAAAGAAATAAAACAAACCTTGGCCACATGGGAAATCATAAAATACAGACAGTCGAGCCTATGCCGTTTGGCGGAGAAATGGCAAAAAGGTAGCACTTCAATCATCAGCTTGAGAAGATCTTCAAGTTTCCTTGAAATAAACCCATCTGAATTCTACAACAAATTATATGAACAGTTACAAAACTGACTAGGGAAAGAATCTCATAGTGCTAAGAAATGAACAAGCCAAACCATGAAAAAGCCTGCTTTACGCAAAGCAACGATAGTAAGATCCAGCATAAATAATGTTCTACCAAGTGATAAGACATAAACGATAAGAAGTGTCATCCAAATACAAAAGCTACACCCCACTCTTCAAAAGGCCTGTTGATTGACCCTTCACCTACAAACTATCAATCCACTTTCACTAGTCACCAAACAGCCTCCATCCAACCCTTTGTATTACCATCTAGAATGCTCTCATTTATTCTTCCCTATAGCCACTACATTGAGGGAGGGAAGACACTCTAAATTTCCATATTTTATGCGTATGATGTAGACTATGAAGGTGGCTGACAGAAATAATAATAAAAAAAAAACTAAAAATCAATATAAAACTCACCTTGAGAATTATTGCAAGAACTTTGTATGCTTTCTTTTGAATCAAGCCATCAACATCCTGCAACACAACACACCAAAGTTTCACCAGAAATACCTCAGAGTTAGAGCTCTGAAAGAAACTAGAGTGAACATATAAACTATATAATGGCACATCCGTGATTCACCAACCTTCAATGCGGGAATTATGGCAGTAAACAAGACATCAGTCTCCTGAGGCCCCAAACCAGGTAAAAGTGAAACTGCCAGATCCAAAAGCTGCGCTCTGCCAAAATAACAAGACCAATTAGGAAGTTATTTTTTATAAAAGAAAGAAATCTTAGCACTTCTTAAATTACAAACTGATAAGAACAGAATTTGGAAGAAAACTTTTTGACATCAAGACACTACACACTACTAACAGGAAATCTTTTTAGCACACCTCTCACGAGAAAGGGGATTATCACTGGCTGAACTGTCAATCTGCATCGAATTTTTGGTATTTTCTGCTTGATTAGCACTCATAGTGACCGTCAAAAGGCGCTTCATTTTAGTTGTAAATAATCTGCGGACAACATCTTTGCCTGCTATTGAAGCGAATTCGCCGATCGTAGTCTAGAACCATACAAGAACAGATGAAATGATTTAAAAATAAAAAATCCTCCAAAAAGATTGTGTGCAAAACAAACTAGTATAAATAAATGCACCATAATGATAAATCCTACAACAACTCGGCTGTACTACATCATTGTGATGAACAAATAATGGACTATTTTTTTCAACCACAAATCAATTATTACCCATCCAAGAAAGAAATTAAAACTAGAGGATGAGGACGGGCTTCAAGTTTTTCAGAAGGCATCCCTGATCGGAATGACAGTGAAGAGCTCTTAGGAAAATCTTTACTTTCAAAAGAGGGGTTGACATCTATTTATCCAACACAAAGTTCATATTACTCGTTCAGCTAAGTCATTGACCGAGTTAACTAAAGCAGCCACCACCACAAATGGCTATAACGAATGCAATACACCATAAGTTTTCACTTCTCAATAAATGGTTCAATACACAAAGCATGCCTTATTGGATATAAATACACCAAACTTCGTGAGTATATTATGCTTTCACACATTACTGAAAATTTTCTATCACATGCAAACAGTAACCTCAATATAGATGGAGTCAGTCATCGAGGCAGAATGAATCTTTCAGGCAAGCATGGGGATGGGGAGATCAATTAAGCCTGACAAGACAGGAAATGAAATCAAATATCCCAAAAGAAAAAAGATGTCACATTTCAGCCCAAATCAGCAACCTCACAGAGTTGAAACTGCTTAAAGCTAGAAACTCAAATTAGAAACTAAAGCATGAAAAATAACATGGACATTTACCAGCAAACTACCACCAGGATCATTTGTGGAGTTCAGGAAAGCATTGGATAAAACTGACAAAAAGTTACGAGCAGAAGATCTTAGAACTTCCAAATTAGCAGAAGCAGCCTCTTGATTATAAAAACCAATAGCTCTCTCCATGGAAACATTTGTCTTATCGCAAGGTACATAGTTATTTCCTTCCAATATGCACTTATTCTGTTGAATGAGAATTTGCAAACTGGAGCAAATAATTCCTTGAAGATCATGCTCTTCATTAACAGCATTGCACAATACTTTTTCAAGGAGTTTGAAGCTTTCAGCAGTGTCCAACGGATAATTGCAAAAGGAAGGCAATAAGGACCACACTTGGTATACCATCCTGTCTGCGTATCTTGATGCCTGGACTTTCCCCTCAAGCTTAAGCTGGAAAATTACTTTAATTTATCAATTATACTAGAGAAAATTGGGAGTATTTATGCCAACAAAGTAGCATGTATTAAAGTACCTTGTAAGATTTTTGCTTGAGGCTTCCAATCATACCTAGCAATGACTCGACATAGAACCTCAAACGTGCACCAACAGTATACTGTTTTAGAACTGGAAAAAGCCAACCATTTATCACAGACAGATTATCAGCTTCCAATTTCAGTGGCACAATGCATAAAAAAACTTCAGGGCCCATTGCCCCAAGAGCAGACCCAATGCAATCCTGCAGCTGTACATAAGAACAAGCATCCCATGTTAAAGGAGTAGATACTAGCTAAAAGGTAAGTAAACATCGTACTTGAGGGGGTGGGGGAAAGAATTGCTACACCATAGTTTCCAAGATATTATATAAGCATTGTTTCACAGTCAAAAGATGTAAAGCATACATTGTAACATCCATATACAACATTTTTTATCAACAAGATAGAATTTAGTTTGATTGTACTTCAGCACACAAAATCAAACCATATATAACAATATGAAGGGGAAAACAAGCATTCCTGGGAGATAAAAAGCTGAAAGCCTGAAATAAAACCTAGTGGCTTTGTGGTCATGGACACTGATACCTAGTTGGCTTGTAGTTATGCCAGGGTCACATCCAAAATCAAGGCTGGTAGCAATCAAATCATGACAGTTCAAGAAAGCACTTCTGAACATGAAAAGCTGTTCATGTCAAGAAGGAACCACTCACATTGGATAAAGCAAATACATTTGGCTTTAATAACTGGGCAGTGAAGTCCGAAAGCACTTCTAGGACACTAATCAGGTAAAATCAGATTTCCATAAATGAAGATAAGGAGAAATAGTAAATGATTCACATAAGAACCAAGGATAATATCAGATTTACATTATGCTTAGAAGGGGATTGCTAGGCTGACGAAAATTCCTTCGGCAAAAAGCTCTTAATATAAATATATGAATTTTGTACCAGTAAAATATAACATGAATCATTTCTGATATCGGTAGGTTATAGGAATGAGCATGGAAATACATAATGATAAAAGGCATGTTTTTACATTACATGAAGCAAGTAGACAATAACATTAGCCTGGAAGGCTGGAATTACTGAACAGGGACAATTACAATACTATATAAGATTCATATCCTGAATGAGGATGCTTTGAATAAGAATGAAATTCCCCCCAAAAAAATTATAGTATAGAGATTGACTTAAATGACATCATTAGCTTTTGTGGGAATTGAACTATAAGTGAAAAGGCAACCTGTTTCCTCTCTGGGAAATCCTCTTCGCTTTCCTTTTCCAAACTTGCTAAGCTCTCCAGGGTACCTCTTAGGAGGACAGAAGAGAACTTACCTAAATATAGTGACAAATAAGAACCATGTCAGTATAAGACCAAAATAAAACAACAAAAAGATGTCCTAATAAAGCTGGTAGATGTAGGCAACGAAGCAGTATTTCTAAAGTTAATACATCTATATGATTACCTAGTTTATCAAACATCAGAGAAACAATCTGGAAAGCCATGTCCCATTCGCCACGATATCTATTGTCAAGCAAACTTCCAACAGTGACACAAATTTTCTCAATAGCAGATGGCACAGACCTTCTGTTGTTGAGATCTAAATTAAATTTTGCTCCATCAACACCTTGTTTTATTAGGTCTTCATCAATACAAGCTTGAATCAGATTCTTTAATGATTCGGCCGCAGCAAATTTAGCTTCTTCAAACCCAGATCCAAAAATATCTGGCAGGTAGGCAAGTACAATGCCAAATAACATAATGGTAAATTATCACACAGACACTTTCACTCAAAATGCAGATATATGGAGGAGAAGAAAAACAACCTTGTAAGGCATTAAGAACAAGGGGAAGCTTATCAACACAGATCTGCCTGTTGAGATTGTAAACTTTCCTCATTCCGACATCCAATAGACGAGCGGTAAAAGTCATGCCATCAGCTGATGTTTCATCCACTGGAATTGAAACAGCCAAAAAGCACAAAAGATCTACCAGCTCTTCAGGTTTAACTTCTACACGAGGGTCAAGGCAAAGAACATTCAAACTATCTGTTATACGCCTTGTGACAAGGGGCTTACGCACTCCTAGTAGAGTTTTGTAGTACTTCAAAATGGAAGTCTTGTGCTTCATTGATATAAAAGCTAGACAATCTTTAAGGGCTTCAAGGACATGAAGAATCTCCTGAGCTCCTTTCTCAGCAGGAGCACCCTTTGATCCTCCAGCAAGAAGCAGCAATTTCTCAAACATGTTTGTAAATCCTTCACTTGCAGGTGCCAAAAGTGGTGTTCTCTGGAAGCTTTGTAAGACATCTCGAATACAAATATGCGATTGCTTCTTCACCTGCGTAGTCCACAAACCAAATGTTATCCAAAAAAAAAAACCTACATCTATAATTCTAGTGAGAAACCAACTATAAGCTTTCAAGCTTCCTATGAGAAAAGATTATTTAGCTACTCTATAATAAAACCTATCATTCCGATGAGAGAGTTATAAAAGCATTCCTCAACACCAAGATACTTCCAGCGCCATACAGCTCCACCACAACCCCACCCCCAAAGTATTTCAGTACAGCCAGTAACATAAACAACAATTGCAAAGATCAGATTTAACTCACTACCCATTGCCCAGTTACGATCTTTGTGTCGTTCTTTTTGTTCTGGTAGGATAAACATATTAGAACAATCAAACCCCACACAATCAAAAGTTTAAAAGTGCCGATAATCCATCAAGAAAGCTCATGATTTGGTGAGTCATCAAGCAAACCACACCCCATCATATAAGTTGTCAACATCGTTTCTAGTATACATGAATCATACAAATCAATAAAAACACATAACACAATCAAAAGTTTACCAATGCAGGAAAAACAACAAAAACACACGTTTATCAAATTCATCAAACAAATCATGAAATCACACTCTAACTAAGGCTAATTTGACAGCTCAAACATCGTACAGGTTGCAACTTACAACACCATTTGTTGTTTAACATAAAGCACAGAAATTCAGAACACGTTAACAACATATGAAAACTAATCAATTGATCAATTTACAAACTCGAAACATATAAATGATGACAAGAATAACAACCTTAGAATCCGAATTCGTGACGAAACCGAGCAGAATCCCGTAAAACGAGCTAATATCAGACCAATTCAAATTATCCCTAATCACAAGCAACCTCGAAACACAGCTCAACCCAGCCACAACACCATCAACTGACAACCCGATACCACCCCGTAAAACCCGACCCAACAACTCCAACAATAGCACCTTCTTCTTCCTGAGTATCCCAACCGATATCTTCGGCATGAGCAAATCAAGGAGAGTGACAAGCGCGTCGACAGAGCGGTCAGAGGAGGGAGAGAGGCGGTCAAGGGAAGCGACGATGGCGCCGAAGTAAGCGACAGGGGAGAGGGGTATGTTGTGGTCTTTAAGCTCCTGCGAGGTGGCGCCGATGACGGAGCAGAGGTGGAGGTGGTGGTCGGAGGTGGAGGCGTTGAATTGGGAGATGATTGTGGCGCAGAAATCGATGTGAATATCGTTGTTAACATCTTCGAGGTGGTCGAATTCCGGGAGGTCCATGCCGTCGACCTCCATTGTTTTAGGTTAAACCCTAGGAAAGGTTAGGGCTTTAGAGGTTTTGGGTGGGTGCGGCTGAGGGAGACGAAGGCGTCAGTGTTTTAAGACTTCGTTAGAATATGTGTGCTTACGGCGCTTATGAGGTTTTACTTGTCTCCGCTTTTATGGTGTTATGTGTGATACACTTTTTGTTTTTCTTTTATAAATATTGTTATTTTTATGGGTTAATATTTTGATGGAGAAATTTTATATTTTCCTCACCACTTTCTCTATGAAATATTTAAATCTTTTTATATAATATAATTTGATAAATAACTATTAAAAATAGTAAAAATTAATTTTTTTTTTCTCTCCACATTTTTATTGATGAATTTTTTAAACAAGTAAATTTTCTCATGTAAAATGTTCTTTTTCTTTCCCCAATGTGAGAATTTTCATTTTCGTACCACTGGGTAGAGCTTTTCACCAAAAAAATTTGCTCTCAGTTTTTTTTCCACACCAATGTGATTGGTCTTAGGGGTAGCTCAATTTCACTTACTAGTCTCTCGAGTCAATCTCGAGTTCAACCGAACTCGATCACTTGAATCAAGTTTTGATCAAGTTGAGCTTACTCGAGTCTAGTTGTGTAGGAGTCGATATCAAGTACTTTACAAATTGTTTCATCTAAGTAGCACCCTAAATATTATAGTATTTGAAACTTGTTTCTTGCGTGTTGCATCTATTCGAGTTGAGTACCAAATATCCCAACACAACTTGCCAACATAGTGAGCCAAACTTTGATCGAATCAATATAGAGTACATGCAAATACTCTCAACTCTTTATCACCTCTAGATCACGAGCATAACTATTGTATATTAACATTTTAGTTGGTCATATGAGTTAATTTTACCTTCATCTATTATAGTTTTAATTTTGTATAACTAATTAATATTTAGTCTAAAAAGTTGTGTATTGAGACCATTATTTAAAATGGAGATAACTACATTAGGTGAACAACAAGGTTAATGGATGAGGTTTTAGGTTGTAATTGTAGATAAACAGTAATAGTGGATTCATGTGGGATTTTTGTTTTGTTTTTTACCATCTTATGTGTATTTGTTGAATAATAATTTTTTATCTTTGCTTTCTTTTATTTTATAGTGTAATATGAAAATTATATGGCATATAATAAGTAGATATTACTCATTTTATTGTCGCTTATGCAGAGAAAAATATACTTATGTGGTTGATTGGCAAGCAAAAATGTAATGTGGATTGCTTAATTATTTTGTATTTTCATCTAATTGATTGTGTGACTTGGTAACTTTTCCTTAAAGAAATTTAGCTCTTTGAAGATTAATTCCTTGTTTAAGATGAGAGTAAATTATTAATTGTAGATGATTTGCACTTCAAATTTCTTGCTTTTTCTACATCACATACTTGAGAGTTATCGTAAAACTTTCTACAATGAGAGGTTGTCGTGCAATGATTGATTTTGCATTATGTTGCTATAAAAGGCAAGAATATTATAGAATCTTTAACCTTCTGTCTCGATTTACTTGCTACATTTTTATTTTTGGATTCAAAGTTTAAAAATTTTAACCATAAATTCTAAACATGTTCTAAAAAATAATATATTTAAATTAGATCTTGTTGGATGTATCTCAATATAAACTTTTTTTTAAAAAAAAAAGTTTTCATAAATTTTTGCCTTACGAGTTTAGAGAAAAAAACGTTTTAAGGTTGTCTTAGATATTATAAAAAGTCAAATATAGCAACTAAATTAGGATGGAGAGAGTATAAACACCACTTCTATTAAGAATGATCACTACACTATTATCCAACATACCATTTAAGTAATCAACTTTTTTTTTGTTTTCAAAGTAATTGTCAATATTTTTGTGGTAACAAATGCACCTAGCCACCTAGGTTGTTGTATGGCCTCTGCAACTTGCTTAGGTAAGTATTCTCGAGGAGTAAGAGATCACGTTGCCCCATCTTACGGCACACCCGACGCCATCGCAATAGTTGATCTGATTGCGCAAGGTAAAGAGAATGTGTTCTCCCTATCTTCAACAAAGAAGAAAGGGAAAACACTAGTGAAAAAAGTTGAGGTACAGAGCATGGGTTTAGCCCATAGTTCATCAATGAGAAAGGATTATACATTGTTCGTTGTAATTCATAGGAAAATCATGATAAAATCATAGTCGGAGGGACTTCTTTGATGGGAAGGCTCTAATCATCAAACCTTGGTCTCGCGACATGATGTTAAGCTAGAGAGAATTAGGAGAAAAACACTGTACTTTTATTATGGGAAAACAACCCAATATATATAATACATACACAAACCCTTTTAGAGTTATACTAGGATTATACCACATAGACTCCTAAGATAACTCAAACTCATAATAAGATATATATATATATATATATATATATATATATATATATATATATATATATATATATATATATATATATATATATATATATATATCCTAATACTCTCCCTCTAGTTGGAGCATGTAAATCATGAACACCCAACTTGCCTAACATATAACCAAATTGTTGATGACCTAGTGTCTTGGTCAAAATATTAGCCAATTGGTGACCAGTGGGCACATAAAAATATAAATGTTTCCACTCCGTAACTCATCATGAACAAAATGACAACCAACTTCTATATGCTTAGTGCGCTAATGAAACACACGATTCTTTGCAATGTGCAAAGCAGACTGAATGTCATAGTAAAGTCGCATTGGCATAGAGTGAAAGACTCCAAGAGATTGCAACAAAGACTTCAACCATTTAAGTTGATCTCACATGTGGTAATTGCCATAGCACGATACTCAGCCTCTGTAGAAGATCAAGATACAGTAGCCTGTTTCTTAGTCTTTAAAGAAACTGATGATTTACCTAGCAGTACAAAGTACCTTGTTAAAAAACAGCAAGTCAACGAACAAGCCGCCCAATCGCTATCACAAAAGGCCGTTAGTTGCATATCACTAGGATGATGTCGGATTCCCTCACCAGGGTAACCCTTAATATAACGTAAAACATGGATAGCAGCATTCCAGTGAGCAAATTGAGGATACTAAAAAATTGAGCAAGAATGTGAGCAGAATAACTCAATTTTGGCCTAGTTACAGAAAGATACACCAACCGATCCACCAAATGACGATACGAATCTAGATGAGAATAGGGATCATTTTCTTCAACCGCCAACCTATGATTCTGTTCCATCGGAGTTTCAATTGGTTTACAACTCATCATACTTGTTTCGGACAAGTTTACAAGGCATACTTCCGCTAATATAAAAATAGCCGCCCTTCATCACCTCGTGCAACCTTAATGTCAAGAAAATATTTCAAAGCACCAAGGTCCTTCATATGAAAGCATGAATCCAAATCTTGCTTGAACCGCAATAGTACATCATTTGAGGATCCCGTAATAATTAAATCATCAACATAAATAAGAACATGAAGAACAATATTACCCTGCTTGTAACTAAAGAAGGAATAATCAATATAGGATTTCACAAAAACATATTTATGCAAAGAGCTAGACAACTTAGCAAACCATTGATGAGGAGCTTGACACAAACCATAAAAAGACTTGTGTAACTGACATATATTCCCAAGAAGAGGGATATTATAGTCCGGTGGGAGACGCATATACACCTCCTCCTTCAATTCATCATGGATAAAAGCATTACACACATCCATCTGATGTAATTCCCAATTTTGTGCAACAACCACAGTGAGTAAAACATGAATCGTACCCATTTTGGCAACTGGAGCAAAAGTCTCATTATAGTCAATGCCATCAACCTGTCTACTTTTAAATCGTTCACTTTCACCATTAGCTCGTCGCTTAATTTTGTAGGCTCAACCGTTACCGATTGTCTTTTTACCGGGCGATAAATCCTACAGAGTCCATGTACTATTGCGTTTAAGTGCATCAATCTCTTCTTGCATCAACTTACGCCAACTTGCATCCTGGACGACCTCCTTGAATGAGGTAGGGTCTTTTTGAGAGGTAATTACTATTAGGAAATCTTTGTGATTCATAGAAAAATTATCATAATTCACATAACAAGCTATATTAAAAGGCGTACCCGAGGAATGAGCCACAGCAAGGGAAGCAGAAGTAGGGGGTTCTACCATAACCGTATTAGTAACAAAGCCACGAAGAAGAGATGAGGGGATCTTTACATGCTGCCCACGACCTAAGGTATAACCACTAGAAGCATTATCAATACCTAAACTCCCCCTAACTCACCACTACCATCAGAATTATCGACGGTTGTCCCAACGGGAAGCTGGCAGCAGTCTCCACTGCGTGGTCAAGCTAAGCAGGATGTAGGGTGAAGGCAAACCGGCCAGCTGGGCAAGCAGGTGGACTAGGCACTGCCAGTACATCACCCGTAGTAGCAACCCCTTTATCACACATGTCCACCGTAGGAAAACACTCACCATATTCCTCAAAATTATCTTACACACTACTAGATGAATGTTGGGATAAAAACATGTTTAAATTTGCATGAGGAGGGGTAGTGGGTGAACCATAAGCAGAAAAGGGAAAGACATGTTCCACAAATTTCACATCCCAACTCACAAAATATTGATGAGTATTCAAGTTAAACAAACTCCACCCCTTTTGCCCAAAAGGTTAACCAACAAAAATATAACAGCGAGATCGTGGGCCAAACTTATCCTTGACACGAGGCCTATTAGCAGCATATCATAAACACCCGAACACCTTTTGGCCAAAAGCAACTCATAAGGTATTTTACCGTCTAAGATAGGAGTTGGTGTTTGATTAATAAGATGACAAGTAGTTAGAACACATTCCCTCCAAAAATTAACGGTCAGAGTAGCCTATAACCGTAAAGCACGAGCGACATTAAGGATGTGTTTATACTTACGTTCGACCCGACCATTCTGTTGCGGAGTATTAGTGCAATAAGTTTGAAGCAAAGTACCGTGAGAAGCAAGGAAATCTTTAGTCAGAGAAATTCCTGTCCATTATCACTTCATAACACCTTAACTCATTTATTAAATTATATGTTGACCAAAGAGAAATAACTCCTAATCAAGTCACCAACCTCATAATTTACCAACCATTTAATATGTCCATGTAGCAAGAGAATAATTATCAACAATAGTTAAGAAATAATGAGCAGAACAATTAGAGGCTACACGATAAGGACCCCAAATATCACAATGAATTAAGTCAAATAAATCAGTTGTTATATTATTACTTAGGGAAAAAGAAGTATGAGATTGTTTAGCCATAAAACACACATCACAATTGTTATCATAACCCTTATTAAAACTACTACATTATGTGCCTAAAAAGGAACGAATCCCTTTCATGGAAGGATGACCCAGCCTCATATGCCATAGTCGACCCGAGTCTACAACTGTAGTGTGTATTTGATTACAACAAATCAAATGGTAAAGATAGACCCCACTACACTACTCCTCCTTGCCAATCAGGTTTCTTTAATTATGGCCCTGAATAGTGCATAGCTTATTAGTGAACAAGACAATTAATTTTTGCTTTTCAAGCAATTGAGACACATACAACAAATTACAAATAAGAACAGGAACATATAAAACATTATCGAGAATTAAGTCAGGATTTAATATAATACGACCCTCCATAGTGACAGTGGTGCTTTTACCATTTGAAAGACCAACGAGTTACGGATTAATATTTTCAATATCAACAATCAACCCAATATTACAAAACATATGATTAGAGGCTCTTGAGTCAATTATCCATTGGTCCAAGTATGTCTTAACATGCAATTTCAGTGGGGAAGAAGAAACATAAGAGATCATTAAAGTAGTGATTAGTTATTAAACATGAGCATTTGTGAGAGTAAAAGAACTTTCCTATCAACATGACTCGAAGTAGATGTATTTCCACTGGTATAGGGTAATCGTGTACTATCCATGGTAGTCACAACAACACCACACCCACTAGATCTTCCACCGCCATATTGGCCTCCCCTGCCACCATCACCACAACTTCCACCACGACTAGTAGACATCGCCCAGTTAGGCCCTTCTTTCCACAATGAGAGCACACCCGACCCTCGCCATGCGCAACACCATCAACAACAAATCCCACAACATCACTATGCACATCTTGAGCATCGATTACAAAATGATGCCTTTTAGACGGAATCACTTTACCTAGATACGCAAGAGTGGGAAGAGGATCAATTAGGAATAAAGTCGAGGTCACACCACAATATTTTGTAGAATCAAGATCCATAAGAAATTTATGTAGCTTCTTATTTTCTAACAACTTAGCATATTCACTAGTAGCGGAATAAGTACAAGCAGACAACTTAGCACCACTAGCTAATTCCTCCCACAGTGTACGCAATTTACCATAATAGTCAATTACATATCGATTGTTTTGCTTACACTTTGCAATCATATGCTTCAGTTCATGAACACGGGGTTCATAACTAAGAGAAAATCTATCACGCAGATCATCCCATAAAATTTTCAGTCTCTGGCAATATAACAGTCCGACAAATCGAAGCATCAAGGGTGTTATAATAGTCAACTAATATTGAATTAACAATCTCCCATTGTGCCAAATCAAAAGATTTTTCATCAGTTTTGTGTATAGAGCCATCAAAAAATTCTAATTTATTCTTAACCCAAAGATTATTACAAATAGAGCGCACCCATCCATCATAATTATTGCATGTTAATGAAATAAAACTAGTAATCGTAATTGTACCTTTAGAAAGATGCAAGTAATACAGGGTGAAGGGAGCGTATGTCGAGGCATCCATGGAACAATCGAATAAGAGAACGAGCATAAAAAATACGAGCACAAAAGAAACCGACAACAATAACACAAGCACAAGAATGAGAACAAAAGAAATCAACACGAGCACAAGAGAACGAGTACTACAAGAACCGACAACAAGAGAAGAAGACCGGAAAAAAAACCTAACTTAGGTTGCTCTTGATACCATGTTAAGCTAGAGAGAATTAGGAGAAAATTATTGTACTTTTATTATGGGAAAACAACCCAATATATATAATACATACACACATCCTTTTAAGGTTATACTAGGATTACACCGGGTAGACTCCTAAGATAAGTCAAACTCCAAATAAGATAAAGATATTCTAATACATGGATTGAAGAACATATACCATATAAACATTTCCAACTTGGATTAATGGATTCAGTTGCCTGGACTGGACTTGAAACATTCGGGTCAAAAGAGTTTATTCAAAATTGCATGACACTGAAAATGGATCAAGCCACTTTGAACAAAAAGACAAGTTGTTGTATGCTAGGGTGTTGGTTGAGGTTGAAGTGGATAAGAAATGTCCTTTATCTTCTTCATCAATGATAAAGGAATTAAAACTGAACCACAAGTGCATTTTGAGTGGAAACCTGTGAAAGTGGGAAATGCAGAGGGTTTGGCCGTGAATCTGAGAAGTGCATGAAAGCCATTACCAAGAAGGTGTGGAAGTTGCTAAGGGTTACAGTCCCAGGCAGTGGTTGTAGAGGGAACTAATCCAATGCTCAATTAGGGTGTTGCTTCAGCAGAGCAGGCGCAAGGATTTCAGGTGGTTGGCAACAGTAGGAAAACACTAGTGAACATACCAATCTCTATACCAACTCTTATGTTACTAACCAATTTGAGATTCTTCTAAACTCTTCATTGGAGGATTTGATTTATGAGGTGATTGAAAATGGAGGAGGGTATGGTGATCAAAGGTTGAATTCCCCTGATCATCATGGATGACATACATGTATGGAATATCGAGTTGAGGGATTGAATACGAGGACAAACAGAATGAAATGAGAAGGGTGATTCATTCTCATAACATCAGACTATTCAGCCTCCTAGAAACTAAGTTGAGTCCTCTAAATTAGGGGACTTAAACCTAAACCTTTGTTCTAGATGGTGTTTCGCCACCAATAATAGAATATGATGGGGGCAGATACTTAGTAGCGTGACAACCGACTGCTTTTAACATTTCTACCTCGAGGTGTCCTGAGCAACTTAAACATTATCATGTCACTCCTGCCAGTAGTTCCCCCCTGTGCGCGTTTGTTAATGGTCTTAATGACAAGAAAGGAAGAGTACCTCTTTTGCATGATCTTAACGAGATAGCTGATGGGTATACAGACAGACCCTTGGATGGTGACAGGTGATTTTATTTTTTCTTAACCTTGACGACAGAATAGATGCCCTCGTTCGAATCTCTGATGTCGAACACTTTAGAGAATGTGTTTCTTACTGTACAAAACCTCGGGTAGAACCTTCACATGGAACAACAAACAAGATGGGGATGCTAGAGTTTTTTTCAAAGATAAAGAGTGCTAGTCAATAAAGCATGGAGTGACTTATTGCCTATTGCTGAGGTATCATCCTCCCTGAAACTGACTTTGATCATTGCCCTAGAGTGCTATGCATCTAGCCTGCAGTATCTATTGGAAGGAAACCATTTCGTTTCTTCAATATGTGGGCCTCTTCACCTCTATTTCAGGAGTTAAGACTATAATCTGGAAAACTGAAATCCGTGGATGTGAGATGTTTGAGGTAGTTACAAAGATGAAAATTTTGAAAGCTGATCCAAGTCCGTAAATCAACGATAATTTAGTGATATACATGCAACAGAGGCTTAATTGGCCTACTGGAATCTTCTTGAAATTCAAGGGAACCTGCATGATAAACCAGGGGACCCCACTTTGGCAACCATGGAAAAACTTGTTGAATATAAATGCGTCCATGATTCACTCAGTGGATGACATCCAACAAATACCAAATTGCTAGAATATGTATATGACAAACTATGTTTAGAATCAGCAGTTTCTATATTAAAATTTTTGTGAAAGTTTCCTTACAAAAGTACGTAGAAATTAGAACAAATTGACTATCACACAATCTTAATACATACGGGATACAATAAATCTATTGTATCTCAATAAAAGTTGTTTTTTTGATATAAATTATAATATGTTGCGTTGAAAGAAAGTGACTTTTGTTATATTAATAGGTAAATTTTGAGGAGATCTCTTGTTCCTTAATTATTTGGCAAATTCTTAGTACAACTCCACAGCCAAAATTAAAAGCAAAACATAATGATTACTTAACCCCAGCAACTACTCTAATATATGTACTATTACAAATGCTGGATTAATAACAACAATAAGTACCAACAGCATCATTAGCCTAAAGCATATCTTAAGAAGAAAAAAAGTGTTCTAATTAGGTTAATCAAGGAATGATTACTTAACCCCAGCAGCAAAAAAACGTAATCCTTCTCCATTACGCCATGCTTGCTAATCTAACAACGTACCGTTGGCCGTCGACTTCGACAACTCCGAGGTGAACAACAACCACTTTCTATGTCATCCTCCCACAATCTTACCACACTTCCATCTATCACTTTCCTGTTTTGGTAACTATACCATCCCAAATCACCTCCTCTCATCTCCACCATCGATTCCTTACACCCCCATTTGTTGATTACATCTTCTTCAACTTCATCTTCACCGTCCACTTCATCATGCTGATCATCCTCCTCGTCATGATCGTGATCATGGTCATCGAATTCTTCATCATTTTTTACCACATCATAATAGACAGTAAAAAACTTTTTACTGTTACCCCTAGTAAGCACCTCTACGTCCTCCTCATTTCCTTCCTTTTCTCGCTCCTCTGCAATGCACTTCCCTTTAAACGACGTCGTAGATAGTTGTGTTGTTGGTGGTGGTGGAGGAGGGAGGAGAATATGGGTTTTGAGGGTGGAGGAGCGGAGGCGCCAGAAGCTGAAGGAGGCGATGAAGAGGGCGAGCCAAGACCAGAGATTGTTGACTACGGCGGAGAATAAAGGACTGAGATTTACTGGAATGAAGGCCAAGGACTCTAAGGGTGAATCAAGGCCGTTCATTTTTAAAAGATGGAGAATATGGTGGTTGTTATGGTTGGGATGAGGAAGAGTGGGTGACGAGGAAGGAGACAGAGAAGAGAGGTTTATTTAAAGAAGGAAAAATTAGAGATGCTCAGAATCGGAAGATCAAAGATGCCAAATGCTTTTTGTTCTGAGGGTATATTACTTTTACCACACGTGCAAAGGTGTGGCACACAATATGGCGGCCAAGGACATTTTAAGATATGATTTTTTTTACGACTTTTTAAATATGATTTTAAATAATGTTTTTTAAATAGCATGGAAGAATTTAAAGTCTATATTTTGACAGGAACTTATATTAATTTCATCTATACATTTTGTTTCATGAATTGCTATGTCCTTCGTATTAATAGATCATATCAAATCCTAGATCTATACATTGGGTCGGGTTAGGGCTCGAGATGGGTCACACGAAAACGGGTTGGTCCTAAGTAGATGCAAAACGAGTCGAGTTGGACTATCTAAAGAGAGTATAGTTTTCATCTAAAGATGATGATAGTTTGTCTGTATCAGTTTCAATCTTTGGCAGTGGACCATCGGCAAATAAGTGAAAATAATTCATTACCTAATAGTGTTTAAAAATCTTGGAAATTATTTCTCATTATTGACCCGACTTGACCCATTAAAGACTCAATAAAACACGACTTTTTAAAAGATTGACTCAATTAAACCATAATTGATTATACCCTTTTATAAACGGATTGGTTTAAGATCCTTATTGGGGTCCCTTTCATTTAAACAGGTCTAATATCAATAATCTTAGATATTGTATAGGACATTGTCTAGATTTGATAACTTGGTGGAAACATAAATTATGTAGGAAACAATTATTTTATATTGTTTATGCTTTATTACAAAAGATTTATTATGTTGCAAGTTTTATCAGCTCATCAAGTATGCATATATAAAGTTCAACATAGACTAAGAGATGACAAAAGTTCTTAACTTAAAATAAATTCATCCAAAGCATGACACAAAAAGTAATAACATAAGGTAGTGACAAAAAATGACAATTTAAGCTACTATTTCTTCAAAAAAAAATTAATAGAGTGCTTATAAAAAGTTGCAAAATAAGTGTTGGTGGAGTTGTTAAAAAGTAATTTTAAGTATGCTTGTTGTAATCTCATAAGACAACATAAAGCAAATTTCTATTGGTACTTGGTAAACTACTATAGTTATACTTGGCTTTTGATATACAACTCCTTATATAGTAATACTACTATGCTTTGGAATGATTACAATTATTAGAATTATAGCAAGTGCCAAGGGTGAAAATTCCTTATCTCATATTGGTATTAGTTTGTGATGCCCAAACAGATCCTTATTGCAAGTGACAAGGTTTACATATAAGTATATAAATAGTTGTTGCTTAATTATTTAATCTTTTTGGACTATAGATTTTAGGTGACTTTTTACATATATGCTAAATAAATTTGACAATGATTCTAAATTCCAAAGTCTTGTTATAGATGCATCTATATAATTTGTTTGGACATTATGTTATAATTAAAAAAGATAATAAACCACCTCAGAGATTATAAAATTTATATATTATTTAAATTATACTATAATATTACACTATGATATAAAGACTATACATTTTTCATGTACAATAATATATTTTAAATGAATCTTATTATTAGAGAAATTTTGGTGTGAATTCAACAATGTCGATCTTTACGGTAAAAGTTATAATTAGTTAATTACATCCAAAACGATAAGATTTTATCAAGGATTATACTTCTAATATAACTCCTATCACATAATAAATATATATTGCTTATATGGAATTTAGGTGGTAAGAAATACAACGCTTGACGAGTAATTGAAATACTATGTATCATTGTTCAAATACTGAGTATCATTGTTCAGTAAAATCACTCAATAATCGTGATTTTATTATTTGCTACTTTCTTTAGTCCTTTATATTTGTTTTATTTCTATTTATAGAGTCAAAATTTAAAAATTTTAACCACAAATTCTTATCATATTATAAGAAATAATATATTCAAGTGAGATCTTGTTGGATACATTTGTATTAAAAACAGTAAAAAGTCAAATGAGACAAAAAAAAAAATTTAAGAATCACTTTATACACGAGTTAAGATAACAATTAGGACTTAAACTATTAATTTTTTCAACGTTTGGGGCCTGATAATTATTTTTACACCTTTTGCTACCTAAAATGAATTTTCGGTGGTTTTTTTTTTAACATGGTTAAGCGTGGGACCCACCTAACATCAATTAAATAACAAATCTAAAAAATTAATTAATCTAATTTAGAAGAGAACCCCTCTGTTTCTTTCAAGACCAAATCTTCACCTTTTATGGTTGTTCGAAAGCCGAAATTCTAAAAATGTAAGTTTGTTTGAATTATGATCTTGTACACTTTTCTGGGTTATTGATAGTTATTTTTCATAATATTTCAGTGAAAATTTGAATTTTTTATGTGTTTTTTATTTGGGATTTGAGGGTTATGTTATAAAAGGGGAAGATTTAGTTTATTGAATCTAATTTTTTGATGAAAGAAATTGGTTTTATGATTTGATCATATACATATTTACTTATGATATTATATTATCATCTTTTTTATGTTTAAGTTCCTATATTATGTTTAAGTTTCTAATTTATAGGAGTGGTATTGTTTCTTAAAGTGTTAGTATATAGTGTTAGTGTAAATAATTTGTTCTCTTTAAATGAAATGATTACCATTATGCATTGAAATGACAGGAATATGAATTTACCAAAATGCATTGTCATTCATCATGGTGGAAAGTGGGTTGATAAGCCAAGGTTGAGTAACAAGGCTGACTTTGATTCAAGTTATCTTAAGAGCCTGATAAACTCACTAGGGTACAACAACATTGTAAGTTGTATAATTTTGAATTTTGTGATCCATTCAACGAACTCTATTGAGTAATTAGATTTCTTAGTTATGATGGTACCCTTTTTGCAATGTTTAAAACTTGTAATATTAAATTATACAATCATGCAATGTTAGTTGATGTTAGTAATATTGAGGACACTCTTTTATCTATATATGTTTGATTGCAAATTGCAGGTTTGCTGTTGGATTAAAAGCGGATGAAGATTTCTCAATGGAGTTTACACTTCCTTCATTAATTTTTTTTTGGAATTCTAAATAATATATTTTTGGATAATACATGAATTTCCCTGTTATTTTTGGTTTTGTAGCTGTTTTTTAGTATTATGAAACAATTGCATTGAGTTTAAATGTTTTTATCATATATTTTTCATTTGATAAAAATAATAATTGTTTTTTGCTCTAACTGGTTGAAGTTGAGTTAACTAGCCGAAAAGCCAACTACAACTATTTAAAAGTGTCAAAAAAAGTTTCAAAGTCTCAAATGATGAAAAAAATAAAGGTTTGAGCTTTAATTGTTATTAACTCGTTTAACACCAACTTCATAACATTTTGTCAAAAAGTATTTTTCCCTTTAGAAGCATAGCACAACGACAATACACCAAACAAAATCAGATACATTGGTCTATTATCAATTGTTCAATCCAGAAAGATGGTGAGTTCATCAGACATAGTGAAGAAGCTCAACTTACAAGCTCATGTAGAAGGTGGACTCTTCGTTGAAACATTCAGAGATCATTATGTTTCCCTCTCCAAATTGTACAAGTATATTATTCCTTTGAATTTTACGTACACAAAATGTCATCGTATTGCATATTTTATTTATTACTCTGTATAATGTTTGATTGAATCTCAGTTATATGATCCCCATTTTAATTTTATAATATGGTTTTTGCTAATCAATTTAATTTTGTTCTGGGTATTTGAATATCTGCTCTGAATGTGATTATTGTTTAATATATGATCAGATTATAATAAAATCATTCATTAACAAGTTGGCTTTGTTTAAATATTGCACAATTAATTGTCCTGTAATTTATGATTGTAGTTTATGATTGTTGAGATTGATTTACCTTTATCACATGATATGTATTTGCAAAAAAGATTGAAATTTTATGAAAATTGAGGAGGAACGGGAGAAGGGTATATCATGATATGGGTTCATGATATCTTCTCCCTTTCCTGCATCACTCTTCTTGATCTTGAGGTTGTGATCATGGAACTTCTCCTTTGTCTTTCGCCGAATCATTGCTTAACATATGGTTGTTCTGTTGTCATATGTGGGATAATTTAGACATGTACTGAATACAGTTGAGATGCCGGTTTTGTAGACAAGGTTGATCGGCCTGTAAGCACTGCGATTTACTTCTTGCTGCCGTCTGGGAGTGTATCTAAACTCCACCGGACTCCATGTGCTGAAACATGTCATTTCTATTTGGGAGAGCCTATAACGGTAATAGTTCATCATCTGAAAACTACTCCCTATGTGACTGTTGATCCATTAGTTCAGATCTTTCAATAATCTCAGACAGGTTTCAGACCCTCTCTGTTTAACCTTAATTGTCCAAAACCATGTTGGGAGTATTTAACATACCCAAAAATACTCCGTACTAACTAGTGTGGCTGTGTAAGGAAATGTTTCTTTTCGGGGATGTCTATCTAGATAAAGATGTTTGATTAAACGATTTGTTGAGAATGACCTTAAAATGTCCCTATTTCTAGCTGTTTGATTGAGGATAATTTGGAAAAGAGGGGTGGTGGTTTTAATTTGGAAGAGATATGTTCAAATATACTGAACTCTGAGGAGCTCATCAAGGAAGGTTTTGGGCACTTTAAGTTTTCACCTAATGGTTGTTTGAGTTAAATTTTCTTGTGGATGAAATGATAAGTTAAGAGTGTCCGCATGATTGTACCTCTACTAGTTCGTTGATTTAGGATAGTTTAGAAAAGAGGGGTGGGGGTTAAAGTTGGAGGACTTATATGGTCAAATACGTAGAACCCTGAGAGCTCATCTAGGAAGGTTTTGGCACTCTTAAGTTTTCACCTTATGGTTGTTTAGTTGAATTTTCGAGTGGATGAATTTGCTCGTTGCTAAAGCAGAGTTCTTACTCTGAAGTTCGAACTCAAGCTTATATGAAATGTTTTGATATTACAGATTGTGGAGCTTAATGAGAAAGATGGAAGTATTAAGTTAACTTGTCTTGGTCCTGAGTTGATGGAGAATCAGCAATCCCATTACACGGTGCCTCCTAATGTTTGGTTTGGTTCCTTCCCAACTAATGATATCTGCATTTCTCCAGATGGTGTGGCTTCTAAAGCCCACCCCAGGGATTATGAGAGCCACCATTCCCTAGTCGGATGTACCTGTGCTCCTGCATTCCAGTTCCTGGACTTCGAGTTGGCTAAGCGAAGTGAGCTCATTTCGTACTTTCCGAAACACGAGTCTCTTATTTCTCTCCTGACTTCCCCCTAGTGATTTAGGACTAATATCTATATTATGTCACAAATGTTTTTTCTTTTGGCATAAGTTGGTTGCTGTCTAGAATTAAATTGGTTGCGAGTTTGGTTAGCACTTGCCCTCTTCTTGGTGGTCATAAACTGCTAACACTCCATCAGACCAACATCTTTATGGATGATTAGTTAATTGTTACATATGCTTGTTTGATGATGGTGCGTCGAGTGAGCTGAGGCACTATTGTATTTGGCTAGATTTCCATTCACAGCGAATAAACCGTACAAGGTATTCAGTGAATTTCAGTCTTTTACGGATATTTAATGATTACAATTTATGGATAATTCATGAATATAGATAGAATCAAGCAACTTATTCAACTTGCTTAGTGAATGACAACTAACTTAGTTGGTTAAAATTTTGGATAATGATATATAGAACCTGGGATTGAATCCCGTCTACATCAGTTATTGCCTTACCGTTTATGGCTCCCTTTACGTAAAAAAACATTCAACTTGCTAAACGTTAGAAAGGCTCTCCCCTAATTTGTACTTCGTAACTCAAAATAAGATTGGAACAGGAAAACAGAAAAAATGAAAATACATCTGCTATTTAAAAGCACGATCTACAGTCATTATCATTACAATAAATAGAAGATCAGAGCGCTATCACAAAAACACGGCTCTGATGCCTCTGTAAGACTTTAACAGTGACCAAAAATGGTAACATTGACTAGTGATTCACAAGAACGAACGATAAAAAAAAAATCGTTGAAACTGCCATACAGTCACAATCCAGGCAGCAAACTATTACAGATAGTAACAAACAGTGCACTAACAATCTACGAATGCAGCTGACAAATACTATATCTTCCCTGACGAGTTCAAAATCTCCTCAACGGAAAGAAAGACCAAGGGTAGAGCCATCACATTTCTTCTCAAATCACGCTTAAAAAGAGAGCAGAGAACAGAGTTAAGGGGAGAGGATAGGGAGTAGAAGTAAGCATCCTATTCAATTAGTCTGCTTATTAGAATGGTCACCGCTTTAAAATTTGCAAAATTATTTTTAGAATGTTAGTGAACAAAGCTTAATGGAGTTTGGCATTCAATCAAAATCAAGAAACTCCATCCTCTTTCTAATCATTCCTTTAAGATCACTTGCTTCTCTTTCAGCCTTTTGAGCCTACAAAAACCAAATAACTGATATCAGCATCCACATACACCAGATTTTCAAAAAGCAATGCATTGTGGTGGCCTTCAGGAGTAGATAACAACTTTGCAACAAAAGGAAGGAAATGTGTGAAAGCAATTTTTTTTACCTGTTTTATATCTGCTTCTGAGACACATGTCATGTGAGGTGGAAGCTCTTCCTTACCTACAGCCTAACCAACAACAGAAAGTGAATAAATCAACACCATCACCTCGTTAAATAAGAAACTGAAAGAATTTAAAGCTTGGACAGAGAAACAAAAGACTATACCCCATTCCTAAAGGCCTTGTCCACATCTTTTTTTATCCCACAGGCCCGGTCTAGAGTACTGGTAGTCCCCCACAAATCTTTATAAACTTGAAACAAAATTTAAAAAAAGAAAAAAAAAGGCAATGCAAATTACCAGCTCTCCGATCAATACTACATTCTCTCCCCTGATAATGAACAACCCCAACGGGATGTCACAGTAAAGATCACCAACGATTACTCTATCACAGGCACCTTCAAGAACTACATTTGCTGCAGGTAAAAAGAGGAGATTGTATGAGTGGTTAAGCAGCAGAGAACTATAAAGAAAAAGTCTAAAAATGAAGCTAGATTCTAGGAGGCATACCAAACTGATCAAAAGACCGTAATGTTCCTTGTAACTTTCTACCATCCCTCAACAAGACAAGAATCTTTCCTGCACAATATATACATTCTCAATAAGTTGAAATTTAACACACTATTAGTTCAACTAGGTGAAATATGGAAACAAGAATCAGATAGATGAACTATTGAGAAACAGAGTACTTTAAATGGTATGCTCAATCCAGGGGGAGGGGAAGAGGAAGGGGGGGGGGGGGGGGAATGATAAGGGTCTTTTGGAAAAAGTTCAGCAACTAAGATAAAATAACTGTTTGCAACTCTAGTCAAAAGAAAGGACTTCTTCATGCAGGAAGACAGGCAATTCAAACAAGAACATAACTTCATGGGTGTTACAACAGCAATGGATGCAAATGAGAAGAAAAACAAAAGCCAATTGTAGAAGAACCAAATATAGTCATAATCCCCACCACAATCTAATGAAAATTGCAAAGATAGTTTTTCATTCATGCACTTCAAGATCATCATAAAGGAGGTAAAATTGTATAGCAGCCAAATTATTAAGGAAAGGCATCATCCTTAACCATAATTGAAGAACATTTTGTACTACGAAGTTACAAGAATCAAACTGCAAGCACCCAAATTGAAACACATCATGTCATCTAGATATCAATTCGCTCAATAGTACAGGTAATTCTACAAGAAAGTTTAAAGAGCTCACAGAAAACAACGAACCCTACAACTCATACTCGCCACAACAGCCACAGTATTAGAAAATAAGTCGAGAGACACAACCAGAGCAACAAAGGGGGGCATCACAAGAGAGATTCATACAAGCCAATGCAATGATGGTAATAGGAGACCAAGCACAAGCAACACGAAAGAACTGCACAATACTAAATTTAGAGTAAAATCACAAGCTAGTTTCAATATTTATGAAGCATTAGATTTAAACAAGAAGCTTGTCTCAATAGTTTTCGAAGATTTGGAGCAGCCTCACATTCTGAGAATCATTTTGAAAACAAAGTCCAGATAGTTACTTGGATGACTCAAACAACAGTATAGAACTTCGCCTAATTTCAAGCAAATAAACCTAAGATTCACACCTGACCAGAATTCCTGAAATTCTAACTATGAATTTAGAATCTTCAACATAAGACAGCCAGACACTAATCCAGTTTAACTTTTAGTTGAAAGCAACAGCAGCAACTTAGCTACTCCTTGTACAACAGAACAAGAAGATTAGATGAACGATCGTCACAATTACAGCAAATTCGTGATTTCACAACCGAAACTATCCAGTTCAATGAAAATTCCATGCAAAATATGATTTTCGTAACAATACAGCAGGAAATCAAAAAATCAAGACAAACCCCTAATTTCTCAATCAATCAAACAGGAAACTTATAGAACAAAAGAATGATATTCAATTCTACACAAATTATCACAAAAAGATTACATGATCTAGCAATCAAAATGATCAATTCAACGAAAATAATAAGCAAAACATAATCCAATAAAACCAGACAAAAATTCAAATACCTTAATCAAACAGTGAAAATTGGACAAGTGAGGATTACAGAACTCAAAATAGTCACAATTAGAGCAACCCCATCAAGCGAAACCGACGTCGAAAAGTGTAAGCATCAAGAAAGATTAATATTTACAAACACAATACGCTTAGTGCAAGAAAACAGGATGAAACAGAGGATCAGAGAGAGAGAGAGGAATATTACTGTCAAGATAAGTAGCAAGTGAAGTTGAAAGACAGAGATCTTCAGGACCAGCCCAAGACATTGGAATTGGAATTCAATTGAATTTGATTTGATTTGATTGGAGTCTTCAATCTGAAGTTTCTGATTTTTATGCAATTGCACAAATTTGGACCCAATTCTTCGTTGAAATTGGCAAAAATGGTTGCCCCTTTTTCTAACTTAAAACAATTAAATTGATTGATCGAAGTGCTGGGACTGTGAAACCATATACCCAGACAAAAATATTAGGGTTAGGGTTTACCTGATATTTGGGAATTGGGTATGGCAGATTGTAGTATCTCTCTTACCCCCAAATCGAGTACTGAGTGCTGAGACGACCCAGTTTATTCAATTTTTCTTGCAGCCAAAGCTTAGTTATTAATTTTAGATAGTGCTGAGTACATTGTTTTATTATTGACTCATCTCAATTAATTATTGGTAAATACTCAATTAATTAAATAACTATAATCATTGTTCGTATTGAGTGGATGTCAAGCCTTCGAGGGATAACTATGAGTACTTTAGATTAGGTATTAGTGGTATTTCATTTCTTAATTTGGGGGTCACTCGGCCACCAATTGTCCAAAAAGAAATTTAAAAAGATGAATTTATCATGTTAATTGTTGATTAATCCAACAATATGCATGTCTTTAATATGTGGAAAATTTCAAATATATCTTTGAGATGTATTTGTAAACATATTTCACAGTTTATAATAGCGCAATTTTCTTGTCTTTTAGTACAACTTCATATCTAAATAGTATAACGTGAAACAACGAAAATGGTGAAATTATGAAGCATTTTATTTTCAAAGAGTGCAACTACATATTGTATAAATACAACTTTATTTGTAAATAGTACAATTTTCAATTTCCTAATAGTGCAGCTTCATATTTTATAAGTACAACTTCATCAATTGCAAATAGTACAATTTCAATTATCAAAAGTACAACTTCAGAAAAGTAAATGAAGGAAAAACAACGAGGCCACGCGAAAATGGTGAAATTATGCACAACACCATTTCCTTATAGTATAACTTCATATTTTACAAACACAAATTTATTTGTAAATTGTATAAGTTTCAATTTTCTAATCGTGCAACTTCATGTTTTATAAGTACAACTTCATATAATTTGTAACAATACAACTTCAATTTTCAAAAATATAACTTAAATAAAATAAAATAAAATAAAAGAACATTACAAATTTATCTTCGGTGTTGCATATCTCGAATATATATTTAGAGAGCCTCTAAATATGTTGGCAAGGAAAATAACTGCCATATCAGATAATAAAAATGTTTGAAATGTATTGTTTTAATATTAGTCATAGTCCTCATAGATAGAGTAAGATAGGAAAATAAATGGGCCATAGCTAGTACATAACACCCTTTAGGTTCAAAATCCAAGATAAAATGACCAAATTTCATGTGCTCAATGAATGAAAGAAACCAAAAAAAAAAAACCTTGCATTTCTTTGTGGTATAAGGTTTCTTTAATTGAATAGAATCAATAGTGAGTACACAATGATTGTCTTCACAAAAACCGCTACATATCCATCACATTGTGTGTTGATTAAATCTCTAGAACAATATCTGCAACAAAGAGAACAATCATTTTGTGATCAGGGGTCACATTTTTCAGGGGTTACGCTATTATATATATATATATATATATTGTTTTTCTTCATCAAGACTTAGTACAATAATAATTGAGTCATGTTTATTTATTATTATTACAAGTACGCACATTGCCTTACCTAAATCATAAACATATATGGTACTTTAAAATCAAATTATATATGATTTCAACACTTACATTCTGTATCACTGTTGTCCCATTTGGTTCTGTTATCTCTTTCAGAGTCACATTCATCTTCGTCTTCGTCTTCAGCATCATAGTTGCCGCTTCCTGTTCGTCTATTCCCCAAGTATCTCTTTCTTGACATATTTGGGCAAGAACTCTGGGGATATATCTTCTTGCGAAGCATTGCTCTCAAGATCTACAAGATTCAACATTCATTTAACAAAAATCCTAGTTTCATCTTAGCTTGTTACATATATTAGATACATCTATAAGAACAAGAAATTCCTAATTTATACCTGATATAAATATATTAAGGGTTATTTTTGTAATTTTAATTTCTATATATGAAATCATAATGTTTATATCTGTTATATATTTTTTTTGTATTTTTATATCTGATATAAAAATACTTACATTTGATATAATAATAGCTATATCTGGCATAACAATACATATATCTGATATTTTGATATCTGGTATAATTTGTATTATATATGATTAAGAAAACCTCTAAAAGTAAAATTTTCTGGTTGATTGTCATGGTTTTGTCTATTATTTCCTCCATGGGCCATATATTCTTACAATGAATATATACCATACTTTTCGAGGTTATTTATATATATAGATTATTACGAAGTTAATAATAATCAAATAAATTTGATGTATATGTTAAGTTAATGTAGTTCTCTCCTTAATGCATCGATATTTTAAGTGATAGATTTCATAAAAAGAAAGAAGAAATACATTGAAAGTTTGGTTTATTACCTTACTCATTCTTGAATTAGGGACCGAAAGAATTGGATCTCTTAGAATAGGAGTTGGACTTGGATTCATCCCACCAACTCCACAAATGAACATCTTCTTGAGGAGGAAAGTCAATGATTTTTCACCAATTTTTACATTGCTACCATTGTTGTCCAAGTAAATATCCTTGGCCTTGTTGTTTAGCACGATCATCGTGTCATCTTGATCGTCGGATTCTTCTTGATGGTCGTCTCCTTCCTTTATAGATGATGGTAAATATGTACAAGCAAGATCATCCGATGACATTATCACGTTCCACTCCTTCTGAAGCTCTTTAACTTCTTCCAAGGTGAAGTCTAGTGTAGGGTTTCGAGATGATGGAGGAGAGTTCACTTTGGTGTCGTCTTTCGCCGGTTTAGGAATATGTAGAGTTCCGATTGAAAGGAATCCTTGAGGCCAGTCACTGAATTCCTCCTTTTGAGCTCCTGATTGTGGTGTTTGATCTTGAGGGAGGGACAATACACAGTTTGTTAGCAAAATATATTTCCAAAAAGATAACATAAGATCATCCTAACCTAATATAAATTATATAAAGATATAGAAATCCCAGATATATGTATTAACTATTGTTATATCAGATATAAAAATACAAATTTTTTTGAAATTGATTAATTGAAAGGTACGTAATACTCGGCCCCTTAGGTTCACATACTTCAGATATACAGCAATTACACTGAATTGTTTATGAAAAATTAAATAACTCACTTTTGTTAGATGCATAAACATTATTGATGGCATTACTAATGGTGGTTTGTGATCTTCCATTGAGCTTGCCATGCATCCAACTGAAAAGCTGCAAAAATGATATGAAAATTACATTTCATAAGAAAGAAATGCGCACCTAGAATAGGATTATATTTCCAAGTTTAGTAAGGGGGGCATTCTTAGTACGACTTTTATTTGACATGAAACTAGTTGACATGCATCATACCTTCATTAGGACTAATATAAGTTGAGTGAAATTGAAGAGATTCAGGAAGCAGCAGAAGATGCTGTAAGATTTTTGTTTCAGGTGGGCTTACAACCTAGTTTTTGACATGAAACACTCAGTTTTTTTTTTGTTAAGCCAATGTGAACTAAGTAGGACAACATTATATAGATGTGAGCTTTCATGAGAAATTCCACAGCCAAATCACTAGTTGCTAATTTGGTTCAAGTTCCCATGTCATGCAATTTGTCTCTTTCCAGCTTTCTCTCTTTTACTATCTATCTCTAACTACACTCATTGTTTATCTCAAACTACTAGGCTTCTCAATAGTCCCACCTCAAATTTTTTTGTATAAAAAATTTTACCTCAATTGTCTACATGATCCATATGGTAATCTCATTTGTCAATACAAAGTTTCTGTCACCATTAATTTGGATTGGTTACTGACACATATTAGTATTTTTTTATTTTATACCGTAATACCAAATTCTAATCTCCATTGGATTGGTTACGGGCACATACTAGTATCTTTTTATTTTATACCGTAACACCAAATTCTAATCTCCATTGTTATTAGTTTTAGGCATGCATGGTTGGATGCAGCTTCAATTCTACTCTCATATTATCGTCATTCAATGTTGTATGTTGTTTAGTGCTCCCAAAATTACAGGAAATCTTCCTGTATCTTCTCTAAGTTGTTGACTATAGTTGAATATTAGCTCCTAAGTTTAGGCTATAATTAGCATTTGTTCATTTATTCACTACCTAGCCAGGCCATAATCCTAGACTTTAGATTGTTCTTTACTTCTAGGCCTATTTAAAGCTCATGATGTAGTGTTGATTAAGTGCAATGAATTAAGTATCATTTTTCTTTCTTTATTTCTTAATTTTAGTCAAATTATCCAACACTGTATGCGATATATGTAATGCTTGTATACAACACTAGCTAGGGCTATCTATATAAAAACTGTTTCTATTAAGTATGTCATATTCTTGATCAGAAAGATTTGAGGCAATGAAAATTAACTTAGGTAGAAGAAAGCTTTTAATTCATGCCTTACTATTTATGGTTAGTACTTAGTAGCATGTTTAAATCCTTTTTCAACCACTGTTTAACACTACTACCTGGCTTCTTTGTTTTGATTCATGATCATTGGACTAAATTTTGTGATTGATTGCAATTTTACAAATATAGTCTCCTGCAGACCGATTTTGTCAACCACATCCCAAAATAGAAGTATAAAATCAACCTTAGATGTCAATCAAGAAAGATATAACTTTTAAATAGAGAGTATAAGAGGTTTTTTTTTTTAATTTATACCTAATATAAATTATATCAGGATACTGCAATTTCAGATATAACTATTGTTATATGAAATATATATACTGTTATATTAGATATATAAATACAAAAAAAACGTATATCAGGTGTAGACCTTATAATTTCAAGTATAGAAATAAAATTATAAAAATAACCTCTAATATATTTATATCAGATATAAATTATGAATTTCTCATAATATAAATTAAAAACCTGATTGTATGATCCCATTCACAATTCTCTTTGCTGAGACACTAGGCACAAGATAATTCTCATTTCCAACAGGGTTGTCAATGTTTCTTGCTCTTGATCTGAAATCAAACTTGATGTTTAGCAACTTTTAGCTCAATATACAATACCTTTCTGAGAGTAAAAAGACAAACAGAAAGAGTTTGCAAGCTAAGTAGAACGTTTGCGGTAGTTTGATTTGATGATGAACAAGATGAGGTAACTAACCGTTATGGTATAAAGTATGGACAGAGAAAAAAGGAAGGTGTACAGTTTAACAGCTAATGGGACTTCAATTTTGAGGGGGTGTCCCATGCTGAATTGCGATGAAATACCCTAAGTTGTCCACCTAAAATAATGCCCCACTTTGTCATACAAGTAGTAAATAATACAAGCAGGGTGCTCCACCTTGCATTTTCTGCAAATTCTTGTCATTTTTATGATCTCGTCTATGAAGAAGACAATAATATAATGGTCATACATAGAAGCATAAATTATTGAGCAATAGACTTGATCTATCCCTGGCTGGCTGGCTGGCTCCAAATTTTTTTTTTTGGAATGATACTGTAAGATGTCAAATCATCTTAGCTATGTCGGAGGGTAAAATAATTGTTTTTTTTTTAATTATACTTTTGAGAATTAAAATAGTACTATTTGTAAATAAAAATTAATTTATAAAATGTGAAGTTTTATTATCTGAAGATAAAGTTATATATAATTTCACTATTTTTGAATAGGCCTGTTGTTTATTGGAAATTATTGGATGGGATAATATAATTATTTTAAATTAAGTGGTAGATGTTTATATATCTTCACATATCTATAATAACACCTCTCACTAATATGCATTATAAGAGCTTTCTAAAGACGACATTGCTATCATAAAATGAGGCGCTGATTCATATAACGTTGAGTTGAAATTTATAAACTTTTTTCCAAATAAATTTCAATTATTGTAAATTTATAACTAAGCCTTTTGAGTTTTGAAGCATTCTGGTAAACCTTCTCCCACTTCCTAGGAAGTATTGAGATCAGAAGTACAATTTCGTATTTTTTTTGGACATAAAATGTAGGACTATACCCTTGCATACATACACATGCATGACAACACTAATGAGTCATGACTAATCGTCTAAATCTTGAATTTATTTGCATGAGCATTCGCTACACGCAATTACGATGTTTTACACGAGTCACATGCGCCATGTCAAGTGTGCTTCGGTTTACACAAATTCCTATCGACCATCTTTTTCTTCGTAGGAGACTTGACTTGGGCTAGTTGCAACTTCCAAGCCTCACATAAGCTAAGGATTCTAGGATAGATGAAACCTTGCTACTCGTATAAGTTTTATCGTATACTCCGTAGTTTGACAAGCTATTCATATGCATCATCCAATTTCCAAGAAGAGGAACAATTCAATATGAACTTTTGTATAATTGAAAACATTGGTAGTCGTGTATAGGATACTCAAGTGTCTAACCTTGTAATGATAAAAACAGTATATATATACAGTGTTTACTCTAGAGTTGTGAGATTAGTAAACTACCAAAAGATAAACATACAAAAGATAAACATAACTAACCTTAAAACAATTCTATCCAATATCAAACATCTAAATATATCCCGTAACGCCCCCCTCAAGTTGGAGCACGAGAGTCAAACGTGCCCAAGTTGAAACAAAAATAGTCAAACTAAGACTTTCCAAGAGCCTTTGTGAAAATGCTTGCTAATTGGGTACAAGTGAAAACATAATATGGAGAAATCAAACCCTCATTAATTGCATCTCGAACAAAGTGACAATCAACCTCAATATGCTTCGTCCGTTCATGAAAAACTGGATTCTTGGTAATGTTGTAAAGCAGACTCACTATCACAAAAAATCTCAATCGCTTTTGGATGATGCACATCCAAGCTCAATAAAAAGGCCTTGAGCCACTTTAACACGCAAGTAATTGTCGCCATCAACAGAAGATCTGGACACAGTGTGTTGCTTCTTTGTCTTTCAAAAAATGGGAGAGTTCCTAAGAAACATAGGTCAACCTATCAATGAACGACGAGTAAGAGGACAAGCCGTCTAGTCTGAATCACACCAACCTTGCAGGGTTAGCTCATTATCGACTCGTAACAAAATATCTAGACCTAGAGTACCTTTTAAGTAACAAATAACTCGCAAAGCCGCCTCCCAATGTTCGCGACGAGGCGCCTACATAAACTGAGACGGAATATGAACTGAATAAGCCAAATTAGGCCAGGTGACCGCAAGGTAAATCAGACACCCAACAAGCCTCTGATAAGCTTCATAATCTGCAAGAAGGTCACCTATAGCAAGAACAAGTCTATGATTTTGCTCGATGGGAAAACCACTTGACTTTGCTCCCAACAAACCCGCTTCAGAAATAATATCCAAAGTATATTTCCTTTGACACAAAAACAATCCTGATGAACTTCGAGCAACCTCGATACCCAAATATTATTTCAAGGGCCCAAGGTCCTTCATCTTGAAACAAGTACTAAGATAAGATTTGAAACTCATAAGCGCAGTGGAATGATTACCATAAGTAATAAGATCATCAATATAAATCAAGACATTAATTTGAACTTTGCCATTGGTATATGTGAAAAGAGAGTAATCATAGTAGGATTGAAGAAACCCATACTTTTTCAAAGCCTTAACGAGCTTGGCAAACCAACAACGCGGAGCTCGTTCCAAGCCATACAAATATTTTCTCAGCCGACACACAAGAGTTGGATTTGAAAATTCAAACCCAGGGGGTAATTTCATATAAACCTCCTCATCAAGGTCATCGTGCAGAAACATATTATGAACGTCCATCTGATGAAGTTCCCAATCCTTAGAGGCCGAAATTGCGAGAAATGCGCGAATAATGGTCATCTTTGCAACTAGAGAAAACGTCTCACCGTAATTGATACCTTCTCGTTGATGATTCCTGAAAATGAACAATCGTGATTTGAGACGTTTGATATCACCATTTGACAAGAATTTTATCTTGTACACCCACTGACTTCCTAGAGCGCGTTTCCCCGAAGGGAGATGCTCTAGAATCCATGTACCATTGTCTTTTAAAGATTTTATTTCCTCTTTCATAGAATGACGCCAACTTTCATGTTTCATGGCCTCTTTAAAGGATTTTGGATCCTTTCCACTAACAATTGCTGCAAGGAACTTACGATAATCCACAGAAAAATCGTCACGGTGTATATAATGTGCAAGAGGATAAGGAGTACCTAAAGAAGCATTGAAAGATGGAGTAGAGAGAGATAGATTATTAGCAAAACCCAAGTGAGTGACACATAGTCACGAAATTTGACCAAAGGATATTGATCACGCAGCCCACGACCCATGGGAGCTATGGCTTGCGGCTGATCTTCAACGGTCATGCTGCCATTGCCACTATCCGTGGGATGCTGTTGAGCAAAGGCAGCAAGGCTACCTTCCTGGATAGGGTCGGTGCATGAGAAATTGCTAGGTGGCTCAATGACAGTTTCCCTCCCATAAAATCCACTATATCCATCTCACAACTCATATTCAACAAAATCATCATGAACATCACAATTTGGCTCATACTCATGTGATTCAATATTGGCATCTTCCGAGTAGCTGAATGGAAACATATCTTCAATAAATTTAACATCCCAAGAAATAAAGAAAACCTTAGACTCAAAGTCATACAATCTCCATTCTTTCTTCCCAAAAGGATAACCCATAAAACACACATTCGACTAGCAAACTTGTCACCATCCGTTTTCTAATTATGGGTGAAATAGAGACACCCAAACGTACGATTTGCGTCAAAGAGAGGTGGTTCATTGAAAAGAATTATGAATGGGGTTTTATTTTTGAGTAAAGGAGTAGGAGTTCTATTAATTAAGTGAGCTGCAGTAAGAACACACTCACCCCAAAAAGAAATTGGCAACTTGGTTTGAAATCTCAAAGCTCTCCCCCACTATTAAGATATGTTTGTATTTTCTCTCAACCCTCTCGTTTTGTTGCGGAGTACCAGGTAAATTATGTGTGAACTTCAAACTCTTCCTTTCATTCGTGATTAGAAGAGTATATATATAGAATGTTTACCCTACAGTTTTGATATTAGAAAACTACCAAAAGATAAACATAACTAACCTTAAAATAATTCTATCCAATATCAAACATCTAAATATATCCCGTAACAAACCCTCTCCAACTATCCAATCGAACCCAAGACCAACATTGATCGCAAGGTCTAATAAGGTATCTTGTATGATTTTAGTGGTTTAGATCAAATATAGGGGAGAACCCAAAGCAGTTATTACCGATCTGGGAGAAAGGTAGGCACACGTGTCTTCTATGTGCCACATGTTAGATAATCATAAGTCTTTCATCTATAGCTGCAGTGACAATCCCCAATGTAGGGGTAGTCCATTCTATACTTATTATTTGCTATCTTATACTCTAACACTCTAGTCAGAGCCTTTGAATTTATACAAACTTATCATTGGAGTAGGTTTTCTCATACACTCCAAGTGAGTAATTAACGTGTCTGTATTACAAGTCTAACCTAGAATCAAGGAGAAGCTTATTGACCCACAATAATCAGAATGTACTCACACACTCGAAATAACGGGCTCTAAAAGGATGGCCTATTTGACAATTGTTTCCATCCAGACATATCGAATCCAGAAAGCTAGCTGAAATACAAGTAACAAGAATGGTGCGCCTCAAAAGGCAAGATTCGGGATTAGTTCCAGCTGGGCTGGTAGTCCTGGCTCGCAGATTCCATCACGTCAGCTATCATTCAACCAATTACCCAAAAACTAAACCTACCAGCGAGTTAAAGCCATAGACCTCATCCAGACAAGGTTGATCTTTCGCCACCTAGTCTTTGGTCTACACTTTCATAACTTAAAGGAGAGCTAATAGCTAAGACCAACTCCAATATATCAACACTCAATTTACCCCGAGCAACTAGCCTTTGCATTTAGGGTTTTCCAAGCCATGAAAAGGTCTGAGATAAGAAGAGAAAAGCTATCCAAGAACGTCCAGGTCAAAAGATGAAATGCCCGTCTTGAATCTAGAGCAACAAATGGATCGGAATTGAAGCCGTAGTCCAGTGCATGAAAAGTTCAAGGGTTTGGATTCCAAGAGTTATCCCGGACAGATATAGACAACCAAGATCCAGAGAAAGGCCGATGCCATAGATATATCCAGATAGGCTCACCATGGCCCCGATATCCTCATGTTTCTCGAGGGAAATACTCAACTTAACTTTCCCATGGAGAAAGTTACAGATAAAACTCAAATACGAGTGCAAAAGGTATCCATAGGATTGTATTAGACCACCTCGTGGCCTACTTTTCCCACATGTTGTATTCTAACGGTGATGATATATAGTGCAAAATGTTTCCTTTGACGTTGGTAGATGTAGCCCAAGACCACTAGACTAGTCCAAACAAATTTCGGAAGGACTATCAGTAGTTGGACAACCTTGAAACCTTAGTTTTCCTTAAATTTTATGAGCAAAAAGAGGAGGGAAAAAACATCTGATTTTTATTATTGGAGAATAAGGATTATATTATTGGACAATTTAAATAATAGATAATAAAATTGGAACATGCTTTAGAATGAAATTTGAGAAATTAAAATAATTTCAGATTTTTATATATTAAAATTTTAGATTATTCTTAGTTTTCGCGTGTGAAGGGACACATTTGTTTATCTACCTTGAATTGAAATGTATATAATGATGACAAATGTGTTGGTATTGTAATTGATAAATAATGAAGTGTTAAATTATAATGTTGGAAATGATTTTGAAGCAAAATGAATTATGTTGTTATAAAATTTCTAATGTTGGTTATTTTGTGAATGGTTGAAAAAAAAAAGAATGGGAATGTTAGCCAACGTTAGTCGAAAGATCAACACGGTAAGATGATATTGTGTTATTGGTTGTATTTATAGACAGGTTTAAATCAATTTTTAAAAGTGAAAGTATTTTAATTTACAAAGAAAACTCAGTCAAAATTTTTAAAATTTTTTAATTAAAATGTCATTGTTCTCATGTTTAATTTTTTTGTTAGTTAGTTACGTATTTGATAGTTATTTATTACCTTGTTACTATTTGAATAGGAAGATTTAAATTAGTTTAAGTGTTAAAGACTTAAGAGTTTAAAATTCATGCTTATTTAAAGAGCGATGATGAAAACTATTATGTGTTGAGTTTTGAACTAAATTTTCTCTTAGAAGTTGTGTGACATTATTATTGTAAAGTGCGACCGAATGATACTTTTAGGTTGAACAATATGTGCTTAACTTTTATTTATTTTGTTTTTGAACTTGTCTTGGTGGAGGTAGACGTGTGAAGTTGTTTCGCACGAAAGGTCGACTATAGTTCTAGGATTATTTAGGATAATGAGTCAAAAATTAGTAGGACCAAGGTTATTTTCCAAATCAAAAAATTAAAGAGGTCAAAACTCAACCTCTATTTTAAAAATTAGACACTTAACCTTGGCTATAACTTTTTTATTTTATGTTTGGGCAATAGCTTTATATATATTATGTAAAGGCCTATGAAAAGATCTGATATCGTTTGAGTCTTACTTAGGTCATTTACTGTTTTATTTTGTGATATTTTTCTTTCCAAGTTTTATTTAATCTTGTCTTCTTTATTCGAGCAAAATTTATCATCATTTATTAAATGGGTTGACGATGAACATTACTAAGAAAATGAGGCAAGCTAGGCTGTTGAGTAACATGGAGTTCGTCCTCAAGTCTAGACAGGCAGGGGTTGGAAACAGTTCTGAAAAGCAGAAAGTGACGGTAATCAAATGCAGGTGTCAAAACAACAGCACTGTTGATGGATTCTTAATCGAAGATATCAAAGCAACACGTGCTTCCAAAGATTGCCCTTGCCGTACACCTTGCTTAGGCTGTCTGTCTCATCAGTACTATTTCAGAAACAGCTGCCACTTTATTGATTTCTTCTCCATTAATAATTTTACTATTTACTGAGCCAACAACTCAGATTTTTACTACGTTGATGCATGGGTTGTCTTTTATGTTCTTCACGCAAATGTCTCCCTTAATGCAGAAACGATGGACGGATACCACCACATAATCAACACTGCTTCACTCAAGAAGTAAATGTTTCAGGTGTACCTGTGAAGGGATACTCCCAAGTTCTACACCAACGTTAACATTATGCTCACTGCTTTAAATTTTAACTTCTTTTTAAATTCAGACGCACAAGTGTTAATTATATTGTATTCATTGCTAGCCAACTCTCTTAATCCAAATTATTATACAAAGAAACCTACTTATCATATCTACTTTTTTCATCAAAATAATTTACTATTTACGCGTACTTTTAAATCATGCATTGACAAATATGTTTATAGTCTCTTGAATATTAAACAACGCTAAGTTTATCGCTAGCTATCACATGAAAGATCGACTCCGCCAAATAATTAATAGATTGAAATAAACATTTATTATTGTCCTCATCAATCTATCATCCCTAAAATAAAGAATTTTATTCTTGCTAATTAACATATGGTTCACAAATGTCCCTTAATAGTGAAAAATGTTAAAATAATTAATGCATCGAGTGTATGAGTAAGAAACTCCGTAATACAATATTTTTAGGATTAAAAAATTTAACAAATATACGTGAATGTGATGAGGTCATTTACAGGATTTTCTTCTACTTTCTTTAATCAGTTTTGTTAATCTCAAAATCAATCAGAACTTAATATATTAAGAAATGCAGTTGGTACATCAAAAAGCTAAGGTACTGAAAGACTCAAAATTATATTTTCAAGTGAAGTGTAGCTGATGGATGAGCTTGCATCATTGATGCTTTTTCCGAAAAGTGGAATAATATGAAAATGAATTATTTGACACTTTCCAATTTTAGAAGTTCTATCCCTCGGGTGAACTCCATCTTTAGCAAGTTGCTTTAACCAATACAACTTACGCCATATATATATATATATATATATATATATATATATATATATATATATATATATATATATATATATATATATATATATATATATATATATATATATATATATATATATATATATATATATATATATATATATATATATATATGGATTGATTTAAGAGTACTTAAGGTTCTACCGCCCATCTCATTTTGGCATGCATCTCAAAAAGGGAAAGACTAGCTAGTACCCCAACCTACACAAAATTATATACTAGGTAACATTGTATGATGATGTTAAATAATTATCTTCTTTTCTAGAGAAGAGTGAAGCCATTGTTATTGCCTTGCAGATTCAAATATATTTCAAATCATAGGTTGAACAACTATTGGTTACTATGGCTCAAATTTCACTGTAAAGAAAAAAGAAATAGCTAATGATCAAGTGAGATCTTGTAGGTATCCTTTGGATGTTTACTATTCAATATATACTTTTTAATAATGTTATATTAAAAATATTAAGCAAAAATATGAGTTGGTATGATATGATTTGATATGATTCTAATAATAAAAAGTGATAAATTTAAAAAAAAATAAGTTGAAAAACATAGCCTTCACAATTATCTTATTAGATCTATTGTGAATTTTTCAAGGTTTAATTTGATCCGATCTAACATAATATGGTCTGATTTGATCTGAACTAATTATTTTGATTTGACTAATCTTAGATTGTATTTGTATAATAAAGAAAAGGAGAATTAGTATCAAGTGTACTAAGATTTTGTTGGAAATCATACTACCTATATATGAATTATTTTATAATTTGTACTAATGCTATATTAGAGGTATTTTTCATTATGCAACAAAATAAAAATTCTATTTTAATTTGATTTGGTTTGATTTGATATGATCTAACTCTTTAAGTTACAAGTTTTAAAAATAAGTTAGAAATAAAACCTATCTCTTTTTTTTTCTTGACCTGAAACTTGACCTATTTTATATGAAATTATAGCTCATGCTTCACACAGTGATAAGAATGAAATTTTTAGTATGTTTTTCATAAAAAAGGATTCTAAGGCGTTGAAAACTATTTAGACTAAGTAAGTGGGGTTTAATAAACTCAAGTTACTCTAACATAAATAGCTTAATTTATCTGCATAAATTTTGTGGAGAAACATGATAATAATAAGTACAATTGTAGGATGTAAAAAAAATATGTATATTTGTACATGATTTGAATGTATATTAGTATATCACATAAGAGTAATTTTAGTTACACCCCTTACACATTTGAGCTTTTTTATCTGATACGCTACGTCTTCTCTGCATAAAACTTTTTAAAAACAACTTAGGTTGAAAACCACTTTTTAACAAAGCTTTGGTATAAAGCCCTGTTCCACTCACCTAAATTTACTAATAAAAGATCTTTATGTATATATGAGATATAATAAAGTTATTGTATCCCAACAAAAGTTACTTCTTAATATAACAAAAGTTACCCCTAAAAGTTGAGATATGTTGTATTAAAGGGTAACTTTTGTTATATTAAGTGATAACTTTTATTAAGGTATAATAACTTTATAGTATCCCGTGTGTATATAAAATCTTGTGATTTACTATTATTCTTTTAATTTAGTGAAATATAACTCGTAAGAACAAATACATAAATATGTGAGCTTTTTACGTTAGAAACTAATTAACAAATTGATAAGAATTGTTCATTGGACAGAAGATATGAAATGTTAATATGTTATGTTAAGGACTTAATTAAGGGCATAATTTTGGATTTTTTTAAGCTTTTTTTTTAAAAAAAATAATTGCAAAAATAAGCTCCAAACCAAAATAATTTCAAAAGTAAGCTTACTTTTAATTTGGGTAGACAACTATTTTACTTAATTGAAATCACTACTCAGGGCATCAATTTCTGATTGGTAGAATTTTGAGGTTGAATTCAGCCTATTAAAAATCGCTGCCCCAAACAACGATTGTACCTCATTGAAATTGTTGCTCAGGGCAACGCTTACTAATGGGCAGAATTTTGAGAGTTGAATTCAGCTTATTGAAAATCGCTGCCTCAGAAAGTGATTTTGCTTTGACTATTTCAATAAAAAAAATCTTTTGAAAATTGCTGCCTAGGGCAGCAATTTTGATTAAACTATTTTTTTTTTAAATCGATGTCCCTTGCAACGATTTTTATTCAAATATTGTTGACCATAGCATTTTGGGCCAGTTAAATTCAACTGACCCAAAATAACTTCCTAGAGTGGAATCGCTACCACGGACAACGATTTTTTTCATAACCAAAATAAGCTTATCTTTGAAATTATTTTGGTTTGGAAATTATTTCTGCATTTAATTTTTTTTATAAAAAAAAGGTTAAAAAAATTCCCTAATTTTGTCATATGTTAGCGCAAAGTAACGAGTGGAAAGGTAAATGAAGCCCCAAAGGCGTATGCCAAAATGTGTAATGCAACGCCGAACGTACATAATCGCCTCTTACAGTCATACTACGTTAATTCGGTTCCTTTTTTTCCTTGAAGTATTTGTACAGTTACCAAATCTCCTCATTTGTTGTAAATTCGAAGTGTCGACGTTATCAGCTACAAAATCTACTCCTTTGTTGTATATTCGAAGTATCGAAAGGGTAGACCTTAACCCATTTATTCAATTTAACTAGTGTACTATTAATTTTGGACGGAGGGAGTATTATAGCGGTGGATCTCCCTACCGTAAGATTTACGGAGTAGAAAGTAGTACTTCTAGGTAGTGTATTTGGGTTTGGAGAAAGAACAAGGAGCTTTCTCTTATGTTGTCATGCGATAAGTGTTTGATTCAATGATTGATTATTAATTGATTCGCTGGCTAGCGTTTCTTGGAAAGGTTTTCCATGACAAATTGGTCAAAACTTGTGGGCTGCTCATACCCATTTTCGAGGACAGTTCTAATGAGACTTAAAAACTACTAATTTTAGTATGCAAATTTGAGGGAAAGTGCATTCATTTGGAAAATTCAGAGTATTAAGGACTAGTGCATGTATTCATGCACCATGATCACTTGCTGTCATACACTTTCTACATGAAATTTCATATTTATTCTCCTTTGTGGACTTGAGGTCCTTGTTTGTGTGAAATGAATAGGACCTAAGTGTGAGGAAAGTATAATAACCAGTCTCTGGTTAGTACATTAGTATATTGTAGAGGAGAATGTGGGGCTGTAAAACTTGCTACGGCATTGAGGGAGTATACTATGCTGTCATCTCCGTTTTTACTGATTTTAATCACTGTTCAATTATTTGGTGAATTCCTGTGTGACTTAGGTTCATTATTTAAGTACTAAGCCAATCACCTTGTGAGTGTACTAGTATTTTGATAGTCTGCAAGATGCCCTAGCTAATATCTTCTGTAGTTTTATAGTGGTGAAGAGTTGGGTGTGAGATGATCATCAACCAAGATATCCATCATTCTCTTGTTGTACATGTTGGTATTGCCAGCACTACTGAACAAGATATGACAGCATACAAGTAAATCCACGGACCAGCCACCATCAGTGCAGGACTTTTTCTGTTGCTGGCTTCACTTCTCTCTATCATTCTAATATTCCAACGTCTAGAGCGGTCATAATCAGACCCGACCCGATAAGTTAACCGAAACCGACCCGGATCCTACCTGATTATGACCCGAAAAGTGAGAGCCGAAAACCGACTCAACTCGACCTAAAGTTAACTCGAAACCGAAGGGACTCGATTTTCGAAGACCCGAACCTGATCCGTGTCCCATCCGATAGGGACTCGATCCAAAGAGAACCCAAAACCAATTGAACCCAACACATAACCGATATGACCCAATTTATAACAATCTGTCACCCAAATTAATTCGATATATTAATAATTTGAATATATGTAAGGTGACTTAATCTTGCCCGACCTATTTTTACCCAAATTTTAATAACCTTGAAACTAAACATTTTTCATTAATGACCTGATGCGAATCCGATAGGCGAATCCATAATTGACTTGACCCAAAATCTACCCGAAATAACCCATTTAGGAACCGACCCAATTTTACCTGAACCGACCTTGACCCAAACTAAATATAACCTAACCCGAACCCGAGCAAGCAAATAACCGATTTAACCTGACCCGATAATGACTTAACCCAACCTGACAGGCCAAATTGACCCAATTTAACCCGAACCGATAAGAATCGACACGCAACGGGTCAACCCAAAACCGACCTGTGGACCCGATTTGACACCCCTGCCAACATCTACGTCGTACAATTATCCTGCGGTACACTCCGCACCATACCTGTGCTTAATCTATAGATAATTTTGGTCTATTAGCTGTTATGATTGCTGATTTGAACCTGTACTGTATACCTTAAATACATGGAAGACATGATTGATGAACATTTTTACCTTCTAGAATATTATTGTATGGAAGTACATCGCTGCGCAACTGGAACTATGCAAAAGAACCCTACAATTGTTGTAATGCAATCAGGATAATCAGTTCTCAATCTTCAAAGCTAGTTTACTTCTTTCCATCGATATCTTACAGATGTTGGACAAAGTGTGTAGACACTATAGACAAATTTGATGGAGAACTAGGGAGGGCTGAACATTTTGTGGGAACCTTATAAAACCTGAAGACTGGTAAGTGGTAACATATGGACGTATGGCGTGCAATACAATATAAAAGTTTCAACCATGAAATTTTAGAAATTCTAAACTCTCGTATTTCAATGGCTATTTTGTGTTTGATTAACTGAGAAACTATTTCATTGATTTCATGATACATATATTTATAGGTATATGCTGCCAAGAACTTTGATTCTACTTAGAATACTCTACTGGTATACTTAATCTATTTGTATTCTAATGAAATACTAATATTTTGATTTATCTTTTGATCCTAAGTTATAGGATCAAGTCTAAGACCCTATTTTTTCTACACATACTCCCCCTCAAGTTAGGTTGTAGTGGGAGCCAACACCTAACTTGCTTAGAACCTCTTCGAAGACACTAGCCCCCATTGCTTTTGTCAAAATATATCAGCCATCTGATTCTCTGATGGGCAAAAGATGAGATTAATAACTTTTGATTCTAAGTTATCTTTTATGAAATGTCGGTCAACCTCCATATGTTTGGTCCTGTCATGCTGTATAGGATTCTCAGAAATACTTATTGTTGCCTTATTGTCACAATACAGTTCATAGCCTTCTTCTAGGGAAAAATTGAGTTCTAATAGAAGCTTCCTCAACCAAAGAACCTCTGTTACTCCTTTTGCAATCTCCCTAAACTCTGCCTCTACACTTGACATTGCGACAACCTTCTGTTTTTTACTCTTCCAAGTTACCAAGTTTCCTCCAACTAAAGTAAAGTATCAAGATGTGGATTTTCTATTGTCTTGATCTCCTACACAGTCTGCATCAGTGTAAGCTTGGAGTCTCAAATGACCATTATTTCTAAACATCACTCCTCGACCAGGAGTTTTCTTCAAATACCTCAAAATTGAAAACTGCCTCCAAATGTGGTATATGTGTTTTGTGCATAAACCTGTTGACTACTCCAACAGCATATACAATATCGGGACGAGTGTGAGATAAATAAATTAGCTTTCCTACCAACTTCTGATACTTGGTTTGATCTGTAGCTTCTCCATTTTTTTTCAATCTGCAATCCATGATTCACAACTATCGGAGTGTATGTCAACTTACAATCGAGCATTCCAATCTCAGTTAACAGATCAAGAATATATTTCCGTTGAGAAATGAAGATACCCTTTTTGGATCTGAGTACTTTAATTCACAGAAAAATACTTGAGCCTCCCGATAACCTTCATTTCAAACTCTTGAAAGAGTTTTTCCTTCAATACCCTAATCTCTTCCTCATCATCCCCGGTGTTAATCATATCATCCACATATATGATGAGACAGGTCGTTAAGCCTCCCCTCTTCTTTAAGAACAGTGTGTTATCAGAATTACTTTGGTAATATCCAAATTTTTTCATTGCTGCTGTGAATCTCCCAAGCCAAGCTCTCGGAGATTGCTCCAAACCATACAAAGCCTTTTTCAACCTGCATCCCTCTCCTGGTAAGAAATTCTATGAGAAACCAGGGGGAGCTTCCATATATACTTCTTCAGAAATCTCACCATGTATATCAAATTGATGTAATTGTCATTCCTTATTTGCAGTTATTGAGAACATAACCTTTATAATATCAATATTTGCTAAAGGTGAGAATGTCTCTGAGTAGTCAATTTCATATACCTGTGTATACCCTTTGGCTACCAGCCTTGCTTTGTACCTTTCGATACTAGAAAGGTTATGTTCCATCAGCATTGTACTTAACCGAAAAGACACGTTTGCATCCTACTGCCTTCTTGTCCTTAGGAATAAGACATTTTTCTCAAGTTTCGTTATGAGACAGGGCATTGATCTCCATCGCCATGGCATTTTTTCAGTGTTCATGTCTAAGAGCTTCCTCAACTGTCGTCAAAATTTTCTCCGAGTATACAGATGCATTAAATGCCATAGCTGTACGAGACAAATTATTCGCAGTTGTGTTCTACACGGGATATCTCGACCTCTAGCCCTCAAATGACGGATCATATCTTCCAAGAGGTATGCCCCCGTTGCTTCTCGGGGGTAACTCATATCTGCCCTCTTTTCTCGTGTCTTCCTATACTACTTCATCATAAGTATAGTCAGACGGGTCAGTCATAGTCATGGGAGAAGGATCAATACTTACCTCAGGTTCTTGTAATGGCATAGGGTACTCAATCCTAGTGGCTACTGAAGGTGGTATTTGAGCTGGAGTATATTGTATTATATGATATAGTGGAGTTTCAACAGTTTAGTGTTACAATCTAATGTTGGGATAAAAGTAGGTTTCTTTAACAAAGTCACAATCCATTGTAGTGTACAAATGGTTTGAGACTGGATCAAGACATATATACCCCTTTTGAGACATTCTATACCCCAAAAACACACATTTAATAGTCATTGGTTCTAATTTATGGCGACTCCTTTTTGGCAGATAGTCATAGACAACACAGCCAAAAATATGAGGTGGTAAAGAATGAACCGAAGGGTTGAGTCAATCTTTAGGTTAATTCTTCTCTTATCTTTTAGGATATAAGAAACTTGAAACCAAAGGTATGAAGGGTATCAAGAGGAGTATGATATTTAAGTTTCTTTGTTGGTAGGTGATTGCTAAGGTAGTTTGTGGTAGCAATAGCCTCAGGCCAATATGATTTAGGTACACAGGATTCAATCATCATAGCTCTAGTCATTTCAAGAAGGATTCTATTTTTTCGCTCAGTAATCCCATTTTGTTAGGGGGTGTCTGGACACGTAGTTTGATATAAAAGGCCATGTTTAGAGCAAAAAGCACACATATTATGATTAACATATATCCCCCCCCCCCAATTATCAGATCGAGAATACTAATATTAGTCTTAAATTTGTTTAGGATCATTTGATAAAAAGTGAAAAATATGTTAAAAACTTCAAATTTTTGCTTCATGAAATAAATCCATCTCATACGAGTGCAATCGTCAATAAATAAAACATAATAAGAAAAAACATGATTACCAAGTTTTGGGGCACGTCCCCATGCATCTGAATGAACTAAATAGAAAGGCGCTATGACTTATACTATCAGGATAGCAATGTTTGTGACTCTTGGCACGATAACAAGCATCACAGTTAAGGGTTAATTTTGATCTAGCAAGAGAGGGAAAAAGACATTTTATATACCCTAAAGACGGATGCCCACGACGACGATGTCATACTTTGAGCTGAGCTTGAACTGTTCCTGACACAACCGTAGAACTTCCCTTCTCAGGCTCCGTGTCAACATAATACAGTCCGTCTTTTTTAGTACCATGCCCAATAGTCCTCCTAGTTTGAGCATCCTATAACACACAAAAATCCGAAGTGAGTAATGCAGTACAATTTAGATCCCTTGTGATATGACTAACTGATAATAGCTTATAGGAGAGATTTGGTATGTAAAGGCAATTATTTAATAAAGTATTATTTCACAGTCTGATGGGCCCGGCTCCTGCAACCTTCATATAATCGCCATTAGCAGTCTGCATGAGGGTTTTATTGGATTTAGTTACATCTAAAAAATCCCGTATATCATTAGACATGGTGTCAGTCGCCGCGCAGTCAAAGATCCACTGAGAGGTCGGGTTTGCGTGATTCATGGATTCAGGGCTTAATTTGATTTGGGCAGCTATGGATAATTTTGAGTGTTGGGTCGAGTTTTGTGGAGAAGCTAAGTTGGTTTGGGTTTGTTGGGTTTGGGCAACACACGTAATGGGCTGAGGTAAAGCTTTAGGTTTTATGTGGTTTTTGGGATTTAGGTGGGAGTCTCCATAGGTTTTTAGGTTAGAGTTTATTTTGGAGCTAGGGTTAAACACAGGGTGAGAGATGTTTTTAGGGTTGCCGTTTTGTCTCTCTTTACCTTCTCCCTCGTCCGTTTTCTCCTCTACCTTCTCTACATCTAATTTCGGGTCTTTCTCGGCCATGGAAGCTTTCCCTTGCTTCCTCACATCTTCTCATTTGCTCGCCCCTTTTCACTTGGTCTTTGTCCACCAATCGGGATATCTGATTAGTTTGAAACACCCCTCCTTGGTGTGTCGAGTCCCTCCGCAATGTGAGCATCGAAGCTTGCTCTTGTCCTCTTCGCCACGCCTGAGTGATGCTTTGTTGCCTGAACGGATTTTCGTGGCCAACCCACTCCCTACTCCCTCCGGCGATAGTAAGTAAGGTAAGTTCCCTGACTTCATTACCTCTCTTTGGGTTACTTCTCTTCTAATGGTGTTGTATGCAATCTCCACTGTTGGTAATGGATCTTAATTAACAAGATCTTACCTATCTTTGTCAAATGATTCGTCAAGCCCGGCCAAGAACTGATATAATCTTGTTTGTTGCTGCAATTTGTTGTAAATCATGATATCTGAGGGACATGTCATAGGATTATGCATGATTCTATCTATCTCCTTCCATACTGTGATTAGCTTGCTATAATATGTTTCGATCGGGTCTTCGCCTTGTTTAATGATGTTTGCTTTTGTGGCCAAATCAAATATTTGGAGGCCATCATTCCCACCACTATACATGGCCTTGATCCCTTGCCAAAGTTTTCTTGCAATGGCAAAGTCCTGAAAATAATTTACCAAGTCTGGATCAATATTATCCACGATCTATGTTCGAACCACGACATCAATTTGGTTCCAATGGCTCAGCTTTTCGGTGTCAGTGGAGGGGGTAGGGCAGTGATGTGTGTGAGCCTCCCTCCCCCTTCGATCGCCATTAGCATGAGCCTAGACCACTTTGCATAATTGTGATGGCTCAATTTTTCTGAAACATGCAAGGCTGACCCGTGATTTTCTTGGCTCCTATTACTTGTTCAATTTATCTAGAATCTGTAATAGTTGAGCCATAGTTACGGGTGCCTCGTCTATATTTTTTATGGTTCACTCATTGTCAAGTAAGATTCTTGGTAGGCGATGATCCAAAAATGCTGGAAACCACCACATAAACCACCGTGATAAGGCTGGCTTTGATACCAAGAAACTCTAAATTCTCGTGTTTAATGGCTATTTTGTGTTTGATTAACTGAGAAACTATTTCATTGATTTTTGTTGTATCATATGATACAGGTATTTATAGTTACATGCAGCCAAGGACTTTGACTCTATTTAGAATACTCTACTGATATACTTAAGCTATTTGTATTCTAATGAAATACTAATATTCTGATTTAGCTTTTGATCCTAAGTTACAGGATCAAGTCTAAAAACCTATCTTTTCTACAATTTTCACCAATATCGAAGCTTTTGTGTTCAATTGAAAGTTCATGTCAATACAATAATTGTTGTCATCATCCTTGACAAAAGCAGACTGCCAATGCATTTCCAGAGTTTGATTACTCATAATTCTAATGCTGCATGTACGTCTCCTATCCTTTGTCACATGAAATGGTGCTGTAACGACCTTTTTATGTGAATATTTTTTTATCCAGTTGCAAAATGGATTGTTGCCGTGCTTCTCATAGTTCCTATCTATGCCACTGAGACGGTAATCATCCTACTTAAATAGCTTGCAGATTTAGTTTTTGTTCACTGTGTGCTTAGATAATATTGAGGCAGGGGGCTATGAAGCTCTGGTCTTATTTGTTTGACCTAAAGGAAAGAAAAAGGGTCACTCCTGAATAGGATATATGAAGATATTAGTCATAGTAATTGTGTACAAATCATCTGATAAACTATTTTCTTTCCCAGATCATATCCTTGTTGAATCCTAAGGCTTCCCCCTAGCTTGTGACATTTTGAAAACACTGATATGAAGCATATGCCTAGTATGCTTTTGGGAGCTATCTGATTTCTTGTATCGGTGAGTTTCGATTTTCATCAGTGTCGTAAGCTGTGAAGGAACCAGTTCCCGTTTTTCTGTGAGTTGTTTTGTGGATTTCAGAATTTCCTAGGCTAAGCTGCAATTGTAGAAGTTGCTTCATTTGTTGTATCATTGAGTGTCCATACTTAGTTTGAAATGTTAATGGTTTAATTTGTAACAGTAGTCTTCATTATTATTTTTTACTTTTGTACTCCGCATTTCTTGTTTTGATTCCTTATTGAGTATTCTGGATTTAAGACATGAGATATCTGTTTTTGCTAGCTGATTGTAAGGAATGGATTGCTGAACATCTATTACATTCGACTTTGTCATGCTTAAGAGTTAAGACAATCGATGAGGTGCTGAATGTATAATGTACATATAATGGCAGGTGGAGAAGAAAGAGTTCTAGAATTATTGAAGAATGAATCAAGAAATATACTTAAAAAGCCACTGTTGGAAGGAGACACAGAACCACAGTCGTCACACCCACATTCATTTCGCAACTTCTTTCTACAGCCCTCCGCACTTGCAGAGCAATTGTTCTCCATAATTAAATTTGGTCTGGTTCAATATCTATGTGAGAATTTCTGCTATTTGTGGAGTTTGTTTGAAGTTATGGCCAGACTAACATATGCGTAGTACTCAGATGATTTTGAAGACAGTTTGTGCATTCCTAACATTTGTTCGGGAGATCAGCGGTGTATGTGGTGATAGTCAGTTCAAGTGGTATTATGGGTAAGTTAACTACGAACAGAATATGGAAAATGACAATATGCTGTTGATACTGCTGCATTGAGTTCTGTTTCTGTCAAAATTTAGTCACACAGCGAAGTTTCTCCGTGCATTTATATACAAATCCACTTCAGAATCCTCAATAATGTACAGGTTAGTCTAGTATGTTATTAACTCTTAGTCTAATGGTACGCTGATTGAAAAGGTTAAATAGTTGTGCCATACCTTATTTTGAACTAGAGTCATCTAAAATTTCCATGGCCGGCCCATCCGTTCAAAACTTTCCTACACTCTTGTTGGTGAAGGGAATGAGAAATTTTTTTGGTAGTTTCTTCTTTCAGCATAATTCAGACTTCCAGTGACGACGATTTACTAATGTGCTCGACTCTGATATTAGTCATCAGTGTCTTTCCAGGTATCCATATTACCATATATTACAGTTGTATTGAACTTCAACCAATTGGGAGCGTGGTATTGTCTCTTTCAGTTTTATAATAAGAGTCATTAGAGACTCAAGCTAATAAAACCACTAGCAAAGTTCGTAAGCTTCAAAGCTATTGTGTTTGCTAACCTGGTGGCAAGGTGTGGGAATCTCCCTCTTGTGTTCAATTGGAGTTCTGCCTAAGGAATGGAGAAGTTCAGACTGGTTTCCAAGGTTTTTGGATATGTATCGAAGTAAGTCTTTCATTGATTGAAATTTGAAAGGATCTTGAGTTCCCTTTGCAAACGAAATCGACCCGTTTCCCTCCTTTTAAAGAAAACTTTTCTCTAAAATTATCCCTTGTATAAATTGCCCTTTGTTTTCAACTTTTAGTCATTATATAACTTAATCTGTTCATGGAATACGTGCAAATAGTTAGTGTTTGTTGACCGCAGAGTCTTTTCCGCAAAATACTATAGCTTCATGCCAGTTTCTGAGTATAAAAATGTCAGCACTCAAACTGAGAAAACAATCATTTGACATATAGGAGAAAGGGAAGGACAAAGGACCAACTATGAATTTAGAAGACTGAAACTGAAGTCAAAGCTCCTGGAACAAGTATCACAGAGAGTGTGCTAGACAATTTACATGAAGAATCCGATGTGAAGATAGAGGAACAAGTCAAGGATGATCAAGCAGGAGGCAAGTTTCAACTAGTATCTGAAAACATAAGTGTCAACAAATCCGTAAATAAAACTTCTTGATACAGATCTTCTCTTCCTTTTTTTAGGTTCAATTCATTAGAAGCTGTTCAGCTGATGCATATATGTCTGCCTTTTTTTAGGCGAGCTGGGGCTTGCAAAGAATTACTAAGTATACACCATTAAATTAAGTAGCATCCACATTGCTAATAAGCATTTAGCACTGCCCAATCTTCATTCTTCACGCTCAAATGTAAATATCCATAACATAATTTTAACCACTATTGAGTTTTATTTGTAGAAACTGCTCTATGCTCATTATTTGAAACACGCATCATTCAACTTACTATCAGAAAATCAAGAAAAAAAAATCTCAAACGGAATTAATTATAGATCAACAAAGGATTATTAACACTAACGTCCTAAATTGCACACAAGGATAATTCTGGAATTGAGAAAAGAAAAAACATCACAAGTATGGTTATTCTATAGGTCAACGGATGAATTACACTTTTGCTGTATATATGATTTTGATATCGAAAGTTGCACTATAGAATGAATAAGCCGACTATACTGGTATCAGTGGTTATTTTCTCATAGTATAAATCACAGATTTGAAACCCATAAAGAAAAGGTAATTTACAATTTGAGAACTGAACCTAAAACACAATCCCCTAACAGTATAGACATTGCATTGAAATTACCCATCATTTCCCGGGCAGCATATTCCTGTACAACACTCATAGCAGCCCAAACAAGCGAGGGATGAGAGAATCTGAGTGAATACAATTGCACATTGGTTATTGACCTTTGAACATGCCTGTATACAGCACATACAGCAGCAGTATCCGCACATTGTTGTGCAGCAATCTGTGGCTGCCTTAGCAATTAATTCAGCTGCTTCTGGTTTTTTTGGTTCATTAAAACCAGGAGGGATGTTTTCAGCGGTTGCCTTCACATTTCCAAACCCAATGCCAATATTTCTCAAAACTATAACTTTCTGAGGCTTAAGGTCAGTCTTTTCTGATTCACTTTTGCTCATTGTTTTCTTCTGCTCACAAATCAAACACTATAAGTATATAACACATCCAAATGCTTTACACAAATGCTCTAGGCCATGAGAATATAAGATAAGATTTCAGAAGATGAAAGTAAACCAAAAGAAAACCTAGACATTTTCATATAAACCCAAATGAAAAGGGCCAGTATTATTTTTTCATCATAGGTAGGGGTTCTGTTTTACAACAAACATTGAAAGCATAAGAAAGATGCTCATGGATATAACAAGTCTTCAACCTGAACTGAGATTAATGTCCTTTCAAGCGCCAACACAAATTTTGGAAGGAAAATATAAACTCATCATTCATTGGACATCAATATGTTAACCTACAACCTATATTTGATAGCTATTTTTGTGGGTTCAGGTTGGTGCTAGCCTGCTAGGGTGTACCAAAATGCAAATGAGTTAATTAAGTGACTTCCAGCAATACTAGAGCAGTAAGCAATGTTTCATTCATACCTGCTTAGCAACTACTTCTGCCTCTTTATGTAGGGTCTCAGTCAAGAAAAGGGCCATAGAAGTATACTCGGAGCCAATGCCATTGTGAATGCTCATTTTTGCAACCTGCGAATTAGACAATAATAAATGTAAATTACAAATTGCAGAGTTATCAGTGAGGCATTGTGGTAGTGAATAAACTGTACGTCAATGTCAAAGGACTAAGTTGGTCCTCCGGCCAGTTAAGAACTCTTAAACTGACCACGTTCATACAGCATCGAAGAGTTTGTGATATTAATGAACAGCACAACATTGTTTTAGCATCTCATCACCATGGTTTATGCAAAGCTCTTTCTGTGTGTCTGTGTGTCTAGATCACATCTTTAAAAAATATGTGATGAAATCACTTAAGATCGTTCGGTAACAGTTAAAGCAGTTTGGGTAGTTCAGAAAATCGCAAGATTTTCTCGCTCTGATACAGGTGCTTTTTTCCATCTTTAAAAAATATGTGGTGAAATCACTTAAGATCGTTCGGTAACAGTTAAAGCAGTTTGGGTAGTTCAGAAAATCGCAAGATTTTCTCGCTCTGATATAGGCGCTTTTTTTCCTAGGAAAGCTTTTAAATGTGTTCAGATTTTTAGAAGATCCTGTAGGTTACATGCATTTCGTGTTTACTACAATTAGCTTGAGGACACATGAGAATGGTGAATATTGACCAAAAAAGTACCCTCCACAGAAAAAGCACTGGTGGAGACTGCGAAAAGCACAGTATTGCAATGAGGTTCAACTAAAGTATGGCTTCATAGAAGCTCTAGAAAGGGACAAAAACCAAAATACTTCACTCCGTGTGAAATGAGATTATGGTACCCATAAATTGCTTCTTGTGATCTTGGTAAACAAAATCACCATAAGAAAATGTGAAAGGTCATGACTGAATGCATCAACAGTTAAAATATTGAAGGCTAGAAACATATACATCAACATCCGGGAATTATCCGAGCTACATAGGTGGGGTCAAAGAGAGGTAGATAGACAGTATGCAGCCTTACCTCTACTTTCTTTATATGGTGACACTTGCCTCTAAAGTTTGGTGCCCACCTACTCCTTTTTCCTCCCTACTTTGGTACTCTTCCGTGTAAGACACCATGTAGCAATCAAAGGGGGAGAGGAAGCAATACATGATACAAAGAAGGCCCAGAGAATTTAATGATCTCCTAATATTTAGTCCAATATCATTTAAAGCTAAAGACCATGAATCTAGTAGCTCAAATGAAAAAAGACTTGCTTTCAAGTTTCAACTTACACGAAAACACAATCACACCTGCACAAACATATGTAGCTGCAGACTGCACTTGCACAACACACTTGAGGGAGGGACATGCATATCTCTCTATGAATGAATATATACTCGTGCAGTCTGTGTGTGAGGATATATTTTAACTTGCAAAACACAATATATAGAATATTTGTAGTTCCCAGGAGTTCCCTTTACAAAGCACCAGAGCAAAGAAAGGTACCTTTTCCTCAAGTTGTTTGTCTTCTAAAAACCATGCTTGGGATGTGCACATTGTAATTTGCTGCAGGGCCAATAACTGAAAAATACACTAATCAGCATAATAAGAAGGAAAAAGAGGGGGATCCCACACAAGTCTTTTTTTACCATCATAAGTATATATAATTCAGGGAAATTCTATAAGACGTCAATTAGACTGCCATTAATGTATGGCTTGGAGTTGGGCTTTCAAGGAGTATGGTAAGAAGATAAGTGTAGTAGAGATGTGTATATTAAGGTAAATGAGCAGATATACCTTGATAGATAAATTAGAAATGAGGATATCGGTTACGATCATTTGGACAAGCGAAACACCCAACAGTACATCGGTGACAAAGGTGGAGGTTTGGGGTAATGGAGGTCTCAAATGCAGTCCAAGCAAACCAACGATAACTTGAATAGAGAGAGTTCACAAAGATTTGGAGAAAAGAGATATATCATTCTCTTTTACTACCTATATTTTACCACCAAACGCTTTCACCCATCTAAACCATTCTCGTTTACTTTTCCCCCAACATAAAGAGCAAAAAAAGTGTACACGGACAGGAGGCACAAAGAGGAAACAGGCAGACAGTATCGGAGATATATCATACAAAGATCTTCCAAGGCACATTAGTCAGGTCAAAACAATCCCACCGACAATGTCAATTGAGTCAGATTTTCCAGAAGTGACGCCTCTGATCTTCCTAAAAACTTCACATCCAAAAATTAAGAAAAGGAATGGCATCTTACTTTATCAAGAGGGATTGCCTTTGCCTTGTGAACCTTCAGATTTATCTCAAAGTGTGTCATGTCACCGATAATTCCTCTTGCCTTGACGACTTCAGGAAACTTCCTGTTGTATCTACCTGATATTGTCAAAGGGCTTTCTGATGAAAGATCTGGAACACTAATTGGGCACACCTGATATTTCAATAGCAAACAAACGCAATAAGATTTGGGCAAATCAACAAGCATGCTATCATTAGCCCATCAAATTAGTAGCCATCTCACTAACCATATTTCAGAGAAAATGTTAGTAAAAGAAGTTCAATGAACATTTAGAACTTTAACCCTAAGTTACAGTACCTAACCAATTATGTTGGAGAAATAACAAAGACATTAGCTAGATGCTTGCAAACATGACCAAGAAAGACAACAACAACAAGCCAAGCCTTATTCCTAAAAAGATGGGGTCAGCTACTTGAACTGAGAGTCTTTTCATGTGATCATCCACAAAGATCCTCCTCCATATACTCCTATCTAGTGCCACATCACTTTCAAACCCATTTTCAGGTTTCAAGCCATGATCATCACACCTATTAGTTCCATTATGCCCCACAGCTCTATATTTCAATTCTAGGGAACAGAACTCCCTGAGTCCCTAGTGTTTGAACTCTTTGGAGATGAACAATTATGACAAAAGATTTGAAACAAAACTTACAATAAAAAAATGAATTATTCTAAGATATGATACAAATAAGTTCATAATTCCACAAATAGAAGAATAGATGTACCTCTGTGTTGCCAAGTTCATCTAATGTATCGAAGGTTATATTTGCATATACAGTAGATGAGGCTTTAGTAATTAATTTCTGCAAACGAGACTCTATATAATCTGAACAAACCAAAAATGATAAAATAAGAATAAGAGTTGACTAGATCTTCCTGCATCAATAACAACGATAAATGCCAACTGAATTTTTCATCTCTATCCCCAAAACAAGTTTTACTATTATACTGAATAACATGGCACTGGCCATCACCAACAGTAACAAGCTGATAATAGTTACTTGTCACTCTATTTGAAAAAACTTGAACTCTGGCTACTAATGGACCCCCAAAAAGGAAATAAAACAATTTTTAAAACAAGAATAGTGTTATATTGACAATAAAAACAAATTCATAATACCCTCTCTGTTCAACTTTCCGTTTTAAGTATATTCCTAATGATCTTCGTACTTTTTCTTCATTCCAATAATGGCAAAGACTATTTTATCTTTTACCCTCACTTACCCCATCAAATGGATCTAGTTATACTATTTAATCCCCAAGTCTATTAACTTTCTGTTTCCTAACAAAATTCAAAAGAGGGATCCACTTTCCACTAATTCAAAATATTTTCTTAATGGTAATAATCAATGTACATCCAAGTGATGAAAACCTAGGGGTGAAAATCAGAAGAAATTGAACAGGATTTGATTTTATTCCATGCCCGTACCAAATAATTCAAAATATTCTTCATTCTGATCCAATGAAATAATTTTTTACAAATATTTTTAACTTCTTCCAACTTTGTGACCTAAACTGTTCCTCTTTGAAAGGGGATTTAATGTTTTCAAATTTGACATAATGATATGATGATGATGTCTTTTCTAGAAGTTTTCCTTTACACATAAATCCTAAAAAGAGAATTAAGAGTAAAAAGGAAGTTAACTATAAATCCAAAATTATCATTATTTGCTTTGTGTGGAACTATTTTTCACCATGCAAATTGCAAAACACACTTGAAAGTCACACTAAGGGATGGATTTTTACTGGAATTTGGTAACCATGCAAAATAATTATATTAGTTCCACATATGCAAAATGTCTCTTAATGTCTGACTGCCATTTGTATTCAAGAACGACAAGACTTACCTGCATCATAGGCAGCATCATAATGGCCTTGTCCAAGCATTGCCAACATCCTCAAAAAGTAATGATTACAATACAAACCTGCATTCAATCCAATTAACAAGTTTAAGAATCACCTATCAGAATAGTAAAGTGCTCCCTAGTGCCCTACACAAAAAGACAATAACTCTTTTCTCGAGTGTGTTTACTGTGCAATAAAGTTGCTTTGTATAAATAGCAGTTAACAGCAGTAGTGGGGATGATACAGGGGTAAAAAAGAAAGTTATCATTACTTATTTGCACAAAAAAGAAGCAGAAAACTACACAGATAGCATATTGTGCAATTCATGATTTCATACATTATGCAACAAAGTGATAGATTATGTTCTTGCAATCCAACTACTTTAGATGTAGCATCAAATAAAAAGAGCACAGAAGAATTTTTTTTATCATTAAAAAAGATGGGAGATGTACACATTGGTAAAGTAAACTATTTTCAACACCACTAACAGGAGAAAAGAAGCCTTAGGAACCTTAAACAAGATGACACTATGACACAGCTAATCAAGTCCTCTGCCCCCAGAACCCCAGCCATCATATCATAGTATGGATCCAAATGGTTGTTTTTTATAGCTTTGATATTCTTCTTGGCCGAAAGCAGGGAATATCCCTCTGCAACAATTTCTAAGACAAAAAACAAAACAATTCAATATTCACCAACTGATGTGGACGATTGGGATTATGCCATATGCACACAAGTGCACCACTAATGCTCGATAGTTCAATGCTGAGAGAGAAAATCATATACCAATTCCAAAGGTATGTATGCGTGGACTTAAGGATTTCATATTGGACCGGCAACTCTTCACAGCATTGCATATGCGTCTCTCATCTTCAACAGAGCCATCAGTAATCAGGAAAATCATAGGCAATAAATTAAGCGTATCTGATAACATCTCCATTGCCTGCAAAACAAGGGACCACTTAATCCAAACTTGCAAACCTGAAGTTTCAGTCTCTTGACAATAACCCTAACCACATAATTGTTGGAACATATAAATTTGGTAAAATAGCAAATGAAGCTCAATCGCTGAAATTCAATTCAAGGGAAAAAGAAAATAAAACCTTGTCAAGAGCAAGAGAAATTTTGGTGCCATCTCCAACTAGAAGAGTATCATCCATCCACTGTATGGCTCTTTCAATTGTTTCCTGGTTTGCGAGCTTCATAGTTGATGAAAATTGAAAGGTCTCTCTATTGAAAGCTATTATGTTGAACATATCTTTAGGATTAAGCTCAGAGAGTGCAGAGCACAATGATTTCTTTGTAGCCACTAGTGGCTTCCCTCGCATGCTATTACTTATGTCAATAACATAGACAATATTCCTGGCAAAAACCTGGCCAAAAAAAAAAAAAAAAACAGCATATTAGACAGTATACAATGTAAACCAAGAGTAAACAACTGAATTTAGGATTGTTAGGCCTCAAAAGAAACACATAAGGTTTCAGAGCATATTTTCTTGAGGTACACTTATGCAGACGACAGCCAATGCAATGTAAAGTAATTAGCTGATTCTCCTTAATTTCTCTCCTCTTTAGACTGTAGATAATCCCCGAGCTATGCTCTTTTTTAATTAGGTGATTCTCCTAAGAAATCTGTTTAGGAGGGAAAACCACCTTAGCTTACTCTCTTTTAGTATAAGTTAATAGATATTTTTAACACAGTCAGACCTTTTTGCCTTGCTGTGTTCCTGGAAGAAAATGCACACAGAACATCTCTCTTTGATCTGGATCATCAACTGATGGCGACTGCAAAAGTACACTGCCAAATATAGTACTTGTAGGAACCTAAAATGAGAGAAAGTAGAAAGGAAATTAGATTATACTTCCTGTATGCAATACATGTTTGCATCAAAATACATCTGTGGAAATTACATCCACCCCACACAAATTCATTATATACTTCAATTATCTGTTAAACACCTATGCAACACTTTTTATTAGATGACCAGCAAAAATTAATGGAGGTAGATCACAGATATATTACACTGTATGAGAAGCTAAAATCTGTATTTGACCATGTGAGAACATCGGACTCGTACAAGAATGACAGACATTCCACTTGTCGTTTTTGTTCCTGAAACGATATTAAAGAGATTTAGGAAACCCATCTCAAATGTCATCAAAAATCAAAATAATATAAGAAAATCACCTTTAAAGGATGACTAATAGTCTTACACAAGACTTCAATACCATCGCCTGGGTGGACATATAGTTGTATCTTCTCTCTTCTTGATATCTTTTTGCTTGAAGGAGTTACGTACTCAGGAAAAGAGAATGGTACGGTTAAAGAGAACCCACCATCATGATACAATAACTTTTGTGACCAGCTAATTTTGATGGAAAGGTTGGTTCCACCATCAACCTTACAATGTTAGAGCACACATGAGATCTAATGCTACTAAAAGTAAATTAACTGCTTCCAAAATATTAGCAGGACTGACGGCTCACCTGTGGGATTGTTAAGAAAAATATGTCAGGCCTCAAAAATGTGCCATCGTTAGCACCTGATGCCTTATCATCCCTTTCGTCTTCTGAGGCAACTAGTTGAGTATGATAGGACTTTCTAGGAACATCAATCTCAACACCTAGAATTGTACCCTGTTAGAATGATAAATTGTTTGAGAAAAAATAGTTGGACAAAGCATAAGAACAATAAACATAAGACATTACAAGAAATAGAGAAGAAACAAAGACAGAGAAATATTTTTGAGGTTTTCAATAGATCCCACATATAAGTTGACAATTAAGTTAATTCAAAAAGTAACAATGCTGAACCTTAGAGGTAGGATCATACTTAAGAATTAGTCTTCTTCAAGACTCCAAATGGACAGCATTAAATATTAATGACTCCCAATGGAAAATGACAAATATTCCTACTAACTTAAATTGAAGAATAATTACATGGATAATGGACAATACTATAAGAGAAGTTAAGCCATAAAACATGTTGTACCACCACTATATTATATGTCATGACAAGACTCCGTTCTCGAAGATGTTTGGAACGGAATTACAAAATCAAGACATACAAAAAATTGCAACATTCAGCTACATCTGCTTGATCTTAAACACGTCCACTAAATCAATACAAAGAAAATAAGCATAAATTATTAGCAAGTGAGAAAAATCTACAGATTTTAATTCAAAGGAACCACATGACCACTTACAGAAGCTTATCTAACAACTTCACTTTCAGCGGTTATCTTGAAAATGAAGAGGTATATTGAAGCAGTCTGGACTATGCAGTCATCTCAGACCAGAGTCTTACACCAACTGATAGTTCCACCTTAGACATTGACTTAGCAAGAGGTCACTAATAGTTTAGTCAATAGGATCGTATATTTCACCGCAAGTCACAATAAGAGATCATGTATAAAGAACTTATAATTAACAAGTGCTATGTTCTCATAAAGAATGGTTCTAAAAATGTATTTGAAGGGTTTCCCGATAATATAAACACAAAACTTGAGAAGAGGATTGGCAAAGTGGTGTTGCCTGGTACAAAACAAGATTTCACAACTAATCTAACATCATTTAATATTCCTTACTTTTCTCCTACAACTTTCAAGCAAATCTTACAAACAGCCCCTTGGTGAAAATTCATGCCCAGTAGTCCAAGGGTCAAATAACAGAAATTTCAGTAGGAAGCAAGAGTATGAGTAACATAAATTCTCATTCAAATTTTTAATACCTCCACTACACTTCCATAACTTTCCTCTATGCACTTAGTTCTCTATGTAAGCTCTAAGAAGAAACCAAAGTATGATCAATCCACTGCTTCACCACATCAGGCCTGCTTTCCATCTAACCTTAATTTTCAAATATCGCAGTCCCACTATACAACATTATTTCGACCCATCCAAAGAGAAGCGAATTCTCTGAATTTTATCGAAAGCCCTACCACCCTATACCTGTAAAATATCTACTTACTGAGGCCTTAGGAAGAGACCCTTCTACAGAATTAACTAAAAGTTAACCTCCAAATTCTAACCATCCCCAATAAAAAAGTTGTCACTGTTGCAGTGTTTCTGTCCCCAAAAAAAGCACTTTCCTGAATTCTAATCAGCTACTAATTCTACACACTATTTTAACTCGTCTCTTCAACTATACTTTACTACAACTCCATCAAACCTCGTGTAAATCTGCTTATTTCTCCTTCATACATTCAATAAGCAGAAATCATTCCCTATTTTCTGAAAAACTACCCCCAAAACACTCATCTCTTCCATAAAGTAGCTTCGAATTCATCAAAGTACTAAAACATATATCTTCAACATAATTCTACTGCTACTACACCATCAAATGTCAAGTACCGGATTCTGGCGTCTATCATCAAACACTTACCAATCACATTCACTAACCAGAAATCATTCCATAAATTTTAAAACTACCTCAAGTTATACTCACTTTCCACAATAGAAACATCACACTCTCAGACTCTTTGCAACTCCCTAATTCCTAATTCTACAGTTACTCATCACTTCAACTATATTCCACAACTAATTTCATATAAATTCTGCGAATTTCACCTTCAAAAGTTCGACCACAAATCATTCCATATTTCTTTCACAATCCAACAATATAAAAAGATATTAACACTAGAACCAGCAATTATAAGTACACAAAATAAACACATAATATCAAAAATCGAGCATGAAAAATGAAAAATAGGAGAGAGAATCACCTGCTCGCCCAATGGAACAGTAAGGCGGCAATCACAGGCCTTACTTCCCATCACACAATGAACGCGCCACTGACCAGAAACCCTAACGAACACCGTGTCAAGATGACAATCAACCTCCATTGAAACATTATTCATCTGAAGCGGAATCAACGCTGGAGGATCGCACCGACCATACACATACGGCTGGTAGCTCGGAATGTCAGGATTGTCAACGATTCCGGGGTCGGAGACGACGGCGTATACCATCGGAGCAGTCGGAAGGTAAAAACTAGGATTCTTCGACATCGGCGGCGGAGGTTTCGGCGGGGCTACTGACCTGTCTTTGCCGAAGTATAGCCGCTTAGAGAGCTTCAAGCCTTCTTCTACGGCTTCCATGAAGGCTTCCTCCGCCGTAGACATTGCCGGAATCTATCCGATGAGAGGAGAGAGAGAAGTACTACGTAGGTGTAATTATGTAAAGATGGGAGAAAAATGAAAAGACACCAGCGGAATACAGTTGGGCGCATCTTCGGTAATTAAATAAACTATGTATGGACTGTTTATGATACGGTAATTAATGTCTTATCATATGAATGGAGAAAACATTATCAATTTATTACAGACACAATTTCGGGTTAATTCGTGGATTTTGATTCGGTCTGTCCTCTTTCGTTTAAGAAATGTATGCAAATTTCTATAGTTTTATGTAGAAAAAGCTTACTTTAGTTAATTGGGGTGATTGCATTCTAGAAAATGACGTGAGAAAGTTGGTACACTTTAGTTAGAATAATAATATTCCTGCTTTTTTTTTCTTTACTTTATTTGGGAATTATTGCCATTAAAATTGAAAAGGGAAGTAATTAAAGACTATAGGTTACTTAATAATAGCCATGAAATCTTATATTATATGGTTTCTACGTCAGAGTTCATGAAATTGGCTACAACTTTTTCATGCATGTTTACAGGTGTTTGGCATATGGACGTGTTGAAAATGTTTATTGTATTGTGATTACACTTAAGTATTTAGCTCATTTAATTATAGGGTACTATATATTAGTCCATCACAAAGAATATAAAGCAGTAATAAGACTAATATGAAGTATGGAGTATATAATTAATCAAGATTTTTTTTTTCTTTTGTATTGTGATGAACTAAAATAGATAGTATTAAGAGAGAGAGAGAGAGAGAGAGAGAGGTAAAAGTTAAAATAAGAAGGATACTTAAAATGAGAAGGATGAAAAGAGATCTTGACTCTTCATCTCCTAAATTTAACGGATGACATTTTACTTACTCATAGTGACATTTTTTTAACTCATAGTGATCAAATAATTTTTTTCACTTATAATAACTCTTTTTATTATTATAGTTACTCTTTTTATTATTATAGTGTCTATTTTTTATTGTTATAGTAACCATTTTTTTTTACATAAAATCTCTAGCATTAGATCTTACCATTTGAATGGCTAAGATTTCTTCTTATTTTTCTTATTTTAAGTACCCATCTTATTGGATCCCTCTCCTATATATATATATTGGTACTATTGACTAATGACTAATTGAGATGAAGTTAAAAAATTTATGAGAAAAAATATTGTATTGATGTAAAATAACCCCTAAAAAAGTGGTGGTAAAGTCAAAGAAGAAGTAGTATAATTGAAGATCCATTTTCCAACACCAACACACATGCTAATATGCTACAACCAAGAAAGGCGAAGAATGATGGCGAGTGAAGAAGTGCATATAAAAACGAAGGGAAACCAAAGAGGTGACCGTTGCTTGGCATAGAAGTCACGTGAGCGAGGTAAAGGTGCTTTTTCAAAATTACGTTAATTAAGGACAACGGTAACATACATCTTCATGTGGACAAACAAACACTGAGCGGTCAGAATGGGGAATTGTGAATACCGCTAAAATGGCGCGGAATGTAGATGAATGATGAGCACGTCGGCATTTTCTACTTTATAGTTTATACATTGACAATTTGACATTGATGTTCGTAATACTTATGTATCAGATTGATCTGTTATTTATAAAATACGATTTAAAATGTTTTTTCTCTAAATTTATAACATAAAAATTATAAAAACTTAATATTGTAAAAATTTATGTTGACATGTACTTAACAATTTCTCACTTTGACATATTATTTATTATAATATAATTAGAATTTATAGTCAAAGTATTAAATTCAACTCTAAATATGAAAATGTAGTAAACAACTAGAGTGGATTGAGTATATAAGATGTTATTTTTAATTTATTGAGGTAACAATTAGCTTTTGTCATTTTATTGACATTTGTAACACAACTTAAAATAATTTTTTTTACTAAATTCGTAAGACAAAAATTATGAAAACTTGATATTATAAAAAAAAATTATATTAAAATGTTTCTAAAAAGATTTCATTAAAATATATTATTTGATAATTAGAATTTATAGTCAAATATTATAAACTTTAATTTTAAAAATAGAATTATAGTAAACAAATAGATAGAGACAGACAAACAAAATATTATTAAGCAGTAACATCATTGCATTTTTCAGGTGATGCCGCAACAACCATGGAGAGTCACTTCAATCATTATAAGCCTCAAATTAATGCGTTGAAACTAGAAGTGACATGGCGAGAAGAATATCAAGGTTACACTTTTAAGTACGTTTGAGGTGGTTGCTGGGCATATGTGGCGAAGTGCATGCAAAGGTGCGTGGATTAACAAAAACAAGTGAGCAATCAGTATGTATATCTCCTCGTACCAATTGATTAAGATGAAAGGATCCAACCTTATCGAAGGACTATTTTGGAAACTTATTCTTCTTCCCAGCTAGTATTGCTAAAGAAGGCGAATAACATTCGAGGCACTGAAAAGAATGAAAGATGTTGAATTCCTAGAGTCGGCCATTGATTAATTAAATAATCATAATCATTAAACATGTATAACCGACTTATAGTAACTATTATTTTATCGAACTATTAAAAATTAACGGTTACAGTTACAAATACAGTAACAAAATTTTTATAACAATTACGGTTAACCAACATATTAATTTTTTAAAAAATAAACCTAAAACGCTAAAACCTAATGTCCTAATAACAATTTAACACACTATTGACTCTTTAATTTTCCGTCACTCACGACACTCATCTCTCAAACTTCCTCTTTGTTTCTTCATCCTGCAGCCACATAATTTAAAGGCTTAAAGCCGAACTACCGTCACCCACCACTCTCCTCGAGCCATTCCCCATTACTCTCCTCCTAACGTTCCACATATTTCCACTACACTCCCAACATATGAATTCTATATACTTGTTTTGAGGAACATATTGGGTAGTGAGAGTTGATTTGAAAGTGGTATTGATTATAAGACTATTGGATTTTGTGGGTTGATTTTTTTTTTTTTTGTGTGTGTGTTTGCTTTTTGTGTCTCGTATTTAGAGCATAGTTTAATTTGCATAATTGTTTTATTGAATTTGTAGTATGTTTTGAGTTCAAAATTGTATGTTGAAGAATTTTTGACAGGTTTTGCCATCGAAATAGGCCTAGCATCGTTGTAATATAGCAAATTAGGAGCCAAGCAACTAGAAAATGGAATGAAATGATTAACGGCTAATCGTTAATACCGTTTAATACCTACAGTTAGGGTAAGCCTTAATGACCCAATTAACCGTTATTATTGAACACCCTTACTTCGTGGAGCGGATAGTGTTACTAATCCCAACCTTGACTTTGATTGGGCCAAACCTAAATTCCTCGGAAATAGTGGGGTTCGAAATGAGGGGCATGGCAACTTTATAACCCATGGACATGGCAACTTTACACCGAGCATGCCTATATTTGAGAAATGCACGTATAACAACTTAGTGTTTCCAAAATATGATAAGAACTTTTACATATGTATTTTTATTTTCTGAGGTGAGGAAGTAACTAAAGCAGTCATGAGATTGACACATCATCATTAAATAAAGGAGGGGGAGAGCCAAGGGAGTTTGGGATACTGATCCTGGATGGCTGGATGGACTCTTGAGAAAATCAAGGGCAGTGCAAGGACGCAGCTCAAAGAATATACTCCATCATTATGTAGCAAAAGAAATAGTCCGTAGCTTATTTAAGCTAATTAGGATTAAGGAGAAAGGTATGTCTAATTTGGATTTGAAATAGGTGGTGCGTATACAATTATCATCCATTATTCAAAGAAAATCAACTTTAAAATCTTTCTAATGTCAAAACAAGCTCAAGCTTTGCTGTTCACTGTTATGTGTCAACTAAGTGGGTTTTCAATTCCTCATGTTGTTCTGTGTTGCTAGGTATAGAGCTTACCATTCACGGTATCACAAAACTACCGTGGAAATTAATAAAATCAAGCCGCAACACTTAATTAAAGATGTTATATAGTTAACCACTGAAATTGAAAAATAAGTAACCAAAAAAATAAGCATTTCTATAAAACCATTTTTAACAAGTTTTTTTTACTCCAGCCTTTCTCTCAAGTGATGGTTATAACCGAGTATATAATTTCTTCATCACTCGTCGACTCCTCCCTCTCCCATGTCAAGAAAAAGGGTATCATGGTTGCCACAAACTGGACTGGGGGACATCAACTACGCATAGATCCCACACAATATTCACCATTCCCATTAAGCAACCCAACGCTGCACCCCTTTGTTTCGAACCTTTCACGGCTAATTCTAATATAAAACTCTCACAATTGATGGGTAATGTCACTCTGTTATAACTAACTTCCAACTTTTTAAGAGAGAATTCAAAATCTCATGATAAGAGACAATGAGACAATCTCCCCCCCACGAGCAGTGATTCATTTCTTACCTTATTTACATGTGGAAAGGGTAAATACCAGATAACATGAAATTGCAGGTGATATAGTTTACAAAGCAACTCACCAAATTTTTACTTGAAAAAAGGTACATTCAAAATCAAGACGAATAATTCTCAAGCCAATTAGAGAAAAGAAACTACATAAGATACACCTTCAAGTGTCATACAAGAGATTGTGCAATAAAATTATGTCTAAGAAAACCCAAATTAAAGGCCTTATGCATGACCTGCACCAGCCTTGGCTGCCAAGTAAACAGACAGTTAAGGTGGCGCCAAACTAGAGCAATGTTGTTAACAAGCAACTAAAACCATTTTCATCACCTTGCACTGACACTCTTTGCAATAATAACCCCCTCTCAGTTTGATATTTCAACAATTATCTGATGCAATAGCAAAACATATAAGCAAAGAGAATTACCAAGGGCCGCTGTATTTTCTAGTTAGAAGGTTGAAGACATCTTCCACATCTGCAGTACTAGAACACTTGGCAAAACTATACCAGGCCACCTAGTCAAATACATCCAAATTAATCACGCTCACTTATGGCAGTCAAATGCTCATCAATCTCCTCCGTTGTAAGGGCTCTGAAAACTGGATTCCCCACCTGAACAACTCCCACCTGGAAACAATACGCAACTCATGCTATTATAATTGAAAACCTAGTCAAATCAGCAATCTTCCAATTATTATGATTTTATTCTAAGAAAAGAGGCAAATTCTAATCATAAAAGTGGCAGCAACATTTCCTGACACAATAATTATTCACTTCACCTTAATTTTGCTGAACTTAAATTATTTCTACCAAATTTTATTGTTTTAAGGTGAAGTGAACAGGGTCTTAGGGGGTGTTTGGTTCATGCAAAGAAAGGTATGAGGGATAATGTTATAGAACAACTTAAATCCATACGGAGTACCTAGTGTGTCTTTGAGAAAATATCATTTTCTAAACTCATACAATCCTACACACAACCAAACACACGATATTACTACCTCCTTTTCCCAGAATTCTACCACCAGTAGAAATAAAAATTAAGAAAAATTAAACGGGGATCATATATGTGGGTGATTTTACTTTTAGGAGAAAAAGGGTAGAGAGTAAGATAATTATTACATATATTGCAATCGTCCGAGGTGAGGTATATGATGATTTATATTAAATAAAAGATTATCATAAAAGGAAAAAAATAAAAGCAGGTAGAACTTAGAAAAACGGAAAGTAGGTTGAACATGGGAAATGGAGGTAGTAAGTATTAAGTTCCAGGATAGCCATAATTCTGTAGCAAGAACTCGCAGTGCTTGTAATATTGACAACATACTTAGATGTGAGAAGCCACCACAGAGGAGGATGACTAACTACTGGACCAAAGGTTCACTACAAGGGACAGGTTGTCAATTTCTTGAAACTGATGGAGACTGGAAACGCCCAAGGAAAAATGATAACCAAAGCAGGAATTGATTGGGTGTTAAATATAAATGGAAATTTTCACCAACAAAGAGCTGAAAAAGTCTTCACAACATTAGCTCTTCATTCAGAACTACTTGCTATGAGGAAAGCTCTATGCCAAGCTGTATGTGTAGCTCCAGCATGGGTTACGCAAAATGATAGCTTAGCAGATATAGCGACTTTGAGAAATCCTTCAATGGTACCAAAGGAAGTCCAAGGGCTCGTGGAAGATATCCTACAACTTGCTACTTATTTTAAATTTTTGTTTTGTATTAAAGTATAAAGACATGTGATTGTAAAAGCCCATTGTTTAGCAATCACTACTAGAAAGATTTGGTAGTCATCTTATTTCCATCTCCTTGCCAAAAAAAAAGTATAAAGTTCCAACTTTATTACACCTTGGTTTCATTCCTCATTCTAAACCCATACTAGCTTTTGAACCAAACTCCCCCTTAGAAGAAATCTAATATTCTTTTGAAGACTGTCTATAAGCTAATCAAGTCTAATATTTCACGAAAAAACAAAAAGCATTTGAAAAAAGGATATAAACAGGCATATGATAAATAACTCCATAAGACATACCTCAATCTCAGTGGCCTTGAAATCCTCTTGCAGAACTGACTGAAGAGCAGAGATCGCAGTCTGCAAGCAAAAGAAATACAAATTCAGGCACTAAATATTCAAAACATAATAAAGCTATATCAATGACAAAAGGTAGCTCGCAGATGTGACCAAAGCACAGTAAATGGCACTAGATGTGTCGCATCCAAATGATGCTACATCAGCAACAATACATGGTGGCTATATGTATAAGAGTAGACGACAGATTAAACAATTGTACAAAGACCCAGAAAATTTCCCTGGAGATAGCATGCAACAGTAACTATATGCATAATGGCTTCTGTGATAGAATGCAATGACTTTACACCATCTTACAAGCATGAAGCATCAGAAGGCTACAGAACATTTAAGTCACTACATCAGATAACAGGGTATCAGAAGTTTAATTAGCTCATTTTCCAGCTTGTTCTTTGAGTTATTTTGGTTGTCCTAAAGTTAAGCGTTGTTTGGTTTATAGGGCTCATTAACTAGCAGTTAAAGCAAGGAATATAGCTTGATTTCTTGGACGACATAATTTCCTGCCAAAAAAAAATCAGATAACAACTCCAACTTCACTCCAGATTCCTGACAGAGTGCAAATTTCTACATCAAATTTAACATCTAGCAACAACCAAACTGTACCAGATGTATATTGCCATTTAAAACAGTTAACTTATGTAAGAAACGAACTGCCCAAAAGCAGTAGAATACATAGAGGATTAATGTTACAGCTCAGAATAATATGCAATCTCTATCCACAGCCAGACATGCCATAGATAGATAGAACAGACAAGTAAACCCCAATGCAAGCATAAATCACAAGTATATTTTAAGCTAGACACTCTTTGCACTAAAGTTTCAAGGATAATTATAAGAAATAGATCCTCCAAAAACTAGGTTCAACCAATAGAGCACTGTTGATTTCACACTTGGCAATACCTCCTATTTCCCTCCACCCCATAATGCAACAAAGAGAAGACACATAGTTAAAGCAATTGACGATTTCTACCAATAAAAAAAAAGAAAAAAAATGCAATTAACAATAAGAAAGAAAAGCAGGCCACATCGCATACCTGCACAGTTTCCTCATAGGAGAAAGCAGGATCATTTTTCATTTTCTTCTCAAGAAAATTGATAGCTTCTTGATCTTTTGCTCCAGCACTTGTAGCCTATAATGAATAAGCATATTATAAAATTAGTTTACTAGCTTGTGGTATCAGAATGACAGAAATTATATCAGATTATATGCAAGAAGAAATATAGGGAATTCAAACGCAAATTGCAAATTGAGAGACAGGATTTTAAACATGATTTAGAAAAAGTAGACGTCTAAATGGATGATAATCACATCAGGCTTAAGAGATAAAGATGCCACAACTGTTCCCTAACCAATATTCTATTTGACAATGAATACTTTTTTTTGTGTGTGTGTGTGAGAGGGGGGGTCAAGAAAACAAGTACCCCTTAACCCTTCAATATGGTAGGTTTGTTCAAAAGGATACCTTATGACCATAAAAGTGGCCGGCAGGATCACATTTAAAAAGTTGAGGTCCATTCTCTTCATCAATTCCGATAACAATAGCCACTGCAAGAACAAAAAAGGAGGCATTAAAGGAAAGACCAAATGTAAAATTGTAAGTTACAACTAGGTGGAAAAGATTTATCAAGAAAAGCATAAGTAAATATTGGCACAAACCTACTCCAAGTGGTCTCATGTAAGCATGTTGGGTATAAACTTGAGACTTGTCTGCAATCCTATAACAAAAATATAAATGAGTACACAATATCAAAATTAAACGCCAACAGTTGAAATTATACTCAGTTAACCCAAGATACAAAACAGCAAAAATGATAGAAGGGAAAATACGCATTCAACAAAACTTGAACTCAATAAACAAGAAAGATAAAGCCATCCCTTAAGTGCACAACTGAATCTAAGACAACGAGTTCAAAAGCTTGGACTTACATTCTTTAAATCTAAAACACTAGATGAGAGAGTATAATTTTGAAAAAATGGAGGAAATCTTAGGACAATTGCCAAAGAAGCCAAAATATGTACTTACAGTTATTTACAACTATAGTGCCATTTAATGAGGAAACTGAAATTGTTAGTTAGGACAAACTATAGTGTCAGGAACAAGGTATTTTCAAACAAGTTGTCCAGGAACAATATTAATTATAGCTAAAACAATGTGAAACAGCAGCCAATCCAAACACAAGGGGATTTTGGTATGGGGGTATCAAGAAACAAAAACGCAATCAACTATCTTAATTGCCTTGATTTTTGTTTGGAAGCCATTTCAATCATTACCTTTATCCTCATGTTTCCCCCACTTTCCTCTACCACAATTCCCAACCCCCACTAGATAATCAACATAAACCCCAAACTCCTCATCACCCAACTATCTCAACCATCCCTTTGACCATCATCCTAGCCAGCATCACCTCCACTATCACCGATGCCGTCGTGCCGAGGCTCCCTAGAGTCCCAACAATCACCTATCTATTACCAAAACTCTAGCAATCCAACACCAAAAACCCGCCACAGCAACCACGAAAACCACCCAACTCCTTCGTAAAAATCCACCCAACTACCTCAAAACCCACCCCACCTACTTATAAAACTAGATTAAGAGGAAACCTAATAAAGGGAAAGATGGTGGTGGTGATTAAAGCCATTGACCCTCTCGTCACCATGTCAGAAAGTGTGACAATAGTGGTGGTGTTCTTAATTGTAATGGTGTGGTGGAGGTGGTAATGTTGTGAGAGATGGAGGTGTGGGTGTTGGATTGCTTTCCCCTTCTCTTTCTTGTATTCAAACAAATCTTAAGCTTTAAGGGATTTCTTTCTTTTCCCCTTGTAACCCTTTTTTTTCCTTTACCCCTTTGTGGTAATCAAACAGCCCCTAAATACAAAAGGAAGCGTAAATATCTCTAATGTGTAAAACCTTAACCCTCTTTCTTAAAAAAAAGCTCCTCTTAAATCAATATTCCCTATGCACATTAAGATGAGGCAGGAATACTCCACCACCAACAATAAAGATCCAAAAAAGGAAATGTGTAAAAGTAACCAAATATCAAGCCCTTGATTCTTATTGAAATCATTCAAACTCATCTAGCTTTTACAAAATTTACTAAAGCCAATTTCCTTGAGAGCAGTAGCACTACCAATAAGACGACAAAGCCAATAAAAATAACAATGATAATAAGTATAATATTTTGTTATAATATACTAATAAGAAGAAGAAAATGATGAAGGTGGTGGTAGTGGTGATGGATATAATGCGTTAATGGCAAGATCAAAAGGTGTGCTTATGAAAATAAGGTTTACATGAATTTGATATCATAACAATAAAGTCAAACCATAATCCCAAAAAGATAGGGTTGGCTACATGAACCAAAAAACTATTTGAGAGACTTTCCACAATAATACTCCTCCACCTCCAATTTCACCTACTTAAGGCCATATATTCATTTAAACTCATTTTTACCACATCTTTTCCAACACTCTACAACATGTTAAACCAACACAACAAATTCTACCTTAATATATCCTCAATTTTCTTAATTTTTTTTACTATCCATATTTTTAATTTTATCCCTTAAAATGCTCCCATACATCCTCCTTAACATATGCATCTCTATTACACTCAATTTTTTAACATGCTCCTTGAAAACTCAATTTCTTCTAACTAGAAAGGTACACTAAAATCACACAATAGTCCTATAACTACTCTCCATTTGATCCACTACGATTTTATTCTATGGATGACTTCTTTATCAATGTTTCCGTTGCTATAAAGAATAGCTCCCTAAATCATTTGCCTACACGCAACTCCTTGCCTTTCAAAACCACACTATCTTCAATTAACCTTCTCCAATGCTAAAACGACACTTTATATACCCTACTTTACTCCTAATAATCCCTAAATTCCAACCTTTATCTCCATTGCTCTAACATACCATTTACCTAGGGGTGGCCGGCTGGGAGAAGGTGGACCAGGACCGGATCGGTAAGGGGGGCGGGCTGGGGTTGGGGAATTGGAATCGAACTGAATTGAAATTTGAAAACCGAATCGAACCAAATTTGCGAATCGAATCGAACCGAATTCACGAACCGAATCGAACTGATATCAAACTGAATCGAACAGAATTTCACATAATGACATTTATAAATTAGAAGAAATGAATTGTTTCGAAAGTAATTAAATGTTTATATTTACATATCACACCTTGACATTTGTTGTAGACTTTTATATTCGCCTCATCACATTGATTTTTCATTTCTTTTAACGATATTTTTCATTACATATTTACTTAAATTACATATAATCACAAAAATACATAATCATTTTTGATTCATATAAACTAAATTATATTCGACTAAACTAACATTCATTGATTCATATAAACTAAACTTACATTATTCATATAAACTAAACTATATTCAACTAAACTAACATTCATTGATTCATTTAATGAATAAACTAAATTATATTCCACTAAACTAACATTTATTGATTTTTTATAAACTAAATTATGTTCAACTAAACTAACATTCATATAAACTAAACTAAGATTCAATTAAACTAAGATTCATTGATTCATCTAAACTAAACAATGTTCAACTAAACTAACATTCATATAAACTAAACTAAGATTCAACTAAACTAATATTCATATAAAATAAACTAAGATTCATTGATTCATCTAAACTATGTTTAACTAAACTAACATTCATATAAACTAAAGTAAGATTCATTGATTCATCTAATTATGTTCCACTAAACTAAAATTCATATAAACTTAACTAAGATTTATTGATTCATCTAAATTAAACTATATTCAACTAAACTACCATTCATATAAACTAAATTATGTTAAACTAAACTAATATTCATATAAACTAAACTAACATTCATATAAACTAAACTAATATTCACTAATTCATATAAACTAAAATATATTCAACGAAACTAACATTCATTAATTCATATAAACTAAACTATATACAATTCAATTAAAATAACATTTATTGATTAATATAAACTAAACTATATTCAACTAAATTAACATTCATATAATTTAAACTATATTTAACTAAACTAACATTTATTAATTCATATAAACTAAACTATATACAATTCAACTAAACTAATATTCATTGATTCATATAAACTAAACTATACTCAATTAAACTAACATTCATATAAACTAAACTATACTCAATTAAACTAACATTCATATAATTAAACTAATATTCATTGAGTCATATAAACTAAACTAAATTTAACTATAATAACATTCATTGATTCATATAAACTAAACTAACATTCATATAAACTAAACTATATTCAACTAAACTAACATTCATTGATTCATATGAATTAAACTAAAGTATATTCAACTAAACTAACATTCATATAAATTAAACTATATGCAAATCAACTAATATTTGTATAAATTAATTTATATTCAAATAAACTAACAATTATATAAACTAAAATACATTTAAATAAACTAAATTTTACAAAACTATAAGAATTAGGTGGGCCGAATAGGCCAGATTGGGCCGAATCGTGGGCCAAATTGAATTTTTTCTCGAACCGAATCGAATAGGGTCAAGGTTGGGGAAATGGGATTCGGATTCAGCCCACTTTTTTAGCGAGCCGAATGGGGCTTGAACCGATCCCCTTGTGGTCGGACTGTGCCGGCCAGAACACGGGCCAAGTTGGACCGATTTAGCAAGCGATTTAGCCAGCCCACTGGCCACCTCTACATTTACCCCCTCGCTAGTCTAATGTCATCAGCAAAAAGTACACACCACGGTATTTCAACTTATCTTGTATTGACCTAGTTACTTCATCTAAAAAAGTTGTGAAAAAGGAGACGTTAGGCGGATCCTTGGTGTACCCAATTGCAATATGAAAGTCCTCAATCACTCCACCGTAACTTCTAACATTTTTTACAACCTCCTGATACAAGTCCTTAATTTTGTTAATGTACTTGGTATGTCTTTTTTAGTCATTGTCCACCAAACCTACTCTCTTGATACCTTGCTTTACGCCTTCTCTAAATCAATACAGTATGTGTAAATATATCTCCTCACAATAATGCTCCATCATTTACCTAATAAGGTGGAAAGCTTATGTGATAGATCGACATGATATAAACTCAAACTAATTTTCCAAAATACAGCACACTTCCTCAATCCTTGCTAAATAATTCTCTTCCATAATTCTTAGTGTGGCTCATAAGCTTTAATCATCAAAAATTTGAATACTCTTAATCATCTCCTTTATTGTTATAAATAAGTACTAAAGTTATTCTCCTTCAATCTCATGGCATCTCACTTATCCTCCCAATCATGTTCAATAGATATGTTAACCATTCATACCAATTTTGGCTTAAGTGTCTCCAAATCTCAATGGGGATAACATTTGTCCCAATAACCTTCCTTAATTTCATCCTCTTCCATGCCTCCTCCACTTCCATTTTTTGCTTACAAGGGAAAATGTGAAGCCTTTCATAAGGAGGTTTTTTGATTGATTTAAGTTTGGGCCTTGGGTTAAAAGTGTGCGTTAGGCAACGCATTTTTCGAATAGTTGATTTAATGAGAATCAATATCTAAATGGAAACCCGTATCTGAACTTTTTAGATAAGATATTTGATCCAAAAATTATTTTAGATTGAACATCCACAAAATTCATCAAGTGCGAATTGAATGAATTGAATTATTGAATATTTAGATTTCTAGATTGTATTGCTCTGCCCTAACAACACCTACTTAGTGCATATGCACTCATAATGTTAACAATCACTTTTCCACAAACAATTTGCACCTTCAAAATCCTATCCCCCTCTATACCTCAACAACATCCTCTACTAATTAATCATCAACAACCCCAACTCCATTTCTTTTCTTTAATTATCTGGAGTATCATAACTTATAACCCCAAAGACTAATAACTTTAGCTCTTTTGCAAATCCAAACCCAATTTATCTCTAGAAGACGCAATATATTAATACTCCTCGTCATTACCTCCACTAACTCAATTAACTTTCCTATCGCCCTACATTCCAAGATGCAAGTCCAAACTTAGTCGCCACACTCCTCGCAATCTTGATTTTAGAACTATTAACCTTGTTCATTTCTCACCACACTCAAGGAATGTAGCGCGCCACTCCAAGGAGATATCCTAACATCCCTTGCATAATTATCAAATACTATCTTGGTTCATGCTTATGGATTTCACAAAGTTTACACTTGATGTCATAAGCTAAACACAACCCTCCCTTCTCCTTTATCTGGGTTGAGATTGGATCCCTTCCAAAATCTTTTTGTTCAAATAAAACATCATCAAACTAGCAATTAATAAAAACCAAGGAAATGTATGAGGTAGTTTTATCAATAAGCTTCCAATATATTTTAAAGATTATTTTAATGCATTGGCAAGATCAAATCAAGTAGGATAATGAATTTAACTAACTCCAATCTATTTGAGATTGAATTTATCTTAAGTCAAAATCAATGAGTAAAGATAATTTGAGCTCAACTCGCCCTTTATTGTCACCCACTAGGCTATTAGTTGACAATTGTATTGCTTCAAAAAGCATTAGTTCTAGCTTAAATATCAGCAACCCACCCAAATTCAACAAAAGAGCGAGCATATTTCTTTAAGTAAAACATGTCCCCAATGCTTTAAAGTTTCAAATAAAATGTGGAAGGATACTTTCCTAAAAAATGTAGAAGGAATATTTCAACATCAACAATAAAACTGCATAAAAAGAAAAGGTATTAAAAGTTAACTATGTTCAAGCCCTCAGTTCTTAATTCAAAATCATTCAAACTGGTCTTATATTTACAAATTTCACTAAAACCATTCCTTTCTAGAGCAATAGCAATACTGACAGGAGGGCAATGAATGGCGATGCCAGGATGATAAGAGTAATACTCCGTAATAAAAATAGAAATACAACAACAATGATGAGGAATAAGAAGAAAAAAATGTGGGCAGTGGTCAAAGATATGATGTCAAGAACCTGCACTAATAAAAAGGAGGTTTATGTGAAATCAATATCAAAGCACATGGATTTTCCATCATTGGGCATTTTAAACAAGTCCAAAAATCATGAGCCACGGATGATGCTGGCTATACTCCAACAAATATATTTTGAGACTCGAAAAGAATACATTGTGCACTATAGTAACCATCAAACTGACCAATAACTTTGTCCATGAGTCCAACAGGTTATAAATTGGATTGCATGTAACAAATAATGCAAAAAAAAAGATGCCAATTTACAAGGAAAACACATCCACCATAGTACATTCATCATTTGACATGAAGTAGAACAAATGATTCATGTAACCATTTCTTAAAGTTTTAAAAAAAAGTTCAGAGGTTTTCTCATTTTCATACTTACATAGTTACATACAAGTTTGCAAGTTGCAACAAACGGCAAAACTAGAAAACAAAGTCAACTATACCAGGAGCTACAATAAATTTTGCAATTTTGGTAACAAGATACAGTTCTAAAACCCTGGACAAGCAGTTTACACAAGAAACCTCCATCTCACAATTAATTCTAGTATTCCCAAATTTACGGGTACTATCGGGGTTAAAAATTTGAGGACCTGAAAGCTAATCCTGGTTTTACCTGTATGCCTATGACAATCCAATTTGTGTACACTAATAGAAAAACACAATACAAATGCGAAGGTACTCTGTAATCCATAGAGTTGAAGAAGAGGATTTTCTAGCTTAACGAAATACATAATCCAGCCACATCCAAAACACTATAGCCTACTAATTGATCTAATCAAATGCACACCTTTCTATAAAATATATACAAAAACGAAGTACACAACTAATACAAGATAGGTTCATCATACCATCTAGCCAAAGTATCGACGGGCATCTCGTACCCGTACTTGTGACGAAACTCGGCCGCTTCATTCCTAGCTTGCTGTACCAAATTCCTAGAATCAGCTGATCAAGGAAGCCGCATCATTAATAACAAATGCATTTCAACTTTCAATTCAAATACAAATTATACCGTAGAAATTCGAGTAACATAACCTACCTGTCATGCCAGTGGCGAGAAGACCTAAGTATTTTGTAATCTGAAAAAGATGCGAAACACTGGTTTGATCCAATAGCTTGTCCTACACACCATCAAATCAACAATTAATTAAAAACCTAAAAAATCGAAAGTAAAGGGGTTCAAAAGAGGAGAGGAGAGTGGAGTGAAGACGAACAGGGACTTTCTTCTGGGTGACGACACAGACGGAATCTTTGCCACGAACAGCGATTGAAGTGATTCCACCGGATTTCACTGCCTTGAATGCATACTCTGATGCAAATTTATATAAAAAAAATAAATGAAAAAGAAATGAAATCCCCAAATATTAGCGAAAACCCTAGAAATAAGAAGGATGGGTAGATCTAGGAGCGTACCGACTTGGAAGAGGCGCCCTTCGGGGGAGAAGATGGTGATGTGGCGATCGTAGCCTGCTCCGCTTCCTCTACTCATCGTTTTTGTTCTCCAATCAAGAGTGTGTGTCTGTGGGTGGGGAAGAGAGAGAGTGAGTTTTGAGAGTGAATTTTGAGTGTGAGTTTGTTGGAATGGGGAAGAGCAGAAGAGGGGTTTTGGGGTTTGAAGTGGAGGTGCCTTTTCCCGCAAGCTAGACTCCCCTTTGCTTTTCTGCCCTTTTTATATTACCAATTCTGCCCCTGCTTTCGTAGAAATTGAGGTCACACTTCTCTAGTTTGATCGAATTTATTTTAATCAGTAAATATTCAGTAGATATTGATGAAAATTTGATCATTTTTTTCTATCAATTGTAATCATTAGTCAGTTTGACGTGGAATTTGGTCATATTAAAATAGTCGTATGTGTGTCTATCAATTGTATTTGCGGCTAACGAACTTTCCCAAAAAATCTCATCATGCAATTTCCTCACTCTTAATGGGAAAAACTAATTCTTTTTAATGTTATTCTAGAGTCCTTGCTTCACACATCCTGTCCATCTACATGCTCCCAAAGTTGTTCTTGAAGAAGATTTCCTCCCTCGTTTTATGCTTATAGTGGTCTTCATCTCAAAAGAAGAAAAACCTTCTCGAGTTGCCTAAGTGGTAAGGAGGACTAGGACCGAGAAACATGGAACATTTGAACACTTCCCTTTTGTTCAAATAAGTGAATTCACAATAATCCTTCATCTTTGCTAGCTAGAGTAATGCAAGGGAAATGTCAAATGGGTCTCTTCACAGAGTATTTCAAGGGAAAGCCCTAAGAAAATGTTCCTTTGCATTCAAAAGCTTTAACAAGGCTGCTGAGAAACTTAAGTAGGCTTGGGAATGAGACTTGGTAATGGGAAAAATATCATAATATAATTGAGGAAGACTCGTGGATCCCCAAGATAACTGCGAGGTTAACACGAAGTTTCAATCACAAAATGAGCATAGGTTGTATGGGTTTCAGATCTCATGAGTGAAGATAGAACATGGGATGCCATAAAAATCTGAGATGTTTTTTACGCTGATGGCAATAGCCATTCTCTCCACACACATCAGAGTAATGGAGGTTGAGGATTCTATTTGTTGGAGGACTTCAACAAATGGAAGTTTCTCGATTAAGTCAGACTACCTATCTCTTTTGCAGTGAAATAATTTCTCCTATCCTAATTCCACCAAAGCTAAAAACCCCTTCATTTTGGAAACCATACTGGAAGATGAAATGCCAGAAAAGGATAATCTTGTTTGGGTGATAAATCATCCATAGCTCTTTACCCACTAAGTAGTCCCTCTAGAAAAGAGGGCTAATGCATGACCCCATCTGTCCTTTATGCCTTAACCATGTTGAAACATACATAGCATCTCGTGATTTCAGCCGTAGGATTTAGGCGACATTTACTTTTGGAATACAAGTTAATGGCTTAGAACCTAATAGTCTAAGTAGATTATGGAGTATCTTTCATTTTTGTGGAAGAGGGAAGCACATTCTTCTAACTAAGCTGAGACATTTATGACGTTTTTGGAGTATATTTACTTTGGATTCACAGAAATAAGGTGGTCTTCAACAATGCACAACCAAGCCCACTCCTGATTTAGTCCAATAAGGAACTAACAAAACAATTCAAATGCAACTTCATAAGCCTCATGAATAGATAGGCGTCAATAGTACCTTTTGGACTAGAGGCAATTTGGATGGAGCATCATGTTAGGTCACAGATGGAGCGTAAAAGAGAAGAAGGTCGAAGAGTGGCAAAGTACAAATGGAGGCAGGTATATGATGGGTGATCTACAACAACAGGAAATCTGTCTGCAAGGAGCTGAAAAAATTTGGGCATCGCCATTGCTTCAAGCGGAGCTGCATTCAATTTGGAAAGGTCTACAAATTGCTTCGGAACGGGGTTGGACATGGCTAGTTCGAATAAATAGTGTTCTAACTATTGAAGCCATTTGTAATCCAAACACAACTTCAACGAAGGTGCATGTATTAGCGCAGAAATATCCTTTATATTGCTAGTTCATTTGAATTTATTTTTTGTGTTAAAGTTAGTAAGATTCATATTTCTCCGACTCATAACCTAGCTACTCGGGCTACGTAAGCTTTGTATCTACTTGTTTTATTGTATCAACATTCCTCTTGCCCAAAATAAAAAAAAAACCAAATATTTATTATATCAATGTTACAACCGAAAGTCCAAAACAATTATATATAAAAAAAATCACCCATATTACTCTATTCTCTTCCCACTTCCCAGCAGCCGCCATCTCCTGATCTCCATTCTCCTCTTCTCTTACTCGATTGCTCACTTCATCCCACAGTTCTTTATTCTCTATTCTCTATCCTCTATTCCCTCTTCTCTTCGGCTTGGAGAATTAGAACCCCACCACCACTGCCACTCGGTGGAGTTGCTGCTGCATCAAATTCACCACAATAAGGTAAGTCAGTCTTCAGTTCTTCGCCAATTTCGTTTGTTTACTGCTGCTGATTATGAAAGGGGACTAAAATTATGAAAACCCTCAATTTAAAGCTTATGGGTGCTTATCATGAAAGAGGACTAAATAGAAATAGAAGTTGCTGATTGAAAATGAAGATGGATAGATTATAAAAATCGTAGCTTCTTGCTTTTATGATAATTTGTGTTCAAATTGATTGTTAATGTTTTGACTACATTCGAAAAGGTTTTAACTATATCTATCACATGAAATACAGTAAACAAGCTCAATGTCATTCTTTTATTTTTATCGGCCTATGCCGCAGAAAAGTCTCTGTGTAGTTAATATTGATGTTGGCTCATCTAATTTCTAATTCTTTATTTTAATAAGTAGTAGTCAGATTGAATGATTTTTTAGTGGGTATGGTTCCAACTCACGCAATTCCCAGCAACTCACGCGCCACTCCTCAGCCTCACTCGCCCGTTTTCTACTCCAACACAGCCTATGGAGTCTAATATAAGGGGGATGCAATGCTACTCTCTCAATCAAAGCACCAAACACACCAACACACAATTATGACCAGTTTAAGCCCTTTCTGAAGGTATTCAAGCCTTTGATGGGTTCCTGCTTATGGATAATGATTCTAGGTGACTACCCACGAAACTCTAAGGTATTTAAGCAATTAGAACCACGAGAATTTCAACAAAGCCCAGGTCTTTAAAAGTCCAATAGATCACGCAAATATGGCCAGCACAATTATAAAATGATTCTCAATTATCAACAACAATATCCAGTAAAAAATGTCCTGATTTTATCCACGAAATTATAATCTATAATAGGATTCTAATCACGCATAAACATGGATAAAACCCAGCAACATTTCTTTAGCAAATTCCACGCACAATTATACACAATATTCCACCCAACATGCTTGTAACAATGCTAGAATTGATTCGGTTTATATCAATATTTTCCAGATGCAACTTCACGAATTCTCAAGCCAAAATATCATATTTCATTCAAGGATTATTTAGCATATCCTAGGCTAGAACATTCGTGACCTTAAGATCGATTCAACAAACCAGATTTCATGCAACAATGAACCGAAACTAATAGTTAACAAGATAGATAAAAGGGATCCTCTATTCTACATAAGTCACCAAATAAAGGATTACCTTTGGGCTCCCTTAAGCACTTAAGATATAGATTCACCATGTGAAAAAGAAGACCAACCACCCTAGCTAACATCATGCATAAAGCTAAACAAAGACTTAGTTAAAATCTGAACAGAAACACAAGATAAACTACACATCCAACTATTAAGGAAGTTTAAATTAAAATAAACTCTTATTAAACTAAGGAAAAATCAGAAAATAAATAAAGAGTTATAAAGCACTTTGGACTCTTGAATGTTTGCTGCAAGATGGAGTCTTCAAAGCTTTCAATGCCCACACCTTTCCTTTGCTTTAGCCCACTCCTTTTGGTCCTTGCTTAGTCTTCAGCCCACGGCTCTTGGCCTTTACTTTCTCATGCCATTTATGCCATGGATTAGCCCATAAGCCATGCTCCTTTAGCTCCTTAACCCACGCTATCTTTAGCCCATACTTCCTTGCTCCATCCTTGACTTCGTGATTAGCCCATTTATGTCCTTGGTCCATCCTTGACTCCATGCTTAGCCCACTTATGTCCTTTGTCCATTATATAGCCCATCTTCATGGAGGTCAAAGTCAACTCCAAGTTCACACTTATCCAAGCCTAATCCCAAGTGAAGATTCAATAGGAGATAGAAAGGATCAAAATACTCTAGAGGGGGGGGGGGGGGGGGTGAATAGAGTATGGTAGATTTTCGCAATTAGGAGATCAAAGGCTTTAAAACGGTTTATAGATGCGGAAGTAGAATAGGATTCGTTTCAAGGGCTTTGAATCGATTATTAGGATTTGCTTTGTATGCGAATATGATATAGTAAAGCGAATAAAGAAAGTAAAACGAATTTAAAGGGGACGATGATTTGTTACGAAGTTCGGCAATGTGCCTACGTCTCCGCCTAGGGTTTCCTACCCGTAGGATTTAACCGATCTTTATTTCCTCCTTTAGAGACCTAAAGCCACCTTCGAAGATTATCACCCAATCTTCTATACCGTAGCTTACCCTAGCTACACTCTAGCGTCTCAATTCCTAGAAATAAAAATCTTCTCACTTTTTCTTTCTTTTTGAATCTTTGAGTATTATAAATCTACTCAAAGTATGTCTCTCTTTTCTTTTGATGTTTTTCTTTTTCACACAAAGAGACTTTCTTTTCTTTTCTCTCAATCTAAATTACAATTAAGGTATATAGCTCTAGAGAGGAAAGTGTTTGATATTTCAGCAACTTGTATTGAGTATCTCGGTGAGGAACTTCTTCTTCTTTAAACTTCAACTCACTCTATTTAAGGAGAGTCTTCACAACGGATAGTCTTCAACATTAACACTGCCGATGCCCTTGAATCGGATGTTAGGACTTTGACTGAACGCTTTAGAATTTGTTCCGTGATACTCGGGCAGTTACTGAAGTCTGTTTCAAAGGCCTTGACTGGGTAGCCGTTTGCAGATTTGAACAAGTCTTTCTTATTTTGAATTGCACGATCAATATCCTTTTGAATAGGGATAGCTTCAGCAGAATTTGTTCAACCCCATGAAGCTAGGAATACTTGAATTTCAACCTTATCTTTAAACCATTTGAATTTAAACATAAACATTTAAGAATCCAGCATTTAACCACTTCCTTGTTTTTCGGAGAAGTTTAAGCATGAATTCAGCAGCTTGAACAATTTGATTTCTTTGACTTTATCTGGACAACAAACAAGTAATCCAAGCCACAAAACAAACAAATAATACAAGTAGTCGTTACTATGTTTTATGCATGACATATGACTTAAGGTTTGACTTCCATCACCTACATTTAACCAAGTTAAATATGTGAACATATTATCATCATCATCAAGGTGGAGTCTTCAATCTCCCCCTTGATGGAAGTCAAAACATGCATGGATAAACAGCACAGAATATGCAAAAACAAAGTAGCAGCACAAACATAATATTAAAGCAGAAACAGAGATAGAAATATATCTCCCCCTTTTTGACTTTCGTCAAGGAAGGAGAATAATGTATGGATAGAGAAACAAAAATGAAATGAGCAATCACGAGAGGAGGAGCTTCACATCAGTCACCAAGGCATCCAACTTGTCATCGATGTGAGCACGAAGATCTGCAAGATCCTTGCGCACACAATCAAGTTCAAAGTCTACTGAATCAAGCCTTGAGACGAACCTTGAGAGCTGTGAAGGTGCTGGCTCCTTTGAAACGCCTTTCAAAGTAGGAAGTCTTGACTGTTCATCGAGGGAAAGATCCTCTCTGAGTTTCCACAACCCATCATACACAATTTAACCCTTTCAATTCAACAATTTTTATTTAAAAATATTATTAAATTATATAATTTTCCATATACATATATTATAATTTTTTGATGCGGAATCTTGTACCCAAATACTAACCTTTTGGTTAGCCGACCAGCATTTTGGGCCTTTGGATTGACATTATTAGGGTATTGCAGCATAACACAAAAAATGGCGACTGCATCCAATAACAACAACAACGGCCATGCTCTTCAATCAATCTGTTACAAACGAGGCTCACTTCAGCTTCTTGATCAAGTAATCTTGCTGAATTCACCCACTTTTTCAATTTTTTTAATTTCTTATTTAATTAAAAGATGCTAACTTTGCTGTAATTTGTTATTCATTACTTACAGAGGAAGCTTCCCTTGGAAACTGTTTACTTGGACATCCATAATTCTTCCGATGGATGGTAATTTTTTTTAATCTTTTCTTATCTTTTTTTGTTATTTGTTTATTGATTTTTAGTTCTTTGCTTAAGTGGGGTTTATACTTGTATTAATGTAATGGTTTTAGTGCAACCTGTCGAATTCGAGCCACAGTGTACTATCGGAAAACCTTGTTTACCTAGTTGGTAATATATACTCCCTCCGTCCCTATATTTGATCTATTTCTATTCATGAAGTCTAAGTTTAAAAAATTTGACCACAAATAACAAGATAATATATTCAAGTGGGATCTTGTTTGATGCATCTCTTTGTAAATGTTTAGAATGTCAAATTTTCACAATTTTTGTCTTACACATTTAAAGATAAAACAGTTTAAGTCGTGTCTTAAAGATCAAAATAAGTCAAATAAATCAAAAAATTAGGGACAAATGTAGTATATATATATATATATATATATATATATATATATATATATATATATATATATATATATATATATATATATATATATATATATATATATATATATATATATATGGGAGAGATCCAATGATAAGAGTGCTTAAAATGAGAAGGATGATAAGGGATTTTGACCCTTTAAATGATAAGATCAAACGCTTGAGATTTCACGTAAAAAAAAATAGGTCACTATAACGATGAAAAAAGTCACTATAACAATGCAAATAGTCACTATAAGTGAAAAAAATATCTTGGTCACTATGAGTTAAAAAAAGGTCACTATATATACGTAAAATGTCATGCGTTGGATTTATGGGATGAAGGGCCGAGATGCCTTCTCATCCTTCTCATTTTAAGCACCAAGAGGACTTAATCATTAATAAAATTGTATTTTAATTATCTAGTGGGTGATTACTCGGTGGGTTAACATAGCATTTACTAGAATAGGGAGATGTAATGAAGTATTTGGTGACACTTGCTGTGAATTTTGATCACCAAAACAACTTCCAACGAAGTTAAACTTCTTGTACTACTATTATATTTACAACAATTGAATGATAATACCTTCCCAAAATGAAAAGTATTCCAAGATATAAGAATGCCATTTTCTTGAACTAATTATCTTGATTATATGGGTGTTGCTGTGTTTTGGGATGGCCCTTATGGCGGCCTTATCCCCCTCACCACCTGACGTTATGGTGTTTAACCTGCTCAAATGTCCATATTACTTTTGCTAAGATCTAGGGGTTGACATCACACATATTTAGGATCCCTTGGAATGGTTTTAAGTTTAATATATGGTGTTTATTCGACTTGATAGAATGCAGTGTCAATCAGCAACATCTTGTGCTGTAGCTCTAACTCAAGAATTCGCCTTTGTCCCAGTGGTAAAATTTATCCCTTAGCATCTTGCTGTTTTGCAATCGGTAGCTACTTTTCATACATTTGGATTGTGGCACTGATGATCTATCGCACCCTCCTGGGGTTTGTTTGATTGCATCACTGTCAAGTTTTTGGTAACTCAAATACCTTGGATAATTGGATGATCCAGTTTTACTGACTTGGTAACTCAAATACCTTGGATAATTGGATGATCCAGTTTTACTGACAATCACCATTGCTACTAGATTGTAACGATGTCGGTCTTATCACTGAGCTTTATTAAAAACTGATTTGTCATTTTTTCCTTCAATCTTGATTGGATAACATAGTCCGTTTTGTGCAATCTTTCTTTACATCTAGGTTTGCAATAAAAGAAATGGTGGTTCGTGGAGCACCAGCCATTGCTATTGCAGCTGCCCTCTCTCTGGCAGTTGAATCTGTTAATTTAGAGGCATTTCAAGGGACTGCTGATGATGCTGCTTCTTTTCTTGCCCAGAAATTGGAATATCTGGTCTCTAGGTTTGTTGCAATATCATGATTCATGAACGAAAAATTGCTCTATTTACGCCTCCATTGTTCACAATCAATAATTTCTGTATTTGTTTTCTCTCAATGGTGTGGTAGCTGATTTTGCACTCATCATATATGTATGTACAGCCGCCCAACTGCTGTGAATCTTTCGGATGCTGCCACAAAACTTAAAGAAATTATAGTTAAAGCCGCTTCTGTTCATTCAGAAGCAAATTCTGTATTTCAGGTTACTTTTCTTTCTTTTCCGCTTATTTTTAGAGCGTATTTTCTGCAGTTTAAATTTGTGGCATTTTTCAAATTAGTTGTCTGAACCTACTTATGTGGCTATTCACTATATTGTCTAATCAAAACTTCATCTGTGGTGACCTTACCTTATTATATTTGTTGCCATTCTAGGCTTACATTGAAGCTGCTGAGATAATGCTTGAAGATGATGTTGCCTCAAATAAGGCGATAGGTTCTTACGGAGCTAGTTGTTTTGAAAGCCAGTTGAAAGATGCTAAAAAAATATCCATTTTGACACATTGCAACACTGGGAGGTAGTTTACCGGAACTCGTGATCCTTGATAATCTCCGCATCAAGTTATATGAGCACGCTCTTTCAGATATTTATTCACTTATGTTCATGCAATTTCATTGCGGAATGGGTATTGTTTTCCATAATCGAGTGGTACTGCTATTTCATTATTTTTCTATACTGTTTCTTATCAGTCTTGCAACTGCTGGATATGGTACTGCATTGGGGGTGATTCGTGCTGTCCATGCTCAAGGAATTCTTGAGAAAGCATATTGTACAGAAACTCGACCGTTCAACCAAGTAAGTACATATGAAGGCACACACCCAAGTTTTGGTGGTTATCAACTACCTTAAACAAACACAGACCAAAAGAACACAAGGATGCATAAGCAATAGGTGGTGGCCTATTATGCTCCCAACAGTATGTGCAGGATATAATTTTTTTATAAAATAAAATGGCACCGAAGCAAGAGTTCATGAGATTTTAGCAGAAAGTTCTGATAAGATGGCTTTGTTGATGGTAAGAAATTGGTTATAGGGGTTGGGAAGTATTGATGAGTACCAAGACCCTTTTAAGTAATTATTTGAAGAGTGTTGTGTACTTTTTTCCCCCCCTTTTTCTGTCTATCATCATCTTGTGTCCTGGATGCTTATCCTCTCTTACCCTCGCTTCACCAACTGTACTAAACTACTCCCCAACTGTACTAAACTACGCCCTATCTAGTGTGCTGTTTTCCAAAATTGTCCTTGGTATTTCATGTTGCACGTCATGAAGGAGCCAGCCATGGGACCTTGTGAAGAGTTACTAGCAACTCTCTCTACCACACATCCTGCTTGCCTATGGGCTTCCTTACTAATGGGATAGTGTTCCATTTTTTGCCACTTAAAATTGTTCACTGAATCATGATGATCAGATATGAATAATGAAGTTGACCATGGAATACTGAATGCTTTTGACAACCTGGGTCTCTATAATCATGCTCAGGGCTTCATAGGCAGCATGAAATTGGTGTCCTCCTTTTGGGTGATAGTATGGGTGTCTAGCTACATAATCACAACTTCCGAGACCAGGAAGCATAGTTCAATAATGATCATACACCATAGACACTTGTTAGTGGCTCACAATCCTACCCTCTCCTAAGATATGTGTTTTAGTGTGACTTCTGACTGGTGAATCCCTGAATGGGTCTGAGGTCATGAATAGTACTGTCTTATTGAACAGTTCAATTAATGACTGAAATTGATATCTGGTGAATGGTCTTTAATGTCTAGTCTGTGCTTTAGTTTATTATAATATGAGAAATAACTTATGTAACAAATTACCAGGACAATACTATTACTATTAGAAGTTATAGAAGAGCCAAAACTTGAGTCCGGTGTCAGTGGTATTTGTATAGCTGTAGTGGTTTATGTATTTGCCTCACCCATAAAATCCAAAGCTTTTTTATGATATATATACACACTTGACACTTGTTTTGTACTGTTGGAAATTCTCAATTGGGCATCTTCTCATGCTTCATACTGCATCTTAAAGGGATCTCGACTAACTGCTTTTGAGCTGGTGCACGACAATATACCAGCTACGCTGATAGCAGATTCTGCTGCAGCGGCACTGATGAAGGATGGACGTGTTCAAGGAGTCATTGTAGGAGCAGATCGTGTGACTGCAAATGGTACGTACTTAAAATGTTGTGAGATTGTTGAATTTTACTGGTGTATCATGAAGCCCGGGAAGTGAAGAGTCATTAATTGATTTGATATGCTATTTGCAGGTGATACTGCTAATAAAATTGGAACTTACAGCCTTGCTGTGTGTGCAAAGCATCATAACATTCCATTTTATGTAGCTGCACCTCTCATTGTCATTGAGGAACGGTCTCCTAAAGAATTGTTGAATTCTCATGGGGGACTAGGAGAGAAAGTTGCTGCATCTGGGATCTCTGTTTGGAATCCAGCTTTTGATGTCACTCCAGCAAATTTGATCTCTGGTATCATCACAGAAAAGGTTAGATTATCCCCTATCTTCCCCTTCACTATATAAGCATGGGTGTTTAGTGATGTTGCTTTTATTCATTTGGATTTGTATCATTGAACCAGGGTGTGATTACCAAAAGTGGGGATGAAGATTTTGACATCAAAAGTTTTGTAGATAAGGTGGTATAGGCTGGAGCCATATACTAAATAAGAGGAGCTTCAACAAACCGAGATGCTAAATATCTTAGTAATCCTTTTTTGCAACGAAACTTCATACAGTGTAATAACCATTTTTCCAAAATGGAAATTATTGCATCAAAATTGCAAGCATTGTATGAGCTCTATGGGGGAATACTGGTAATTGTATAGCAATGTTAAACTGTTCAACTTGATCTTTTATTCACAAGGTGCCACAGGTTGGCAAGATTTGCTAGGGTACCTCACAAAGTTCTAAATTTGCAAGGTACTCTTAAGATGTTGTAATAATTCTATTTTGAAATAAATATGAGTTATATTGACTCTTTTTTTTTTTTAACTTGTATAGAGACAATAACCCGTTCATCTTTAGCTTTTTTTCATGAGGTGGCACGAAGGTTTCTCCAAGGTATTGCAAAAGTTATGAATACTCCCATAAATTTTGAAATTCACACGGTATTCCTGAGATAATGTAATAATTCTATTTTGAGACAAATGTGAGTTATATTGACTTTTTTTATAGGTGTGCTAAACGCTCACCTTATTAATGCGCATACTATCTCCTTATTTGGACCAGGCATAGAAAATGACATTTGCCATCTCATTCAACTCATATGAAATGACATACACCATTTCAATATACCCATAAGAAATCAGACCATTTTATCTCAGCTATATGACGTGGTTGCAAATAAGATCAAATAATTTGAATGAGCAAATCCAAAAATATAGAAATTGTATATTTCACTACAATTACATAGGTTGTAGATACACTATTTTTAGCGATCTACTTCATAAAGTTGAGACAAGTTAACCTAAAATTGCACTATACATTTGGATTACAAATATTCATGATGAGAAATCGATGGCAATATTGAATCAAATATGTGGATTGAAAATTCAACAAATAATACAAAAAAGAGACAAAATGAAACGATACTTCAGTTAGTTTTGTGCCTTGGCTATTGTAGACTCCAAAATCGTGTCTCCCCAATTTGAGGCCCAACAAAGAATAATTAAATGCTTTAAGTGGCCTTGAGTTCTTGGAGGAGTAAAAAACTTGCCACGATAAGTTTCAAAACCCTTAATAAAGCTTTCAAAAACATTCAAAAAGTCTTCAAAACATCCAAAAACCTCTCAAAACCGTCAAAAATCTCTATGAAATTCATAATCCTTCCACCATCAAAAACCCTAAATAAACTTAAGGCTTATAGCATATCAAGCTAAAGGCTCAACGCAATCCTCAAAACTCAAAAAGTGAAACCATAGATCATAAAAACCTCAAAGTCCTAAAATAAACCTCAAGATCCAAACATAACTAGTGATTCTAAGGATCCAAATCAAATTAAAGTTTTAATCTTTTGTGTATTCACAATTTTTCAAAGTCCACAAATGGTGTTTATTTATGGTGCAAACCCCATCTTAACTAGAAAACGTATAAATTTTTATCTTTCCTTAAGAAAATTTTACTCTTGAAACTCCTATCAATTGATGTCTTGGTTCTATCTATCTATCTATCTATCTATCTATCTATCTATCTATCTATCTATCTATCTATCTATCTATCTATCTATCTATCTATCTATCTATCTATCTATCTATCTATCTATCTATCTATCTATCTATCTATCTATCTATCTATCTATCTATCTATCTATCTATCTATCTATCTATCTATCTATCTATCTATCTATCTATCTATCTATCTATCTATCTATCTATCTATCTATCTATCTATCTATCTATCTATCTATCTATCTATCTATCTATCTATCTATCTATCTATCTATCTATCTATCTATCTATCTATCTATCTATCTATCTATCTATCTATCTATCTATCTATCTATCTATCTATCTATCTATCTATCTATCTATCTATCTATCTATCTATCTATCTATCTATCTATCTATCTATCTATCTATCTATCTATCTATCTATCTATCTATCTATCTATCTATCTATCTATCTATCTATCTATCTATCTATCTATCTATCTATCTATCTATCTATCTATCTATCTATCTATCTATCTATCTATCTATCTATCTATCTATCTATCTATCTATCTATCTATCTATCTATCTATCTATCTATCTATCTATCTATCTATCTATCTATCTATCTATCTATCTATCTATCTATCTATCTATCTATCTATCTATCTATCTATCTATCTATCTATCTATCTATCTATCTATCTATCTATCTATCTATCTATCTATCTATCTATCTATCTATCTATCTATCTATCTATCTATCTATCTATCTATCTATCTATCTATCTATCTATCTATCTATCTATCTATCTATCTATCTATCTATCTATCTATCTATCTATCTATCTATCTATCTATCTATCTATCTATCTATCTATCTATCTATCTATCTATCTATCTATCTATCTATCTATCTATCTATCTATCTATCTATCTATCTATCTATCTATCTATCTATCTATCTATCTATCTATCTATCTATCTATCTATCTATCTATCTATCTATCTATCTATCTATCTATCTATCTATCTATCTATCTATCTATCTATCTATCTATCTATCTATCTATCTATCTATCTATCTATCTATCTATCTATCTATCTATCTATCTATCTATCTATCTATCTATCTATCTATCTATCTATCTATCTATCTATCTATCTATCTATCTATCTATCTATCTATCTATCTATCTATCTATCTATCTATCTATCTATCTATCTATCTATCTATCTATCTATCTATCTATCTATCTATTATTGTTGTTATTTTATATTTTGTTATGATTTTATCAAAGATTTTCATGTTTATAAATATCAATGTTAGTAGGTGGAATCACTCTTGATCTCCCTCTTATTATAAATTAAAGATCAAAACTTTGATTGAAGACTACACTGTTTTAGTCCTTCCATCATCTTTCAAAGTCTCTTTTTATGTTCAAAGGTGCTTCATTTTATATGAAACTAGTCAAAATCTAGTTTGAGGTTTTCATACTCGAATCCCATCCTTCAAGATGTCTAAAATTGAAACTCTCAAGTCATTATGACCAGTGATGTTTCTATAATTGTGCAATCTCATTTAAGCTACTAGATCTAGTCAACGCATCAAAGTTTAAGGTTTTCACTTTTGAAAGCCTACTTTTCTTTTTTTTGTAATGTCATAAGTCTCCATTATTTTTTCATTATTTATCCTTTTGTGTTGCATATTAATTATTTATTTTTTATTGCACCTTTAAATTTTCACACTTTAAATGTCTACAATTTTATTTCCATACCTTTTATTTTCGTAATTTATTATAAACTTTTATTTATTATACATATTATATTCATTTTTGGTTATTTGTGTCTATTTTTTAAGCAACCACCTTTATATTTGTTTAAAGACATACAAAATGCACTAGCGCTAATAAGATAATATTGACAATCGATTTATAAGGTTCTCTTATTCAATGAGACATGATCAAAGTATTTAACATTCGAAGTAGAAATATGTGTATTTCTAATTGTTCAAACGCCTCCTTGAACTGCTTGCCTAGGTCAAAGTCTCGAATGTTGTATACTATCATAATTTTCAATCAAAAGTAGAAATTTATTCCAAAGTAGATCTGATCATAATCCAACCCACCTTTGATTCTAAGACCATATGAAGTTAATTTGGGTTTACAACTAGCCCTAAATGCTTGGTGGCAAATCTTTTGAAGCAATCAAAGTTAGCCCTTGTGAATGTAGGATTGCACATCTTAGACACATCTAGGTTAATATCCAAGTCTAATAAAACACGAGAAGAGAAAGAGGCTTCCCTTGGGAGATTGAATTGAGAAAATCAAGCCTCTCCTTCACTATCTTTTTTTGAGACAAAGCCAAAACCAATATTGTCCAAAGATGTCAAAAAGGCCTTAGAACTCATGTCTAGAATCACTAGGTTTTGGGTGCCAAACCTATGCTTGAATTCAAAACATAATTTGATGAATTTGTGAGATTTTATTAATCCATTGGGGAACTGATTATGAAGATCAAGGATATAAAATGTTAAAAGAATAGAGGAGACGGAGGTTAGAGGGGTGTGGGCCTTTTGGTTATTTAGTGGTATCAAATTGAGTAAATAGGTGTTGTATTTAGCAACAGATTAAAATTGCCAGTTCTTGTTGGATTTAATGTGCACCAATAAAATCTCATTTCTATAATAAATAACTAATTTAAGTTTGGATTAGTATTAAATAAGATCTTTACTATACATTAGGGGAATCTCGTGAATGATGAATTACAAAGTTTGTAAGGGAAGCTCGTGAATTTAGCCAAACCCCCCGGCTACCTTGTAAATAATCCCTAAACTATTTTTAGGCTCCCCTCTAGCCTTTCTCAATCACAACTAAATGCTAATTGTTAGTCATTGTCTACGTTGACCTTTTCAAATAATAAATGGACTGTCAATCAAAATTCATGTAGTTTCTCCGTTTTTTTCTCTTCCTATTTGTTTTTACACAAATCTCAAGCAAATTTAAGTGTTAAATATTTTTAATTGTTTATTTGCAATATTATCAAAAGTATATATTTGAAAAATATATATTGAAACGAATATTTTATAATACTATATAATTATTTTTTTCCTTATAAATTAGAAAGAATTTATGGTTAAATTTTGACTTTAAAATCTATAAATTCCAAACAAGAAAAACAAAAAGAATCGAAAGGAGTAAGTATTATACGACTGGATTAGTTGTTGCATGAACAACATATATTCTAGATTTCTAGTGAACTTTTGTTGAGCGCTCGAATGAATTGGGAAAGGTGGCCGAAAATATTGCAGGTTTTAACATTGATTGTGTTAGAAAATGGTAAAGCCATAAATATTGCAAATGGGTAATTTGTTTCCTAAATGTGTGCGAGTTTAGATGTGTGTAGGGATGGCAATTCAATCTGAGTATCAACCGAGGCCGATTCGATATGAAGGAAAAAGTTCGATCCAAACCCGTTCAAAAAAACTCCGACTCTGAATCCTATAAAAAACTCCGATTCCGAATAGGAGATGGATCAGATTCAGATATTGTATTACATCCGACCCGATTGTGATCTGAATCCGATTGTCCGATCCGAATGAGTAGTATTAAGGATAATATTAAAAAAAGACCAAATATAATAACCCAAAATGAAAAATTAAATAAAAAAATAAATAAACCATGATATTTGCTTGTGTTGTATAAATTTTTTGAATTTACTATATATGTTATAAAGAAATTATAGTATTAGTAATGAAATTAACAAAAAAATAGGTAAGAATATTGATTTTTGGATCAAATTCGAAGGTTCAACGGATCGGATTCGAAGATCCGACGGATCGGATCAGATTCGGAGGTTCGACGGATTCGGATTCAGATCCAAAATTAAAGTCCGCAAACTTGTCGGATCGGATTCGAATTTTGTTGGATCCGCTCTGACTCCAATCCATTGCCATTCCTAAATGTGTGATAAACTCCAATTCTAAATTATTTGTATATTTATACTTCTGCATAGCAATGTGACAATTACATTGTCATCATTCTCATACTTACATATTACGACTTAGGCGTCGGAGAGTGGTTTCCTTCCATAACTTCTTATTTTATTTCACAAAATTTTATATCCACATCAACCTCTTAATTAAAAAAACATTGTTACAAAGAATCAAACACGCAACTTCTATGTTAAAAACTCAACTATAAATCCGATTACACATCAGTGCTTATTGCTATAAAATTAAATAGACAAAATTCTTATTTCAAGTACTTTTCAAAATAATTTAGACGTCTAACATTTTACGTATATCATTATCCATTCTAGATATTCAGTAACCATTTCAGCAACAAATTGTTCCTTGTATCTATTATACATACTCACTCAACAAAGATTGAGACACGAAACAACACAGGGCATCACCAGGTTCACTCACTAGTTGATCCTGAGAACCTGGAGTACATGGATGTGAAGCGGCCCTCCCTTTGTTGAGTTGAGTACTTGTCTCCATTCGGAAGAGCCGAAGGGATCCAAGTAAACCGGGGCGGATGAAATGACTGCCCAAGATCAAAGCCGAAGGTGTCACTATGACACCTTCGACTTTCTCTTAAAGTAGGGCAATCTATATTTTTAAGCTTAGTCCCCTCACTTTCATTTTGGCCGAATCTGCTCATCCAAAAAAAAAGAAACAACAAATCAAACAAGTCAATAAAACTTATACGGACTACTTGTTAGAAAAAATAAAGGTATCCGGTCATTTTTTAATCAACTTCAATTAAGGATGTGATTATCTTAAACAAATCAGAAGTTTGGATGAATCATACATCAATATTTCAAATGTACTCATACTTACATTCAGGTAATTCGCTGATTTGATGATATTGCATGGCTAAGCGTATGAAGCTTTAGCATAAATATTGGTATTAGTCTTAAAAAATGCTCGGTTTTTGAATTGGTCTGCAGATAAATACACATTGTCGCTAATAAAAGGAACACAAATTAGCAGAGCTATGAACTCAGTATTGGAAAGGGGAGGAAAGGAGAAAAGAGGAAGGTGATTAATTTATGTCAAAGAGGTAAATAAGACACATATTTGTGATTGCAAATGAGGTCTATTTATAATGTAGACGTGCTATAAAACCAAAGATATACATCGGACACCAAAAACTGCGCTGGACATAATCAGAATCATATTTGATTTGATTTGATTTTTTTGATATATAATACTCATAGAAATAAATCATGCATTTAAGGAAATTTGTGAATGGTTATTTGTTACCTTTCATTACCTTTCATAAGTTATCTTTTTAGGCTTTTCATCATCATTTGCCAACATAGACCCCCATGTCACATGCTAGTGTTAAAAGTATGTACTTCGTATGTAGTGTTTTAAATATATTTAATTATATATTTATAAAAATTATAAAAAGTTTATTTTAAATTTTTTTTATTGAGATGAATCTTTAAAAAGCCTCATTTAATATATTTTTTCTTATAAATTATTAAGGTAGAATATTTTGTTAGGATGATCGATTTATAAGTTATACTTTGTTTAGAGTGGTTTAATAAGTTTTGTACTACAAAGAGGTAAAGATTTGTAAATAACAAAATTTCAATTGATTCGATTTGTGTACACACTTAAAAATATCTATCCACTTGTCATGATGAACACTTGTACTTTACATCTTTTCTATACTTTAAATGGTTTAATATGATATGTTATAAGTATAATGGACCTATATAACCCAAAATTTCTAATATATTTCATCAAAGTTACTATTAATTGACTTTTAGTCCTTTAATTCCAAAATATGCCTAAAAACACAAGCTCAAAGTTTTCTATTATTTTATGAACTCATTGATGCATTTTTATTGATTGGATAGCATTTCAAACAATCTGTCCAATGATTTATTATATATCCAATTCCAATTTAAAATTTAAAAAATTTAATAATTTATTAAAATCAAGCTCAATTTGATTACCTTTTATCTATAATCATAAGGTTTACCTAATTCCAGAGACAATATTATATGAACTCCTGAAAAGGTCTAAATCAAAATTTATGAGCTTTCAAAATTAGTATGCACTGCATTATTGCTGTCATAATATGAGTTATATCTTCATGCACCTGATTTTTGCAGATGTCCAGAGGGTGGGGGTTTTAGGCCCATGATAAGTCCAAGTCTGATTAGGGGTTTTTAGGAGGTTCTATTTAAACCATTGTTAACCTAATTTCTTGTATTTCGCCTCCCTTTCTCATATCAATAATTCTGTTCTCTCTAGGCATGTGGACGTAACTAACACATTGTTAGTAAACCACGTAAATTCTTTGTGTTTGTATGATCTGTTTCTTAGTTTATCATTCTTACATTCATCACAACAAACTGGTGTCCGAGCATTACGTTTTCTGTTTAAATCTGGGCAAGAAAGATGTCTGCTTTGAACGTTAAAATTGATAAGTTCACTAGGAGAAACAACTACAGTCTATTGCAAATCAAGATGCGAGCCTTGTTAAAACAAGAAGGCTTATGGGAACCATTGTCAAAATCTCACGTTTCAAAAGATGAGGATATGGAGAATCTGAAGTAGAAGGCTAACCCAACAATTCTGTTATGTCTGGCTGATGATGTCATCATAGAAGTTGCACTAGAGGAAATTACCACTGGTCTTTGGTTAAAACTTGAATCTTTATACATTACAAAGTCTTTTACCAACAAGTTGTTGTTAAAGCAATGTCTATTCAGTCTCCATATGCAAGAAGGTACATTTCTCTAAGAACATTTAGATCAAATTAATACAATTATGTTCGAATTGCATAATATCAATGTTCAGATTAAAGATGAGGATTCTACATCAATTTTATTAGTCTCTTTACCACATTCTTATGAGAATTTTGTTCAGTCCTTTAATGTTGCTTGAGATACTATAAGTTTGGAAGAAGTTAGATATGCATTTCATATTAGAGAATTACGTCATAAGGCCCATGGTAGTAGTAATACAGATAATTAGGGTATAGGCTTGGCGGTTTCTAGTAATAAAGGATAGGGAAACATGAGGAAGAAAAAGTTTAATAATATCAAGCAATCATCAAAGCGTACCAAATCTGATGATATCTTTAACTACTTTAAGGAAAAGGGGCATTGAAAAAATGAATGTCCTAAGACAAAGAAAGGGCAGAATAAGGAGGCAGGGTATCAGTCTTCTGCAATTGTTGCACATGGTGATGCAAATTCTAAATAAGATTTGGTGCTAGCAAAACATAAACATGTACATCACAAGGATGTTTGGATTCTTGATTCTGGAGCATCGTATCATATATGTCTGCACAAGGAATGGTTCTCAACTTATGTGCAAAATCCTAGTAGTGTTTCAATGGCAAACAGTATTGTCTACAATGTTGTTGGAATTGGTTCTTTCAATGTACGAACTCATGATAGGAGAGTTTTCACCTTGCACCAAGTCAGGCACGTTCCTACAATAATAGAGAACTTGATCTCGCTAAATGTGCTAACCAATATGGGGTTCAGTTTTAGAGGAGAAGATGATGAATTGTGTGTCAAAAAAGGCTCTTTAGTGATTTTGAAAGGAATCAAACAAGGTAGCTTATATGTTCTATAGAGGTCTACTGTTACTGGTACAGTAGCAATTGCATTTTCAGAAGATCGTTAGTGAGATATGACCAAGCTATGGCATGTATGACTTGGTCACATGAGCGAAAGAGGGATGGAAATTTTATCGAAGCACAATTTTCTTGAAGGTCACAAGGTTTGTGATTTGGGGTTCTGTGAATCTTTTGATTTTGGTAACCATTAAACCAAATTTGGCTAGGGCGTACACAAGATATAGGGTACATCCATTATGATTGTTAGGGTCCTTTACATGTTGAATCTTTATTGGGGAGCATATATTTTCTTTTGATGATTATTCAAGGATGTCATGAAGCAAAAAAGTGATGCGTTTATGAGGTTCAAGCAATGGAATACATTAGTAGAGAATCAAACAGGAAATAAGATAAAGAGGCTTCGTACTAATAATGGATTAGATTTTGCTGGTCCGAGTTTGATGAGTTTTGTAAGGATAAAGAGATTGCTCGACATCATACAATTTGGAAGACACTGCAACAAAATGGTGTAGCAGAACGCATGGACCAAACACTGCTAGAAAGCAGTAAGGTGCATGTTGTTTAACGCCGCCAAGTTACCTCAGATATTTTGGGCAAAAGTTGTGATTACTGCATTCTATTTGATTAATCAGTCACCTCATACAGGTATGGATTGCAAAATACCGTACAGAGTATATATGTTCTGGTAAGACCCCTGACTACACAAACGTAAAGGCTTTCTGTTGTAATGCTTATTATCACGTAAGTAAGGGTAAGTTGGAACCAAGAGCAAGGAAGGGAGTGTTTGTAGGATATGGAGATGGGGTAAAAGGTTATAGAATCTAGTCACTATTTAAAAAGAGAGTGATTCTGATTGGAAATGTTGTATTTGATGAAAATTCTATATTTAACCCTATTGAAAGGAGTCATACCCTTGTAGAGAATGTTATTGCTGACAAACAGGTGGAGCTTGAAAATACAACAACATGTCGATGAACAAAAAGATGTACACGATGATGGTGAGGTTCTATAGACTGAAGATATATAAGTAGAAGTGGAGGAAAATGTTGAAAAAGATGGTGTCCATGAACGTCTGATGAGAGCCACTCAAACCCCGGTGTGGCACAAAGACTATGTTGTGGCATATGCATTTCAAGCTGCTGAGGAAGTGGATTAATCTAAGCCATCTACCTACAAAGAAGTTATTATAGGATCTGAATCATTTGAAATGGGTTGCTGTTATGGTTGATGAGATGGAGAGTTTACTGAAAAATAACACTTGGCAACTTGTCAAATGACCACATGGCAGAAGGATTGTTACTTATAAATGGCTCTTCATGAAGAAAGAGGGAAATTCAGTGGATGAGGGTATCATCAGGTAAAAGGTAAGACTAGTTACAAGAGGGTTCACACAATAAGACACTAGTAGGAAAATGACCTTTTACGACGCTTTTATAGAGGCAGTCATCAATAAAAGTGTTGATGAATGATAAATTTAATTAAGTTTGAGGCACTTACAAAAGAGTCACATAATTGCATCGCAATACACAATTGCCCTAATAAAATTTAGTTCCCACAATTTTCAAAACTTCCTACTACTCTTATGTCCTCACTCACGACTCTCACGTCCTCACCTCCTCACATTGCACACCTCCTCAAATTGCTCAACTCCTCACAGATACCTAACTCCTCACGTTTCTCACCTCCTCAGAAAAACCCAAATCCTCATGTTCTATCTTCATCTTTACAATAGTTTCCAAAACTCCTCTAAAATATATTGCTTCCTTTAACAGTTGATCTCGAGAGCAATTGATCTCCACAACAATTGATCTCCACAGCAATTTCCAGGTAATTTAACCTTTGTTTGATCATGAATTCATTTTCTTATCAATCCATCCCCAATCCCAAATTCCCAATCGATTCAAACGTTTTTCCCCAATCCTATATTTTTATTAGTTTTCAAGGTAAAATTCAATTTTTGAAGCAAAAGAAGTTAATTATCAGTGCGGAAGTTAGTATTTTTTTTTTATTTCTATGTATTTTAGTTAGTTTGCTAGTATTACACACTGTGGAAGTTAGTTTGCTAGTATTATACAGTGCATAAGTTAGTATTTTTTTATTGTTGATGTAGTGCTTAATATTTAACTTGGTTTGTAATCTTCTTTTAATGTTTATATTACCATTGTAGTTTTTAATATTATGGAAGTTGGATAGGCTTGAAGAACGTGATAATATAGGATGGTATCAATTATCAAATTTTGGATTTTTGTTTCAATAAATGAAATTTGAGATAATTGAGACATTAGGAAGGTGCTTTTTTAGGGAAGATAGATTGAGGTCAGATTAATTTTCATGGATTGTTTGACTTGAAATATCAGTGGTCATTGAAGCTGTCATATGAATCAAGTGGCCATTGCTGATGAATGGAGCATTTTTAGCAGAATTAATGTAGAGTATAGTTGATTCTTCTTGTTGAATGAGCATAATTGAATGAACAGAGGATAACTGCTAGTCTTCTGAATGAGCATAATTGTTGTTCTTTTTGTTGAATGAGCATAATTGTTGTTCTTCTATTTGAATGAGCATAATTGAATGAACAACAATTGTTAGATCATTGGTCTGTGTTGATTCTTAAGAATTAGTCAGTCAGGTCGTTGGTCTGTGTTGATTCTTAAGCATTAGTCAGTCAGGTCATTGGTCTGTGTTGATTCTTAAGCATTAGTCAGGTCATTGGACTTCAGTGAAATATCTCCCATTAATCTTAGTTTGGTAGTTTGATTCTTGTAAATTATGTAACTCTTTTCAGATTTCTTAGTTTGATTCCTATAAATTATGTGTAACTCTTTTAAGATTTCAGTGACCAACTAATTTAAGGATATCTAATTTAACTTATGGGATGTGTAGGTTCATGACTATCCTTCTCTCTCTGTGGAAAGCTTCTTATAGTCTCTAGGGTTGGACAAGTACACCTTTTTTTCAAGGCAAAGGAGGTGTGTATCCCTCCCTCTTTTAACTGTTTTTTTTTCCTGAAATCTGATTATAGTCTCTAGGGGAATGTATTAAGATTCAATAGTTATTTAGTATTCTGTCCTATGCATCTATCCTATCCTATGAATCTATTGTATGAATCTGTCATATGAATCTATCATATGCATTTGTTGGTTGGTATAAAAATGTGAGAAGATATTGGACAGAGGATAACAACATCAATGAGTAATATAAATTAAAAGCTGTGAAAGTTTCACTAGTTAAGTAAAGTTTTTTTAATCTCTGATTTGCTTGCTTGGGGAGTTGTTGGTTTGCCCTCTTGTGTGCTATTCTAGTAGTCTGGCAGATGTTGTAGTGCTTTCTGCATTGTGTTTCGTTTTCAAAAAAATACAATGGTTGAGCTTCGAACCCAAGACCTTAGGGAAGAGTGAATAACATTATTACCATGTTAGTTGACTATTACATATGTACTCATGGTAAGCAATTAAATAATAAATTAACATAACAAATAGAATCCACAAAACGGATAATGCATCCGTAGAAACTAGTAGGAACTAAGAAATGATCAACCGTGAAGCACATAAATCCAAAATTCTATTATGACCACTCATTTTGGCATGCAAAATCACAATCTACGAGATTTTACTCTCAAAAGAAACAACCAATTAATTTTTCATTGATTTCGGGGCATTCCGGGATTTTCAAAAAATTCGGAGAGGCATAACTTTAGCCCGGTAGTCCGAACGGCGTAATTTTTTTAAACCCCCTATTTTTTAAGGTACTACACTGTCATGTTGCCTCTTTATGACCTCGATGTCGTCTTATTTGAGATATTGAAAAAAAAAATTTAGAAGCCATAAAATTGGCTATGGGACTCCGAATGAGGGTTACAATATGTCTAACTTGTGTATTTTTTAGAGATGTCAAAAGGCCTTAGAACTCATGTCTAGAATCACTAGGTTTTGGGTGCCAAACCTATGCTTGAATTTAAAACATAATTTGATGAATTTGTGAGATTTTATTAATCCATTGGGGAACTGATTATGAAGATTAGGGATGAAGGTGATATAAAATGTTAAAAGAATAGGGGAGAGGGAGGTTAGAGGGGTGTGGGCCTTTTGGTTATTTAGTGGTATCAAATTGAGTAAATAGGTGTTACATTTAGCAATAGATTAAAATTGCCAGTTCTTGTTGGATTTAATGTGCACCAATAAAATCTCATTTCTATGATAAATAACTAAGTTACGTTTAGATTAGTCTTAAATAAGATATTTACTATACTTCAGGGGAATCTTGTGGATGATGAATTACAAAGTTTGTAAGGGAACCTCATGAATTTAGCCAAACCCCCCCGGCTACCTTGTAAATAATCCCTAAACTAATTTTAGGCTCCCCTCTAACCTCTCTCAATCACAACTAAATGCTAATTGTTAGTCATTGTCTACTTTGACCTTTTCAAATAATAAATGGATTGTCAATCAAAATTTATGTACTTTCTCCGGGTTTTTTTTCCCATTTGTTTTTACACAGATCTCAAGCAAATTTAAATTTTAAATATTTTCAATTGTTTATTTGCAATACTATAAAAAGTTGATATTTAAAAAAAATATATTAAAACGAATCTTTTAAGATAATGTATAATTATTTTTTCCCTTATAAATTAGAAAGAATTTATGGTTAAATTTTAGCTCTAAAATCTATAGATTCCAAACAAGAAAAACAAAAAGAAAGAAAAGGAGTAGTATACTACTTGATTAGTTGTTGCATGAACAACATATATTCTAGATTTCTAGTGAACTTTTGTTGAGCACTCAAATGAATTGGGAAAGGTGGCCGAAAATATCGCAGTTTTTAACATTGATTGTGTTAGAAAATGGCAAAGCCATAAATATTGCAAATGGGTAATTTGTTTCCTATATGTGTGCGAGTTTAGATGTGTGATAAACTCCAATTCTAAATTATTTGTATATTTATTTATCACATTAGAGCGTAGGGAATTCATTCTTCTACAGCCTATGGCATTATGGCAAGCCCTTTCAAGCTCTGAAAAACACTCTACCACTTCTGCATAGCAATGTAACAACTACATTGTCATCATTCTCATAGTTACATATTACGACTTAAGCGTCGGAGAGAGGTTTCCTTCCGTAACTTCTTATTTTATTTCACAAAATTTTATATCCACATCAACCTCTTAATTAAAAAAACATTGTTACAAAGAATCAAACACGCAACTTCTATGTTAAAAACTCAACTATCAATCCGATTACACATCAGTGCCTATTGCTATAAACTTAAATAGACCAAATTCTTATTTCAAGTACTTTTCAAAATAATTTAGACGTCTAACATTTTACGTATATCATTATCCATTCTAGATATTCAGTAACCATTTCAGCAACAAATTGTTACTTGTATCTATTATACATACTCACTCAACAAAGATTGAGACACGAAACAACACAGGGCGTCACCAGGTTCACTCACTAGTCGATCCTTAGAACCTGGAGTACATGGATGTGAAGTGGCCCTCCCTTTGATGAGTTGAGTACTTGTCTCCATTCGAAAGAGCCGAAGGGATCCAAGTAAACCGGGGCGGATGAAATGACTGCCCAAGATCAAAGCCGAAGGTGTCACTATGACACCTTTGACTTTCTCTTAAAGTAGGGCAGTCTATATTTTTAAGCTTAGTCCCCTCACTTTCATTTTGGCCGAATCTGCTCATCCAAATGAAAAGAAACAACAAATCAAACAAGTCAATAAAACTTATACGGACTACTTGTTAGAAAAAATAAAGGTATCCGGTCATTTTTTAATCAACTTCAATTAAGGATGTGATTATCTTAAACAAATTAGAAGTTTGGATGAATCATACATCAATTTTTCAAATGTACTCATACTTACATTCAGGTAATTCGCTGATTTGATGATATTGCATGGCTAAGCATATGAAGCTTTAGCATAAATATTGGTATTAGTCTTAAAAAATGCTCGGTTTTTGAATTGGTCTGCAGATAAATACACATTGTCTCTAATAAAAGGAACACAAATTAGCAGAGCTATGAACTCAGTATTGGAAAGGGGAGGAATGGAGAAAAGAGGAAGGTTTTTAATTTATGTCAAAGAGTAAATAAGACACATATTTTTGACTGCAAATGAGGTCTATTTATAATGTAGACGTGCTATAAAACCAAAGATATACATCGGACACCAAAAACTGCGCTGGACATAATCAGAATCATATTTGATTTGATTTGATTTTTTTTGATATATAATACTCATAGAAATAAATCATGCATTTAAGGACATTTGTGAATGGTTATTTGTTACCTTTCATTATCTTTCATAAGTTATCATTTTAGGCTTTTCATCATTTGCCAACATAGACCCCCATGTCACATGCTAGTGTTAAAAGTATGTACTTCGTATGTAGTGTTATAAATATATTTAATTATATATTTATAAAAATTATAAAAAGTTTATTTTAAAATTTTTTTATTGAGATGAATCTTTAAAAAGCCTCATTTAATATATTTTTTCTTATAAATTATTAAGGTAGAATATGTTGTTAGGATGATCGATTTATAAGTTATACTTTGTTTAGAGTGGTTTAATAAGTTTTGTACTACAAAGAGGTAAAGATTTGTAAATAACAAAATTTCAATTGATTCGATTTGTGTACACACTTAAAAATATCTATCCACTTGTCATGATGAACACTTGTACTTTACATCTTTTCTATACTTTAAATGGTTTAATATGATATGTTATAAGTATAATGGACCTATATAACCCAAAATTTCTAATATATTTCATCAAAGTTACTATTAATTGACTTTTAGTCCTTTAATTCCAAAATATGCCTAAAAACACAAGCTCAAAATTTTCTATTATTTTATGAACTCATTGATGCATTTTTATTGATTGGATAGCATTTCAAACAATCTGTCCAATGATTTATTATATATCCAATTCCAATTTAAAATTTAAAAAATTTAATAATTTATTAAAATCAAGCTCAATTTGATTACCTTTTATCTATAATCATAAGGTTTACCTAATGCCAGAGACAATATTATATGAACTCCTGAAAAGGTCTAAATCAAAATTTATGAGCTTTCAAAATTAGTATGCACTGCATTATTGCTGTCATAATATGAGTTATATCTTCATGCACCTGATTTTTGCAGATGTCCAGAGGGTGGGGGTTTTAGGCCCATGATAAGTCCAAGTCTAATTAGGGGTTTTTAGGAGGTTCTATTTAAACCATTGTTAACCTAATTTCTTGTATTTCGCCTCCCTTTCTCATATCAATAATTCTGTTCTCTCTAGGCATGTGGACGTAACTAACACATTGTTAGTGAACCACGTAAATTCTTTGTGTTTGTATGATCTGTTTCTTAGTTTATCATTCTTACATTCATCACAACAAACTGGTGTCCGAGCATTACGTTTTCTGTTTGAATCTAGGCAAGAAAGATGTCTGCTTTGAACGTTAAAATTGATAATTTCACTAGGAGAAACAACTTCAGTCTATTGTAGATCAAGATACGAGCCTTGTTAAAACAAGAAGGCTTATGGGCACCATTGTCAAAATCTCGCGTTTCAAAAGATGAGGATATGGAGAATCTGAAGTAGAAGGCTAACCCAACAATTCTATTATGTCTGGCTGATGATGTCATCATTGAAGTTGCCCTAGAGGAAATTACCACTGGTCTTTGGTTAAATCTTGAATCTTTATACATGACAAAGTCTTTTACCAACAAGTTGTTGTTAAAGCAATGTCTATTCAGTCTCCATATGCAAGAAGGTACATTTCTCTAAGAACATTTAGATCAAATTAATACAATTATGTTCGAATTGCATAATATTGATGTTAAGATTAAAGATGAGGATGCTACATCAATTTTATTAGTCTCTTTACCACATTCTTATGAGAATTTTGTTTAGTCCTTTAATGTTGCTTGAGATACTATAAGTTTGGAAGAAGTTAGATATGCATTTCATATTAGAGAATTACGTCATAAGGCCCATGGTAGTAGTAATACAGATAATTAGGGTATAGGCTTGGCGGTTTCTAGTAATAAAGGATAGGGAAACATGAGGAAGAAAAAGTTTAATAATATCAAGCAATCATCAAAGCGTACCAAATCTGATGATATCTTTAACTACTTTAAGGAAAAGGGGCATTGAAAAAATGAATGTCCTAAGACAAAGAAAGGGCAGAATAAGGAGGCAGGGTATCAGTCTTCTGCAATTGTTGCACATGGTGATGCAAATTCTAAATAAGATTTGGTGCTAGCAAAACATAAACATGTACATCACAAGGATGTTTGGATTCTTGATTCTGGAGCATCGTATCATATATGTCTGCACAAGGAATGGTTCTCAACTTATGTGCAAAATCCTAGTAGTGTTTCAATGGCAAACAGTATTGTCTACAATGTTGTTGGAATTGGTTCTTTCAATGTACGAACTCATGATAGGAGAGTTTTCACCTTGCACCAAGTCAGGCACGTTCCTACAATAATAGAGAACTTGATCTCGCTAAATGTGCTAACCAATATGGGGTTCAGTTTTAGAGGAGAAGATGATGAATTGTGTGTCAAAAAAGGCTCTTTAGTGATTTTGAAAGGAATCAAACAAGGTAGCTTATATGTTCTATAGAGGTCTACTGTTACTGGTACAGTAGCAATTGCATTTTCAGAAGATCGTTAGTGAGATATGACCAAGCTATGGCATGTATGACTTGGTCACATGAGCGAAAGAGGGATGGAAATTTTATCGAAGCACAATTTTCTTGAAGGTCACAAGGTTTGTGATTTGGGGTTCTGTGAATCTTTTGATTTTGGTAACCATTAAACCAAATTTGGCTAGGGCGTACACAAGATATAGGGTACATCCATTATGATTGTTAGGGTCCTTTACATGTTGAATCTTTATTGGGGAGCATATATTTTCTTTTGATGATTATTCAAGGATGTCATGAAGCAAAAAAGTGATGCGTTTATGAGGTTCAAGCAATGGAATACATTAGTAGAGAATCAAACAGGAAATAAGATAAAGAGGCTTCGTACTAATAATGGATTAGATTTTGCTGGTCCGAGTTTGATGAGTTTTGTAAGGATAAAGAGATTGCTCGACATCATACAATTTGGAAGACACTGCAACAAAATGGTGTAGCAGAACGCATGGACCAAACACTGCTAGAAAGCAGTAAGGTGCATGTTGTTTAACGCCGCCAAGTTACCTCAGATATTTTGGGCAAAAGTTGTGATTACTGCATTCTATTTGATTAATCAGTCACCTCATACAGGTATGGATTGCAAAATACCGTACAGAGTATATATGTTCTGGTAAGACCCCTGACTACACAAACGTAAAGGCTTTCTGTTGTAATGCTTATTATCACGTAAGTAAGGGTAAGTTGGAACCAAGAGCAAGGAAGGGAGTGTTTGTAGGATATGGAGATGGGGTAAAAGGTTATAGAATCTAGTCACTATTTAAAAAGAGAGTGATTCTGATTGGAAATGTTGTATTTGATGAAAATTCTATATTTAACCCTATTGAAAGGAGTCATACCCTTGTAGAGAATGTTATTGCTGACAAACAGGTGGAGCTTGAAAATACAACAACATGTCGATGAACAAAAAGATGTACACGATGATGGTGAGGTTCTATAGACTGAAGATATATAAGTAGAAGTGGAGGAAAATGTTGAAAAAGATGGTGTCCATGAACGTCTGATGAGAGCCACTCAAACCCCGGTGTGGCACAAAGACTATGTTGTGGCATATGCATTTCAAGCTGCTGAGGAAGTGGATTAATCTAAGCCATCTACCTACAAAGAAGTTATTATAGGATCTGAATCATTTGAAATGGGTTGCTGTTATGGTTGATGAGATGGAGAGTTTACTGAAAAATAACACTTGGCAACTTGTCAAATGACCACATGGCAGAAGGATTGTTACTTATAAATGGCTCTTCATGAAGAAAGAGGGAAATTCAGTGGATGAGGGTATCATCAGGTAAAAGGTAAGACTAGTTACAAGAGGGTTCACACAATAAGACACTAGTAGGAAAATGACCTTTTACGACGCTTTTATAGAGGCAGTCATCAATAAAAGTGTTGATGAATGATAAATTTAATTAAGTTTGAGGCACTTACAAAAGAGTCACATAATTGCATCGCAATACACAATTGCCCTAATAAAATTTAGTTCCCACAATTTTCAAAACTTCCTACTACTCTTATGTCCTCACTCACGACTCTCACGTCCTCACCTCCTCACATTGCACACCTCCTCAAATTGCTCAACTCCTCACAGATACCTAACTCCTCACGTTTCTCACCTCCTCAGAAAAACCCAAATCCTCATGTTCTATCTTCATCTTTACAATAGTTTCCAAAACTCCTCTAAAATATATTGCTTCCTTTAACAGTTGATCTCGAGAGCAATTGATCTCCACAACAATTGATCTCCACAGCAATTTCCAGGTAATTTAACCTTTGTTTGATCATGAATTCATTTTCTTATCAATCCATCCCCAATCCCAAATTCCCAATCGATTCAAACGTTTTTCCCCAATCCTATATTTTTATTAGTTTTCAAGGTAAAATTCAATTTTTGAAGCAAAAGAAGTTAATTATCAGTGCGGAAGTTAGTATTTTTTTTTTATTTCTATGTATTTTAGTTAGTTTGCTAGTATTACACACTGTGGAAGTTAGTTTGCTAGTATTATACAGTGCATAAGTTAGTATTTTTTTATTGTTGATGTAGTGCTTAATATTTAACTTGGTTTGTAATCTTCTTTTAATGTTTATATTACCATTGTAGTTTTTAATATTATGGAAGTTGGATAGGCTTGAAGAACGTGATAATATAGGATGGTATCAATTATCAAATTTTGGATTTTTGTTTCAATAAATGAAATTTGAGATAATTGAGACATTAGGAAGGTGCTTTTTTAGGGAAGATAGATTGAGGTCAGATTAATTTTCATGGATTGTTTGACTTGAAATATCAGTGGTCATTGAAGCTGTCATATGAATCAAGTGGCCATTGCTGATGAATGGAGCATTTTTAGCAGAATTAATGTAGAGTATAGTTGATTCTTCTTGTTGAATGAGCATAATTGAATGAACAGAGGATAACTGCTAGTCTTCTGAATGAGCATAATTGTTGTTCTTTTTGTTGAATGAGCATAATTGTTGTTCTTCTATTTGAATGAGCATAATTGAATGAACAACAATTGTTAGATCATTGGTCTGTGTTGATTCTTAAGAATTAGTCAGTCAGGTCGTTGGTCTGTGTTGATTCTTAAGCATTAGTCAGTCAGGTCATTGGTCTGTGTTGATTCTTAAGCATTAGTCAGGTCATTGGACTTCAGTGAAATATCTCCCATTAATCTTAGTTTGGTAGTTTGATTCTTGTAAATTATGTAACTCTTTTCAGATTTCTTAGTTTGATTCCTATAAATTATGTGTAACTCTTTTAAGATTTCAGTGACCAACTAATTTAAGGATATCTAATTTAACTTATGGGATGTGTAGGTTCATGACTATCCTTCTCTCTCTGTGGAAAGCTTCTTATAGTCTCTAGGGTTGGACAAGTACACCTTTTTTTCAAGGCAAAGGAGGTGTGTATCCCTCCCTCTTTTAACTGTTTTTTTTTCCTGAAATCTGATTATAGTCTCTAGGGGAATGTATTAAGATTCAATAGTTATTTAGTATTCTGTCCTATGCATCTATCCTATCCTATGAATCTATTGTATGAATCTGTCATATGAATCTATCATATGCATTTGTTGGTTGGTATAAAAATGTGAGAAGATATTGGACAGAGGATAACAACATCAATGAGTAATATAAATTAAAAGCTGTGAAAGTTTCACTAGTTAAGTAAAGTTTTTTTAATCTCTGATTTGCTTGCTTGGGGAGTTGTTGGTTTGCCCTCTTGTGTGCTATTCTAGTAGTCTGGCAGATGTTGTAGTGCTTTCTGCATTGTGTTTCGTTTTCAAAAAAATACAATGGTTGAGCTTCGAACCCAAGACCTTAGGGAAGAGTGAATAACATTATTACCATGTTAGTTGACTATTACATATGTACTCATGGTAAGCAATTAAATAATAAATTAACATAACAAATAGAATCCACAAAACGGATAATGCATCCGTAGAAACTAGTAGGAACTAAGAAATGATCAACCGTGAAGCACATAAATCCAAAATTCTATTATGACCACTCATTTTGGCATGCAAAATCACAATCTACGAGATTTTACTCTCAAAAGAAACAACCAATTAATTTTTCATTGATTTCGGGGCATTCCGGGATTTTCAAAAAATTCGGAGAGGCATAACTTTAGCCCGGTAGTCCGAACGGCGTAATTTTTTTAAACCCCCTATTTTTTAAGGTACTACACTGTCATGTTGCCTCTTTATGACCTCGATGTCGTCTTATTTGAGATATTGAAAAAAAAAATTTAGAAGCCATAAAATTGGCTATGGGACTCCGAATGAGGGTTACAATATGTCTAACTTGTGTATTTTTTAGAGATGTCAAAAGGCCTTAGAACTCATGTCTAGAATCACTAGGTTTTGGGTGCCAAACCTATGCTTGAATTTAAAACATAATTTGATGAATTTGTGAGATTTTATTAATCCATTGGGGAACTGATTATGAAGATTAGGGATGAAGGTGATATAAAATGTTAAAAGAATAGGGGAGAGGGAGGTTAGAGGGGTGTGGGCCTTTTGGTTATTTAGTGGTATCAAATTGAGTAAATAGGTGTTACATTTAGCAATAGATTAAAATTGCCAGTTCTTGTTGGATTTAATGTGCACCAATAAAATCTCATTTCTATGATAAATAACTAAGTTACGTTTAGATTAGTCTTAAATAAGATATTTACTATACTTCAGGGGAATCTTGTGGATGATGAATTACAAAGTTTGTAAGGGAACCTCATGAATTTAGCCAAACCCCCCCGGCTACCTTGTAAATAATCCCTAAACTAATTTTAGGCTCCCCTCTAACCTCTCTCAATCACAACTAAATGCTAATTGTTAGTCATTGTCTACTTTGACCTTTTCAAATAATAAATGGATTGTCAATCAAAATTTATGTACTTTCTCCGGGTTTTTTTTCCCATTTGTTTTTACACAGATCTCAAGCAAATTTAAATTTTAAATATTTTCAATTGTTTATTTGCAATACTATAAAAAGTTGATATTTAAAAAAAATATATTAAAACGAATCTTTTAAGATAATGTATAATTATTTTTTCCCTTATAAATTAGAAAGAATTTATGGTTAAATTTTAGCTCTAAAATCTATAGATTCCAAACAAGAAAAACAAAAAGAAAGAAAAGGAGTAGTATACTACTTGATTAGTTGTTGCATGAACAACATATATTCTAGATTTCTAGTGAACTTTTGTTGAGCACTCAAATGAATTGGGAAAGGTGGCCGAAAATATCGCAGTTTTTAACATTGATTGTGTTAGAAAATGGCAAAGCCATAAATATTGCAAATGGGTAATTTGTTTCCTATATGTGTGCGAGTTTAGATGTGTGATAAACTCCAATTCTAAATTATTTGTATATTTATTTATCACATTAGAGCGTAGGGAATTCATTCTTCTACAGCCTATGGCATTATGGCAAGCCCTTTCAAGCTCTGAAAAACACTCTACCACTTCTGCATAGCAATGTAACAACTACATTGTCATCATTCTCATAGTTACATATTACGACTTAAGCGTCGGAGAGAGGTTTCCTTCCGTAACTTCTTATTTTATTTCACAAAATTTTATATCCACATCAACCTCTTAATTAAAAAAACATTGTTACAAAGAATCAAACACGCAACTTCTATGTTAAAAACTCAACTATCAATCCGATTACACATCAGTGCTTATTGCTATAAAATTAAATAGACCAAATTCTTATTTCAAGTACTTTTCAAAATAATTTAGACGTCTAACATTTTACGTATATCATTATCCATTCTAGATATTCAGTAACCATTTCAGCAACAAATTGTTACTTGTATCTATTATACATACTCACTCAACAAAGATTGAGACACGAAACAACACAGGGCGTCACCAGGTTCACTCACTAGTCGATCCTTAGAACCTGGAGTACATGGATGTGAAGTGGCCCTCCCTTTGATGAGTTGAGTACTTGTCTGCATTCGAAAGAGCCGAAGGGATCCAAGTAAACCGGGGCGGATGAAATGACTGCCCAAGATCAAAGCCGAAGGTGTCACTATGACACCTTCGACTTTCTCTTAAAGTAGGGCAGTCTATATTTTTAAGCTTAGTCCCCTCACTTTCATTTTGGCCGAATCTGCTCATCCAAATGAAAAGAAACAACAAATCAAACAAGTCAATAAAACTTATACGGACTACTTGTTAGAAAAAATAAAGGTATCCGGTCATTTTTTAATCAACTTCAATTAAGGATGTGATTATCTTAAACAAATTAGAAGTTTGGATGAATCATACATCAATTTTTCAAATGTACTCATACTTACATTCAGGTAATTCGCTGATTTGATGATATTGCATGGCTAAGCATATGAAGCTTTAGCATAAATATTGGTATTAGTCTTAAAAAATGCTCGGTTTTTGAATTGGTCTGCAGATAAATACACATTGTCTCTAATAAAAGGAACACAAATTAGCAGAGCTATGAACTCAGTATTGGAAAGGGGAGGAATGGAGAAAAGAGGAAGGTTTTTAATTTATGTCAAAGAGTAAATAAGACACATATTTTTGACTGCAAATGAGGTCTATTTATAATGTAGACGTGCTATAAAACCAAAGATATACATCGGACACCAAAAACTGCGCTGGACATAATCAGAATCATATTTGATTTGATTTGATTTTTTTTGATATATAATACTCATAGAAATAAATCATGCATTTAAGGACATTTGTGAATGGTTATTTGTTACCTTTCATTATCTTTCATAAGTTATCGTTTTAGGCTTTTCATCATTTGCCAACATAGACCCCCATGTCACATGCTAGTGTTAAAAGTATATACTTCGTATGTAGTGTTTTAAATATATTTAATTATATATTTATAAAAATTATAAAAAGTTTATTTTAAAATTTTTTTATTGAGATGAATCTTTAAAAAGCCTCATTTAATATATTTTTTCTTATAAATTATTAAGGTAGAATATGTTGTTAGGATGATCGATTTATAAGTTATACTTTGTTTAGAGTGGTTTAATAAGTTTTGTACTACAAAGAGGTAAAGATTTGTAAATAACAAAATTTCAATTGATTCGATTTGTGTACACACTTAAAAATATCTATCCACTTGTCATGATGAACACTTGTACTTTACATCTTTTCTATACTTTAAATGGTTTAATATGATATGTTATAAGTATAATGGACCTATATAACCCAAAATTTCTAATATATTTCATCAAAGTTACTATTAATTGACTTTTAGTCCTTTAATTCCAAAATATGCCTAAAAACACAAGCTCAAAATTTTCTATTATTTTATGAACTCCTTGATGCATTTTTATTGATTGGATAGCATTTCAAACAATCTGTCCAATGATTTATTATATATCCAATTCCAATTTAAAATTTAAAAAATTTAATAATTTATTAAAATCAAGCTCAATTTGATTACCTTTTATCTATAATCATAAGGTTTACCTAATGCCAGAGACAATATTATATGAACTCCTGAAAAGGTCTAAATCAAAATTTATGAGCTTTCAAAATTAGTATGCACTGCATTATTGCTGTCATAATATGAGTTATATCTTCATGCACCTGATTTTTGCAGATGTCCAGAGGGTGGGGGTTTTAGGCCCATGATAAGTCCAAGTCTGATTAGGGGTTTTTAGGAGGTTCTATTTAAACCATTGTTAACCTAATTTCTTGTATTTTGCCTCCCTTTCTCATATCAATAATTCTGTTCTCTCTAGGCATGTGGACGTAACTAACACATTGTTAGTGAACCACGTAAATTCTTTGTGTTTGTATGATCTGTTTCTTAGTTTATCATTCTTACATTCATCACAACAAACTGGTGTCCGAGCATTACGTTTTCTGTTTGAATCTAGGCAAGAAAGATGTCTGCTTTGAACGTTAAAATTGATAATTTCACTAGGAGAAACAACTTCAGTCTATTGTAGATCAAGATACGAGCCTTGTTAAAACAAGAAGGCTTATGGGCACCATTGTCAAAATCTCGCGTTTCAAAAGATGAGGATATGGAGAATCTGAAGTAGAAGGCTAACCCAACAATTCTATTATGTCTGGCTGATGATGTCATCATTGAAGTTGCCCTAGAGGAAATTACCACTGGTCTTTGGTTAAATCTTGAATCTTTATACATGACAAAGTCTTTTACCAACAAGTTGTTGTTAAAGCAATGTCTATTCAGTCTCCATATGCAAGAAGGTACATTTCTCTAAGAACATTTAGATCAAATTAATACAATTATGTTCGAATTGCATAATATTGATGTTAAGATTAAAGATGAGGATGCTACATCAATTTTATTAGTCTCTTTACCACATTCTTATGAGAATTTTGTTTAGTCCTTTAATGTTGCTTGAGATACTATAAGTTTGGAAGAAGTTAGATATGCATTTCATATTAGAGAATTACGTCATAAGGCCCATGGTAGTAGTAATACAGATAATTAGGGTATAGGCTTGGCGGTTTCTAGTAATAAAGGATAGGGAAACATGAGGAAGAAAAAGTTTAATAATATCAAGCAATCATCAAAGCGTACCAAATCTGATGATATCTTTAACTACTTTAAGGAAAAGGGGCATTGAAAAAATGAATGTCCTAAGACAAAGAAAGGGCAGAATAAGGAGGCAGGGTATCAGTCTTCTGCAATTGTTGCACATGGTGATGCAAATTCTAAATAAGATTTGGTGCTAGCAAAACATAAACATGTACATCACAAGGATGTTTGGATTCTTGATTCTGGAGCATCGTATCATATATGTCTGCACAAGGAATGGTTCTCAACTTATGTGCAAAATCCTAGTAGTGTTTCAATGGCAAACAGTATTGTCTACAATGTTGTTGGAATTGGTTCTTTCAATGTACGAACTCATGATAGGAGAGTTTTCACCTTGCACCAAGTCAGGCACGTTCCTACAATAATAGAGAACTTGATCTCGCTAAATGTGCTAACCAATATGGGGTTCAGTTTTAGAGGAGAAGATGATGAATTGTGTGTCAAAAAAGGCTCTTTAGTGATTTTGAAAGGAATCAAACAAGGTAGCTTATATGTTCTATAGAGGTCTACTGTTACTGGTACAGTAGCAATTGCATTTTCAGAAGATCGTTAGTGAGATATGACCAAGCTATGGCATGTATGACTTGGTCACATGAGCGAAAGAGGGATGGAAATTTTATCGAAGCACAATTTTCTTGAAGGTCACAAGGTTTGTGATTTGGGGTTCTGTGAATCTTTTGATTTTGGTAACCATTAAACCAAATTTGGCTAGGGCGTACACAAGATATAGGGTACATCCATTATGATTGTTAGGGTCCTTTACATGTTGAATCTTTATTGGGGAGCATATATTTTCTTTTGATGATTATTCAAGGATGTCATGAAGCAAAAAAGTGATGCGTTTATGAGGTTCAAGCAATGGAATACATTAGTAGAGAATCAAACAGGAAATAAGATAAAGAGGCTTCGTACTAATAATGGATTAGATTTTGCTGGTCCGAGTTTGATGAGTTTTGTAAGGATAAAGAGATTGCTCGACATCATACAATTTGGAAGACACTGCAACAAAATGGTGTAGCAGAACGCATGGACCAAACACTGCTAGAAAGCAGTAAGGTGCATGTTGTTTAACGCCGCCAAGTTACCTCAGATATTTTGGGCAAAAGTTGTGATTACTGCATTCTATTTGATTAATCAGTCACCTCATACAGGTATGGATTGCAAAATACCGTACAGAGTATATATGTTCTGGTAAGACCCCTGACTACACAAACGTAAAGGCTTTCTGTTGTAATGCTTATTATCACGTAAGTAAGGGTAAGTTGGAACCAAGAGCAAGGAAGGGAGTGTTTGTAGGATATGGAGATGGGGTAAAAGGTTATAGAATCTAGTCACTATTTAAAAAGAGAGTGATTCTGATTGGAAATGTTGTATTTGATGAAAATTCTATATTTAACCCTATTGAAAGGAGTCATACCCTTGTAGAGAATGTTATTGCTGACAAACAGGTGGAGCTTGAAAATACAACAACATGTTGATGAACAAAAAGATGTACACGATGATGGTGAGGTTCTATAGACTAAAGATATATAAGTAGAAGTGGAGGAAAATGCTGAAAAGGATGGTGTCCATGAACGTTTGAAGAGAGCCACTCAAACCCCGGTGTGGCACAAAGACTATGTTGTGGCATATGCATTTCAAGCTGCTGAGGAAGTGGATTAATCTAATCCATCTACCTACAAAGAAGCTATTATAGGATCTGAATCATTGCAATTGGTTGTTGTTATGGTTGATGAGATGGAGAGTTTACTGAAAAATGACACTTGGCAACTTGTCAAACGACCACATGGCAGAAGGATTGTTACTTGTAAATGGCTCTTCATGAAGAAAGAGGGAAATTCAGCGGCTGGGGGTATCAGGTATAAGGTAAGACTAGTTACAAGAGGGTTCACACTGTAGACTATAATGAGATATTCTCACTAGTGGTTCGATACACTTTCATCAGGGTGTTACTAGTAATAGTTGCATAGCAAGACCTAGAACTCGAGCAACTAGATGTGAAGAACATTTTCCTACATAGAGATTTAGAAGAAGATATTTATATGTCTAATACAAAGGGTTTTAAGCATCTTGAAAAGGAGAATTGGGTTTGCAAGTTGAAGAAGTCTTTAAATGGGTTAAAGCGATCTCCAAGGCTGTGGTACAAAAGATTTGATAGTTACATGATGGGGCTACATTACAACATGATTCCATATGATTGTTGTGTTTATCACAAAATGTTGGAGGACGGTTCTAATGTTTATCTGGTCCTATATATTGATGATATGCTCATTGTTGCTCGAAAGAAAGCTCATCTACAAAATCTAGAGGGTCAACTTAGTGTTGAGTTTAATATGAAGGATTTAGGTGGAGCGCGAAAAATATTAGGTATGGAGATACATAGGGATCAAGGCCAAAAGAAGCTTTTCTTGTCACAAAAAAGCTACATTCAAAAGATATTACATAGGTTTGGCATGTCTACAACAAAACCCTTGAGTACTCCAAGTACAACTAATATACATCTAAACCTGTCACTTGCACCATAATCTGAAGATAAGAAGCCGTATATGGTGAAAGTTCATTACTCTAGTGTGATTGGTATTTTAATGTATGATATGGTTTGCATTAGACCTGATATGGCATAAGAAGTCAATGTAGTTAACAGGTTTAAGTCTAATCTTGTGTTAGAGCACTGGTTAGCTGTGAAGCAAATTTTTCGCTATCTGAGAGGTATATCTGATGTTGGTCTCATTTTTAGAAGTGATACGGAGAGCTTAGAAGCTAGGTATTGTGATTTTGATTATGCTACAGAACTAGATAGTAGGAGATCAATGACTGGTTATGTGTTCACTCTTTGTGGTTCTGTTGTAAGTTGGAAGGCTACTCTGCAACCAATAGTGGCGTTATCAACTAGTGAAGCAAAATACATGGCATTGACAGAAGTTGCAAAAGAGGGAATTAGGTTGAAGGGACTGGTAAGTGATCTTGGCCTACATAATGATCACGCTACTATTTATTGTGATAATTTGGGTGCAATATGTATTCCCAAGGGTCAAGTTCATCACGATAGGACTAAGCACATTGATGTACGATATCATTTCCTTAGAGTTGAGAAGAGAATTAAGGTGAAAAAGATTGACACTGTTGATAATCCTGCGGATATGTTCACCAAGCTTGTTCCTCAGAGCAAGTTCTAACATTGTATGGACTTGCTGAATATCACACGGTTTTGAGGGCCTTTAGTGGCAATCTGGGCTCTTCGGAGCAATCTGGGCTCTTCGAAGCAATCTGGCTCTCAAGGGACAATTGGGGTGGCAAAGGGAGAATCTAGTATCACTGGTGCATCTTGGTCGATATGTATGTGGTCTTGTGAGAAGACTTAACTCAAGGTAGATTTGTCATAATATGAGTTATAACTTCATGCACTCGATTTTCACAGATGGTCGGGGGCGGGGGTTTTGGGCCCATGATAAGTCCAAGTCTGATTAGGGATTTTTAAGGGGTTCTATTTAAACCCTTGTCAACCTAATCTTTGTATTTTTAGACTCTGGTATTCCGCCTCCCTTTCTTATATCAATAAATTTGTTCTCCCTCGGTCTATGGATATAACTAATATATTGTTAGTGAACCACATAAATTATTTGTGTTTGTGTGATCTATTTTTTACTTTATCGTATTTGCATAGGCTTGTTGCTTATTGCACGGGTACTTGCTCCACATACAACTTAAGTCTAATTTCTAATCAACTCCAATTTTCACCTGTTTCTCTCGGACATTGACCAATCCAACCTGCGCATACGGGTTTGGACATTTATTTTTCCCTGTCAGACTTTTTTTTAAATACCATTTTTCTATTAGTATATACTCCGTAATAGCATGCTACTCAAGAAAACAATTGACAAATGCCACGAAGAAGAATTTCAAGAACAATTCTGATGTCATTCAAGCATTTCTCAAAATGAGACATGTGAATTTCAAAAGATTAAAAGCACTAATATTCATATAAATGCTTAGTTAGGTTAAATTTTTTAGGTAATATTCTAATCGAATTCTATTTACATTAGTCATTGTAATATCATTTGTAACTCTCTTTACATCAAAAGCCAACTACCATCCCTCTTCGAGGTTCGAGCTTGGAGACTTGGAGCTAATCCCCTCACACTTGATCCACCATTTCCAAAATATTTTGCCTAGTTAAAAAGGGTACGAACCCAAGAGTTTATAAAAAGGTCTGGACTTGTAACGCTCTGCCCCCAAAGATCTGGTTACAATTTCAAGTAATCAAAGGCTTATTTTAAGTATTCAATATATCTTTGCCAAAAGAATAAGTATTCAACATATTTTGTTGTTTCTACTTTCTAATGCCTCGCTATGTCGTGAATCGTACTTGCCACATACCATAACGACCAGCCTATAGATAAGAGGACCTACTATTAAAAAAGCTTAATTTTAAATAGAATATATATATACAGAGAGTATTGTAAAAGTGACCCCTCAATATAACAAAAGTTACTCCTTAAAGTTAATAAATATTGACATACTTTGTATTGAGGGGTTATTTTTACGGATGACACAATAGTTTTATAGTGTCTCGTGTATATACAATACTTTTTAATATAGATATTATATGCCTAATGACTAATATGCGTAAAAATTACCTACCAAAGTTGGTGAAGTGTTCTGTTTCCACACTCGAGATCGAAAGCTTGAATCTAATTCCTACATTATCTATTAGCGGCCAAATTTCTATGAAAAGCTAAGTTCTTAAATTAACATTTTGGGCAGGTGGGATCGTCCTTCAATATCAACCTCTCATCATTTGGTACGTAGAGCTTCACTAGTTGGTCACTTGCTAATTCTAGCACGTACCCTTGCGTGCACTTCGCCATACGTGCGCGGCTACCACCTCAAATGTACTTGGCGTGAATACGATGATGGAGAGGAACTACTAAATCTATTGCAAAATAAACGATAAATAAATTTGCTACATTTGAAACGTGAAACAAACACCACACAACTTTTAAATAACAAGTTTTACAAAGAGTAACACAGAATAGAAAACACTGATCTCTCTTTTATTAGTCAAATATAATTTTTAATGACGTATACAAATAAATTTAATTTATATGGTACATACAAACATTTACATAAGATTTTTGCATCTTCTTGTAAGTTTTATTGTATTGTACGTATTAACTCAACAAATTTCAATTTGCCAAATATATTTATTCAAATTCAACTTAAAAATTCTTCAAATCCGATCCGACTAGTATGGACTAGATCAAATCGGACTTTGCACATTATCCATCCATTTATACCGTATTTTTGAGAATTGATGGTGTACCATACAAGAATTTCTCAAATTGAAGCATGTGCCCCGTAAAAAGATTAATGCTCAGTGTGAAGCTACCATATCCAAGATGGGTTGGAACCAAGAAACCGAGCCCCTCGGAATGAACCCCACCATGTCCAAAGAACTTAGGCGGACCCCAACCAAAATCTGTTTCTAAAAAGGGCATCCTACCCCAAGAGTTTAGCAAAAGGTTTGGACTTGTAACACTGTCCGCACCACGAAAGATAACCATTGGATCTTGCTGCTGCGATTCTAAGTAATCAATGGCCGACTTCAAGTATTCCACATCTTTTGTTTTTTCAAGTGCCTCGTGAATTTTACTCGCAGTATACCACAGTGGCTTGTGCATGACATCTCCTGCATTAGCAATACAAGCAGCAAAGAACACTAAGTTTCCATAATATCCTTTTGGTAGGTTTGGATCCTTTAATCTTGACCTTGCATCTATTGGTATATAGAGCTTCACTGATTGCTCACTTGCTAATCCTCGCGCCTTACATGCACTTCGCCACACATGCCCAGCTACCACATCAAACGTACTTAAAGTGTAACCTTGATCTGCTTCTTGCGGCACTGCTTCTTGTTTCAAGGCATTGATTTGAGCCTTAGATAGATTGAAGTGCCCCTCCATAGTTGTTTCCCCTTCACCTGACATATGCTGTGATGTTAGTACTTTAAAGTACTACCTACATTAAAATTTTTGGTAAAGCTTTTCCTATTATATTATATTATGTGAATATATTCCAAATGTGATTGAGACCACGTTGAAGATCGGGTACGTGTAAGGATGAAGAATATACTTCGTATAAATAAGTGGAATAAGTATCTTATTATCAATGAATTTTAGGATGGAACTCCACTATGATCAAACAAACAGAGTTTTGACATGTTCTAAAACTTTTCAATATGTAAACAATTGAGAAATTCCTAATTTACACGTGATATGAATATATCAAGAGGTATTTTTCGTAGTTTTATTTCTATATTTGAGATTATAATTTCTATACTTGATATGAGTTTTTTTTTTGTATTTTTATATATTATGTATTTTTATATCTAATATAACAATACTTATATATAATATAATAATACGTATATCTGATATTTTAATATCCCGATATATCAGGTAAGATATGAATTAGAAAAGCCTCGTAAATAACCTACCACACAAATTAAAGAAGATAATATATTGCACATGAGATAGAAAGAGGGTGTAGTTGAAACTATGGCTGCTTAGGACGGTACTTGTAGCTGTGCATGGATAACTTGGAATATTCTACGTTTTAGGAAAGCCTTCCAAAAGCGTATTGTTTACTAGCTAACCATACAACAAACTAGCTAGACGATATATAGCTAACGTTTACTTACTTGAAAAGGAGCCGCTTGGTGGCAAGGGTGGTAAACGTGGCTCAAACTCCAAGTGCTGGAACTTGACCTGCGGTGGGTCACGAGGAGTAAGCTCGTGGACCAACGACCGCTCAAAAACTGGCAAGGCAAGAGGGTCAAGGCCACGGGTTAGCCTTGTCCACGAGCTCATGAAGATCCCATATGCATGTCCATCACCAATATGGTGATGCGCGCCAACACCCATGCATACACTACCGCATTTGAAGTAAGTAAATTGCACCATTATTAAGGGGATTGAAGAGAGGCCCTTTGAGTAGTCCCATGTAGGAATCACCATCTTGCGGAGCTTACCGTTAGTTGTTAACTCTCCATCTCCATCTCCAAAATCAGCAAGTGCACAGGTTGCTTCGGCCTCGATAAATAACACCCCTTCGGCGTTGCAATTCACTTCAATCTCACCATTCGCTTCATTCTTCCTTAGCCGGCCCGCTAATGGATAGAATGACACTAAGGCTCTGCTTAGAGCACCCTTCAACACGTCCGTGTCGAAAAATTTTGAGGAAATATTATTGTCTAGGGTGTCTTGTGGATGGTAAACGTATATCACATTGGTATGTGAATATGGCATGCGTACTAACTCATCTAGGCGTGATAGCTTAAGACTCTGCTTTGGCGTCTCCTCTGCCGGACACACCATGCTGTATTCTTTCACTATCAAACTCATAATTTTGTGGTTTTTTTTTTTCTCTCTAAAATCTTGGTTTTGTACGTTGGAAGAAATTTTGTTGTTTTGAGGGAGATCGAGCTAATGGGATGTTTTGCAATAACAAGTTCATCAACTTATAGGGAGATGGGTCTCCCATATAATTGACTATAAATGGGTCTCCCATATAATTGACTATAAACTTTTTTAATTTGTTTTAAATGGATAATTGACCATGAATTAATATAATGACACATGATCAACAAAATATGTTTAATTATCGAAATAAAATAAGTTATGAAAAAATAACTTTAGAATAGTCAATTTAGAGAAAAAAAAAAGGTTAAGACTAAATAAAAATAAGATAGAATAAAATACAAAAAAAATTCATATTACTCAAATGACAAATATTCGATATAACATGTAAGAAAACCTACGAGAATAAAGATTTTCTCGTACTTATTCAACCTCGAACAATACTAATTTCATAAGCATCAAGCTCCCACAGACCTTTACATGACATCTAGAAATAAATTATATTCAGAAGAACTTGACCGAATAATACATCACTATGATAAGATCAAGGTCCTTTGCCAAAAAAAAAAAAAAAGATGAAGTCAAGGTCAATGAAGTACGTGGAAGCTTGCTTAGTCTAGATATATATCAGAAACATGCAATCAGCTTCAATGACGGTATGTATAAAAATATAGGATATACACCGTACTTTATTGACAAATACCATATGATGACATTTTTTAATTTTATTGGTCAAGAACTATAATAGTCTGAGAGTTTGATATTCATCACAGACACAGTATTTGACAGCCAGCCAAACATTTTTTTATCACTATTCGCGAACTTCCTTAGTTAGATACGGAGTAATACCGCCGGCCATACACGACACTTTTGTCCTTTATTTATTTTTTTTATACGGAGTACTAAATTTTGTGAAAGGAGTAATTGTGCTTGTGTTTATCTATGTAATTTGAAGAATTTGTGCTCGAAATAAAGTTTTTAATCATACAACTTTTACTTTGAGATCACAAAATTAATTGCCCAAATGAACGAATATAAATTTGTCCATTTATCAAATAAGTAAATGTAATTTATTAATTTGACCAATGAGCAAATATAGTGTATCTATTTGACAAATGAGCATGTATTAATTGTCCACTTGATTCTCGACTTGATAAAAGAACTTAAAACTATGAATTGCACATTATATACTTCTCACCTTCGTTGATTTTCATCAATTGTTCATTATATATTTCTCACCTTTGTTGATTTTCATCGAAGAAAATCGAGTAAGTTTTGGTGTTTAATTTAAAGGATTCATATTATGCAATATGAGCATTGGTAATGGATCTTTTGTGCAAGATAACATATGAGATAATTAAGTAGCATAGCCATACTCACATAGCTAGTGTCGAATTGTAATTGAGGTGTTTTGATAAAATTTAATGCCTTGTGTTTATCATTGATATATTGAGAGATTATATACACTTTACAAGGAGTAATCTAAGCCTACGAATTAGGAACTAAATCACACTGATTTACTGTAATATAGGCAAGTTAAAAGAGATATGATCTACATAACAAAATAAGATACATATAAACATAACATTATTGACCAAATCCCATAATATGCGTATTACATATTCTGACACTCCCCCACAGTCGAAACGGGAGGATCGCAAACACTGAGACTGTTCCGAAAATCTTCGAATAAAATACGAGGTAGACCCTTCGTAAAAATATATGCAATTTAATACCGAGAAGGAACATGCAAAACTCGTACCTCCTCTTTAGCGACTCTTTCTATGATAAATAAATGACACTCACATTGTCACAATATACGAGAGTAGCTTTGGAATTGAAAGAGGAAATTGTAGTTTAAGTAACAAGTTTCGAATCCAACAGGAGTCTGAGACAACATTAGCTATCCCATGATACTCAACCTCTGCACTAGATCTGGACAAGGTTGGTTATTGTTTCGACGATCAAGAAATCAAGTTGTCACCTAGAAAAACACAATACCCAGACATAGATCGTCTAGTATCCGGACAACCTTCCCAATCAGCATTAGTATAGGAAGTGAGCTTAGTGAGAGAGGATTTATATAGATGTAGCCCTTAAGACAAAGTGCCCTACAAATGTCGCATAATGCATTTGAGAGCATTCATTTGCTCGTTCCTAGGATCATGCATATGTAGAGAAACTTGTTGAACTGCATAAGATATGTCAAGTTGATCTACTAAAAGTAAGATATTGTAATGCACCTGCTAAACTGCGGTACTTGATAGGATCCTCATAAGGTGAATCCTTGGAGGCACTAAGTTTAGGTTTGGTGTCAACTGGGGTAGGAGAGGAGCTACAATTCGCCATATCAGCTCTTTCAATTATCTCTGCTATGTACTATTTTTGGGATAGGAACATACCATGAGCATTGCGAGATACCGCAATTCCCAAAAAGAAACTAAGACAACCTAAATCCTTCATGGCAAATTTGGCACCCAAGAGTGTCAAGAACTGCTTTTTCAGACTATCTAATGAAGTGATAAGAATAATGTCATCCACATACAACAAAATATATGCCATATTTGAGCCTTGACTGTAGATAAATAGAGAATTATCAAATTTACTATGAGAAACCCAATGTGGCAACAAATCTGCAAACCGCTGATACTAGGCTCGAGGAGCTTGTTTAAGGCCATAGAGAGATTTCTTCAGTAAACACATATGATCAGGGTGACTTTTGTCGTGAAAACCCAGAGTTTGCTGCATACAAACTGTTTTGTTAAGATAACCATGTAAAAAGACATTCTTGACATCCAATTGGTGAATAAACCAAGATTTAGAAATAGCAATGCTAAGAACAATACGGATAGTAGCCAGTTTAACAACATGGCTAAAAGCCTCATTACAATCAATACCTTGCTGTTGTGTTTTACCATCACTTATAAGACGAGCTTTATGCCTCTCGAATGACCCATCGTATTTTTGTTTATGACAAAAAATCCACATATACCTAATGACATTCACATCCTTTGGCCTTGGTACTAATTCCCATGTATCATTCTCAATAGGAGCATTAAACTCATCTGACATTGTAGCATTCCAATTAGGGTCACAAATAGCACTAATCAGGTCATGAATAGCACGAATCTATGGCTTGAAGCAAGATTCAAGGTAATGGTTCTCAAAGCTGCATTTTGAGTTACAAAAACTAGGATACATGCAATCTAAGAATGATTATTCACTCTTCATCAAAAGAGAAAAAGAGTGTTTAACAATCGTAGCAGTGTATGTAGATGATATTATTTTCACGGGGAATGATGCAAGTGTCGTTACACAACTCAAGAATCATCTAAATGATACATTTAGTATAAAAGATCTTGGCATATTGAATTACTTCTTGGGTATTGAAGTAACACATTTGCCTACTAGAATTGTGCTCACTCAAAGAAAGTTCACAAAAGAACTTCTCAGCTTCCATGGACTAGACGCGTTAAGAACTGCAACAACTCTCCTTCCTATAAATCTCAAGTTGTTCAATAACAAATATGAATGCTCTTCAAATCTAGATTTATATAGGTCTCTTATTAGGAAGCTGAATTTTCTGACTCATACAAGACCAGACTTAGCGTTTGTTGTACAAATGCTTAGTTAATTCATGCATCAACCTAGAGAAAGTCACTTCAATGCACTCCACCATGTACTGAGATATGTGGCAGGGACAATAGGGCAAGGAATCAAGCTAAAGGCATCTAATGCTCTTACACTAAGATCATATTCAAACTCAGATTAGGCTAAATGTCCAAATACTAGAAGATCTATAATAGGCTATATTGTGTTATTTAGTGATTCTTCACTATCTTGGAAGTCCAATTTTTTCCAAGTCATCCGTACAAGCTGAATACATAGTAATGTCATCAGCTACTTCTGAAATTACATGGTTGGTGAGATTATTAGAAGAACTTAGGATTACTAATCTTAAAACGATATCATTACATTGTGATAATCAATTAGCTATACATATAGCTAAGAATCCCGTGCATCACGAGCGTACAAAGCACATTAAGATTGATGTTCATTTCACAAGGGATAAAGTTCTTGATGGGTTGCTGGAGCTACACTATCTTCCCACAGAACAAGATATTGCAAATGTATTTACAAAGGCTATCTCTGCACCACAATTCAGATTTTTATTGTCCAAGCTAGGCATAACAGGTGCACTAGTTCCCCCTAGCTTGAAGGGGGGGGGGGGGGGGGGGGGGGGGGGTATTACAACAAAGTATACACGAGCACTTGTAAGAAGTCTTAGTTGAGCCTAGCAAAAAGAGGGTTATTATAACAGAACATTCTAGATGAAATTCTGTTATAACTATATTATGGTGTAATTCATGTAAAGTCGGTGTAATTCTTGTAAAGCCAACATTGGCTATAAATACATAAGCATTGTATCAAGGTTTGATGAGTGATAATAATACATAGAAAAATAAATTCTCTTTCTCTAAAATCTTCTCTCTCTTGCTTCAATCCTTTACTTCTTGCTCACATATTATGACCTTTGAAATATGAAATAAAGCTTGATCACACTTTCGATACACCACCCTCTTTATTTATCAAGGTTTTGTTTTTCTATTCATTATTAATGTTAAAATGTCAAAAAATTTGACACGACTCTTCATTATATGTTCAACTTTGCAGTCAAAAAATTTGGCAAATGATGATTGTGGATTAATTATAACAATAACAAATGAGCAACAAGTATAACAAATGTAATTTGGTCATTCATTTATCAAATGATCAAATATAATTTGAATGTTACTGCTATAGATATTGAACTATATTCCTTGTGGTTGATGAGTATTTGTTGCTTAGTTTTGTTTTTGGATGAAAATATAACCAAAATTTTACTATATACTAAATGTCCATTTTTTCAAATAAGCAAATATAAATTTATTTTGACAAATTAGCAAACACTTTGTATTATTGTACTTAAGAACTTGATAAATTTGATCCATACTGACTTATTTGGTTAATCACAAATTATTGTTGATAGCAATTTAATTTTTTGTAATAGTAATTTTGCTTTTGTTTATTTTTGTAATTTTAATAGGTGTAGGTAGAGGAGTTGAAGAATTTTTGCTTGAAACAAAGGGAAGAGATTAAATTTTTAATCATATAACTTTTGCTTTGAGATAAAAAAATTTAATTGTCCATATATAAGAACAAATATAAATTTGTCTATGTATCAAATAAGAAAATATAATTTATTCATTTGAAAAATGAGCAAATATATTGTATCTATGTGACAAATGAGTTTGTATTAATTGACCACTTGATTCTCGATTTGGTAAAATAAGTTAAAAATATGAAATGCATTATATACTTCTCACCTTCCGATGATTTCTATCGAAGAAAACAAAGTTTTGATATTTAACTTAAAGGATTAATATTATGATATATGAGTATTGATAATGAATCTTTTGTGCAAGATAACATATGAGGAGATAATTTAGTAGCATAGCCATACTCACATAGCTAGGGTCGAGTTGTTATCAGAGTGTTTTGAGGATGCTAGTATAATGTTTAATATAATGGATGAAAATTGCTTAAAATTAAACTAAGATAATCACATAATGTTAACTACTTGTTATGCTCTATCCTTCATCAAGTCAAGTTTTGTTACAAGTGGATTATGTCTAGTGGAGTATGCATGCCTTATGTACGCATTGTTTTTCTTGTATAAAATGATTCTTGCTCTAACTTTCTTATGATGCTGCTAGTTTTAACTTTGAAATCTCTCTTTCAAAGCTTTTTTGTTAACTTGATACTTATTGTGTCGTTCATGTACATTAGTCTATATGCTCAATAGGTCTAGAAATCTATATTTACTTTCTAGCAATTTATGGAGTATATATGTAGGTTCAAGTTTTACTTAAACTAGCAATTCTTGTTTACTTAATTATCACATGAGCACCTTTATTTTCAATTAATTGGAAGTGAAACGGTTTAATGACTAGGTTTATGATATGGATTTGTTAAAAGTGGAGTTTGTTGGAGCCTCTCACGCGTAAGGGTGTTCATGATCGGGTACCCGTTTTTTCGGATAGTTTGAAAATTGACCCATAATCCGACCCGATTTAAACGTATACTTGACTTCTTTTTTTTTTGCTAAAAATCTTCCACTACTAGAGTACTCGACTTGTTAAAATAAGTTAGTATTAAATAAATACATATACGTACATAACCCTGATTATTTGATGACTTAAGAATTCTCTGTCTCCTTAATTGCAATATTACATGTTCAAATATATCTAAGCTTTATCCTCAATAATTCTCATGCACTAGTTTTTAATCAGACATAAATGCTTGGGCCATTCAGCATGCCTTAAATGTCAATATGCATTGGGATTATTAAACCAGTGTAATTTTCAACAAACACATACAAATCTTATTAGCTAAAAGAAAGAATCAACGCGTGACAATATCGTATCGTTAATTTGGATCCACAACAGTATCGCACAGTACGTGTAGTGTTACCAAGCTAAGGGCACCCTTTAGAAATTATTAAACCAGAATTAATTTGTTTTGGATATTCGGGTACCCAATTATGGGCCCGATCCGAGTATCCGATTTTTTACCGAATCGGGTATCCGACCCAAACCAGATAGGGTAAGCATCTAACTGCAATCACATTGGATCATTCTCCTATTCTAGCTAATCTCGCCTAATGGGTATGCCCCTATTTGCAAGGCTAAAAAATTGTTTAATGTTCTAGGCAACCTGGTTCACGCATGAGAATTGTAAGAAATTTGTTGAGGATATATGGAGAAAATCAAAACCCTTAATGTCTAAGCTCTCGTATTTATCCTCAAAACTAATGCAATGGAATGAGGAAGTACTTGGGAACATTTTTCAGCTAAGTAGAACTCTCTTAGCTCGCATTGTAGGTGTTCAAAAGCGACTAGCAAAGGACCCTCACCATGGCTTAATCAGGCTAGAATCACATCTGAGAAAGGAAATTAATGAGATATTAAGACAAGAAGAGTTGTCATGGTACCAATAGTCAAGGTGGAATGGCTTCAAAATGGTGTTCATAATTAGACCTGTGCATTGGGTGGAGTTAGAGTCGGGATGAGTCACATGCAAAACGGGTTAGGTCGGACTAAATGAGATACATAACGGGCGAGTCGGGCGGAACCTTCCAAAGAGTGTATAGTTTTTATCTATAGAGGGTGATAGTTTACATGTATCACCTCTAATCTTTGGTAGTGAACTATCGACAAGTTAGTGGAAATAATTTATTACTTAATAGTGTTTAAAAGTTTTGGAAACTATTGGCCTATATTGACCCGACTTGACCTATTAAAGACCTAATAAAACATGACTCTTTAAAAGACCGGCTCATTAGGCCCATCATTAATTAGACTATTTTACAAACGGGTCGGTCAAGTGCCCTTAACGAAACCCTTTCCATTTGAACAAGTCTACTCATAACTCTACTTTCTTTCACTTAATAAGCACCATCATTAGATGTTGGCAAAATAACATAGTGGTTATCAAAGGAGACAATGGGGAGAGGATTCATAAGAAAGAGGAACTCATAGCATTCGTTGTTGCGGATAAAAGTGAAGATTAGGCAGCAATTGTCGACGTCCCTACCGATGTATTTCCTAAACTCTCTAGCGCTGACTGGTCACATTAAACAAAGACGTTTGCTAGATGTGAGATAGAACATGTAGTGAAACATATGGTTTCTTTGATGGCTTCCGCCAGTCTCTATTCTAGCAAAAGAATTGGCTTCTTTGTGGGGAATGCACATTATGAACCATGCAAGTCTATCTAAAGTATGGCTGATTGACAAGTGAAATTATCCATGTGTATCCAATGACGATGTCAAGATTTTTGTGTTATGGATTCGTAATCTACCAAATGAAGTGTGGTGGTGACTGTACATTAGTACATGATGAGGCGACGTAGTTGTTTTGGATACTGGGTTAGGGCTGAGTGAGTCATAAGTGAAGAGGGAAAAAAAAGAGATGGATTATATGAGTCCAATGAGAATATGAGACCAAAACCCATGATCTATTATATATTGTTTAATGGGTTTAACATTGATATATATAGTGTTACAAATCATATGGACAAGGAAAATCAGTACAAGATTGGTTAGCTAACCTTGGTGTTACTCAAGTGTCTCATTCACATTCCTTGAGGTTACTCCCTTGTCGGTTACGCCTCCCTAATAGGTGTTTCATCTAGCCTGGTAGTTTGTTTGAGATAACTAAGAGTAATGAACAAACTACATTTTAAGAACTATCATGTGTATCTTTGAGAGAATTTTTATTTAGAGAGAGAAAATATATCTTTTTTATAATTTACTACAATGTTAAATTACAACTGCGATTTTATATTTGTAGTACAAGTTGTATGAGAGAACGAGACAAAATACATCATTGCTGTGCTCGTAGTTTCTAGAAGGGTGAGTTATAATTGTTGTTATTGAATTTGTGTGATCTAAGGAGTTAGTTACTAATGCATTAAGCATGCATGTTGAGAGTAAAAATCAACTAACAAACTTGTGAGGCTTGCTGAGATGGAGCCTGGTAATTTGATTGTGAATAGAGTGGCTTGGCTCTAGACTTGTGCATTGGGTTGGATCATGACCAGGATGGGTCATACAAAATGAGTTGGGCCAAGTCATTTCAAAGAAGATGCAAAATGGGCCGGATCAGATCAGGCCAAAGGAGATATATAACGGGCCGAGTTAGGTCGGGCCGATTAAATATAATATAGTTTTTATCTATAGAGAGTGATAGTTTACATGTATTACCTCCAACATTTGGTAGTGGATATCGACAAGTATATGGAAAAATTCATTATCTAATAGTGTTTAAAACTCTTGGAAACTATTGGCCCATTATTGACCCGACTTGACCTATTAAAGACTCAATAAAACATGACCCTTTAAAAGACCGACTCATTAGACACATTATTAATTAAACCATTTTACAAACAGGTTGATCAAGAGCCCTTAACGGGGCCATTCCCATTTGAATAGGTCTACTTGGCTCTAAAGCTGATCTTGAGTTGTTTGTTGCTTGATGAAGTCAGTGGCTACGATTGAATTTGCAAGTTAAATTACTTATTTGCAAATTTTATAACAATTAGACATTTGGATAATATTATTGAGATAAATTTATCAAGATTTAATATGATAATGTTATTTTTTAAAGATTAGGGAGAATTCACTATCAAAATATAGCTCTAAAATCTAAATATTTATTATAAAAAGAATAAAATGTACCATAGAGAGTATAAGAATAGTCCATAAGAGCACCATTATTGATGAACAAAAAAATGGTTCACTAGTCACTATCACTCATTCTCTCTCATCCACATTACCACAACAAATCATTTACCAATTTCGCTCTTAACAATGAACCAAATAAAAAAAGGTTCATCATCAATACCCCTACCCACCTTATTTTATCTTTTTCAATATAATTTAATTCATTCATAATTAGAAAATATTAATCCATGTAACACCTAATTAATTACGATTAACGTAATTAATTTTAATTACCGTAATTAACCTAATTAAGTCGCCGAAATCTGAATTTTTTTTACTGAAAACAGATCAAGATGCAGCATTTTTATCTGTTTTTTATCAAAACACTGTGTTTTGATCTGTTTCCAGCCAAAAAATACCCCTACCCCACTTCCACCTCAGCAAATTTTTTTTGGACAAATCACTCATCCGTACGAGTTATTGTACCAACAATTCATGAACAAACTTTTACTTTTCATTGTTAAGAGCCCCAAATAAAGGTTTGTCCATGACAAATCATTATTTTGTGCATGAATGTGGGTGCTCTACTGCCTTACCAATGTGCATTTACTCGCTAACCATACTATAAGCTAGATGGTAATGTACAAATTTATGGGCCTAGGCAACCCAAATAAAGAGAAAAAGAGTCAACCCATTTTATAAACCCAAGTAAGGCTCACTACTAAAATCAATTAGTAGTAGTATGAGTTAAGGACTTGTTTTGACTTCATGGGAGTTAAAGATCAAGTGTTCAAGCTCGTTTTAAGGAGGCCACGAAGAGAGATAGACATGTTGGTGCCCCTAAAGCATCCAACGTGTGTTCACTTGTGGAGGAAGCATTGCCTAAACTTTCTACTTTCACTTTGTTTTAGTCATATATGGTTGCAGGATACTTGATCTTCATGGGTGCTCGCATTTGGCTCATGTACTTACTTTCAGGCCTTGGAGCCCAAGGTTCGAGACACTTTGAAGCTTTTACTGTGTCCAAATCATGGGAAGATCGAAGTTCATGGCACAAGGCTAGGAGATTGATGACTTGCCTAAAGTGGGCGATCTTATGTGAGAAATGGGAACACTCCTTCTCATATGTGAATGTAAGATTAAGTCAGCTATTGTGATACCCACACTTTAGCGGTACTCACATCTTACAAATTGTGATATGTGAAAAAGGACCTCGTTTGCAAAAACATAGGCTAATAACAACCTTATATAGCGTTTTGGTTGTGACATTTAGCCGAATTTCCGATTGTTGACTTACTGAGTGTTGTGCATGCCTAAACTCAGGGGTGATTCGGACAAGAATTCCATCAATGTGAGTAATTGATTAGTGGTAGTTTCCCAACAAAATTGGAATTCAAACATCCAAGGTAGAGGTTACCCTCATGCTCCACAGCTGAAGTCACAAAAGTCATGACTGTGCCATCAGGATCATCGAACCTCTGCAGTATTTTCCCATCTTCTGACACCTTCATCACAGTAGCTTTATTGTTGGAGCCCTGGACTATTTTCATCATCCTAGGAAATGTTGCTATTATATGTTTGGCAATCTTAGAGGTGTGCACAAATTCCATCCGTTTGCTTGTCACCTGCATGAAACACCATACAATTTGCTTAATGCTTTTGTACTTTATAAATTCCTAATTTATATCTAATACAAATATATCATGGGGTCTTTTCGTAATTTCATTTCTACACGTGAGATAATGATGTCTATATCTGATATATGTTTTTTAGTATTTTTATATCCTATGTATTTTTATATCTGATATAATAATATATATATCTGATATAACAATAATTATATATGGTATAACAATACTTATATCCAAAATATCAGCATTATGTTATAACTAATATAAGATATGATATAGAAAATACTCTTATGTACGTAGTCTCGAGCTCCTAGCTTTACGTCAGATTGAGAAACTTCTGATAACAACATGATACTATACATTATGTGAATACCCGCTAAATTAAGGAGCTCATATTTGGGTCGCAACATATTTGTGTGAGTACCTCTAACAATGCAACCCAAAACGATCCATCTGGGGCAAGATTGATATTGTCAGGTGCACCTGGGAGATTATCTATGAAAATCTCAGTTTTCCCCTGAAGATCACCTTCTAGCCAATATTTTATGCATCTAAACCTGGAAAAATGATGTGTCACGTACAGGATATCACAACTGTGATTAGTATCAAATCTCATGATAAAACTACTTCTATACATCTCTCCATTAGGAATTAATAGTCAAATACTTATATATATACATAGTGCTATTTTAAAATGTATGAAAAAGGAGAAATTCTTAATTTATACCTGATATAAAAATTTCAAGGGCATTCTTGTAATTTCATTTATATACCTAAGATCATAATGTCTATATGTGATATACATTCTTCTGTATTTTTATATATTTTGTATTTCTATATCTGATATAACAATATCTATATCCAATATAACAATAGATATATATGATATAACAATGTTTATATCTAATATCTCAATATCCTGATATAATATATATCATATATGAATTAGGAAAGCCTCGAAAAAAAGTGTTATTTTATGATATAATACCGATATACGTTGGATCATACTCACTTGAATGTTTCGCATACTAAAAGGTAGCTTTGATCACTTGAGATGGCTACTCCGTTGGCAAAGAAGAGATTATCAAGCAATAATGTTGTCTCTTGGGTTTGAGGATTGAACTTGAGTAGCTGGCCATGAGGCTTAGCTTCTAATAAATCAAGGTACCAGTCATGGAGACCAAACTTTGTGCTTGCTATGCTAAAATACAAGCTACCATCTTTCCCTTCTATCACATCATCTGCAAACCTGTGTTACATATAATTAACTGGTCAGTGAAAATTCAGGATCTTCTTCATGGAATTATGATGGGAAAGGACGATTAGTACTTGGAAAAAAAAAAACATGTAGATGTAATAGTTTGGTATGTAAAAGGTTAATATTTATTAACGTAAAGAGGGTCGTAAGATCCGATGTAGACGGGATTTGACCTCATGCTTTGGATACCATTAAAGTTTACTATGGATCATGTCGAGGATTGATCTTTATGTGAATTTGCGTGACCAAACAATGCTTATATCCACTACGGGCCACATAGGCACATACCATAGCTTGGAGCCGTTGAAATGCGAAACTAGTATTGAAACCCCATCTTCATTGACCCTAAGCAAACCCTACATATGCAGGACATATTGATCAATCATCATACATGCATTATGCTCTTGCTATTCTATTTTAATTTAATCTTGCGAAGTATTTTTTATAGACACTGCATCAGAAAGTTGTGTAGTAACCTCTTCAGTGTCGCAAACGACAAGACCACCTTCGGCCACGGCGGTCATTCCAAGCAAAGTGCTACTATTGAACCACTTCCAATCCTCCAACGAGCCATTTTTATGCAACCTTTTGATCCATCCATCTCTACTAGCTGTGTATAATATCCCATCCTTGTCTACACATACATCTTCTGGATCCTTCAGAAGCCCTTCTCCGATTTTTGTCACTTCCTAAATTATTCCAAAGATTTGCAAAGAAATATTATATTCATGCATGTATTTAACTAAAATCTTGCATAGTTATTCCTATGAATGCAAAGTATGCTTGACATTACATGGTAATGATGAATTTGTGCATTGCTACGTATATTTTGGAAGGATATATATGATTTTCTTATGTCTATGTACGTCATAAATTTATTATTGCAACTCCTTCGACCCCAAACTCCAAGTTTATGTTTATTAATTATTCATAAATATCCATTACTACTATTAAACTGTACAGAATACATTCGTCCAAAGTACATATTATACTTATAGTTGGAGGAGCATTATCATAGTCATAGATGATATTGTTGAGTATTTTTTTTCTATGTGTAAATATAATAAATAGGAAAATATACTTCTCGCTTATTATCCTTTATCAAACATATTGTACAAAGATACCAGGTTCACCTGACTCATAAAATAACAAATAAATATAGAACAACTTTAATTATTTTTTTAGTTTATCCATTATATGTCAAAAAAATATATCGTACATGTCAACTAGCTTAGTTTCTCCTCGTAACACCAACTTTGCTTACAAATTCTTAATTTTTTGGAGTATACATGCTTTTTTATAATAATTGAATAAACCATTTTTTATTACAATTTTACAAGGGTCACAAAATCACATGCAACTCCCAAAGAGAGGAAGTTTAACTCCAACTCTTAGATTGGATTAGCACTTCGTTTTCTTTGGTATATTTTTATTGAATTTATTTTATTTTTTTCTATACTTATACGGAGTATTATATTTATTAAACTTAATTTATTTTTGTTAAACTTATTACTTTTTCATACTCAAATTTTGTTGAAATTATCTTATATTTAGTGAAAACAAAATATTTTTTCTGAAACTTATATATAAATAAATTAAGAAAAATAGAATTTATCTATTTATTAAGCAGGTTAAGTACTTATTCTTTCTAAAAAATAGTTAAGTACTTATTCAAATATTTTTCCAAAATAATACTCCGATATTATTAAAAAAAATCATTATAAGTTTCCGCATGTGTTAAGGTTACAATATATATTGCATGTCCAAACAATATATTATTTTACTTAATAAAATTAGATTATTTTTAATAAGTTTTTGTTAATCAAATATAAGTTCCGATTGCACAAGTCAAAACACATTTTAATCATTAATAATTTTACACTTCAATAAAAGTCAGATAATCAAAGTATATGACCTAACTTATCCAATCAAGACCAGTAATTAAGAAATAAAAAGAATGAAAGATAAAAGATTTCCTTAATTACCTGTAAAATGGTGTTGGGAGGAAAGACAGAGTTAAGTAGAGAAGCTGGAGGCACCACAAGTATTTGAGGAGATATGGGTGAAAAGAAGAATACGTGAAAACCCAAGGCAACCAAACTCCCTATGATGAAAACGGGCAAGAAGATGAAAGAAGATTTTGAATCCATGGCTTACAGAGAAAGATGTAATTATGATAAGAAACGAGAATTCAAGGCATTCCATGATCACAAAAAGCTTTATGTGGTACAAATGAAATGATACCTCAAATTCTATACACTTGTTTACAATGTACATAATTTTATTGCATGGTCCCCTCTTAAATATCATCTTTGGGATGCCGGTTTTGAAAACTCAATGAAATTGCATGTTTGTGACTACCCTTTCAAGTAATTTTATTGAGTTAAGCAAACATAAGAGACTCAGCCTTTCACATTTTTTTTTTACCATTTAGGACCTAAAAATTTTTAACCACCTTGGTTTCAATAACCAAAAAGTAACCCTTGTACTATCGCCGTCCCTCAAAGATTACCCCATTTGAATTTTCGCGGTCTCCAAAAATACGACTTTAAACGTTTCATCTTTAAATTCGTAAGGCAAAAAATTATGAAAATTTGATATTCTAAATATTTACATTGAGATGCATCTACTAGATCCCACTTGAATATATTATTTCTTATAACATGATGATAATTTATGGTCAAATTTTTTGAACTTTAACTCTATAAATAAAAATAGGGTAATTTTGGTACGGAAGGAGTAGGGATGGCAACGGACCGGATCTAGATTAGATCCAGATCCAGATCCGTCGGGTATAAAAAGTAAGGATCCATATCCAGATCCAGCATCCGGGTCCAAAACGGATCCTACATATTTTGCCTATTTTTTCGCGACAATAATAAGTTTTAAATTTATAAATCTGCATTTTACATATATGACAATAGTCCAACGAAGGATATAAGTTCAATACTTGAATAGAATTCATATAACTACTAAAATATTACATAACAAGAAAGTATTAATGAACAAAATCAAATTTTTACATGTCTTTTGAATAACAATACAAACAAGTAAAAATGAGTAAATGAAAAAACGGGTAACAGATCCGGGTTCGGGTATTATGATTAGAGTCGTACCGGAATCCGTTTTTCAGTCATAAAACCTGGATCCGTCGGGTATAAATTTTAAGGACCCATATCCGTAAAAACGAATATGAATCCATAAATTCGGGTTGAGTCCAATATCCGTTGTCATCCCTAGAGAGTAACATGTAGTGTCTAAATACAAGGCTATTGATCCATGATAAAAATAAGAACACGACAATGGATTAAGCTCATAGCGCATAATAACAATGTTAATCTAGTGATGCTCTATCTAACATACTGACATACTTTTGGGCCTTTGGGCTACGGGCTTGTTAATGGTAATAAGTGCTTTTGTGGTATGTCCTCCCTTGGGCTGTGATGGCTTTTCTTCTCTAGACATATTGTTATGTGCTATATGATAATTTCATATCATCAGAAAACAAAGAACTTTGATACAACTCGAAGCTAAAAATCTCTTTTTTCTATGTATGTTTATAAATCATCGACACACTTAACTTACACGAAATCATGCTTAAAGCGGGATAGTTTTTTTATATCTTTAATATTATTTCCAAATTAAGTTTTTGAATATAGAAAAAAAAAAGTTGAGAAAATAAGACAATATTATTTCCGGCTTTTTGAAATCAATGTATAGTAGTTGAGATTTTTATCATACTAATTTTCAATTAAAAACTCAAATATTATTGGATAGGATTAAATCAAATTCGTGTATTATAGGGAAACTAACATAATATCAGCATATATTTATTTTGTTGCAAAGAGTTGCTGGTTGCAATTTTGGAATTTTGAGAGTAAAGCCATAGGCTAAATTGGAGTAAATGTTGCACAATGTCTTTGGAGGGTGAATTGGTGAAAGGTCATAATATATGCTTGTGAAGTTGTATTCCCTGTCTTGGAAAGTTTTTTAAGCTTTTTTTAAAAATATTTTCAAAAATAAGTTTCAGACAAAAATAATTTTAAAATTAAGCTTATTTTGGTTCTAGTAAAAATTGCTTCCCGAGACAACGATTTCACTCAAGGCCATGCAGCGATTTTGGGTCAATCAGAATTTAGCTGGCCAAAAATGTTGTTTGTATGTTCTACAAAATTTGAATCGAAATCGTTGCCAAGGGCAGGGATTTTAAAAGAATAATAATAGTTTAATCAAAATCATTGTCCACGTCAGTGATTTTTTTTTAAAAAAAAAATTTATTAAAATAGGAAAAGAAAAATCGGTGCTTGAGACAGTGATTTGCATTAGGCTAATTTTCACTCTCAAAATCTTGTCCATTAGAAATCGCTGCCCTAGCCAGTGATTTCCAATAGGTTGAATTCAAACTCATAATTTTGTCAATTAGAAATCGTTACCCTGGGCAGCCATTTCAGTTAAGTAAAATCGCTGCCCAGGCAACGATTTTTTACCTGAACTGAAAAAAGCTTATTTTTGAAATTTTATGGTTTGGAGCTTATTTTTACCATTATTTAAAAAAAAGCTTAAAAATAAAAAATTCCCCTGCCTTCCCTATAATTTCTCTATGTTATTACTATTGTGAATAAAAGAAAAAAATGAAAAGTGGAATCTTAGTAAATCTTAGATGAGTGGGTAAATAATTTGAATATAATGAAAATATTATTTAATTATGAAAAAAAATGTTATAGTTGGTTGTCATATAATTTTAAAGAGGGAAGAGGGTGAAAAAAAGATAGGTCAACATATATATGGGAGAAAACTTTATAAATTGGTCAAATTTTCAATACAATTTTCATCTTGAATTAAGAAAATTTTGAGATTTTAATTTTTTGATAACGGTAACTTAGCCATAAAATAATTATATAAGTGAAAAATATTTACAATAAAAATAACTTTTAAAACTGTTTGTTTTAAAAAGTAGAAATAATAAAAATAAACGAAAGGAGTATTCGAGGTGTATACGTCATATATTTGAGGTAATGGTTTAGCATTAACGGAAGATCCGGCATTGTGGGTGAGCTACAAATTTAGAGGGACCAAACTAAAAATTGTTTTGGGACCAATCAATTTTAAAACTTTCTAATACGTACAAATTTTGGCTGATATTGAAGGTTTTTGTCAAGTATGTCGACGCTTTGTTAGATATAAAGAGAGTAATTTAAGAACCCTTCCTCTTTTTTTTTAATGGAACGATGCCTATAGGATCTTAGAATTATGGAATCACAAATGTCATCCGAATTAACGCCCTTAATATGAATCCCTTAATTTTTTCTGAATATTTAAAATTGTATTCTAATATTTTAAGTATTATTTCATTTAAAATATTCTAATATTTTAATTTAAACTTTCTTAAATATTTCTTTACGTATAATTTTTTTATTATATCTTCAAATAAGAATCTTAGTTATTCAATCAAATTTCTATTTATTTAGATCAGGTTTTGAATTAATTAGAAATTTATCAAAATAATTTCTCCTTGTGTTTCTTTTTGTTCTTTTTTTTTTGTGTAGATCCCAAACAAACTTAAATTTTAAATATTTTCAATTTTTTATTTGCAAAAATTATAAAACTTGATATTTGAAAAATATACATTAAGATAAATTTTTTAAGGCCTAATATGATTATGTTTTTTTCTTATATCCAAGTTTTGTTCCCTTTTGTTTGCCATATTTTTTTGTATAATTTTTAATGCACTTATTATAGCTAAAATATCTATAAATATGTATTATAAAAATAAAATTTGCATATTAAAATAAATATACTATGTGACGAATCAAACAAGATTCCATGTGAATATGTTTTAACTTATATATATCAACAAAAATCATATTTAAGTTTTTCACTCCTTAAATGGAATATTCTAAATATGAAAAATAAAAGGGAATGTATGGAGTAAATTAGGAATAATTTATAGTCAAAGTTTGGGTCTAAAATATATAGATTTCAAACGAAAATAACAAAAAGAAATAGAGGGAGTATAAGATTTTAATTATAATTTAATCACCTCAATTATTTGCTTGAGGATATCTTAAAAGAAATTTTATGATTAAGTTTTGGATTTATTTTAGTTTAACCCTATTTTTCTAATTAAATTTGATTTATGCAAAAATAAAAATAAATTTATTTATAAAATATGAGATTTTTTTTTATTACTATTTTCCAAAAATTTTGAGGCAAAACGGGTTGGGTCGGATCGGGTCAAAGAAGATGCAAAACGGGCCGGGCCAAAGGAGATATATAACGGGTCGGGCCGTCGAAAGAAAGTATAATTTTTATCTATAGAGGGGGATAGTTTACATGTATCACCTCCAATCTTTGGTAGTGGATTATCGGCAAGTAAGTGGAAATAATTCGTTACCTTATAGTGTTTAAAAGTCTTGGAAACTATAGATCCATTATTGACCCGACTTGACCCATTAAAAACCCAATAAAACATGATTCTTTAAGAGACCGAACCATTAAGCACATTATTGATTAGACCCTTTTACAAGCGGGTCGGTCAAGGGCCCTTAACGGGCCCCCACCCGTTTGAATAGGTCTAACTAGGAGGTTGAAGGAGACAGGAGAGTGTAATGGGGTTCTGCTGGGCGGTTGAAGGAGACAATAAGGGAGAAGCTGATGGTGGAGGGTAGTGGGGGAGGGAGTTATGTTATGTATTATTATGTTAGATAAATGTTTTATTATGTCAGATATAGGTGATATTGTCTCAAGAAATAAATGCAAAAGAAAAATATGTTTTATTAAGATTTCAGATATAAGTGTTATTATCTCATATGTAAGTATTACTATGTCAGATATATGTATTATTATCTCAAATATATGTATTATTACTATGTCAGATAGAGGTGTTATTATCTCATATCTAGGTGTTATTATGTCAGATCTAGGTGTTATTATCTCATTATCAGGTATATAAATAATCTCATGTATATAAATAACATTACGAAAATAGCCCTTAATATAAGTTAAAATAATATATATCCAATATAAATTAGAAAAGCTTGGCAATTCTAAAAAGAAATCATGCAGCCACCCATTTAAATGTAAGTTTGGTCAGTTGTGTTTTGCAATACGGAAAGTAAAAGCTTTTATACTAAATACTAGCTGGCCTTTGTTACCTACCTTCTCCATGATAATGGGTAAAGTACAAGTTAGATAATTGTACAAGTACAATTAGTTATGCAACTATACAATTTTATTATCAGTGAGGTATGGCAACAAGTTTTGCCGTGTAATCATAATTTAAAAAGCCTTTTAAGATTAAATCAAGGTAAAAAAAAAAAAAAGCAAAACCTTTTAATTGAAATTTAATGGCTACTAAGTACAAGACAAAGTCTTGCTTTAGACCCTTTGATCTCCATGGACCATGGCTTGGAGCTTCCCCTTACAAGTTTGACACGAGCTCCTAAAACTCAGCTTTACTAGCAACTAGAACGTAACGTCACTCTAAGCTCCATTTGAACACGTGCTATGCTTTCTTTCGGTCTTCATAGATTTAGACATTTAAGTAGTCATCACTTGAAATAAACACCAAAACACCTCATGGAAACAACAAAGGGGATAAGTGATCAATGTTTGAATGTTGTGTGATGTGGTCATCAACATTTTGAGAATCGTTTGTGAAATGGGGTTCAGCAAAGAGAAGAAATGAGTGAAATTTATATGGAAGAAATGTCTGCTTACATGTATAATGATGAACCTTGAACCAAACCTTGTCAGAGTTTCCTAAACCAGAGTATTGAGTCAAAGATAAAATCTGAACATGAGTTTGAGTTTTGGAGTCCCCTAGAAAAGTCTCTGTTCAGTCTGAGGAGGTTGCGCCAAGTCCTCAGAATCCTAAATCACTTAATACACCTAACTTTTCTCCTACGCTTGAAGATTCCATAAGTTTAGCAGGATGGTTTGATCTAACTGATAATGACCCCAAGTAGGATCATCCAGCTGATGAGGACTATCGATGATTATTATAACACTTGTGTTAAATAACTGTAGCCAAACACTTAAATAAATAAGAAAAGTTCATAACTTATATCTGATATAAATATATCACGAGCCACTTTCGTAATTTTATTTCTATATCTTATATGAAATTTTCTTTATTTTTATTTTTTTCTGTATTTCTATATTTGATATAATATATATATCTAATATAATATTATTTATATATATATATATATATCTGAAATCTCAATATTTTGATATAATTTATATCAAGTATAAATTATGAAAGCTTCTCCAAATAATTTCAAGTAATTTGCATTACACTTTGTTATATAAGAAAAATATCACCCTTTATATAAATAAATAGTTTTTGTTGCACACTTGCAAAGATAAATCAACTAACATACTTGCATATACTATTACACTTTATTATATAAGAAAAATATACCACCCTTTATATAAATACGTTGTTCTTGTTACACACATGCAAAGATAAATTAACCAACATACTTGGAAAGAAAAGTAACAACTAAAGTTGTCACCAAGACAATAATTCATAAGAACACAAGCTAACATAATCCTGAAAAAGATAGAACTAATCATCATCACCGAAATCCTTGCTAGGGTCATAGCCCTCTTCACTTCTTCAGATGGATCATTCTCCTCAGATCAAATGGATCAAACCTCCTTAATTGTTGAACTATCAGATCGAATATTTAAGCACAGGAAAATGGTTACATGTTGTCAGAATTTATCTCGGATGCAGACTCAGGTTCAGATTACATTGATAAGGTTCAGCTCCAAATCCATCTTTAGACATGTCAGCAAATATATCGTAGGTCAAACTCAAACGGCTTGCTTAGTGGCTAGATAAACCCCACCTTAATTATAAATGTTTCTAAAGCCTTTCCTAATCAAATATAATTGCGACGTTTGTATGAGTCTAAAGCCTTTCCTAATCAAATATAATTGCCAAAACAGTACGTTATCTGTTCCAATAATCTTTTCTCAAACTGAAAAATAATTTTTTGGAGTATATATGCAATTTGGAATGTGAAACTCTTATCTTATACGCATATTCTATATTTTAATTCTACATAGATTTGCATGCCATGTTGAAGTGGTGAACCATAAGTCAAGTGAGGGAAATAAAACAAATTTAATATTCCATCTATTTCCTTTTATTTGTCACATTTATTTTTTACATAATTTTTAATATACATATTATAGATATAATATATATATATATATTATAAGAAATTAAATATAAAATTTACATATTTAAAAATTATATTTTGAGACAAATCTAACAAGATCTAACATGCATATATTTTAACTTATATATATCAATAAAAAATTATATTTAAATTTCTCACTTTTTAAATAAAATATTTTAAATATGACAAATAAAAGAAAATGGAGGAAATACATTGCCTTTTATTTAATTTAAAAAGGCATATCTACTAATCTGATTAGGTAGATATATAGGTAGGTAGATAGATAAGTTAATGTACGATTGTAGAGGGTAGGTTTTTAGCTTGTCATTTACGACGTGTGGTTACTCATGTTTGTGAAATGTGTTAAAAATAAAGATCATGAAAATTCAAATAGCGAAGCTTCCCAAAACAAGTCAATAATGCACGTAGCAAGAATGCACTATGTAGCATTGTGTCACATGGAGAATCAAGATTCTGATTGTGTCACATTTCAGGTAACATTCCTTGGATGTTAAGAAGATAACCAATAAATCAGACGTTTATGGTTACATTAATATAATGTCACCCTCAAATAATAGGTTTTGTCATTAACTATGAGGCAATTTCCAGGATATTTCTCAAAAGCTTGATAGTGAACACGTGAAAGGATATTATAAATACTTTTTGCACCAATATAATAGTGTTTTGCATGCTTGCATCTTTGTACTAACAAGGCCCCAATAGTATTATATAGTTTTGACAAACCAATACAGTATTTGAGAGTATTACTAAGTACACTTACTGACTACTGAGTCATACATGGTAGGAAAATAGCGTAAGGAATTTTCAACAACCTCGAAATTTTAGAGATATTCACCACTATTCACTTCATAGTTTTTAAAATAAGTGGAGCGCTAGATTAAGTCTCGTGCGATGTACGGATATTATTGAAAAACCAATAGAGAGATGGAATAGGATTAATTATACTCTAAAAGGCGGTGAATAGAGTATGTTCAATTATCGCACTCAGGAGCTCAAGGTCTTAAACTGGCTTTCAAAGGCGGAATATAAGCGTTGAGACTTATCTTTGAATCTGGATGCCGATGCCTTGAAATTGGTTTCAAAGGCTTTTGCTCAGGTTTTGAATGTTCGCTACTTTGATCAATTAACGAAATAAACATAAAACATAAGCAAAGAAGACAGAAATAAAATGAGACAAAACACGATAATTTGATATGAAGTTCGGCAACTAATTTGCCTACGTCTTCGCCTAGGGTTGTCCAACCCTTTGGGTTTAACTCGCTCTTTTATTACTTCCTTTAGAGATCTAAATCAACCTAGAAGATCTTAATCCCCATCTTTTACTCCATAGAACCCGATCACACTTTAACATCTCAGATCCTAGTAATAAAAAGCTCTCTCTCTTTTTCTATACGTTTGAGTATTATGGGTATACTCTTAGTATAACACTCTCTCAAAATATTCTTTTAAACGAGTTTATGTTTGAGTATTATGGGTATACTCTTAGTAAAACACTCTCTCAAAATATTCTTTTAAACGAGTTTATACTTTGATTTTCTCTCAATCTAAATACAAGATAATGTTTATGGAACTAGAGAGAAAATAATGAAGCTTTGTTGCTGTAGCTTGTGACTGATATTCTCGATTAAAACTTATGTTCTTATCTCACTTTTTGTCACTTACTTCTTCAGCTTCAAAGCTTGGGAATATATACTTGAACTTGAGCACAAAGCCGTTGAAAGAAGGCTCAAAATAGGTTGCTGAATGATTTTCCTTCAATACTTTCAGTAAGATTTCCTCCAATATGGTTGTAGAGAATCGTTGATTTTGTGGCTGTTGAAGATTGATATCATTTGAATATTTTACAGCAAGAATCTATCCACTTAATTTGTTGCACCTTGAAGCTTCAAACATATTTCTTTTTCCATAACAACGATGCTTGAATTTTGGTAACTACCAAAATTAACGTGAATAATCTTCACCATATATGGTGTGAATAATCTTCTAAAATCAAGACATATCTTTGACAATAAAATCATGTCTAAATAAGTAAGGTTAGAGATTAAAATAAGTAAGATTAAGGCAATTAGAATATTCTTATCCTTTGACAAAGTGCTTTGAACTTTGCTGACTTCTTTGAAGACGTGGCTCAAATGTTTTATTCTCATCCTTTGACAAAGTGCATAAAACTTTGTATTTTAGCTTTCATTACTTCCATCACATTGTCAATTCTATGCATTTTGGTTTCCATTATGTTTTCAACTATATTTGACTTTGCATTTTGGCTTCCATCATAAAACATAAAAATATTAGTAATCAATGTGGAGTCTTCAGCTAACACACTGAATTATTTAAACAACTAATAATTTTATGAATAATATATATGTGTGTGTATATTTTCATGTACTTTTAGCAAAAAAAAAAAAACACTCAAAGTTATAGAGTAATACATATTTTTAGTTCTCTATAAATCTCATAAATTTTAACCAACCTAATTTCGACTCATGAATTTGAATTTTGAACACGATTAGAGATCAAAACCAAAAGATTAAAATAATAATTTTAAAAATTATTATTTTTAAAAATAAAGACTAAAATGTTATTTAATATGACAGAAAATCATATTTAAAGACGGTCGGAGATCTAATATATTTATAGGAGTATATAGTTTTCTAAAAAATATTTGTAGAACTAATCAATAAAAAAAGGAAATATATATATAATATACAAAAAAAGGATATTTTCTTGTAATAAATACCGAAATCTTAGTAAAAATTTGAATTCTCTTATATAATTAAAGAATATAAAAGAAAATATGTTTTTACAAGAGAGTTTTTCTCCCTCCAATTGACCAATTGTCTTTTACAGATTAGAGGTACCTATCAGACACAATACATAATAGTATAATACAGTAAGTTTCAAATTAAGACAAATTTTGATGGACGTTAATTAATCCGATTGCAATTTTTTAAAGAAAATAGCTTGTTACTACCTCCGTTTAACAAATAAAAGCTGATGGTGGAGTACTAGATCAATCTAGATTGTTCTACTACTTGTTAAAAAAAAGATAACTTCTTACTACCTTAATTCGTTAAAAAAATATTTTCATTAAAAAAGAAAACAATACACACTTATTGTTAGGTAAACTTAAAAAACAATTGATAATAATTAAAGTTCATCTTATTGTTTATAAAATGAAATTATCTTTGCTTATTAAAATTAATTATTATTGATATAAGTTATTAATAAGTGTGTATTATTTTTTTTAATGAAAGTATTTCTTAATTATCAAATTCTAGCAGATGTTTGGAGTTGTTCATGAATCATAATCTATCTTTATCTTTAGATAATGATTAAACTTTATTTTATCTGAACTTATTTTATCTCAAATATAAAAAATTTTTTATAATTTTTTATTTGAATTTATTTTATTATTACTGACCTTGTTATATTATATTTGTCTAAACTTATTTTATTTTTTTAAAATATGTTAAAGTATGATAAACAAAACGAATTCTAATTGACCACGTGTCCATATATACGGTGGTTATTTGTCATATCGAATATCTACACGGTTACCTCGTGTATGTCCTCAATTGATCGCCTAACCTTGCTGGCTGGAGCTACCTTAGCCACTACTAACCCTGTTAACCTAATTGAACAAGATCAAATACAATTTGAATAAAAAAAACGAACTGTATTATTTGCATTTAGTAACTAAAAAAAATTTGATCAAACTCCTATCATTTATGAGGCTCAATCCTCCCCTTCCATCCGGCTAGACTTGTTAATAATCCTTATTTTAATTGTTAGATTGAATAATTCTCCCTTGGTTGGAGACTTGTCATTAATTGAGTATAAATATACAAAATACCATAGAGTCCAAGAAACACCAAATATATGCTAAACTTATCTTTACAAAATAATTAGAAGATAATAAAACATATTATCTCATCTTATCTATCATTAATAAATACATCATTTTAACATTACATTATAATCATACTAACTTTCACTTGATTATTTATTTATATAAAAAATATTTAAATTGAATTTCTGTTGATTAATTAGTCATAATAACGTATAACTTCCAATAATATACCATAAAAATAATAATCGTTAAATTTATGCATTATTTAGCAAGTGTATCTAAAGAAATAGTCATGTGACGTGTTACGGATTAGACCTATGCATTGGGTCGAGTCAGGGTCGGGATGGGTCACAAGCAAAACGGGATGGGCCGGATCAGATCAAAAAAAATCCAAAACGGGTCGGGTCGGGTCGGGTCGGGTTGGGCCAAAGGAGATATATAACGGGTCGAGTCGGGTCGGGCCGTCTAAAAAGAGTATAGTTTTTATCTATATAGGATGATAATTTACATGTATCACCTTCAATCTTTGATAGTGGACCATCGACAAGTAAGTGAAAATAATTTATTACCTGATAAAGTTTAAAGTCTTGGAAACTATAGGTCTATTATTGACCCAACTTGATTCATTAAAAACTCAATAAAATAAAAACTCAATAAAATAAAAACTCAATAAAACATGACCCTTTAAAAAATCGATTCATTAAACCCATTATTAATTAGGTCTTTTTATAAAAGGATCCGTTAAGGGTCCTTAATATGCTCCCACTCATTTGAAGAGATCTATTAAAGATGCTGTACTTTCATTTGTCATAAGATTATTCCGTTTGATATTCCGCGTGTATGAAAATCCTCATGCCTCATGCCTCATGCCTCATGCCTCATGCCTCATGCCTCATGCTAGATTACATAAGTAATGTTCCATTCTTAATTAAGTCAATAGATACATACATAACGTGGATTAGGTTAAACGAACTAACATTTTCTCTTAATTTTGTACGATGTAGGATTTTATACTTCTTTTTTAAAAAAAAATTTGGACAGGGATGTAAGGTCAATATGAATACTTAATTACAAGAAGTTACATAAAAAAGAGAAAAATAACAGAGTTTTTAATTTCCTAATTTTATTACAAAATAATTTAACTTTTTGACTTTCATTCACGACAAAGCATGCTTTTTTTTCTAAGCTCAGTTACTCACTCCTGAGTATAAAATAAATTATATAAATCCAAATAGCAAAAAATCAAGGGAAAATTAGATTTTGAAACTTTAGAAATATTTTGACTAATTGTAGTGTCACAACTCACAAGTTTTCATTTATAAACACTCACAAATACACAAATTATGATGATTTGCTTACTATTAAAAAAAAATAACATGATCTGAGAGGGTGTTATGCAAGATATGTGATCAAATCTCGTTTATACCATTTGTTGCCTTTTCGTCTATGTTGCTTTATCGATTGCTACTCTCTTTATATTAAAAAAAAATTACTCATGTACTTTAAAAAAAAAATATAGCCTAAGAACCGATATCGAGTCACACACTAACACCATGTTATATTATAAACTTTAATATATTTTATGTACTTTTGAAATTTCCATTAACTAAAATAACATTGTACCATAACAATACTTGTCAAATAAACCTCTCAATTCTTAGAATATAAAGTTTCCAATTAAATATCAAATAATTCACCCGATACATGCTACCCAAGACTTTGTTTTGTTGGCATGAGTAGAGATGGCCAGTGGGCCGGTTCAGCCCGGCCCAGCCCCAGCCGGCTCGAACCGGGCCGAGCCCAGTTTGGCCCGTACAAAATGCGGGCTGAATACGAATCCCCATTTTCCAACCCTAACCCGTTTCGATTCTGTTCGAGAAAAAATTCGGTTCGACCCGGAATTCAATTCGGTTCGGCCCGTTGATTCGGCCCGGACCGGCACGCTTGGCCCGGTTTGGCCCGCTTGATTCGCCCAAATTCGACCGTTGAAACTAGCCGTTGATGACCGTTGCCTTTGCCCTATATTAATCGATGCAATTCGGTTTCCATCCTAACCAAATTCTCTCTCAAGCTTTACTAATTACAATTAGCTTAATTATTAGTATTAATTTTCTTCTTAATTACTCTCTTAATCTTCATTAGTTATCTTAATTAGTTGGTTTATTATTCTTAATTTAGTTGTTTATTACTACAAATCCTAAGAGAAAATGGATTCAAGAGGTAGATTCAGCGTAAGCAGTTCTTTCGATGATACTACGGAGTTTGCTCAAAACTTGGAGCAACAACTTTTCGGTACTCCGGGTCCTCAAATTCCTGAAACTCCAACTTCTCAGAGGCATCCTCTTTCTTCTACTGCACAAGGTAACTATTAAACTTCTAATTAATGAATGTTAGATTATTTGATTATGTTAGATTGAGTTCTTGATGTTAATTAATTAGTTAATTAACTAATGAAGGTGATGGTGATGGTGATGAAGGAGTACCTGAGTCTACTCAATGTAGAAAGAAACCTTCCAAAGTATGGCCATATTTTGAGAAGGTCCTAATGACCGATGCTTCTTCCAAAGGGAGGAAATTCATGTGCTATTGCTTGGTATGCAAGCAATTAGGAAAGAAGCCAATAGTCGCTTATACATGGAAGACCGGTTATGGGACGAGGACCTTATCCCGTCACTTGACCGGGGTACACGGAATAAACCTTGATGCAACTGAATCTGTTGGAGCAGCTGAATCTTCAAGTCAGACACAACTACACAGGTATATGGGTTCCATGCCCGGAGGAGGTATGCATTTTATATATAATCGAGATAAAATGAGTGATGAAATGGCTAATTTTGTCATTGTTGATGAATTACCTTTTAGCTATGGTGAGAGCCTAAATTTTGAGCATTTCACTAGAACCACTTTACAACCTGCTTATAGACGTGTCCCTAGGAACACGCTTAAACGCCTTACCCAAACTGCTTATTATAAATATAGAAGTAGTTTAATAGAAATGTTTCACACCTTTAACGGCCGTGTTAGCCTAACTAGTGATACATGGACCTCTTATTTTGGTGAACCTTTTCTTTGTATAACCGCCCATTGGATTGATGATGAGTGGTATATTAAAAAATGAATCATTTGTTTTCAAGCTATGGAGGAGAGACATACCGGGTACAACCTTAAGGTAAGGATAATAGACTGTCTTAAAACCTTTCATTTACTTGATAAAGTTTTTTCACTTTCATTAGATAATGCTTCAGCTAATACAAAATGTATAGATTATTTGATATCCGAACCAAGCTTATAGTTGATAAAAAATGGAGAACTATTACATGTTCGTTGTTGTGCACATATTATGAACCTCTCGGTTCAAGAAGGTTTAGCTGAGTTAACTGACTCGTTAAACCCTATTAGGAGTGTAATTAAATGGATTAGGATTACGGCATCGGTTAGGAGGAAGTACATGGCCTTGTGTAAGGAAAGAGGCCTTAGGAAGAAGCAATGGAGTCTAGATACACCGACCCGTTGGAACTCCACATATAAATTGTTAAAAGAAGCCATTAAATATCGTGAGATTTTGACAATTATTTATAACGAAACCCAATCGACTCTCGATGACCTTATTACTGATTTTCATTGGAATACCGCAATTCCTATCCGTGACATTTTAGCAGCTTTTGACCACGCAACCAAAATTTTCTCTTACGTTTATGACCCTAACATCCATTTAGTTATATTAGAGTGTGTTACCGTAGTTAGCACTCTTACCGAGCATTTCAACATCGTTCAAGTTAGTGATGTAATTAGTAGTATGCTTAGTAAATGGTATAACTACTTTAGTGAATTTCCCGTCATATATGGTATAGCTTCCATTCTTGATCCCGGGGTCAAGACTGTAGGTTTAGAAAACTGTTTAGAATTTTATTATAACGCTTTAAGTTTACAATACGATGTCAATGCATATATAGAAAAATGTAAAAATGTTTTAGCTAGTACATATGATCATTATGCTTCTGTTTATGCACCGTCCGAAAATGTATCTTCTTCTAGTGGAAGTTCCGCTACGAGATGGCAGCCAATACTTGGTAAAATTTTAAAAAAATCAAAAACATCGGTTTTTTCTTCTTTTTCTTCACTTTATAATATTAATGAATATCTTTCTTACCAACATGAAACCGATGCTAATTTTTCAATTATTAAGTGGTGGCGCGATCACGAACGGCAATTTCCCATTTTGGCGAGAATTGCAAAGGATATCCTTGCAATTCCCGCCTCCTCTGTTGCTTCCGAGTCTGCTTTTAGTGCAGGTAGACGTGTTCTTGACGAGAAGAGATCCCGCTTATCTCCCGAAAGCATAGAAATATGCGTTTGTAAGAAAGATTGGGATCAGGCGGAGCGTAGGACCCAAGGATTGAGGGAGGAGGACAACGACGAAGACGATCCTTGGATGATGATGGACACAAGCGTCCCTAATTAGGCTAAGCACAACCGCACAAGCACTTCTACAGGTACGTAACAGAACTACGTGGGCTTTGATTCCTTCGGGATACGTAGGCAACTTAATTTTGAAAATCAATATTTAATTATTTAATTAAATTTTGATTTTCTAAATTAAGTGCAAGCCCTTTCTTCTTATCCCAACCCCCAAAACATGTTTAATTAAATTTGATTTTCTTAAAAGTGAAATATTGAATATGATTTTAGTTTACTTATTTTAGTATATGAAATATGAAATATAAAATTTTGATTTTAGTTTACTTATTTTAGTATATGAAATTAAATTTGACATATAAAATGTGAAATATGAATTAGTTCATTTATTTGAAATATTTTAGATTTTCTAATACATAAATATAAAATTAGGTAAATATATGTAATTAGTTTAATAATACTTAATAAAGAAAAAAAAATAATTCGGTTCGATTCGGTTTGATTTGCTTCGTGATTCGGTTCGATTCGGTCAGGATTCGGTTCGATTCGGTTTGTGATTCGGTTCGATTCGGCTTGTGATTCGATTCGTTATTCGATTCGATTCGGTTCGTAATTCGTTTTCGATTCGGTACCGAATCCCAAAACCCCAACCCCAGCCCGGTTCGGACCGGCCCGCCCCCTAGACCGGTCCGAATCCTGTCCCCTCCCCCAGCCCGGCCCGGTGCCGGGCCCGACCCAGCCCGCCCGGACCGCCCCATGGCCATGCCTAGGCATGACATTGGAAAAAAAAAAAGAGTGCACGGTGTAAAGTTAAGAGGGCACGTGATGCGTAGGCCATACGTGCACCGATAATAAAGGATAAAGCATTCATTTTTGAGGCATTTTCTTTTCCTAATGTTCACACTTCACACTTAACTTGGTCATCAGATTTTATATTTTATTATAATGCTAATTGTATACAGAATATTAGGAGAACCACTGTACACTCAATGACGTTACAACTATGACTTAATAGCTAAGACTAGCAACTAAAAAATTGATTATATGATGGTGAATATATGTGCTATTTTCAAGCGGCTCTATATTTATAATACTTCGTATAGATTAGCTGTTTATTATACTCCGTAAATTGAAATTCGAGTTCCATTTCACGCTCAATATATACTACCTATTACTTAATTTTTTATTTTGAAAAAATGGTGAAGTAATCACACAAATGTTTGATGTTATATATATATATATATATATATATATATATATATATATATATATATATATATATATATATATATATATATATATATAAAATGATGCAGGTCATCATTAATATTTACCCTTATTTCTTATTTGAGATAAACATCAAATACCAATGTGAGTTTGAATTTTGCTCGTCAAATATTTTAAACACGAACTCAATTCAATAACAACAAATTTATCTTGACCAAAACATTAACCTAGAGTTGAACAGAGTGCTCGATTTGGGCATAAATTTTAAGTCTAATTTATAGGTTTGGTCCAAAAAAAACGAAAAACAAAATAGACACTGGACAACCAAAAATCAACATTTAACATCAAATTTTAGATTCTATTCAAAAACGTGTTTTTTGAGCCAAAATTCGAATTAGGGAAAATAAAAAAAAATCAACCAAATTTTTAATTTAACCAAATCCGACACCTAAGTCCTGAGTAATTTGATCCCTCTGCATCAACCAAAGCGAATCCAAATTCCAAACCATTCAATTTATGTCCACTATTAATTCCCAACAATATCGTACATTCGGGCCATCAATGAATGCCTTAGTCGTATGAGTACCACGTACGGGTAAGCAGATTATAATATTAATATCAGTGACGACCCAAAAAAAAATATCAACTACAACTCCCAGAAAATGGCGACTCCTTCCTACTCTCTCACTATTTGTTTCATGTCGGCCTTGGGAGACTTGCAGTTAACGACGACGCGTAGCCCAGACACATGACACATCCCAATTCACATATTCCCATATCCCGATTGGTTGATCACCTCCCACCCCCCCCCTATTATATTACCATTTAAATGGAGTACTACTCTTATGTAATCACCTCAAACTCAAAGGCTCACTTTTTATTACTCTTCTTCTTCATCATCCCCCAATTTCACCCTCTCTCTCCCCTCTGTGTTACTGATTCTTCTACTGTCAAATCATATTCTTGGAATCTGAGACAAACCCCACAATATAGTTAAGTATTATATAAGCTAAGAAATTACCAAGAACCTTACTTTGTACTAATTTGTCCCCCCTTCCCTCTTCTTCTTTTCTTGTCATTATACTCATCATTGACAATTTGACACTCACTTTCCACTTTAAATCCCTCAATTTCCCTCTCTGAGTTTTCTCTCGATTTTTCTGAATATCTGAGTATTTTGTGATTGGGGATGAAGAACCCAAAAATTAGAGGTCTTTTCAATGGTTTGTCCACTACAATTCTGCTCATTTTCCTATACAATTCAAACTTTGTTGAAAAATGGAGTTTGAGAAGTGGGGTTCATCAAGTTGAGGTGAAAAAACATGAGAGAATCTTGCAAGAATTTCATGGAACTGGTAGTAACACAACATTATCTGATCATCACGAAATTTGTGCCAGTATTATTGAGCACAAGGGTTATGACAACAGTTGTGAGTATGTTCTTGCACATTCAGAGTGCAATTCAGATGGGTTTTTCAATTACATCAAGTTTGTGTACTGTGATTGCAAGAACTTCCCAGTTTTTGGGTACTTAGTTCTTGGTTTTTGGCTTGCAACACTGTTGTATATGTTGGGTAACACAGCTGCTGATTACTTCTGTTATTCAATAGAGAAGTTGTCTGATCTTCTCAAAATGTCTCCTACTGTTGCTGGTGTTACTCTGCTGCCATTAGGTAATGGGGCTACTGATGTATTTGCTAGCATTGCTGCCTTCATGGGTGGGGGCTCGGACGATGTCGGAATCAATGCTGTATTGGGTGGTGCTGTGTTCATTACTTGTGTTGTTGTTGGAGTTGTTTCTTTGATTATAGCTGATAAGAAGGTACAGATTGATAGGAACTGTTTTCTTAGAGATCTGTGTTTCTTTCTATTTACCGTAGTTTGTTTGACAGTTGTGCTGATTATTGGTAAGGTGAGTGTTTGGGGTGCTGTGGCTTTTGTGTCTGTATATGTGGTGTATGCTTTGTTTGTTGCTGTGAATGAGATTATGAGGAAGAAGGGTAGGGACTCGAAATCAAGTGGTTTGACACCATTGCTTCCTGTGGCTGGGAGTTTCTTTGTGTCTTGTAGAGGTGAAGGGGAGGATGATCAGTTAATGTATGCTCCATTGCTTAGTCCTGATAACCCACCTGAGACGCCCTCTAAACTGCCTCATTGGATATGGAATACTAATTTAGCATTGTATTCGGATTATGTAAAGCCTGCAGTAGAGGATAGCTCGAGGCCTGTGTGGGGTTGGAATGATGATGGAGGAATGAATGGAGAATCACCATGTTCATTATCCACACTATGGTCAGTTTTGGAGGTGCCATTAAGTATTCCTAGACGTTTAACGATCCCTGTAGTTGCGGAGGAAAGATGGTCTAAGATGTATGCGATTGCCAGCACGTTTTTAGCCCCCTTGTTACTGGCATTTCTCTGGAATATGCAGGAAAACCTCGGGCCTTTAAGTGGGAAAATTGCATATTTCATTGGCTTTTCTGCTGGCTTCATCTTCAGTGTTCTTGCGTATTTATACACAAGTCCTGAGCACCCACCTCGTAGCTTCTTATTCCCATGGGTTTTTGGTGGATTCTTTATGAGTATCATATGGTTCTACATAGTAGCAACTGAGCTCGTTGCTCTGCTTGGCTCGTTGGGTACCATATTTGGCGTCAACCCATCAATGCTTGCCTTAACCATATTGGCATGGGGGAATTCATTGGGTGATCTAGTGTCAAACACAGCACTTGCAATGAACGACAGAAAGGGTGTGCAAATCGCTATGTCAGGAAGCTATGCAGCCCCTATGTTCAACACACTAATTGGTTTGGGAGTTTCTTTGTTACTTGGAGCATGGTCTATGGGTTCAGAACCTTATGTGATTGAAAAAGACAGCAGTCTGTTCATCACATTGGCATTCCTCGCTGCAGCTCTCATATGGGCGCTGATTGTCCTGCCTCTAAATGATATGTGTCCTAACAGAATTTTAGGTGCTGGCCTCCTGATCATATATGCCGTATTTTTGTCACTTCAGATCAGCATTGCCGTGGTTTCAGGCTCACAGTCTCCCACGCTGCTGTAGCTAATAGATTTTAGTCTTGCCTAAAATGTAAACTACGTCTTGTACAGTTGGTAAATACAAGCCAAATTTTTGGACTTGGCTCATCAATCTCTGATTGCAAGTTATCTTATTAGATGAAATTAATGTAAAAGGGTCAGCTTCTCTAGCTTCTCTGCCCAAGTTACTTTGTTCTACACTTGTACTGATGAAATGGGGCTCTTTCTTAGTGTTCTTAGATCTTAATATGATAGCCGTTTTGTCGAGTCTCAAGAGATAATGATGTATACTTGTGAAGTTGTGAATGGTTATAAGTATACGATCAACCTAGTTTTAACTTTGATATGTGGAATTGTGGATGATATCATATCACTCTCTAAGTCGCCTAACTAAGTTTCTCTCTACCTAATGGTATACTTCTTATGATTAAACTGCTCCAAATGAATACACGGAGTAGAACCTAATTATTCTATTTAGATTGCCTTTTCTTCCTTTGTTGAATGCACTTTCCGTGAATCAGAAGAAGAGATTTGGTCCTGCTCTGGAAGTCTGATGATACAATGGCTTGGATTCATCTAATCACCCTTATTATACGGATGAAAATAATTAATCGTTTTATTTTATTCGACTACCATTTATGGAGGAGTAAACTTCGCCAAAAAAAAAAAAAAACACTTTACAAATCCCAAATCCAAATTATCCTAAGCGATCTAATATAGTTGTTTGACCAAATTAAATCTTATCTGATCCGAACCCGAATCATCTTAAAAAGCTATAGAGTAATAAATTACTTAGTTGGATACGATGACAAATGAGAAATACACCCAAACATGAGATAACCCAAATAAATTTGAATCGCCCTATTATTACACAGATAGTATTACTCACCAGCATTAGTTCAAACTGATGTGGTATTAATACCTGAAGAACCTGTTTGTGATTTCTCAAGTGTGGAGGATCAACTAGTCACATATCATATGTTGACATTTGTTAGTGCCCACAACTCTGTAGCCCACAGCCCCACATCCTACATCAGGATAATTGATCGAGTACAGTTCCTATCATTGTAAATTTTGTAACTGGTTCTTGAAAGATGTCATGTCAGGGACTCAGTACATGTTGGCATTGAGAAGTGTGAACATTGCCTACCTGTTTGATGTTGATATCACAAAAGGCCGTGGTCATCAGAATTGGGCCAAATTGTACTGGATGTTTCTCCAGCTTTCCCTTTCGTTTGGGAATAAAACTAGAAATGGGCACGATTCAGTCCTTACAAGTAGCTACTAGCTACTCTAAAAATAATTTATTTTATTCTCTATCAAAATTACTGCGTGTTAGGAATCACTTCGAACAAACAAGCCGTTTTTGATTACTCCCTCTATACCTAATTATTTCCTTTATATATCAAAAATAGATGTCTCTACATATTGTCTCATATATTATAGGGAACTAAACGTTTACTTTCGCATATATAATTTGTTATCCAATTCAATTTCATCAAACAAAAACCTAATCAAGTGAAAATTTGAAAAAGTAGCAAATCATTAGGAACATCTTGATATTTTTCATATATACCGTTTTATGGAACCAAAACTTGACAAATGTTCTGTTTGAAATTTACACTCTGCTTAGTAGGGTGAAAAGTTTTCCTTTCTAAAGACTCAGAAAAGCGCAGCATAATGGTACCGTGTAAATGATACTAATCGGGGAAGTCTAGGAGAACCAAGGTAAAATGGGAGTTAGTGAGTTGTAAGGCGTATTTGACAAAGGTTACTAGGGAAATTATGTGGCTTGAGCAAAGATGGTTTTGAAGGCACTAAGCCAGACCAGGTTGAGGCAAAGCATGCCATGGATCGGATCCATGGTACATCACAGCCACAACGCCACTGCTGCTCAAAACAGCGGGCACATTGGCCCACACCATATTGGGCCACCGTTTGAAATTGGGTGCACGAAACATGTATAGAACATTTCGTGCAATTAGTTTGCTCAATTGTTAAATCTTTGCTCATTAAAATTTCAAATGAGTAAAAAAAATATCCTTAAATGTAGTTACACTCAAATTATACAACATGTAGCTATGTAATGTACCGTGTGCCAGACCAAGCCAATTCCAAGGTTACGTGAGCTCACCACGAGACATGCACTACATGACCTATAGCCCAATAGGCCCGTAGGCCCTCTTTAGGCTTGAGGGTAAGTACTTGTTCAGTACTCAACGATGCAGTTTGGTTGAAAATAAGTTGCACATCAACACTCAAATGGGTCATGTTCGAAATTGCTTCTTAATTAAATTTTGACGAAGACTTCATATTTTTCCAAACACTGGACCTCCAATATCTTATAAGGCCTTTGAAACCCAATTGAGCTAGTTTATGACTTTTTTATTTAACCTTTTCATAAAAAAAAATCGAAAAAATAACCTTTGTATGAAACTATTTCGAAAAATGATCATGTACACCCAAATCTAGTGATCATTTTTCGAAATAGTTTCAAATGGAAGTTATTTTTCGAATTATTTTTAAAAGATTAAATAAAAAAAGTCCTAATTTATACCCTCACACAACAATTTTTTGCTATCCACGTATGTAGTATGCACTCGTTATACTCCCCACTAAATGGCGTCATTAGGTACCATGAACACTATGATCTTGCTGCACTCTCTATCAAAATGACTCAATTTGATCTCATTTTAATTTTCTAAGTCTTCTTCTTTTTTATTCAACTTAAGTAATAACTCATCAGATCCAAGGAAATCTTCATCTTGGCTAAGAATTGAAGGCTCCTTCGTCATTTGTGCATACATCTCTTCAACCTTAATACCAATTCGTTCTCTACAAAGTAGGAATGGCAATGGATCGGAGTCGGAGCGGATCCAACAAAATCCGATCCGACAAGTTTGCGGACTTTAATTTTGGATCTGAATCCGACTCCAAATCCGCAAACTCCGACTCCGAATCTGAATTCGTCGGACCTCCAATTCCGATCCGATTTGTTGGACCTCCGAATCCGATCCGTCAGACCTTCGAATTCGATCCAAAAATTAATATTTTCTTACCTATTTTTTTGTTAATTTCATTACTAATACTATAATTCCTTTATAACATATATAGTAAATTAAAAAAAAAATATACAACACAAGAAAATACCATGGTTTATTTATTTATTTATTTTATTTTGGGTTATTATATTTGGTCTTTTTTTTTAATACTATCCTTAATATTACTCATTCGGATTGGACAATCGGACTCGGATCACAATCGGGTCGGATGTAATACAATATCCGAATCCGATTCATCTCCTATTCGGAGTCGGAGTTTTTTTATCGGATTCGGAGTCGGAGTTTTTTTAAACGAGTTTGGATCGGACTTTTTCTTCGGATAGGATCGAACTCGGTTCAGACTCGGATTGAATTGTCATCCCTACTAAAAAGTGTTTTTTACGCTTTATCAAGCATTCCCATAAGCGAAGATAAGTTTCCACATGTCATAGTTAGTAATGACATGAAACTCTCCATGAATTCATATGTTTGCCAAAATGTCTATTTTAGTATATGAATTAAGATAAGATAAGAATAAAGTTTATGTATCATGGTTGAATATGAACATTTTTATTAATAAGAAAATGAAAATTAACATAAATAAAATTGAATAAAATATCAAAGAGAATATGAAAATAAAATAAGATAGTTAAATGAAGATTAGATATGAATATAGTATATCAATAAGGATTGAATATGAACATTTATCAATAAGCAAATGAACATTAGCACAAGTAAGTAAACAAAAAATTAAAGATTATATGCCATTACGGCCCGTTGGCAAATCAACGCCTATGGTTCTTAATTAGTTTTTAGAGCCTTTGTTGACCGAATAAAATGTATTAAATGCTTAAAAACTCCTACTTTAAATCCTTGGAACATTCAATGACTTTATTTCAGTTTCAGAATTTTTTCGAAAATAGCTCAAAAACAATGTACTAGAACCATCAAAGTTCAATCATTTCGAAAAATTTCAGACCTAGTGAAAATACACCTTAATTTTCTTTTCATGGGTCTTCATATTAGGTTCTAAAAGCAACTAAAACCATCTCTTTTAACTCAAGGCGCCCATTTAAATCAATTTTCAAAACTTTTATAATTGAGTCCAAAACTCCTTTCTAAGGCCTTTGGAGGTCAAATATAAGTTATTAAATGGTTTAAACTTTCTCACTTGAATGATAAACCCTCGTTGAGGAACAACCTTTATTTTATTTTTGGAAAAAATAGTGTGTATAACCTTCAAAATTCGATCATTTTGGACAATTTCTAAACTGTGTGAGGGAATACCTTGATACGTTTACCATGGATCTTATAGAGAATATTAGGATTAAGAGTGCCTCAAATCATTTTATTTAACTTGAAGCGCTCATTTCAACCGATTTTAAAAACTCCTCCAATTGGGTCATAAACTCGTTTTTAAGTCCTTTTCAGACGTAATATGTGTTTGAATGGTTTAAATCCTCATTAAATTTATGAAAACATATTTTACCTTTATTTAAATTTAATTTTGAAATTATATCAAAACTAATGTATAATAACCTTTAAATTTTGATCATTTTGGACAATGTCGGACATGGTGACAGAATTTTATATGGTTGTCATGGGTCTAATAGGATTATATTAAGCCCTAAGAGTGATGTAAACCATTTACTTTGACTTTAAATACCTATTTCAATCGATTTTCAAAACTCATTTAGTGGAGTCATAAAAACCTTTTTAGAGCCTTCAAAAACTTCGTAAGTTATTGAATACTACCAAACCTTCTCATATGACCCTAAGAAAGCATCGTGTTTTTATATTTCAATTGTGTAAATTTTTAAAAATATCACAAAAATAGTGTCTAATACCTTTAAAATTTGATCATTATAGTAAATTAATAAATTAGTTAAAAACACATTGATATGTTTATCATGGGACTTATAGGGTCATATTAGGCTCTAGAAGTTATTCGAACTATTTTCTTTGATTCTAAACCTTATTATAACTATTTTTCAAAACTTATAATTTGGTCCTAAACTCATTTTTAAGTCCTTTTAAGATTGAATGTAAGTATTGAATGGTTCAAAACTTCTTCATACAACTTGAGGAAGCATCATATACCTTTATAAATTTTCGAAAATGTCTCCAAAACAGTGCATAATAACATTCATCGATTGGTCCTTTTGGACAATTTTGATTTGTTTATTATGGATCTTAAAGAGTCATATTAGGCTCTATGAGTGATTGAAACATCTTTTTGTTTACTCTAAACACCCTTTTTAACTTATTCGCAAATACTCTCACAATTGGATCCTAAATGCTTTTTTAGGCCTTTAGAAATTAAATATTACTAAATAGTTCCAAACTTTCTTACTAACCCAAGAAAACATCATGTACCTTTATTTCAATTTAAATTTTTTTCAAAAATATATCAAAAATACTATATAAAACCTTCAAAATTCAATTTTTTTCAATAATTTTAAACATAGTGAAGAAATACTTTGACATGTTTACAAAATATTCAGCCACATGCAGGCCGAGCTAGTTTTTGAGTTTTCCGAAACTTCAAAATTTTTGAGCCGAAATAGATCAACTTAAAATTCATTTTTAACATTGCATATTGGATCGGTCAGATTATCTATGATCACCTCTAGAGCTTTCAAAGAAAGACCCAATGCGAATTACGGACTCGAACCTGCAATGATTTGAACTCAATTAGTACCCATTTTATATGTGAAATTAAAAACATGTAAACTGATCTGAACCCGACTTGATATTAACTGACAACTAACTTTATATGATATTATTTGACCTAAATTAGCTCCTGGACCTAACCCGACATAAAACGATAACCGAATTAAACCGACTTGATAATGAAACAAATCTGAAATGACACCCGATCTAATTAAAATCGAAATAGATTATAACCCGAGATAAGCTATTATGGATTGACCTATTGTGATCCATGACCTGTTTTATTTTAATCAACCACAAGTCTTCTGTATTCTCCTTATATATTTTCTCTGTTTATCTAAAAATTATTTTGACATGATTAGAAGAAGTGAAGCGGTTGAAGGCTTGAAACCGTTAAATTGTTGCAAGTGTTGAAGTGGATTTGAATGGGGGAGTTGTTGTTTAATAGGAGAGGGCGTTTGTTTAATGGTTGGGGAATCGGGAAAGATTCTACCATTCAAGTAGTAAAAGAACTCTAGTTAGTGTTTTAGTGCTATGATTTACTACTTTTACTTTTTAATTTTCGATATTTGGTAATTTGTTTTATAACTATAATTTCACCTTAGGAGAAGTAGAGGTAAACTTTTATATATATATATATATATATATATATATTCTACAATATAAATATATAACCATTAAGTATAATCAACTTACTAATTATATTTTGCATTAGATTCTTAAAACAATAAGAACAATACGAGATAAGTATAATTTCCATCTTTTAGAACATCGATAATAGAATTACGACATTTTGAAGTGAAATGGACATAACTCGTTCATGGGATACAATTAGGTCAAGTAACAAGACTTTCTCTTTCTCTTTAAATGAGCTTAGGAGGAATCGACATTCAAATATATGCTAACAAGTTAGGATAATAATCATCTTTGTTACATATAGGTTGAATTTTGAGGTGACATATATTAGTTGAGAAGTTCAATTTGTTAAATTTAGAGCATCCATTTATGTTTAAATAAGCCAATCCCATTTTCAATTTTTGTGATATTTTGCTTGAAAATTTTGGAGAACGTTTTGTTGGGGACACAATTTCTTTTATAAGTTTAATTTATTTGTCGGGATAGTCATCTGATTTATATTTCACTTGAATTTCATGGTAGAACATCCCACTAGATAATTATTTGACCTGAATTTGATTGAACATTTTGTAATGCTTTGTTACTTTTATAAGAGATAAAATTTCTTTTGCAATTTAATGTTTCGTCGTGCTAGTTACACGAGCCAACTCTGACTTAAACATGAAGTAGTTGATTAACTATTTTAAATATTGATCCAAACCTGATACTATCCGATTTTATAATTATTTGACTCGATTACATCCAACCTAAATATGACCTGTAACCAAAATTACCCATCACAAAAAAAAAGACTCAAATCCTACTTAGTACAATCCAAACTCGAAATTAAACTTGACCTAAATTATCCAAATCGAACCCGATCTGTATCTAATAGGGTAAATAATCCGACATGACGTAATATGAGTTAAATCCGAGCTAAGTCCGAACTTAACCCGATAAAAGCTTGACTTGACATAACCTGATCAAAATATGATCAGAAACTCGACATGAACGTATCTAAAACCAATTGAATTACCTAAATTAAGAGCTCTAATAACCTCTTTTAAAAAATGTAGTGGTACTACATTTCTTGTACGTCCTAACAACATGTACTACTCTTCAAACTACCTAATGTACTACCTACCATTCAAAAGAAGAAAAGCCCTCGAGATCATTTTTTGAGAAACTCTCTTCAAAAATCTTTTAGAAAAAAAGCCTTCCCAAATTCCAAACATACCAATCTCTTGGAACAATTATCCCAATCTCATCCCCTCAAAGATCCAATCTTTCCTCTATTATCATCTCTTAACCCCAAAACCCAACAACAAGATGATGCACATGACCTTTTACTGGGGCACAAAAGTGACCCTCCTATTCGATTTCTGGCGGACCGAGTCATGGCTCAGTTACTCACTCACCCTTCTTTTCTGCTTCCTCTTCGCCGCCTTCTATCAATACATGGAGGATCGCCGCCTCTGCTTCCTGGCCATGGGAATCGTCCCACCATCGTCTACTACCACCCCTTTACTCCACCCGCGGCTCAATACACGACTAAGTAAATCTGGCCGGTTCGGCACGGCCGTGTTGTTTGGGGTCAACTCGGCGATCGGGTATTTCCTAATGCTGGCTGTTATGTCGTTTAATTGGGGCGTGTTGATTGCTACTGTTCTGGGTCTTGCTGTTGGGTATTTCTTGTTCCGTGCTAAGGAATACGAGGCTTTGATTGTTGAAGATACTTGTGCTTGTTCTTGATCGTTTACTTTTTAACTGTTTGATGTAATTTTATCCTTTTTTCTGAATTTGATCACCTGTAATTTATATCACTTTGTTTCTGAAATTGTCATAATTGGGTGGGATTTGTATATTGATCGACTATGAATAATTTTGATGATTTGGTGTATTGACGATTTATAGGCTACAAAAGACGAGATCAACTAATTTATCATTTACATAGGTCAAGTTATTGTACTATCTGGTCTACCCTTAAATTTGCTGTTGAATTTGAGGAATATAGATTGGGTTGGGTTGGGTTGGGTTCAATCCATTTGGGTTTGAATTGAATTATGTTAATCCAAACCCAAAATGAGTTGAAAATTTCAATCCAATCCAACCCGTTATGGGTTCGGGTTGATCTAACTCAATCTATTTAATAAGTTAAAGTCATTTGAGTTTTTAGTGTTTCAAGTTCTAAGCAATGCAATATAAAAGTTTCAAAACTTAACATAGTCTTGAAATAACCAAATTAAAAAGTTTCACAATATGTTAAGGAAAGATAGAGAGCACTGAGAAGTAAGAGTGAAAAGAAGGCATAAAGTGACAAAGAAGGCATGAAGAGAAGAAAAAAATGAAAAATTTAAGACTAAGAGTGAAGAGATAGAGCGACATAATGCAAATCAAAAGTAGAAACTATGGTTGACTAGTGGTAATTATGACTTGAATTTATAACTCGCATTAATTAAATCCGACTTATATATAAAAATCAAACTCAATAATAAACAGGTCGGGTCAGATTGAAATCGGGTTGGAAATTTAAACCCGACCCAACCTATTTATTAATCGGGTTGGGTTGGGTTAACCCATTTAATTAATCGGGTTAAAAATTTCAACACAACTCTTTATAAATGGGTTGGGTTCATGTTGGATTGGGAGATTGGATCAGTTTTTGACACCTCTATATATGTTATCCTTTTACCTCGGATTTGGTATCTGATAAACTTGTTTCATCTCTTATTGGCGATTGTCAGGAAGCTTGAAATTTAATAGTCTAAATGAGGATGTCGAAGCTGAAAACTAGACAAAATTAATCATCCATCCATGTTGACAAATAAAAAAGTTAATAGGAAATTTTGAGGTACAACCCAAAATAAAAAATGGAGTGATTTTTTAAGGACGACGAGAGTAGTCATCTATCCAAGCACTAGAAGTCCAGCACACCAAACATGTACCTTGTCAATGATATATCTTGCTTAATTGCCAAACTTTTATTTAATAAAGTTTTGAATGAGTAAAATAATGATTTGAGTATAGATGCATCCAGGTACATGTATTTTTTTTTTTTAAAAAAAAAAAAAACTTATCTATGAGTTGTGGATATGGACTTTTAAATTCAACACTAGAATAATACATGTTCAATTTGTCAATAACCAAACTAATTAATTAGTAATATACCTCCCTTTTTTTTATCATGTTCCTTTTCGGCCTATTGAAAAACATTAGTTGATTGATTGTCAATGATCACAATGGATTGTGAATAGCTCCCTTAAATCTTTAGAGATTGTGAATATTGAAAGCAAAGCATTACTTGAGATTTATAAAATGCTCTAATACTTGTGTTTTGTATCCAATAACAAATGTACTCTGCATGAGTCATAATGTGAAATTTATACCCCAAAATTCGGTCAAGTGTATAGTGATCTCATACTTACATTCTGGCCACTATGTCGGGTTAACATTACTTAAGGAATTGAGTTTGGTCCAAAGACTCAATCCCCTGATGTATTAGATCAATTTTTTTCTTAATTTTTTTAATAATGTTGCTAATGTATTAGATCATTAAAGAGGTCTATTATAATTTATACCGTTGTACGTCATGATCTAATAGTAGACCCATACAAATCATATTAGGGATAATTTGGAGGGGGGGTAAAGGATATAGAAGGGCTGTTTTGATGAATCCGATATGAAGTGGCTTACTCAACTACGTGCTACTTGTGAGAGCCATAAATCTTGAAGGGTTATTTTGGTTGAAATTAATTTGTCTCTATAGCCCCACTGCTTATTGTTCGTTTAAAGAGTTATATTCATTTAATTTATCAAGTTTTTGTTTGACTTTTATATAACAGATACAAAAAATGCAACATATGGGATTAGATGATTTGATTGAACTGTCCAATGATGAGGTGTTAGCAAGGTTGTCACAATCGGGGTTCTAATTTTTTGAACCAATATAAGTGTGTAAGATTGAATCGTATAGCCATTATTGATAATACTATTGAAAATAACTATTTATAAATATTATAATCATTGCCATTGAAGTTTAGAGAATGAAAAGGCTATCATTACCTCTCTAAATATAAGGGTGTTAAAATTAAAGCATAGTATTTCTAGCATATTTTTCTGATATAAGGGTGGCTAACCAAAGAGTTAACAGCCAATTGTGCTTTGTTCTTAAATTATTTCAGATATAGGTATTGTAATATTAGATAAAGTTATTGTTATCTCATATATAAAAATACAAAAGATATAAAAATATAGAAAAATATATATTAGGTATAAATATTAATATTATGATTTCAGGTATAGAAATAAAATTACAAAAATATCCTTAATATATTTATATTAGGTATAAATTAGGAATTTCTCCAAGGTGGGAATCCCGCGGTTGTCTAATAAGAGTTGTACCTATAACAGAGCACCATGCATTATACATTCATATCATATTTGATCTCTTCATTTGCATGTTTTTTTTTTATATAAAATAAGTAAGCCTTATTATAATGTCATAAGCAAAAGTCTGCACCAGCATGGTTAAAAAAAGATTACTCGTGCACAATTGTTAATAATGCGAATGTTGCAGGTTTGTAACCTGTTTGGGCTAGTTTTGTGTTTTTGCTACTCCTCTTGTAATGTACTCCGTGGGATCATAGAGAGGGAAATGCAAATATATTTAAAAATTTATATATGCAGTATGCTCAAACTTTTGTCAACCGGCCAACACATGGAGAGGATTAAGATATAATTAAGCGTAACCTTTTTAGTAAGTCAAAGATATAGAGAGTACATAAATTAGTGCTTCCTCGTCTAGATTCAATAGTCATGTTGAAAATTCGATTTGAACTAAACAATAGGATATGAATTGCCAACAACAACACACATCTGTTTTAGGCGTCTAAGTGAGGGTCGAACGATCCAAATCCAATGCTCCTGAATGAGTTCGATCCGATCATGAATGACCAATGTTAACTGTCCTGGGGGTGGATGCGAGAAAACCCTCTTCTGAAGGATAAGTTAGAATAAACCGGATGCTCTGACAAGAATTAAAACTCTGACACACAAAATAATGATGAAAGTATAATGATGAAATTAGTTGAATTCAGTGCAATAATAAATATCGATAATAAATGTGATCCTCCAAATATATATAGACATATATGTATTTATACCTTATTTCTATAATGGTATTGCTAACATATGTTTCTTGTGTTTAGCCTTCTAATTCGGACAATAGTTTTTCCAAATGTGAATATATCCTGTGTTTAGACTTGATTTCACTCTTCTGCTCTTTGGGACCCATATTAGGACCCTATGCAACAATAAAATCACAACTAAACGTACAGAATAAATGGTCCTAGCTATGGCAAATGAAAGCTAGGAAACTAACACCTAGTAGACTCATGGTAAATGTAATCAAGGACTACAATAACTCCAAAAACGAATGCCTGATCAATCCCAGGTTGCACAATCACATGGTAGATGGTACATATCTTTGCTTGTGATCGCCTTCTCGATTCCATCTCTCACTCCAATCTGCCATTAATAAAAACAGCAGCCCATAATAACTGAATCAGTACAGGATTTGATGTTTATGAGGAAGCTACTCTACAGTCTATACCTATTACCCATTCATTACCCAAAGTCCCAAACTACTCATCTTTTTACTCTCTGTTTTTAAATGTCTATTTATTTTAGGAAAATTCCAAAGATATATCATATATAAAAAAAATAAAAAAAAACTTAATTTTTAAACTTCATATTTTTTAAGTACATTCATTTGCAAATAGTACATGAAAATGATAAAATTATATACTTCATTTCCTAATAGTATAACTTCATTTTTTATAAGTACATTTTCATTTATAAACAGTACAATTTCAATTCTAAAAAGTTACTACTTCTAAACAAATGAAATCGTCATTTTACCCTCCAATATATGCATTGATACATTGAATATAGATATGGACAATATCATTTATTTTAGCTGTATTTGGAGTTTGATTTGTAGACAGCAGTTGACATAGTACTTCAACTCTTTAGCTTCTGATCAGTTTAAAGCCAAGGCACAGTAGCTTGATAGCTCATACAGCACTACATCAGTAATATATTTCGAAGATTACCCTCGATATGAATTTTCAAGCATGATTCTCCCTCTATTCGACAATGATAGACATTAGAGGAATGTGTAGAAGTACTTCATATTATTTTAAAATGTTCGGAAACAATTGTTACATACAGCCACACCATTACTAAGATCGAATAACAAGAAGAGTGGATGGTCCAACCATATATACTGTATATGCTAAAAGGACATTAATTAGTAAGATTGTGCCACATAACTGTATAGTATGATTTTATACAGTGATTTTGGAGTATTAGTATCCATTAATTGAGACATACTTGATGTTATTACCAGTTATCAAATTAGTTATTCTTGTTGATGTTGGAAATCAATAATTCTGGTCTATGAAGGGCATGCACGAACTCTAGTTCAACTTCATTTGTGTTGAGTTTTTAGATTTCATTCTTGCTTATGGTTGGCAACAAGTAGTTTGGCCTTGATGTTGCCATTTTTTTTTTCATGTTTTGGAGTCTTATACAGTGGTGGTCTCATGAGGGGTTTAAGGGCCTAACTTCTTCTTATTGAAGAGTATGTACAAAAATAATAGGGGTTTATATATTTTTAATATAAAAGTTTATTAGTATTATATAAAGAGATGGAACTTGAAGAGTCAAAATCTCTTTTCTTCCTTCTCAATGAGAAAGTATTAAAAATGAGAAGGGCGATAAGAGATCTTAACCCTTTAAGGCATTAAATCCATTGCATGAGAGATGAGGCTTTATGTAAAAAAAATGGTCATTATATATGTGTAAAAACTTATGCGTTTGATTTAAAAGATAAGCGCTAGCCAATCATTTCTAATTAAAGGAATGAAGTAGCGCTTGTAGTCTAATCAGTTTTCCTTTTGAAATTTGGCCAATGTCTAAAAATGTATAATACATTGTAGTATAGAGTTTGAAGCTAATTAAAAGATATGTCAAAGAACTAAATAGATATTTCTTTTTAGATAGGATTGTGCATAACTTGCATCATCATTTCAATAGCGAGGCAATTAACATATGAACAAGTCAACAACAGTAGCATACCCCCTTTCTCTTGTCTCGCCTCTCTCTCTGCATCCTAGATTTGCTTAGTTGCACAACCGCTTCAAACCCATGGCCCAAACACGACTACCGCGGGCTGTCATCCCAGCTCTTTCTCCTCCTATTACGGGCCACCACGTCTCTCTCTCCTCCTAGATTAGCCCAGTCGTAGAACTGCCACCCTCGACTCTTCCTTCATTTGTTGGGTTGAGCTCGATCGTAGCTTCCACCGTCCAGTGTCAGCCCTGGACATAAGCAGAGAGTGCGATTGCTTAAGGCCCAAGACTCGGAAAAAGACGAAAACTAACTATGAAAACTTTGTTTAAATAAATTTAAAAAGTCTAACTATGTTATTAATGATAATTTTAAAATTTAATTTTTAATGTCAAATTTTAATTAAGTTAAAGCATTTTTGACATTAAATGTTCTAATTTTTATGAAAATTTATACCTTTATCCCTACTTCTAATTATTGCTCTCTATTTTCCTAATTTCTAAAATTATTCCTTTGTCAACCTAGCTAATTGTGTCATATAACTTAACAAATATCTCAAATTTGAGATATTTATTTTCAGTTTTTTTTTATATAATGCAATTAAAATTTTATCTTTGTGGATATTAGGTATACTGATAATAGTAGGTTTATATATGGTAGCATTTAGGGTATTAAAATATATACCGTGTACTACATGATTGATATGACATTAAAGTTAGATTTTCGAGTTTTTATGCGATTTTCTGATTTACTAAATATACCTCTAATATTTAATGAGACACCCAAATATTAGATGTTATAAGTAGTCTATTAACTCTTGTTTAAAGATATCATTATTATTCCACTCTATTAGATTAATTTGCTTCTAAAAAAATTGTTTGATTAGTAAACCAGGCCATGTGTGTACTTTTTTTTTAATAATTTCTCTTTTCTATTATTTTTACAATGGTTGAATCATTTTACGGTCAAAAATTAATAATATAAAATAATCATATTCTATATAACCATATTTTTACTACCTCAAAATGGATAAGGAAAAATTTATCTTCCAAGACTAGATTAGCCCATAGGTGAATGAGATTAGGGATGTCCAAGACTGAAATTTGATATTGGACTTCAACTTGTAGGCTTAATGGGGATTAGATTGGACCCGTACATAAGATTTTAAAACTTTAACATTAAATTTTTAGATATTTTATCTCATAATTTAAAACTTTTATTTCATAATTCGAATATTTTAGATATTGGACAATACATCTCAGATTTTGATCAATTTGTCCCAAATCTTGATTTCGTCTCACCCTGTGTTTGGTGAGATGGTCTCACACAATATTGCTGATATGTGGTGCTCCTTGTACTCTTCTTATTTCTCTCTGTTATATATTTAGTTAGATGGTCAGCTTAAGTGTTAACCTTCTTTAAAATTGTTAACTAAACATTTGCCACAACAGACGTAGTACTCCGTATAAAGCTGGCCATCTAACTAAAATATACTATTCCGTACGTTATTACAAAAGCTGATGGAGGGTGAGTACTTCAGGATTGATCAAGTAAAATATACTATTCCGTACGTTATTACAAAAGCTAAAACTTAAGTATTGTATTCTTTCTAATTTATATACTACTCTGCAGGAGCCTCCAAAGCTCATATCTTTTCACACTTTCTTAAATCAGATATTTCGAATTATTTTTCCAATTTCCTTTTTTATTTATTTTGGCATCCCATATTTTTCCCATTTTCCCAGTTTCCTCTTTAACTTATTCTCTCTATCCCTTAAAAATCGCCATATTTTCTATTTTGGATTAATCTTCAAATATTATATCATTCCCTTAAAACCTTTCATTTTGGGTCAGATATTTTTCATTATATTTTAAAAAGTTACTTTTTCATACTTAGGTCAATCTTTGGAGGACGAATAGAGTAAACAAAAACCTAAATTATTACACTTGCATTTTGAAATTTTTGACAATTTTGAGCCTACCAACATCATCTGTACATCATACTCTATTGAATACTACATACTAGTATAATAAGCCTTATGATTGGTATCACCGTAAACCCTATACTATAAACCAACAAGGACTAATTGACGGATACAATAATTGTCATTTGTCAAAGAAGAAAAATTGACAAGATAAAAATTATATATAAAAAAAGTTGTTCAAGTTTCAACATTTTTCGTGTTGGAATATCTCACAAAGGAGTTACTTTTTCCATTGATAGAAGTTGCCTTGGTGCACCAACTCTTTTCTCCTTACTCTCTTTGATATCTAACGAAAATTAATGTTGCTAATCGGACTTATTTAAGACAAAGAATAGAGTAAAGAGGGTTTCCGAGCAAAAACTTGAAGAAGATAACGCATAGTATCTGTAACTTGTAAGGCATTGAGGCCAAGGATCTTCCTCTCCAACTGTTCAAAACAAAAAAAAAAAAAAAACAATATAATTCTGTAATGCTTCTTTAAAAGGATTGGTATCAATAACATTCGGGGTAACTTCTATGAAGTAATACGCTATAATATTCTTACAGTTGCTGAAATTTTGTGCAGAGAAGGATGATTTTAACCATTAGTGAGCAAAGTTGGTAGGAAAAAAAAAAGGTAGCAGAAGAGGTTTTGGCCTTATCTTTTTACCTGAAAGTTGGAACTGATGATTCTTGCTTACATTTACGTACATAGTACCCACGTTCTGCTATTGCTAATTTAATTCTTTTTCCAACTTCTCTTTATGCGTTATTTCTTTGGCTTTTTAGCGTTATTCAATAATATAGAAATTTATTCTACACTACTTCGTATAAGATTAAACTATGCCTTAAGTACTCTAGTCATTCTCTTTTGATAGGTTAGGAATTTCTTTAATTTAGCTTTCAAGGAATCATGTAAAAGGAACACTTGGTTTGATGTAACAAATCATCAAGTATTTATACAAGTCATTCTATCCAATATCGGTTATTAAGGAACAATCATAAGTACACCATACAACTTTCCAAAAGTTTATATCATAGCCTAATATAACTAATACTAAAGATATTATCACTATGAAAAATATATCAAATCATTAATTTTCCCTTATTTACTAATACCTCATATTATACATGCCATCGGTCTTTTTTCACCATTTTTTTATAATAATTTTTTTCTCACCAATTAAAATGTTTATAAATTTTCCTATTATATATGAAAGAGATTCAATAAGAATGGTGCTTAAAATAAGAAGGATGCGAAGGGATCTTGACTCTTTAAAAGGTAAAATCTAACGCATAAGATTTTACGTAAAAAAAATTTGGTCATTATAACGATGAAAATAGTCATTATAACGATTAATATGGTTACTAAAAGTGAAAATAATATCTTAGTCACTATAAGTTAAAAAAAAAGGTCGTTATATGTACGTAAAATGTCATGCGTTGGATATATGAGATGAAGGGTAAAGATACCTTCTCATCCTTCTCATTTTAACGACTTCTTATTTTAAATTTTACCTATATATATATATATATATAATTGTAATGGTAACCATTTTTTATCGTGAAATCTCTAGCGTTGGATCTTACCATTTAAATGGTTAAAATATCTTCTTATTCTTTTTATTTTAAACACTTTTCTTGTTGGATATCTCTCCCTTTATATATATATATATATATATATATATATATATATATATATATATATATATATATATATATATATATATATATATTAGCATTAACAATGTATATTAATATCTATGGTCATCGACTAGTGTCAATACCTAGCCAAAAAAAAAAAAATACTAGTGCCAATATATCACTCCTAGTCAGTGTTTGAATTCACGTGTGAATCTCAGGTAAGAGAGGCGTCGTGCTTATCGCCTGTTCCCACCCTTTCTCAGACTTCCCTGCAAACACTGCAGGAAATAAAAGGCCACTCCACCCCACCACTAAAACTCACAGCAGCAGGAGATGTCAGTTGGTAAGTTTGTGTGTAATCTGTGTAAGATCAGAGCACAATTTTCCATTGTTATGTCACTTACCCATCATTTCATTTTTTTTACAGACAATATCAAATAATGTAACCAAATTTTCAACCTTTGTACTAACAATTTCTACCAGCTTTTCACCAGCAAAACCCATTTATTTCCCCACCCAAAAAATATATAAATATAGAAATCCCCAAGCTTCTCTTAAATTATGTAGCTCAATAATACTAGTAACTGTACTAAATGGCCACCCTACGCCTTGAATGTCATGTCTCAACATTTCTTCCCTTATTTTCTTCCTCTCTCTCTCTTCAGTTACTCACGCACTTGAATGTTTTGTCAGACAACTACACCACACCACACCCCATTGAGGGCTCCCTTCATCTTTAATAATTTATCTCCTATACGTGTTTACCTTATTAAATTTTAATTTGATAAAATCACGAGAAAAAATTGTGAAACCACGAATTATGTACGCAAGAGTAATATGTGGTTCTATATAATCACTTAAGATATGAAATAATTTCTTAGAAACATTTATTTTTAGTATATTGAACGAGTAATTAGGAACAAACAGAGTGTATAAAAATATTATGCTCATTTCCTCCAAAATTTATCTACTTGGCTAACTTGAGCTCCATAAAATACTGTTGGAAATTACTTATCTAATGATTGTGCTTCCAAAACATTACCTTTTTATTAACATTATAATTAGAGCTATCAATTCTAGAGCTTGAGTCAAATCTTCACCAAATCACGTTTGGGTTTAACTTGTATTTAGCTCTCTTCAAGTTTCAAGTAATGTGAGATTGTTTATCCTTTTGGAAACATGTTAGATTCATTTCTTCCAATTCAAATTTGGTTCACTTCTGGGTTTTTACTAAGTTGGTTTTGGGCATGTCTTTGGTGGGTTATTTTGAATTTGAGTCATATTTAAGTCGGATATTATACGGTCGGATAATTATCAAGTTGGTTAGTTTCAGATTCAAATCAAATTTGGGATTTAATCAACTACCTTGGAGTTCATATTAGATTTGGTCAGATGGCTATCAACATGCTAATTTGTAAAAATTGAAACATATCATATTAATATAATTCTACTAAACTAATAATATTGGTTCAATTCTTCATATCTTTAGTATTGTAAATAAAGTAAGCATTAACTATACTTTTAATTAGTTAAACATATTTCAGTCAAATTTGGATTGAGTAAAAATTAGGTTGAATTGACTTCTGATTTCAAGTAAGTGTTTGAGCTCGTCAATGACTGGATGATCAACGACAATGGGTCGAATAAAATTAGGTTATAGGTTACTATGACTCTAGGCAATAACGGGTCGGGTCAACAAAAGATCAAAATAAAATGGGTCAAAAGTACGTTACTACAAGTCAAGTTCTTAATAGGTTATATCTGGTTATAATAGTTTTTGGGTTCTTATTATGTTTGATGTCATTGTCAAGTCATTTCAAATCGGTTATCCGTTAATATCAGATCGAGTGCAAGTTTGGATTTGGATCATATATTATCAAGTTAAATCGGTAGTGAGTTGATATCAAGTCGGGATACGTGTACTAATTACTAGTTGTGGCCAATAATTCAGAACGGTTCAACTTTAACCGGCTCTAATTATAAACTTGTAATGGAATATTTAACTACATAAACGGGCTATTGAGTAAAGGTATTCCTGTTCTGTTAGACTTTTTAATTTTCTACAGAGAACAAATTAGCCAATTAGTGTACAAATGTTTAATGTATTTTCTTTTATCTGTGCCCTTTGCCTCAACCTGCACCCGTACACAGTACATGCTTACCCATTTCTTGTCACTTTCAATTGTGGCCTAAACTTATAACTGCCCGAGTTGCCCACTTTTAGATATCTATAATTACTTGTGTTCTCTCCTGTCTTATTTTGAAGGCCTGGGCTCACTGAATGAATGGCTACTGAAGGTTCGGGCTCAGGCTCAGGCACGAGCCTGGGTTCGACGGTTCAGTCACTTCCTCCGCCACGCCCGAAATCGCCACCAGATTTGTATGGGAGACGTAGGGAGACGATTAGACTTCAAGTACTTGAAAGAGAGAAAAGTTTACTTGAGGTTAGTGTACTGTACTTCGTTGTTTATGCTATAAATTCACTTGAATGATGTATGATAACCTCTATGTTTAGAGCTCCATACATATTATTATTTATTTGAAGTATTTTGCTTACTCAATGAAAATTCTTCATGTAATTAATATAGCTGTATTTTTTTCAATACGAGTCATGTAACGGTATTAATTAAATGGATGTATTAAAAAGAAATTCTTTTTACACTCTAAAGAATAAAGAATACAGAAACAAAAATTATAAAAATTTAATATTCTAAAAATTTACATTGAAATCGTCTAATAAGATTCAACTTAAATACGAGAAATGTTGCTCCAAGAGAAGAATCACTCTATCCATTAGTCTTTAACTCTATATAGTTAACTTGATGAGTTTTGAAGTAACCTAAACAAGTCTCTTTTAGTAAATGATGGTCTGTATGTCGATTTGTCGCATATTTTCCTTAATAAATGAATCACGAACAAAATAGGTACTTTAGAATATCCTCCGTAAGCATTAAGTTAAGAATGGAGACATTGTTTTTATGTCCAAGAGGTGTAGGGTAAGTTCGTAAGATTGTGTGCGTCTTTCAATTGTACCTAAGAATATATCTCTTCTCAATTTTCATGGCATGAGTTTCCCTAGCAGGCGAGTCACAACGGGTATGCGCATTTTCATTTATAAAACAATGTTCAAATCTAAGAAATATGTCATATGTTTTTGGTGTCCAAGTGCTCAAGAGGGCAGCTTGAATGATTGTGCATGTCTTGGCATTTCTGGGCGTACACTTGGTAGTTGGTAGGACTTGGATGTTGCCGAAATCTTTTTACAGTGGCTAACTGTCTACTGAAATTGTTGGGTTGGGACTTCCTCCTTTCCGCTGATGAAAGTTTTAAAAGATTCTTATCGTAATATAAAAAATAATATTTTTAAGTGGATCTTATTATATGCATAATTTTTTTCATTTTTTTTTTCTTATTTTAAGTTGTATCTTTGAAACCGTAAAAAGTTAAATAGGGCAAAAATACAGTGACATAGTATAAATTGTGGGAGAATTGAGAAACTGTTGCCTTGGAAAAAGGGTGTAAACTCTGATTTACTTTCTACATTTATTTTAACTTCAGGACTTTTTTTACTTTTTTTTTTTTGGAATTTTGAACTGTCCTATATTGGTATTCTGATAATTCTCTGGACATAGCTCGAAAATTGCATCTCTTCCCATTCATTTTTGTCGAGACAAAGATTTTTTTTTCTTTTCATAGCTAAAAACGTGCTTTAAAATGTCAGTATGACTAAGACTATATGACACCGGACTAAAGTAACAAAAAAAATGTTGATTTTTTTTGTTTATTATGGATAGTACTTGTTTCAACATGTGAAAGAAGAGTCCCATATTTTAGAAAATGAATTTTTATCACAAAGTCTTCCCATTGAGACGTTACAAGATACGTACTTTACATGCTTTTCCGTACTAGGCAAGTGGATACGTCGTCAGTTAACTTTTTAAGATATGTGCCTGGCTATTAGACAGCAGTGGATATCAAAGATTTGTTCGACCTTAAGAAGTGAGTATGAGTATGTCTAGGTTTATTGCACGGAAGGACAAATGGAGTAACTTACTATGAAGTAGTAGGGACTATTAATGATCAACTTTCATAAATATAGGTTATAGCTTGTAAGTGACAAATTGGTCATATGATTAATTCGGGTTGTATTGGGGTTATGAGTTATTTGATTCGGGTTCGGTTTAAGTTTGATCTACTTTGTTTATTGTCAATTAATGACATAAAAAAATGATTCAACTTTAGCCCTAGTAATCTTAGTTCAAGCCAATTATTTAGTATCTGGTGCAGTTGAGTCATTTTAGGTCGCATCAGTTTTGCCATGTTTTATAGAAATACGTTAAATTTAGTTAAGTCATAAAATTTATACTGATTTTTTTTGGATTACTGAATTGTTATTGGCAATCTTGTACAGTTGATTATCCTTGCATAGTTGGTATCTTAATGTTATATACTCAGTGATACACTAGTAAACTTCAATTATTTAAACTTAAAATTAGACATACCAAGACACAGATAGGGTAGGTGCCTGCAGGTGTTATCAATACTGTACTATTTTTACAACAGTACTAATTCCTACACAATCAAGTTGCTCTTGTACTGTATTCTGAACTGAAAATAGCTATAGAAATTATTTACCCTACTAAGTAGATTCAGTAAATTGCTCGAGATGCCAATGGGGTCTGTGGATTGGGGGGCAAATGTAGGCCACTAGTAGATGTACCCTTAAATGGTTATTCATGGTAATCCCTCCAGCCTCCCAACTACCAGTTACTCCCAAGAGCGATAAATTAGGGATATCTCTGGCGAGAAAGGTTACCTAACTTGTACTGATTCACATCAGATTAAAATTAGTTACATTGTCTCACAAGAAGGTACATAAATATAGGCTTTGCTTGATAACTGGCTTTTTTCTGCCTTGTATACGAGTTTATGCTTAATTTATGCGACACCTAACTATATATTGAGTATTTAGCCAATGATTTTTTTTGCTAAATGAATTTTTCAGATGACTTAATGGTGTTTAGTTGTTTGACCTAAACATTCGTCAATTAGTGAAAATATTGATTGAAACAATCCTATAAAAATACCTCACAGTACTACCTTGTCAATAGTGGAATGCTACTAGTTGATCACTTGTTTCCCGTATCATTATTTTGGGGTTATGACTTATGAGACTTTGGCTTATTACAAGGGTTGGGTCAAGTAGTTAAGAGACTTGGACTAAGCTTGAGCCCATGTGTGTATCTATGTGCTATATCCAACCAAAAACGTAGGATGTACTTCATAAAAGACTATAACAGAAGTAGAAGTTGAGCATGCTTTACTGTCAGTACTTTAAATATCATGAATTTATTTGAAGTAAATGATCGCTTCAATATCAATGCTTCAGCATTCTAACTAAAATTTCTTGCAAGCAGGAGGAGTTGAAATTTGCCAGCCGTATTCAACCTGCCTCCAGATGCTGCAAAGAGTATGCATGGTTTTGCAATAGCCTTGTATAGCATCTGTTAATTTACCCCTTAGCATATGCTAACATTTGCAAATTCATATTGGAAAAAAACTAACTTTGTGTACCTGATTATTTGGCAGGATTGCTGATTTTGTCACAGCAAAAGCAGATCCATTGCTTCCAATGTAAGACGGCTTTTGTATATTCATACTCACTTGCAACTTGTAAGTTTTTCATCACTTAACCTTGTGGTGTTTACCCTGCATACAGAAACCGGAAAATCGGCATATCCTGCCATCTATGGAAGTGGCTCTGGTGTGTATTATTTCCATTTCTCCGCTATCTTAAACTTACAAGCTCAGCTCAATGCATTTTGCAGTTGCATGCTTGCATCAACAATACTACACAATCAGTCATCTATTGTCTAGGTAGTTTGATATCAAGGAACATGTTTTACAGAATTATAGAGAAATTGTAGAACTTGCTGAAGTTATTATTATGACTGGTTCTTGGCAAATATTGCGACTGAAAACATGACACTTTCTTCATCGTAATAATAAAATGGAACATAGTACTTAATTTGATGTCAATTTAAGGAATTAAGCTGAATTATGTTACCATTCTGTGCATCTTTTGTTAAATTCTTAGTTATAGGAGTCAGTGAGGGTAATGCCAGAAAGTTCAAAGCTCTCTTATTAATTAAAAGAGTGATCGATTAATTAGGACGAGTTAAATATGGCCTATTATCAATCAAACTATACAGAGGCATTTTGTTGTTTTAGGGGAAGTAGTACAATCATTCAATCACCTTGAAAACAGATCACTCAAAAAAGAGGGAAAATGGAGGGATTGTGTATTACTTTGACAGTAATTTATAAATATAAAAATACAAATAAACAAGAGCAGAGGAAAAAGATTCTAAACATTCCTACATCTTGTATCTTTTTCAATTCATCATAAATAGGATTCCTTCGCATTCATGAATGCTGATGTGCTATAACATCCTTATGAAATAGAATATTAGGAGTTGCCTTAATTTTGCGTTTGTGTTGAGGACTTCCTTCAATGTAATGAATATGCAGTGGGTCTTCGTGCTTCAAGTTTTCATGGGTTTGCTGCTGTACTGGGTGCGCCAGCTGCACTTTCCATCTCAAAGCACCGCAATGCTGTTCTTGTCAATTAAGGGACTGCACCTCGTGCATCAGCTGTTCTTTACCCAAATGTAACTGTTGGTGTAGTAATCCTTGCTCCTGCCGCTGTGCCAAGAACCCTTGCCGTGGAAGCTGTGGAAGTTGCACTAGCTGTAGCAGCTGTGAAAACATCGCTAATTGTTGCAGCTGTGGGAATTGCGCTAGTTGTTGCAGTTGTGGAAATTGCGCTAGTTGTTGCAGTTGTGGAAATTCCGCTAGTTGTCGCAGTTGTTTGAAGTCTCTACCTTGCTTTGACTGTTGTAGCTGTGAATGTAAAAGTTCTTGTCCTAAACGCCCAACATGCTCAGGGTTATGCAATTGCTCCTGTCCAAAATGCCCAACATGCTCAGGGTTATGCAATTGCTCCTGTCCAAAATGCCCAACATGCTCAGGGTTATGCAATTGCTCCTGTCCAAAATGCCCAACATGCTCAGGGTTATGCAATTACTCCTGTCCAAAATGCCCAACATGCTCAGGGTTATGCAATTGCTCCTATCCAAAATGCCCAACATGCTCTGAGATTTGCAATTCATGTTTAAGCTGTTTTGGCGGTATAGCAAAATGTTGCTGCAGTGATAACTGCTGTATATGCTGTTAGCTTTTAACTGAGATTGCGAACGTGAAGCCTTTTTGCTCATTTCTTACTCACGTTTCTCTCAATATATATTCAGTTGATAGGAAGGGATGAGGCAGCAACGCAATATCAACATTAGGCCCTACTAAAGAAAATTATTAAACGTAAAACTAGACATTTTGGATGATTAGTGTGTTTGATTAGTGCATAAATATTCACTTAGGGCAATGCTGATGAAGTTCGCAGTCGGGTGTCAGATACCACCCCCAAAGGGCCAATGACTTCTCTGAACTATTTCAGATTATGTTTCAATATAATGCAATGCAATTAACAGCAGGAAAATAAATTACTAGAGGAATAATACAAGTCTAGAAAAACAGCTGAAATTTCTCTGTGATTAAACTATCAAACATACCAGAGATTAAGATTCCTTCCATATTACTCCCTAACCCAGTTTCTGTCACATTACTTGGGCAACATTAATTGAAAAGCTACACTAATAATTATATTCTCAACACTAATATAACCTCTTGAAATCAACTATCACACTTGCTTCCTTGTTGCTGTGGCACCATCATGAAAATGTAAATCTGATGCTAACGCAAACTACAACGGTATAGAGATCATGAGCAACATACTTTGCTCACTCCAAACCCAGTTACAGCCGCTAGCGAGCATCTCGAAGTGTGACGCTGCAGAAAATGCAACCACCCAGCTAGGAAATGTAAAACTTACAGTACTTGAGTCCATGTAAAGGAAACCGGACTTCTAACATGATTTGTCTTGCTGCTCCATAAAAGAGACCCAAAAGCATTTCCCGTAGCGGGAGGTGTTTTTCCCTTTCTCGCAACAAAAGTAACAGTGTATTTTTTCTTCTCACCAACGTTCCTGAAAAGAAGCCTGGCAGGCCTCACCTTCACTCCTACTGTTGGAGGTGCATCAACATGAACTTGGTAGAGAGTTCTGGCAGCACCCACATTGGTCAATTCACGAGTATAACTTACAGTCCTTGATTTGCCAAATAGGACTGAGAATGATGGGTAGTTTAACTGGCCTGGATCTGACAGTTTCTTTGAACAGGTAATGTTTGGCCTCTTGGCAATGATTTGGCGGTGCAATGGGGTGTAGTCCAATGTGCAGAGAAAGGCAACGTAGTCATTGACTGAGAGGTCATACACTAACCCTGGAGACAATGCCTTTTGGGGATCCACATGACCAGCTCCATGAGTCCACGGGTTGGAGAGAGAACCATCGGTGGCATCATGAAGTGGGTTTTGCATGTTGTCATGGTTGTAGGCGGTGGTCATGAGAGCAGATTTGATTGCACTTGGACTCCATTCAGGATGTGCAGCTTTGAGCAATGCTGCTAAGCCACTAATGTGTGGGCATGACATTGATGTACCTGTAGTTATCATCACATATACCAGAGTCAGCAGCCACCCGGTTTCTCAAATGATTGAATAGAAAATGGCTCCCATAAAAAATGGCCACACAAGGTTCCAAACAAATACATCCGATGTCAAGAAAATATATTTTTAAAAGCTTTTACGATATGGAGAAGATTGTGAGAGACATCATGCAAAAATAAAAAAGTTGGGACCATGAAAGCAAATAAAGGCAGCATAGGCCAGCTGTAATTCTAGTATCTCCTTACTCTAAAAACCGCAAATCATGTTTCTGCATTAACTTTTTACGCACTAGCAAGCCTCATCATAGAGACCCAACACTGCATACTGACTACAAAAAGGAATCCTCACTTTGTAGCATAGACTACTAATATGTCCTAATCGCATTGACCACACAACCTTCATGGTAGGAATCAATAGTTAGCATGCTGCCAAGTATGTTGGATTGCTAGTGCATTCTATATATAGTCGAAAACTTATGCAGAAGATGCTAAACATTGATAGAACACAGAAGTTTACTGGACGACATAGTGCAAACTGCAAAGGTGGGAAAAATTAAAGATGGAGTTAATGAAAGCCAATAAAAGTTGCATGTGCCAGCTAAAACCACAATTATGTTGCCTGCTTTTACTTTTTCAAAAGTTTTAATTATGAGTAAGCCTAATCATTTTACTCAAGTGGGCTATGAGAGGGGCATCCCCCAGTAGAACAAGGAAGACATTTCCTGATCAGATTGACACAGGTTTTTGGAGCACATATGATGGGAGTCAGCAACTCAGAATGGCAGCAAACCTAAAACAGATAATCCTTTATTCGGATCATAGATGATGGAATCAGCAACTATTGATATTAACAAACCTAATTTCTAACTCGGATCAAGGACGACTTAAAAAGTATTAAAAGTAAGAATCTTCAATTCTAATTCATAATTAATATTAACATAAAATCTAGGCAAGCAAATCAAACAACATCAAGGCTGAAAAGTACCAGCTCCATTGATACATTTTGACGAGGTTTTCACTTCAGATCCAGAAAGTAATTGCTTCAAAGTACAGTATGAGTTTACTCAGAGAGCAAAGCCAGCCAAACCGTGAGACGTAATCACAAACACAGCCATCAAGGAACTAAATTATTGACTAATTTCAGTAAATACTATTGAAATCAGGACTATACTATGCTTCTATGGAACCTGCGCCTTCTAGCAGGTAACCAGAGAGGGGTCAAAAACCCAAGGAATTTTGCACAAAAACAGGAAAGCACTTTCGTGAAGAATTATAGTATCATGCTTATTCGAATTAGAACTAACCATGTATATAACATGTTAAGCATCACACCACTAACTACTAGTCAGTAGTGCACAAAAATATCATGCAGATTTTATCAACAGTCATAGAAGTCACACAAAGAGAGAACTATAACACTAGCTCGAACCAAACATCCACATTTCAGTACTCCTTCCTATCCCTCATAAAAGTCATGCCCTCCAATAAACTTAAATAGCATTAATCTCAATACATTATTCAATAGATTCAACATTCAAACATTTTAAATAATTGAATTGGTTAATAGTGAGTGATCTCCATATCTTACACGATGCTAATTACTGGGCATTTCCAACACTGACGATTGCCAAAGTTCCAACATAGGCAAGAGAATAGTTGTCAGTTTGTCACCGTGAAAGCGATCCAACACTAGTGTAAAATTGTAAGAATTCAGTACTATAAGTGATCCATTACAGTCCTAATCAGCCCTGCATTCAATAATCAATACACAACAACCAAGTTTCCAAAAACAGAAACATAGCCAAACATAGTAGGTATGGAGTTCCATAATTCAACAACCAAACAATGGAAAAATTCAATTACTAGAAAACATAATGTACCTGACATGATGTTGAACTGGGTCTTCCTAGTATCTGTATCCAACCCAGTTGGTCCAGCACTCTCAGACCAAGCAGCCAAGATGTTAACCCCAGGCCCAATCACATCCGGCTTCATAATCTGTGGCGTAACCATATTAGGCCCACGAGAGCTAAACGCTGCAACAACCGGAGATGGCCTCACATTCAACACGGTTCCTCCGAAACTCAACACGGCCGTGGCCTTCCTCCCAGCACTCCTCGCATACTCCCTTATCACCTCACCAACCTTCATCCCGACCGCCACGGCCGGAATCAAATGACTATCCGCCACCAACTCCTCACCACTCGCAGCCGTATTCGCCAATATCATTCCAACCCCACCAGCCTCCTTCACCACCTGACCTTTCTCTACCCTAGCGTTCACCCCACGATCACACAACACCACCTTCCCCTTCACCAAACTCGAATCCAACGACCCGGCCATGCACAAATTACTTGACCCATTTCTCCTACCAGCACCCCCGTACACTAACCCCACTGATTTCAAACCCATTCCTTTCCCACTGTAAAGGGAAACCCCAGTAAACTTCTTCCCATTTCCTAATATAGCAAAAGCGGGGAAATCCCGATCTAGTGTTCCCGCCCCAACGGTCATAATCCACGGCGCCGTGTTCGCAAGCGACGCCCTTGTGGGCCCACTGTTACCAGCCGAGCAAGAGATGAAAATACCCTTCTCCATCGCCGCAAAAGCGCCGATAGCGATAGTATCGCGAAAGTACGGCTCTGATCCACCTCCCAACGAAAGCGATAGAACGTCAACTCCGTCGGAGATCGCCTTGTCAATTCCGGCAAGTATATCTGATCCGAAACAGCCCGTCTTGAAGCAGACCTTGTAAGCCGCTACTCTCGCACGGGGCGCCATCCCTCGTGCAGTCCCACTCGCGTACCCCAGCATACTAGCGTTCCCCACATGCCCCCCAGCGGCGGTGCTCGCCGTGTGGGTCCCATGTCCGTCAGTGTCGCGCGGTGAAACGACGTCGTCCGTGTTGAGGATTCCTCCGGAAGACATCCTGTACCCGTGCGAGAAGCTCCGTGCGCCGACGAGTTTTCTGTTGCAAGCAGAGAGAGGGAAATCTGGGCCCACCTCGCACTCCCCCTTCCACCGAGCCGGCACAGGGGGCATCCCAGAGTCGTCAAACGACTTCGACTCGGGCCAGATCCCGGTATCGAGCACCCCGATGATGACATCAGACGCATCAAGGTTATCCCCAGCGGCGAGACCCTCTCCGGCGACATCCAACCCCAGAAACTCGGGGGTTCTAGTCGTGTGAAGAGTGTACAGGGTATCTTCATACACCCCGAAAACGTTGTCGTTCAGACGAAGCGCTTCGGCTTCGGAAACCGTCAAAGTAGCGGCGAAACCAGAGTAGGAGTCAGAGTAAGAGTACAGTATAGAAGGAGAAGAGGTTGTAGATTCAGATGAGTCAGACGAGAGAGACTGGAGATTAGAGGAGTACCATTCATGGTAGGAACCGAAAATATCAGGCTTTTGATGTTGGTTCATGTGAATGATGTATGTCGTGCGAAGAGAAGAAGAAGGGAGACATTGGAGGAGAGTGAGTGAGAGGAGAAGGAGGAGGGAGTAGATCTTGAAGACGGACGCCATTGTCGAAGTGAATGTGGAAAGAGTGGGAGGAATAGCTTACAGTCGCAGTGAAGAAGCGACTGTTGTCGTGGAAGGGGAAAAGCAGTGAAATGTTGTCGGGGTTTATAGTGATTGAATTTTTGAAATTGAAAGTGTTTATTGGTTTTTTTTTTTTTTTTACTGCAACTGCCATTGTTTTGTATTTTTTGTCATTTTTTAATTAGTTAAGTGAGGAATGTGCTGTCAAATTTATGGATTGTGGGCCCGAGTTTTCACGTAAATTTCTCTACTTTATTTTTTACTCCTGAAAAAATCTAGGTAGTGCTGCAGTATCAAATTTATTTTAAAATAACTAATCCAAAAATTATTTATTTTTTAATATGTCTTCTGATTATACATTAACGACTCGGATAAAGGCACTATTTTATTTACCTTCTTTACATACGATTCGTTATTATAAGATCGATAAAATAAAGGTTATGTAAGAATAATTTATAATTACAATAAGTTTAATTGAAAATTTGAGATGGATCGTGAATTTTTAAAATTCATTATTAATTTTCACAAGTGAAATGAGTTAGGCAAAAAATGGAGCACCAATATTACATAGAATTGTGAGATGTGTTGTAATTTGGTAAATTCTAGCTCAAATTACACTATTTTTTACAATTTTTCATAAAATTATTACTTTATTAAATCATTTTTTAGCAAAAATGATATTTGAATATATAAAATGTGGTATGTTTTTCTTACTATATTCATCCATTACATTTTAGTATTTGAATTTAGGTGAATTGAACCTATTTGATCTTAACTTAGTAATTCATATGAAATTTCCCGAACTATTTTAAAAAAAAAATAAGTGTAGATAAGAAGTATATAAATTGAACAAAACTATAGACTTATACTTAATGCAAAAAGTGATTAACATCTTATAGTTTGTCTTGCTCAACTTACTTTCAATTGCATATTGTCACGAAATATTATCACAACTTTGAATAATATAGGCTCACATATATGTTGAAAATATTTATATATAAGTTCGTTCGTAATTGGATCCTTCAATAAAAAATTTTTAAATTGTCTCATCGGACATATTACTACATGCTTCGTTTAAGATATGACTAGCTAGCATATATGCAAGTGATATATCATACAAATACTCGAAAAGTGACGGTAATTAACAACTATAATGTATTTATCAACACAAAAACTGTGAAGGCGATTAGTATGTCAAGGTTGTCAACCAAAGCTGAAGACAATTAATATGAAGTATAAAGAATACTTGCATGATGCATGACAATGATGAGTTGATGACTATATATTACTCCATCTATCCCACTAAGTTTGTTACATTTTTTCTGTTGAAATATCAACTATTTTTGCTACATTTCCTTTTATGTCCCACTAAAATAGCTTTAATATTCACTTAATTTTTCCAACTTTTTCCCTTACCCTTAAAAAAGTGCATTTTGTGAAATGTAGGAAATTTAACGGAACAGATGAAGTATATAATTGAGAGTTATTGACCTAATTATTGTTGAATTTATGAAACTGTACAACGAGTAAAGTGAAAGTTATTGTGAAAAAAATAAAAGTTTAATGAGAACTGTTCAACACAGATCGATTGCTAAATATCTTATTATATCTGTCACATTTTCAGAACTACTAGTTCAATAGTTGGAAGCCAACATTAGAAGCTTAACAAAATAGAAAAATGTAGGAGTTTAGAATAGACAAGTTAATAATTATATAAAGTATGTCATGCAAGTAAAAGGCATAGGGTAAATGGAATGGGCGTCACTATCACCGTATAACGGCTACATTACCGCATCATTGTTGTCTTAAATAAATCGATAGGCGACTTGCCTCTTTATTTCACCTTTTGACTAAGAAAGCCTCGTCGGGGGAGTTATGGGCGGAGTAACGGATACCGCTACCCTACATATGTGGAATGTATTTTATTTTAGTGTCTTCCATTTATTAAGGATCCCATTTATTGATAGGTGGACAAGAAAGACAGGTCCAAGTTGCCACTAGTCACTGTGAAAGAAATACAGTAAGACAGCCGTTAATTGCATATATATTTCTATTTAGCTACTTTTAGCTAACTAGGTGTAGAAATAACACCTTGATTATCTACCGTTTAATTTGATGCATAGTAGATTCTTGCTAATTAAAAACCCGATTCAATTATTGATATTGAGAGTTTTGTAAACGAAACTGCAAAAAGAATAAGAACAATGTTAGTGGGATGGCTAAGTCGCCGGTTATGTCCCTCTTTTTAAAACTTTCACGGTATTGCCTTAAAGAGTGCAAGCGGTTTCAATAATGATCGAATGTTCCCCAGAATTAAATAGCTTTTGCGATGATGTACTAATGGACTTGCACTAATCTAGCTAACAAAGCATCAAAAAAACTAAGGAAACTGCTCGAAATTTTAGGGGGGGCGGGGGACTGGTGTTTCTATGTGGAAAAAAGTGATGCTCAAGTGCTTGATGAAATACGGTTTATAGAGGAGCTCAAAGGCAAAGAATAAGTAGAAAAATGGTAAGTATTAAGAACGTAATTTAAGTTTAAAACGTTGAGCAATAATCACGACCATTAATTACATAACCGTTGCGTTCAAAATCAGTGTTTAAAATCGTAATCAAAGCAGCATTGAAATATAATAAAAAATAACCTAAATGTGTATGTGTTGTTGGGTTGGTTAATTCGTTCCTTCTCACTAGAATGAATAACCCCCTTGGGTCATACCCAAGAGTATAGACACAATTGTATATAAAGTCATTCAAAATCTAATAAAATTCATGTTTTAATAGAACACATAATGTTCCAATATTATACCCAAATTCTAAAATTTTATACAAAATTCTAAAATTTTCAAGAGATCAAGTCCCTTGGACATATGAAAAGATCCACCCGGAGTACAATTAATATTCCTTTTGATAACTACATATTACCACCTTATATCACCTTTTCATCCTACACATAAGTATAAGATTATATTTCAGTTTGAGAAGATTTATGATCATATACTAATAGTATATACTAGTCACTTAAAATTTAAAGGACGTAGTACCAATCATTTATATTACTCGATCATGCACTTTCAAAGTTACAAGACTACACAGCATAAGAGTTGCTGTAGGCGGTATGATTAATGGGCACAAAGTGCGGGATGAAGGAGTGGATCTGTGGATGTGTTAGTACAACTAGCATCCACACACTCCTAGCAGTCCTAAGTTCAATTACGTTGACTTTTAGAGTCATATTGTTAAGTGTATTCAATTCAATTCTGAATTATACAGTGTTCATTTATAGATTAGATTGTTGTGGTTGCACATGAAACAGATGAACTCACTCACCTTCTAATTATTTGCTTAAGTTCTCTACTGTTATTAAGTATTTTACCCGTGAATTATGGCATCATCGTTCATTTTTTTTTTGGAAGACATCATTCACATTTGAAGTGCCATATTTTGATAAGCGTATCTGATGTGAATGCAAGAAGTAGACCGTTGCTCCTGCGGCTTACTTTAATTATGCATTTAATTCTCCTCACTGTTACTGATGTTATGTATCTTTGATGTATTAAAGAATTTTTATAAGTATTTGGCATGTAATTGAAATGAAATTTCGCAAAGTAGAACTATTCTACTATTTATTGAAAGGAGAGAAGTAAAAAAAAGAAAGATAGTTTTATAAATATTAAATATTACTCCCTCCCAAATTAGTTTTGACACTTACCCAAATATATACTTTAATGTATGTTATTATTTGGTTATAAGTTTTTTATTTTATTGGAAGGGTAGATATAATACTTCCTCCTTTCTTTTTGTTCTTCTCAGATTTCTCATTAGAAAGTTTTATAAAGTTCTTCTACTTTGAATTTATTCTCCTCTAGGCAAATATTTTATCATAAATTAATACTTTCGTTGTCTTTTTTTTACTTACTATATTTTTCTCAAATGAAAATCTCAATTTATTTGTTACGTATCTAAATTAGGCATATGACAATTACAACTATACTCTTATGTTTGTGACCATTTACTACATTGCCCTTAGTTTTTACCTTAATCAACTCAACCGCCCCTTGCATTTGGGTCCCCCAAACCATAATCTCTTACTTTGCCTCATTTCACTTAAGGCAACCTTGACCATTGTCCTCTCTCTTGTCCGTCACTTTTCCTCTACAAAAACTCATCTATCTCTTATTCTCGATAATTTTTCGATTTTTTCACCAAATTAATAATCTCCAAATCAATCCCTACAATCATTTGGTACTCAAATTACATACTTAATGCGAGATTTATCATAAGATTTACGAAATTTGGGATTGTTTTCTAATTTTGATTCTTTGGACTATTGAGCCATGGTTGCCAAAAACCTAGGTGGAGAATCTCTTATTAAACCTTCTTACTTTGGTTTTGAAGAAGATCCCTTATTACCATGTGAGATCCAATATTTATATGACATACTTGATGAATTGGTTGCAGAATTGGGAAATCCCATGTTGGAGAGGAACGTGGCTTCTACTTCCATGGTCTGTGGGCTTCATTTATAAGCACCCCTGAAACGCCACATGAAAACACTCTCGAGCCACCACTATGGGGATTTAAATCATGGTTTACTTACTCTTATTGATACTCTAATTGGCAAGAACACAAGTATCAAAGCATTGAGAACTCTGTGAAAAAGGAATAAGGCTTTTACATATTAATTTGTTTGGAAATGCAAATCTATTTTCCTGTTTTTGTTGTTCTGTTTTGAGTTATTGATTTGTTTTCCCCTTGTGTGAATAATTGACTGTTGATTGTATTGGTTAATTGAAGTCTTTCCAACATTATTAGGATCTATATGTTGTTGCTTATCATTTCTAAGTCAGTCGTTCCAGTAACCCCTAGATATTTCATGTCTTGAGGGATGGCCAACATTATCGATGACTCGATTTGTGAAGCTTGTTAAGCTCATTCAATTCTAATCGTTCTAAGCCGCTCTAGAAACATGTGTTGATGATGTTGAGGCTAAACATTGGAAAATATGTTCTTTATGATAAATGTACTAGTCTCATACGACAGTGCAAAGAATACATTATGTGCATGCATAATTTAAAGTGTTTGAAACCATTAGTAAAAGGTTTTATAGTATTGATTACAGTAAAAGTTCCACTAAGCAAAAAGCTAGTTTTGTCACCTATTCATGGTTGCCCGTATGTTTAAAAGCTAAGTTCTTTACTTGCATAATTTGTTTAATTACAAAAATGTTCCCTATCTAATTAGTTTGCATTTCACCTCCACAAAAAAATTTGCATGTTATTAGTTATTGATGTGTTCATTACTTATGTGTTTAGCTTGACTCTAAGTCTAAGTCTAAGTTTTTACAACTGCGTCTAATGCCTTCTTGTTCTTCTAGGTCATATTTATGTCCTTCTTCAACCCATAACTTACATTCTTCAAGAGATCCTCTGAAACATGACTTGAACCTTTGAAACATGACTTGAAGTAGGCAACACTCCTCTTCTTTCAAGTGATTACAATGTGTGGTATGTGGTAGTTATTATTACCTTTGGCCTTCAATATTTCTTCCATGCATTGATGTAGAGTCAAAAAAATGTGATTGATTAACTTAGGATCATAGTCATTGTATGCGTGTTCCATTACTTCCACTAGTTTATCCACACTCATTGGTGCTATTTAGTTCTACAGTGATTGTATTACCCTGAAAATACCTAGATCAAGTGCATTGAGGTTAGGAGTTTGTGTAGACTATAACTAGCCTAATATAAAACCCATCCTAGGTAGCTTCTTATACAAATTCTAGATCATGTTTGCTTATGTGTGGCTTTGTATTGTCCTGCATTATCCATATATGCTTGTTACCCCAAGGTGGCCACTTGGCCCTACTTGTAGGAGTATGTATAAAAGCATCTTTTCTTTGATTACTTCTTTGGTTACACATGTTGTAGGCTTAGTTTTCACTATGCTTGTTGGTCTGTTTTTTTGTTGAACTCTTTGCTAGGACTAAATCTGTGAAGGGAAATATCTCTATTTTTCCATCGAAGACCACATCACCATTTGGGGTAATATGTGGCCTTGCCACTACTGCAATGAACAAAATCTTTATGATGAATCTTTTGCTCATACATTTCCTTTGTTGCTCTTTCTCATCTAATGCTAATTAGTACCTTATTGTGATCCTAGACATGTAAAATTACTTTTCATCCACATAGATGACATTGTACATGTTTGAAAACCTTGGATTTGTTTTGATAGTTGCTGGAACAATTGCATTCAAGCATCATATTACTCTTGCAATCCTTTGTGCTATTGAAAGGTCTAGTTTGATGGCATTTATGTGATTTTTTATATGCACCTCTCTAGATAAGCTTGTGTAAAGTTGATATGTGGATTCCTAAACTTGCAGCATATGCTTTTATTATATATTGTTCTTTAATTAGTGGAATCAGCTTTATATCATATAGATTAATTGAAATTCTTTTTCTACCCACTCTCTTTGTTTTAAGTTTATGTAAATTGATTGGTTCATTTGCTATCATTTGTGCTCTGACAATTTGCCAAACTCTATTAATAACTTTGTACTCTTCAGCTAGCTTGTTGATACAACCTTTTGGTAGCTTCTTGATATTATTTGGTGGTAACTTGTGCACAATATTTTTGCAACTTGTCAGCAACTTTTGCTCTGTATAAGTTGCTTTACACATAATACCTTTTTTGGAACTATAAAATGACAAATCTTCTGTTTGTTCTTCTTCTAAGTGACTATTAAAGTAGTTGTAGTCATTGACTCTTGCATTTGAGGTATGTTGACCTAATCCATATGCCATCTAGTTCTTCAGCATATGTTGATTCATTGAAGTCAAACACTAGCCTTGTTGGCACTAAGGCAGTTAGTTTAATGGATTTTTGGGCTCATCTGAAAGCTGTTGGAAGGCTCCACCACGGTTGGGCTTGACGGGATTGACATGATGCACCTTAGAGCTATTCAATAAATTATACCTAATATTATTTGATTTTACTAAAAATGAAAAGAAAATTTCAAGGTAAATTTATAAATCACTCAATGATGAAGCTTAGCTAACCCGAGAGTGATAATGTCCTAACCCTTCCCCCCACAACCCACTGATGTTGTTTGATAAGTTGGTTTTTTTTGAGGAAAATTTGTTTTATCATTTTGTAATAAAATGTGGATGTACGAGGAAGTAGTAGTCATAAATGTAGTTGTGTATATAGTGGAATTTTTATAGATGCTGTAATTCATGTTATGTTTTCAATATTTGGAGCCAAAAGGGCCAATTTTGAAAAGGCAAAAAAATCGAGAACTTTAATTGACTTTCCCTCTAATTTGTAAATGTGTCATAATTGTTTTTTGTTTAAGTACATGTGGTTCCCTTTTGGAATAATTTCCCTCCTAAGAAATGGTGAAATCACTATATATAACAAATAATAAAAGACAGAGGGAGTATATTATTCTTCTTTATGTACTTCAATTTCCTTGGTGTACGTACTCACTTTTTTTTTATTTTGATGCTCTTTTCTCTCTCTCAAATAATTTTATTTTAATTTTAATTTATAAAACCATGATAATAAGAAAGAATTCTATTATTTTATTGTTTATTTCTCATGAACATATACTAAAATCAATGTTCATGTAACATGCTTTGGTTACTCCCCTGATTCCAATAATGAGAAGGAGAAAAAAAGAAAGGAAAGGATTTTAAGAAAGAAAGATATTTTTAATATTATATGTGAGAGGTGGGAGCTTTACTTTCTGATAGTAAGAACAGAGATAATTAAAATATTCGTAATTTTTTTAAATAAAAGTGTAAAAAATAATTTAAAATATATGATAAAAGAAAATGTAAAAGCTAAATTAGGATAAAAGAAATAATAAATTATATATGATTTTTTCTATTCGCTCCTATCATTTTAGTTAATTATTTATGCCCTATTTGGATTGCAAGAAAGGAATGGAATGGAATCATGATTGATACTTGGGAGGAATTGAATCAATTTAAGAGAATTGTTTGGTTAAGTACAAGAATGAGTTTAAAACCCTCTTCAGTTGTTTGGTTTAACAGAGGAATGAGATTTAATTCCTTACTTATTTGGTTCAAACATGAATAACTGTAATCTTGATATTAACAATAAAAATATTTTTATTTTATTATATTCACAATATTAAAACTAAGGGTGTCAATTCAGGTCCACAGGACAGTTTTGGGTGGACCCATTGCGGGTCGATGCTTATCGCTTCGGGTTAAATCGGGTCAATTTGGCCTATCGGGTCGGGTTGGATCAGGTCAAATCAGTTATTTACTTGCTCGGGTTCGGGTCAGCTCGTATTTGGTTTGGGTTAATGTCAATTTAGGTTAATCTGGGTCGGTTCCTAAACGGGTTAAAGCAGGTTTTGGGTTAAAGTCAAGTATGGGCTATTTGTCGGATTCAATCGATTTCGGGTAGTTTTCGAGTCGGGTCTATAGCAGTTCAGACACATATCGGATTTGAGTCTTTAAATATCGGGTCAAATCGGTTTCAGGTTGATTTCAGGTCGGGTTGGGTCGGTTTATGGGTCTAGCTTTTCAAGTCATAATCAGGTCGGGTCCAAGTCGGTTTCAGGAAATTTATTGGGTTGGGTAAGATTTTAACAACTCTAATTAAAATAACTATAAAAATAAATATTATAGAAAAAATTAATAATAATAATAATAATTTATAAATATATTAATTATAATGATAACAATAATCAATTTAATAACTAGAATAAAAATAATAATACCATTAATTATAATAATAATAATAATAATAAATATTATAATAACACGACATTTAAAAGTTGGAGTAGGGTGGCGGGGTTTGAATGAACACTGGCTGAATACTGACTAAAACCAAAGGAATGAATAAGGGGATTTTGGGAGTGTTTGAAATCCCAAAGGGTTTGAAACTCATTCCTTTTTTTTCAAACCAAACAACTTTTAATCAGGAATGAGTTTTAAACCCCATTTCATTCCAGTTTCTCATACCAAACGGGCCATTAGTACTTATATGTTTGAAATCTTGAATGAAGAATATTACTCCATATTTTTAGGTTTGAAACTCATTCTTTTTTTTTTTCAAAACAAACAACTTTTAGTCAGAAATGAGTTTTAAACCCCATTTCATTTCAGTTTCTCATACTAAACGAGCCATTAGTACTTATATATTTAAAATCTTGAATGAAGAATATTACTCCATATTTGAAGAATACCTAGGAAAAGAACAACTTGGTGTGTGAGAACTTTGAGAAAATATCATCGTTGTGTCACGTTAACCAATGTAAAATGTTTGGAAGAAGGGAATGATGGCATGAATAAATGAATAATGAAGGAGACTTTACTGGAAAGAGGAGTGGGGTATTATTGTTTTGTTTTCTTGTACGACCGGTAGAAGAAAGCAACAATCGAAACTTTGTCTACGTAATGTAATTTAGTGCGTTGCACTCTTTTATTTATCTTGAATGTGTTTCCTTTACCTCCTAAAAAAGTTTTCTTGTATAAAAGGGCTTCAATTGCTGTCTCAAATTGCCACACATAATGATTTTTGTGTGATGTAAATTGCAGGTGACTTATCGGTTCAGCACCTATTCACTTGATAATATGTGTCCCTTAGTAAGACTTTCTTGCTCATTAAGCTTCTTTAACGGATACAGATAATCGCAAAAACTCTACATTGATAAAATTTTAAAAGTGCATAAAAAACGGATAATCATTCCTTCCTTGGTTTCCGTGACGATGAAAAGCAACGATATTTATTTGGATACGAATATTTGTTACGATGGCTAAATAATGTACTACTCCGTAAAATATGATGAAAAAAGTCCCTTAAGAATAATTGTAATACTTTTTAATAATTGCACATAACCCTTTTCTTTTTTTTTAATACGTAAGGTAAGAACTTAGAAGGTACGTAGTAGTAGTACTACAAGGTACTATAATAGTCTACACTCTACAGGATTGTTCACTTGCCATGGCTTTAATAGCACCATGCTTGGGGTCTTATCAACTTGGCTGTGCCAAACCACAGTGCCTTGATTATCCATCTATTCAATAATGTTTTGAAGGAGAGAAGATGCTTCAAGCAGCTCAACTCTCCAACCTTGCACTAGCATAAACGTATCTTCAGAAAAACTGAAGACCTGACACCTCAATCATCTACGTAGCAACCTTGATATACCTTCAAGAGAACAGATGAACAATGCATGGAAAAGAACATCCCACAGATTCAACATTAGTGAGGACTAGTGAGCAAATGCTTTCCACAGGTTTCCCAACCATAGAGGGACAACTCCGAGTCCAACTCGCATTCTTCATGGATGGGGAAGTAGCAAAAGAAAGAACATTGATAGTTCAATAGACAACTTACATTTTCAATAGTATGTAATTGATTGACATGCTTCAGTTTTAATCTCTACATCAAACGTATTACAGAATAGGGTAGAACTCACTGAAAGTAGCACTGGCCAATGCATAGCCCATTCGCAATCTAAAACAGGTTAGTTAATAATTGATCTTGTTGGACAGGTATTAATCACGTAGAAAGCTGTAGATTTAGCAGTAAAAGAATGAAGCAGGCTCTCCACAAATCTGCACACACCCCCAAAATTTATGAAGTCCAAGCAACAAGGTTACAGCACTAATGGCCATACTTCTGAAACTCCCATTCACTGTTGTCTGGTAAAGCAAATCATAAACAAGAAAACTCAGGAAAAATAAAACAAAAAGCAAGACTGTTTCGAGGAACAGGTGGCAGCCTAGCAGCCATACCTAAAGGACAGACTTGACGGGTTTTGAGCCATCGGCTGATGCAGTGGAAATGAAATGCATGATTGCAGATTCCTACAAAAACATATCAAACTTTATCCAAGTGAGCATTCATAAATAGGCCACAATAAGTAGATGGATGATTATTTCAGCAAGGAGTATAGGATGTCCAACAAACTGTGAACAAGAGTAAAAATTAATTGGTATAAAAGGGACCCAGAAGTTCATTTTAAATCTAGCAACAAAAATTGTCATTAAAACTTAATTGAGTAGCTAATACCTCCATTATCAACCAAAGAAGCTATAAATTATGATACGATTCATACACACTACTGTACAATATGGGCAGGTCAAAGTATACAAAGCTGAACTATTGGCCACAGACTATTCCCAAAACTGTTTTGGATACACGAACAGGAACACTCTGGAAAAGAAGTGGACAGATTTTCAATCCCTGAACATGATATGGTATTAACAAGGCAATCACAAAAAATCCTATGACTGAAAATTAACAATGTAAACCTATGACCCCGGAAATGACATCCTGCACCTGATAGTTAGCCCCCTATTTCATTAATGTGTCTCATGCCTTAGCAGACAATACCACACAGCCTGCACTAAGTCAACAGTCGATTGGAACAGCATAAATTCCTTGTTTATACATCACCTAAAATTCTTGAACTGAATGAAAAATATTAAACCCGTATTTAGTGATTTTATTGATGTGCCCAACCCAACAGAACATAGTGTTAGCCTTCTCAAGCAGAGTTGCAGTACCCATGGTACATTCATATACTTATATTTTCGTCAACAAAATTAATAGGTAAGAAAAAAAACTATGAAACTTAACACTCTCTCAACCAAAATCCAGCAGAAAGTTAAAACATCAGAATAACTCAACCAGTGCAAAGGTACCTTAGCTTCTAGCAAAAATGAATTACAATACATCAGGGAATGACGTACTAGTATCCTACTTTTTATTTTTAAGGGAATCACATCCTACTAATCATACACCATTCGATCAACTCCACCGAACAATTACCTATACCTAAATTCAACACAAAGCAAGAAAACAATTCATTGTCAACAACATCACCACCCTTGAAAACATAATTCTTATATGTATGATACACAGCATACACAAATACCATCCCAAGCAAAACACAATATCAGATCTAATTGTCAACATATCAGAAAACAGACTAATTCAGAATTTCTCTATCAATCTTCAATAACATGCAGCAAATCTAGTTAAATTCTCATTTCCAGCACAAGCTGACCAATATATATTACCAAAAATTAACCACTTGCTGCTTACACCAGATAATAATATAAAATCAGGTACCTCAGAAATATGTCTAGAGTATGCTGGCCACATTGATGATATATTTTTAATATGGCAAAATGCTGAGTAATAGCGAAAGATATCAAAAGGGATCCTGGACCGAGGGTGTAGTCTATGATATCTATGACTAATTTTTGATTACGTAAATATTTGCCCCAGTACCTGACCTACTGCAACAGACTCTAGCTCCCTCACTCCCCCTAATTCTTTAATATGTCTTGTCCTTATCAGGAATTTAATCACAACCTTCCATAAATCAGCCATCAAGTTACAAAAGACATTTCCAAAATATATAATCCCAAAATTTCTTCTACTATTCAAATGCTGATTGCATTAAAAATTCCAAGTTTCATATAGCATCACTCATGACAGAGAAAACTCTTCCGAAATAAAACATACCATGCCTACCCTATAAACTGCTTTCGTAGATAATATGACAATGACTCACTTAGGTTACCAATTCTGACTTTGGAAACTAAGATTGACATCATATTGTTACATACTATCACGGGACAGCAACAAACAGAAAACTCTTGTATCAATTTTCCCTTTTTCACCATCACTCAGCCAACAGTCATATTTACAGCACCACTAATTCCTGGTTAGAAACTTAGCACATTGCCCAGAAATAGAAAACCATCAAATTCCAACAATGAAAGAGTAGAAGTCTCATACCAATCTTCACAACATCAAACACAACATAAATCCTCCTCTTTTATCCCCATAAGTTCTATTCAGTTCTTCAGCAAACAAACCCGCCCCCATAAAACACAATGGTTAGCTTTCAAGCAGAGGTGCAGCATCCATTCAGCCATTACCCAAGCTACATTTATTCATTCAGTCTAAAAATATTGTAAACCAACCATATCTTAAGCACAACCATACTGCTGAAACTTAAAGCACCAGAGCAACCACACATTCCTTCGTTCAACATCACAGAGATATCTCAGCTTCTAGCAAAGCTAATCCAACATAAGTATGCACCATTCAATCAACTTGACCGAACTACTCTCTCACCAGGTGTTTCCTTGCCTTAGTTAAACCAAACAACTAAATACGGGACATCATCCTTTCCCTTCTCATTTGTTTCCATACCGAATCCTTTCCAATATTCATACCAAATCAAATACAGTAAAAAGCTAACTAACAAACTCTCAACCACGATCATCGAACTGAAACTTAAACAACAATAAATTCCTCCCTAAAACATCCAAACGATATCTAAGCTACTATCAAAACAGAATTAACATAACTTCCTCCGTTTTTTATACTTGCAAAACTTTGATTTTTGTACTATTCACAAGTTTGGCTTTGATCTTCTTTGGTGAATTATACTTACGAAAAAATAATCATGTGGGATCTTTTAGTTTCGTCTTGATATATAGGTTCAATATATCAGATTTTTACTTATGTATAATTAAAGATATTAATGGTAAAAAATGCGCATTTGCAAACGTATTTTGAGAAGTGTTGTAAAAAGAAGAAAAAAATAGAGAAGTACATATTAGTGCTTCCCACCAAGTACCCTACTAAGCATCAAATCATGCACCATTCAATGGACTGCACTGAATTTTTGTCTTTCAATAGTTCCCTAAATCTTTATATATGGACAAGAAAACCATTTATTATCAATACTACCTTATCAGTAACCATACATGGCAAACACAAACACACACCAATCCCAAGCGAAACTCAACAGTAGTTTTAGATCGCTAACATATCCGAGGCAGACAACTCTGAATTTCGCCATCTATCTTCAAGTAGATTCAAGATATCTAGTTAAAATATAACTTCCAATACAACATAATATCATATTCCCAAATCAACCACTTCCTGCTTTGAGCAGATAATCACATACAATCACCCTCTCAAAAGGATGCCTGGAGTGTACTGTCCATACTGATGACATATGTTCCATATTTCTAAATGCTTGTCATTTTGAAAGATGTCAAAAGGGATCCTGAGCAGGATACTCTAGTCTATACTAGGTATACATGACGCAAAATTAAAGATCAGTTGCATTCTATTCATGACTACTACGTAAATGTATGCCCCTGCATCAGAACTCCTGCACCTAACTCTATGTCCCTTTAATGTATCATGCTCTATCAGACATTTCTTCCCAACCTTCCACTGAACGGTTCTCAAAGTTACATGAAACTTTTCCATAACATTTATGGAAATGCAAATTGCATAAAGGAAGTTTCCCAGTTTAAAATGGCACCATTCTTAACAAAATGATGGATATGCTGACAGAAATTTGAAAACAAAATACATCACCCATAGCCTGCTTTCATTGATAAATACTAATTAACAATGACTCACTTGAAGGGTATAAGTTCCGACTTTGGATACGGATATCATCATCATATTATTACACACCATCAAGGGATAGCAACAAACAGAAACCTCTAGTGCTTACTTTCCCTTTTTGACCTGTACTCGGCCAGCAGTCATTTTCAGCACCACAAAAACCTTGTCGGTGCACTACCCACAAATGAAAAAAACTCAATTCTGACAAGATAAAGAGTAAGTCTCATAACATCAATACCCAACACAACAATCCTTCTCTTTTGTCCCCAAAGCTATATTCAGTTCTTTAATAAACACACACACTCAATAAACACAATGGTCAGCTGCCAAGCAGAGTTGCAGTACCTATTAAGCCATAAACCAAGCTACATTCATTTACTGAGGCTAGTAAGAAACTAAACTAACAAACTCTTAACCACAATCACCCTGCTGAAACTAAAAGCAGCAGAGCAACCATCCATTCCTTCGTCCCACATCATAATGTTATCTCAGCTTCTAGCAAAGCTAATTTAATAAACTATACATGCACCACTCAATCAACTCCACATAACTATTGTCTATATCTCACAAACAACAACCACTTTAACAGGTTTTCTTTCACTCCCTCTGAATTCCAGTACAACTGTTTCCTTTACTTAGGTATAGCCAACAACTAATAACTGTAAAAGTTAACATCACTCTCTCACCTTCTTATTTGTTTCCATTTCATTTCCTTTCCGATATTTATACAAATCATGCACTAAAGTCTAGTAACAAATCAACTTACAAGATCTCAATCACAATGATCAAACTCAAACTTAAAACATCAGAACAACCATAAGTTCCCTCCTCCAACATCACAGGGGAATCCCAGGTTCAATAAAAGCTGAACATACATATCAGCGTATCCCAGATCCCACCCAACAAAGCATGCAACATACTTCCTATAACCATACATACAACAAGAAAACCATCTATCATCAACAACAATACCAACCTTAAAACACAATGTTAACCTAATAACACGCAAGGCAAACACACACCCAAATACCCAATCCACAACCTTACCACCAGAATTCTTAATTTCGCTGTCTTTCTTTAAATACATTTTCAATATCCAGTTCAAATCACACTTTCTGCCCAATAATAAAAACATATAATAACAAGATTTATACAACAATAATCACGAGAAATTCATTAGGGTTTACGAGTGGAGAGAGAGAGAGAGAGAGTAGATACCCCAAGCAACAGTACACTCTTCACTGGTAGCACTAGCCTGATTAGCTTGACACTCAATGCCTACGCAATCCCAACACCAAAAAAAATCACAAAAAAAGCAACCTCAAAAATAGCGAGAAAAACCCAATGAAACGTACAGAGATCCATGATGTGGTTCCGACAGATAGCGCAGTTATCAACAACAATATCTGCAAAAATCAGTAAGTTAATCGGAAAATTTAGGATTAAGGTTAGGGTTTAAGATGAATTGAAGGAAAGAGGGGGAGAGGTTTCGAAACGTTACCCCAAGCCCAAAGAGAAACGGCGTTCCACTTCTTGATCTCAAAACGTTTGGGTTTCTTGGAGGACGGGCCAGCAGTGCTCGAACCTTCGCCGGCGGGGACAGCCATAGTCACGTCTGTTGCAGCCATTTCCGCTTTTTCTCTCTCTCTTCGCTTGATTTTCTTTGGGATTGAGAGGAGGTAAATAATGACCTTTATAAGGGGTTTTTTTTGTCAATGTGTTTGGGCCTTAAAGGATTGGGAGTTCGTCTTTTTCGTTGGAGCCCAATTTGGAACTTTATGAGTGCAAATACTAAAAGTGATTATAAGCCGAGTCGAGTTCAATAATTCAAACTCAAACTTGACTCGACTCCACTTGAGTTCAAAAACTTGTGAGTTAAAAAATTGAATTTTGAGCTTGACTCGAAAACTTAATTTTCGAGTTAAACTCGAGCTCGAACTCGATTAAAGCTCGTTTCAAGCTTGACTCGAACTCGAGCTCGAGCTCGAGATCAAACTCATTTTCAACTCATTTAAAAGCTCAATAAGTCTAAATACTTATACCTAAATTGGATCACCAAAAAGGCTAAGTTTTATCTTTAATAAGCTTGATTTGATTTTAGGTGAAAAACATAAATTTATACATACATATATATATATATATATATATATATATATATATATATATATATATATATATATATATATATATATTACTTGAAACCATTTATTTTTCATGTTCGACTTGAGACTTTGATTTTATATAAAACTTCCTCCAACTATCTTTTATTTTAATCCAATGTGAGACTTTTGGTTTATATATGAAAAGATCTTTTATTTTATTCCATTTTTATATATTAAATATATTTTACTATAAATATATACTATAAATAAAAATTCAAACTTCTCATGAGTTTTATGAGTCGAGTTTTGATTTTCTCAACTTAGCTCGTTACCTTATTGAGTTGAGTTCGATCTCGAGCCAAGTGTAATCGAGTCGAGCTTCGACTGAGTTTTGACTGAGTCGAATTCGAGTAGCTCATGAGTAGCTCAATTTAATAAGCACCCGTAGCAAATACAATGGCCTTTTTTAGTTTTTCTTACTAAGTGGAGTTTTTGAGGGAAGGATACCTAGGATTATTTCATGGTTAACTTTGGTATTTTTTTTACGTAAAGAAAATTGTAAGCAACAACGTAATAATTGATGAAGACGGGATTTGATCCCAAGTTTTGGAGTGCCTAGCCTTCATATATATAAATAGTAAGTACATTATTTGGAAATCAAATATAAGGGTATTGAATGGTTTACCTCTAATCATGACTCTATAAGAAATCCTATATCTTTATTTTAATTTTGGAAATTTTTTGAGCATAGTGTATAATACGAAGTAATATTTAGAATTTGGTTAATTCTAACAATTTTTTAGACTCAATGTGAGAACACTTTCACATGCTTATTATGAGTCTTATCTTGTCATGTTAGGTTCCACAAATAATTGTAGTCAACTACTTTTACTTTAAATACCCATTTCAGTCAATTCTTAAAGCTCCTACAATTAAGGTATAAACATGTTATTAAACCCTTTGGAGATTGAATCTAAAGTGTAGATAGTTTTCAAATTTCATATGAACATAGGAAGCATATTAAAACTTTATTTAAAGTTTTTAATCTTTAAAATTCAATTTTGAACAATTTTAGACTCAGTTTTTATATGCTTACCATTAGTCTTATAGTGTTATATTAGATCCTATAAGTGATTAGAACCGTTTTCAATCGACTTTCAAAATCATTACAATCAGGATACAAACTCGATTCTATAGCATTTGGAGATTAAATATAAGGTGTTTAAATGGTTTCAAACTTTCTCATATGACCTTGGTAACATCCTATAACTTTTTTAATTCAATTTTGAAATTCTTTTGAAAATATATATCTCAAAATCAATATATAATAACATTTAAAATTTCAGTAACTTTGAACATTTTAGGATTCAATAAGGAAATTCATTAATATGCTTACCATGAGTCTTATATTAAGCATATAAGGCCCGAGGAGTAAATCAAACCATCATTTTTGACCAAAATCACTCATTTCAACCAATTTCCAAAACTCATAGAATTAGGTCATAACCTCGTCTTTAGGATCTTTAAAGATCAAGTATATGATATTGAAAGATTCCAAACATCCACATATAACCTAAGAAATCATCATGTACTTTTAATTGAATTTTGAAATTTTTTCGATTATATCTCAAAAATATTGTTTGATAACCATCAATTTTTGTTTATTGAAGCATTTTGACTCAATGTGAGAACCATCAATTTTATATGGGTCTAGTAAGGTCATATTAAGCCATATGAGTGATTTAAACCATTACTTTGACTCTATACCCATTTTAACTTATTTTTAAAACTCTTATTATTGGGTAATAAACTCATTTTTAGAGTTTTTGAATACCAAATATTAAGGTATTAAATGGTTTTATATATTTTTCATACGAACTTTAGGAAACATCTCGTAACTTTAAAATTTTCGATAATATCTCAAAAGTAATGTATGATAACCTTTAAAATTTGGTCATATTGGACATTTTGGACCTGATAGGGTAACACTTGGATTTGATTACCATTGATTGTATAGCATTATACTAGGCCCAAAATGCGATTGAAATCATCTAGGTTGACTCTAAACACCCATTTGAACTGATTCTCAAAACTCCACTAATTGGAATTGAAATTCGTTTTTGGATCTTTAAAATTGGATAAAAAAAATTGAATTAAAGGACCTAAAGAAGCCTCCTATACTTTTATTTCAAATTCAAAAACTTTTTAAAAATATCTCAAAAATATTTTAAAATAACCTTAAAAAATCAGTTATTTTTTATAATTCTAAACCCCGTGTGTAAACACCTTTATGCTTACCATGAGTCTTTGTGTTTCGAATAATCTAATTTGAATTAAAACGATCATTTCTAACTATATATAAAACTCCTATAATTAGATCCTAAGCTTATTTTTAGGTATTGGATGGTTGTAAATCTTCTCATATGGCCATAAAATGCATTCAATGCCTTTATTTGAATTTTATAAATTTATTGAAATGTATCAAAAATTGTGTATAACTTCAAATTTTATTTATTTTGTATAGTTTAAAAAATGATGAGGGACATCTTCATGTGTTTACAATTGTTCTAACAATGTCATATTAGGCCTTACGAGTGATTGAATCCATCTATTCTGATTCTAAACATCCATTTAAACCGATTATTCAAAGTTATAAACTCGTCTTGAGAGTCTTTACATAAAATTTGTATGACACCATTATTTTAGTATCATAGTCTTTATATTAACTCAATATTAAATATTACAAGTGAAAATTACTTAAATATAATATTTCTTATACTATATGGACCACAAACAAGTTGAATTATCTTAATTTTTTACGTCTATCCTATTCAAGTAAAATAAAGTATTATGTATGTGTGCTCACTATTTTCTCAATTTTGTGTGATTCTATGATCCTACTACTTAAAGTAGGATGTAACTAAAGACTTAAAAAACGTAAATCTATAATATAAAGTGTGAAAATCACAATTATATATATAATTCGTAATTTTTTGCATATATGTGAAACAGAACTTTCACACATTAGCTTTTAAAGTTATTTCTTTATTTAATAATTACAATACATAAAAATAATAATTTATTTCTCTTTTTTGCACGTCACTTCCTCTCGTAGTTCTCCTCTTTTATATATTTAGTTAACTTGGAGTGTACTCCTTAGAACTTACCTAAATAGCACTTAGATTGGGTAAAATCGAGTAGGTATAAATGATTCATACCAAAAATATTAGTGGGATGTCACTTAGGCCACCCTATATATAGCACTACATAGCTAACATTATTGTATGAAATTTAGGTTCTAATTAGGTGCAAACAAAATAAAATAAGTTTAATAAAATAAAATAACATACAATTCAACAAAATGTAAGTTCAAATAAAATAAGTTTAGCAAAAATAAATATAGGCAAAATATGTTCAAATAAAAAATATATGACAAAATAATAGAACATATACTAACAAATAAAACAAGTGGTTATGTATAATAAAATCTAATGTATGAAACTATTAGATGCAAGTTATGGTGTACACAAAATAATTAAAATCTAGTTTTTTGAACGAAAATGTTTTAACCTAATTTTTTTTTTTGAAACTAAAGAATAAAAACTGTTTAATTGCATACACACTAGGACTAGTGCGATCACTACCCACTATGCACTAGGCCATGTTTGGGTCGGTACAATACTTGAGCCAGCCCACTTGGCCCTCCTATTATCTCTATCCCCCACTCTCGGTTATCTCACCATTCTGCAAGAATTCAAGGATAAATAAAATACAGTGAAAACTAGACAATATGCTTTGCGGTTTTCCACCAATATATCTATACATCAGCTATTCATGCTCATCTATCTATACCTATGAACAGCCAGACCATTTACAAAGCTCAGTTGCCATCAAGCTCATTGCTGCTGACTTTGTTGGGATAGTCACTTAACTGGTTCCTAAGTGTGGCAACTCTCTTCTGCAAATCTAGGTTTGACATTCGTTCAAACTCCAATACACGTTCAAGCTGATATATAACAACACACACATCACACAAAGAGGCAATTAGTCTAATGTAACTATATTGCTAAAGCATAGAGCAGAAGGGTGGATGTTACCTTTGCTGCTCTTGCACTCCATTCACCTAGAATTGCCCTCAATCGCTCATTCTCTTCAACATACTGTTTCAGTATACATAGACACATTTAAGAATGAGCTGGAGTAAGTAACAAAACTCAGTTAAGGAAGTGATACATCATTAAGGGGCAACGCACTAATACAGACAGTAATGTCAATTATTATGTATTCATTTGTAATTTTGCAAATAAATTACCATGGTAAATCACCAATGCTTGTTCACCCTAAAATACACTTTCGTATATTTTCATGACGTCTCAAAGATCGTATAAGAAGTGAAATGGATGGCAATGAAAATTAACGAAGAAAACACATATTTGCATTACCATGGATATAGGCATGAGATGTCAAAGGAAGTTACATCAGTCTCCAAAGTAAAAAAAAATAGTTAAATCAAAAAAATTATCAGCACAATGTCAAAAGCAATGGCTTCAATTTGATGAGAAGAAATTAGTTGAATTTTAGCTCAACATAGCCTCAGAAAGTCACTTTGAGCAGTAATAATACACAAAACACAAGACATCAATTCTAATTTCAAATACTGGAATGTCAAACAGATCAAAGAGGATGAATCTTCTGAAAGTATGACGCACAAACTGACCTGATTATTTGTGTTGCGAACACGCAGAATCTCCGCATCCCTCTCAGCAATCAAGGATCGAGCAAGATGTAGTTCAGTTTGCAATTGATCCATCTACATTGAAAGGGCACTATATTAGCCCAAAATACAAGGATTAACAAGAATCTGCTTAACATAAATCAGCAATTTATTATTAAAAAATTTCATCATTAGAACTGAAACTGTTACAAGGATAGTAGCCAGGATATCTGAGCTACACCATCAAAAAAATTTATCAGCATCCCCTAAAGTTTTCAGTAAGATATTTTTCTGATAAGCACACAACAACAATCAGCATTCAGCGGTTCAGCCAAGTACATATGATGCAGTTGTCTCAAAGACCCACATCAAAAGCATTAATAAAAAGGGGTGGTAGTGATTAGAATAATAATATAAGTAGGAACACAATCAGAAGCATCCTCAAACAATCAGGCTGTCTATACTCCATACATAACAATATACTTCCTCTATCCCTGTAAGCATGACACCATTTCTAATTAGACTCTTGTATGTACGAGAAAGTTTTAGACGAATTATGCTCTACGTAATGTTCCTTCCATACAGTGACCTCCTCTTGCGAGTGGAGGGTATTCAAATTATTGTACTCCAGAAAACACAATCTATGCTGCTTAAGGCATCATATGGATTAAATCTGAAGAACACTTTATGGATATAGGTAAAATACAGATTCAATCAAGATAGGCAAAGAATGTTAACTTCTATAAATGGTTATCATCGACTATGGATTTGCCATAATAATTTCAAATTTTAGATCAATAATGGTCAAACCTCAGCAGATAGTGTTCGGAGTTCTTGATCACGAGCTGCCAAAAGATGGGCTAGGTCAGCCTGCAAAAAAAGTAAGCACGATATGAGTCCTGATTAACATATACATTATTCTCATCTGTAAACTTAATAAGTACATGTGCAGCTGGTGAAAAAATGTTCTTTAAGTTACAGAACCAGAACAATATGCACATTCATTTATTATCAAACTGACCATAATGTCAATTCGTAGATAATTTTATCTCCATGCTAATTAAAACAAACTGACCAGAAGAAGTTATTCTAGTTTAGCACCTGCAATTGACCCAGCAGAGGTTCATGCTCTATTACTTTTCATAAGAAAAATTGACAATATTCTTTTCGGAGATGGTTTCTAATAGCTAGGTTAAATTTTAGCAGCACCTAAACTTAAGCTTGTTTAGCAAGGTTACCAGAACTCCCAGATGTTAAATAATAATAATGCTATCCTATCCAAGAAAGTTTTCACAATGGGCTTTGGCAGTAGGCACAAATAAATAATAATTGTTGAAAAGATGCATAAATGCATGCAAACAACACACCACCCAGTATGCCTTAGCCCAAACCAGTTGACTTCCTTGGAAACCCCGGAATAAGTACACACATAATAACTGATGGAACAGAGAACATAAACTTCAAACAAAGACAAAAATGGAAGAAGAGGAGAAAGTTATTACATGAAGAAAAGTTGCAGGCAGTACTAAGCAAAAAGAAACAATTGAGAGTGGCAATGGTTCCATAACTAAAATTACTTAAAACAAGATGAAGATGGCACCTTTGAGATGCTGGAGGGTTGAGAAAACTAAAAATTACCTGAGGAGTACTCCCATCATTAGATCTTTCATATTTGCTCAAACATTCTTGCAACCGCAGAATCTACATGAACTTTTTAATCTTCAGAATGCTTATAACAAAGAATGTACAAATTATAGTGCAATGAAGAATCCTTAGGCCTTGCATGCCTCTGTGTCTAGGAATGTAAATATTGGGTAGTATATTGAAAGCGAATGTCCAATCATGAGCTTGAGAAAATAAATAGGCAAGCTCTATTTCAATTGAGCTACCCTTAACCCAGGATGAAACAAGTGAAGTAGTAAGAGTTTGAGTGATTTTGACGGAAGTGAGTTAAATATGAATATACATTTACCTCCTCACAAAGAAAATGAATATTTTCTCGCTGATACTGCAGTAAGGCCATTTGCTGATCAGAAAGCCTACCATCATGATACCTGTTCCACCAAATAGAGATCAAGGTTCTAGTTCCTCTATATCAAGCATCTAAAATTAATATTCATCTTACCTTACACCTTCCAGAGTACTTGATGGTTGAAGTGGAGAGTATAATGATTTCAATACATCTGGCTGAGAATTCAATGAATTATATTGATGAACGTAACCTGAATAACATGTGAGAGTCAGTTCATATCATTCATCTTATGCACAAACATTTGACAAGCACTAAGATAAACTAGGAATAACAATGTTCATGTTAAACAGAGTTTAAACTCACACAATAACTCCTGTAAATATCTTTAGACTCTGCCCTTGAGTAATATTTTAAAAAATCAAACCCATCCATTAATAACCAAAAATCTCGTACCATCATTCGGACTCATTCTCCCATAATGACAATCATAGTAGACTTGTTGTGTATCTAAATGAGGTGTAATTGACATACAAACTTAGCAAACAGTATGCTATAGAGCCTAGCTGTTTCCGCCAAAAATTGCTAATTACGTGATAATTTAAGGTTAGGGACGTATAACAACTAGCTATACTACGTGAAAGTTAAATTGATAAGCGATACGTAAAGAAAGAACAAGATATAAGCGACACAATAGGTTGGTGACGCGGAAAATCCAAATCGGGAAAAACCGCAAGGGCTTATTTAGGCCACAATTTCACTATGTCTAGGGCTAAGCCTTATGTATTACAAATTACAAGTTGTATCAAACAGAATGTAAATATAAATGTTGATGTAAACATAGAAATGAATATAAATGAGCTTGATGGTTTTTGGTGTTGAGTAGTAGAGTAGTGTAGCTGATATGATGCACGGGTACGTACTGAGTACGACACGGGTACGGGTAGTTGACTATGGTACGTATCAGGTACGACTGTGTTATACCCAACCCGTATCCAATTGATTTGGGTTTCTTGCATAACTCATCAGCCTAAAAAAAAATTTCTCATATAAGCCCATCAAATTTCATATCTAGATTCATATCTATTTTTTAAAGGTAGTATTACAATGGTACTTAAATCTGAAAGTAATATTTATAACGTCTCGTATAGTCCCTCCAAACGTCTTCTCTTACCCATTCTCAATTGAGCTTTTAATTAACTACACTTATTTTTTTGAAGGTAGTATTACAATATTAGTATGGGTTGTGCAAGTTATAGATATAAGCCCTCCAAATTCTTATATAAGCCCAGCCCCTCCGAACATCTGATCTTCTTATTTTATAATTTATGTATTTTTTTGCTATACTCGTATCTAGAAATTTTGATTTTGCCGTTTATCGTACCTGTATTTGGATTCGTTCGGTACAACATAGGCTGATGATCCCTTCTTTCGTCCAGATGTGCTCTTCTTATACCGCTTAATCCCTTCTTTCTTGGTTTATCCTCCCCTATATTCACTTGATACTTATCCTTTTATCCTACAACTACTTAGCGCTTATCATGGACCCATATCAATCACCAAGTAACTGTCGAGCTATTAGGAACTTTAGTAACCGTTGAACTCTCTTGCACACATGTCCAGGTAGGGATGGCAATTCAATCTGAGTCCGAACCGAGTCCAATCCGATCCGAAGGAAAAAGTCCGATCCAAACCCGTTTTAAAAAACTCCGACTCCGAATCCGATAAAAAAAACTCTGACTCCGAATAGGAGATGGATCAGATTCAGATATTGTATTACATCTGACCCGATTGTGATCCGAGTCCGATTGTCCAATCCGAATGAGTAATATTAAGGATAGTATTAAAAAAAAGACCAAATATAATAACCCAAAATAAAAAAAAATTAAATAAAAAAATAAATAAACCATGATATTTGCTTGTGTTGTACTAATTTTTTTAATTTACTATATACGTTATAAAGGAATTATAGTATTAGCAATGAAATTAACAAAAAAATAGGTAAGAAAATATTAATTTTTGGATCGAATTCGAAGGTCCGACGGATCGGATCGGATTCGGAGGTCTGACGGATTCGGATTCGGAGTTTGTGGATTTAGATCCAAAATTAAAGTCTGCAAACTTGTCGGATCAGATTCGGATTTTGTTGGATCCGCTACGACTCCGATCCATTGCCATTCCTATGTCCAGGTTTAGTGTATCTTAGTATTCTTATTAGAACGCTTGGTTGAAACCACTATCTTCCCACGTGTACAAAGCAGAAAATCCGCTCTAACAATTTGCCCCTTGAAAATGAGAAGTTGAAGAGACATCATCCTTTAATTTTGAAGATCCACTACGACTCCGATCCATTGCCATTCCTATGTCCAGGTTTAGTGTATCTTAGTATTCTTATTAGAACGCTTGGTTGAAACCACTATCTTCCCACGTGTACAAAGAAGAAAATCCGCTCTAACAATTTGCCCTTTGAAAATGAGAAGTTGAAGAGACATCATCCTTTAATTTTGAATTTTCAAAATTTCCACCACAGCTCAACTACCTTAATTCCTCGGGCTTCTCTTTAAAACCACTACCCTGGCATTTCATGTCACTTCATTAGCAATTTCTACAAAATGCAATCACTACTCGATTTTTGCCCGGTTGTCTCGGCACGTAATTTTGTTTCCTTCTTTAATACTTAATGGGTAGGAAAACAACTGCCACTAGAGGGTCACTTAGAGTTACAGCCGTAGAGAACAAAAAGAAAACTCAAGCTCGTAGAGAGAAGCGCAATCCCCAAAAATCAATGGCTTCCGAATGTAGTACCATCCAAACCTATGAAGACCTTGAGTCTTTAAAACTTCTAGCGGGTCGAGGGGTATACTGTAGGCGACCGGTTGATATGTGACTGCCGTGACTGCCTAATAACTGTGTAGCGGTTTATGAGTACCCTTTCCTTCTAGGTTATTGGTTTTCCTTTTCTCCTCTAGTTCAAGAGTTTATGGGCACGTATGGGTTCAAACCTAGCCAGATTAAACCTTGCACTTGGCAAATCTTCAAGGTAATTGAATTGAAGTAGTGACCAAAGGATGGACCACCCCCTTTAATGTATCCGGTCTTACCTTCTACTACTCTCTAAAGATTATCAAGGAGAGGCAGTACACTCTGTTTTTAAACTTAGGTAGGCAAGCCCTAATGTCTGACCTAGGGGTTAACGACAGGGGATGACTAAGCGCTACGCGTTTGTCCCCAAGGCCATCTTGGAACTGACTGTGCCTGGATTGCAACCGGAGGCCCTCTTGTTCTAGATATCTTTCTTGTCCATTATGTGATTTTCGATTGAGGATCTCATTAATCGATGCCTTACATCTCTTGGTTTGCAACTCCGGAAGTGAAGGCCATCGAGTCGGGTTCCGACTATGCCATCCAGACCTTTGGTTTTCTAGGGATCGACTACGACAAGAGAAGTTTCTGAACGATCGCGTCGGAGCTTGCCTACGGGTTGGACGTTTTACTAGTAAAGGGGGGTTCCTCGAAAGGGAAATCAGTTGTTTCAATTTCTGAGTATTAGACAATTCTCTAACAGCCACAATGTCACAACCAACTGGTAATTGCTTAACTTGTCATTTTGTTTTTTGCACTTGGTGTCACTTAGAGATTTTAGGCTGAAATTTGATAATTAGACAGGTAGCACTCGGGCTCCTGAGCCCAAAATGTCAGAATCTGAGATGTGGGAACGTTTAAGGGCTAGAAAGAGAAAGGTTGGTTCCCACAGTGGGGGTCCAAGTTAAGCTTGTTGAAGCAACCCTCCCTCGACAACCGTCTTATCATCACTGCACCTTCTCCCAAAACCATTCCTTCGCGTGGTCCTGTGCCTCTATGAGAACTATCTCCGCTATGAAGGCTCCAACTCCTGCTTCCAGCCAACTTCCTCCAAGTATGGTTAAAGCTGACGATTTCTTTGAACTGCATGCTGCAAATGAGGTTACCCACCAGCAGATCATACTCCTCATCAGGTTCATGGATGACCAAATAGGGATCAACTCCTACTTCTCGGTTCCATCTTGAGGTGTTGGGCCAAGCTAGCCACACTCGGGGCTTGACCCATGGAAATTGGATGTCCATTGGTTAGGGACATAACGACTATACTATACTAATACAACCATGTATGGATTGGGATCTCCTAAACCCCATTTACAAACAAGAGGTGGGTCTAATATGGATCGTAAATCTTCAAATCAAAAATATTAAATTAGATGTCATATAATATTTTTATCAATAATAATTTTCTACAATTCTATGGTAAAAATCAATGCTCAACCCAAAAACAAAAGGGATTTCATTGTCCTACCTCGTGATGGAATTGGAATGCAGGAGTCAGGGAACATAGACATAGGGGTGTAATCGTCATCCATGAACCGGATGGGGAGTATGATCAGCTGGTGGGTAACCCCATTTGCGGCTTGTTGTTCAAAGAAGTCGTCGGGTATAACCGTACTTTGAGGAAGTTGGCTGGAAGCAGAAGTTGGAGCCTTCATGGTGGGAATAGTTCTCACGGGGACAGGCACAGGACCACGCGAAGGAGTGGTTTTGGGAGAAGGCACAGGGATGACAGGACAGGTGTTAGCCGTCACTAAGGAGGAAGCTTGAACAAGCTGACCCCACTGTAGGAACCAACCTTTCTCTTTCCAACCTGTAAGCATTCCCACATCTTAGATTCTGACATTTAGGGCGCAGGAGCCCAAGTGCTACTAGTCCAATAATCCAATTTCAGCCTAAAATATATAAGTGATGCCTAGTGCAAAAAATAAAACGACACATTGTGGTTGTTGGAGAAGTGTGATGACTTGAAATTGAAACAATTGATTTTCCTTTCGAGGAACCCCCTTCTTCTAGTAAAACGTCCGACCCGTAGGCAAGATCCACCACGACCGTTTTGAAACTTCTCTTGTCGCGGTTGATCCCTAAAAAAGAGTAGGTTCGGATGGTAGAGTCGGAACCCAACTTGATGGCCTTCACTTTCGGAATTGCAAACCAAGAGATATAAGGAACCGATTAATGAGAACCTCGATAAAAAATCACACAATGGACAAGAAACATACCTGAAACAAGAGGGCCTCTGGTTGCGATCCAAGCATAGTCCATTCCAAGACAGGCCTTAGGGACAAACGCGTAGCGGTTAGTCCCCCTCTGTCGTTAACCCCTAGGTCAGACACTAGGGCTTGCCTACCAAGTTTAAAAAAAGAGTGTACCACCTCTCCTTGATAATCTTCACAGAGTAGAAGGCAAGGTCGGATACATTAAAAGGGGTGGTCCATCCTTTGGTCACTACTTCAATTACCTTGAAGATTTGCCAAAATCTTGCAAAGTTTGAACCCATACGTACCCATGAACTCTTGAACCAGAGGAGAAAAGGAAAACTTATAACCTAGCAGGAAAGGGTAATCATAAACCGCTACACAGTCGTCATAAGGGTAGTAGGAGATCAACCGGTCGCCTGCAGTATACACCTTTACCCTAGACAGACCCACTAAAAGTTTACAAGACTCAAGATCTTCATAGGTTTGGATGGTACTACAGTCAGAAGCCATTGATTTTTGGGGATTGCCCTTCTCTCTAAGGGCTTGAGTTTTCTTTTTGTTCTCTGCGGCTGCAACTCTAAGTGACCCTCTAGTGGCAGTTATTTTCCTACCCATTAAGTATTAAAGAAGGAAGATTAAGAGAGGGAGAAGGAAACGGAATTACCTGGCGAGACAACCGCGCGAAAATCGAGTAGTGATTGCATTTTGGAGAAATTGCAGAATGAAGGGACATGAAAAGGCAGGGTAGTGGTTTTAAAGAGAAGCTCGAGGAATTAAGGTAGTTGAGCAATAAATGTGGTGGAAATTTTGAAAATTCGAAATTGAAGGATGTTGTCTCTTCAACTTCTCATTTTCAAGGGGCAAATTGTTAGAGCGGATTTTCTGCTCTATACACGTGGGCAGGAGGTAGTTATCCAGGCAACGTAGGAAGATAGCGATTTTGACCAAGCGTTCTAGTAAGAGTACTAAGATACACTAAACTTGGATATGTGTACAAGAGAGTTTAACGGTTACTAAAGTTCATAATAGCCCGGCGGTTACTTGATGATTGGTATGGGTCCATGATAAGCGCTAAGCAGTTGCAGGATAAAGGGATAAGTATCGCGTGGAAATAGGGGAAATAAACCGAAAAAGAAGGGATTATGCGGGTATAAAAAGAGCACATCTAGACGAAAGAAGGGATCCTCAGCTACACTACTCTACTCTACTACTCAACACCAAAAAGCATCAAGCTCATTTACATTCATTTCTTTGTTTACATCAACATTTACATTCTATTTGATACAACTTGTAATTTCTAATATATAAGGCTTAACCCTAAACATAGTGAAATAGTGGCCTAAATAAGCCCCCGCGGTTTTTCCGAATTTGGGCTTTCCACGTCACCAACCTATTGTCTCGCTTGCATCTTGTTATTTCTTTACGTATCGCTTATCAATTCAACCTTTACATAGTATAGCTAGTTGTTATACGTCTTTAACCTTAAATTGTCACGTAGTCAGCAATTTTTGGCTGAAACACTATCAAGCTGGCAAAAAATGGATATAAACTAGAATTTTGGAAACTCCTTTAAGTCTTAAATATTTATAACTTGAGAAAGTTGGACCCTTTTTCGTCAATAAATCAGTTTCAATCAAATGGAAGCTTAGATAACTAAAAAATTCACGTCTATTCATTTATGATTATCATACTCATCATTATTATTATTTGTTAGTTCCGGTATTATGAAAAAGACTTACAAAAATTGATATTTCCTGATACATAGTTAATGAAGTTAGTATAATCTGGTAACACTTACGTGGAAGGAAGGATATTTTTCAGTGAAAAAGATTTTGTTTTATTTTCAACAGTCTGTTGATAGTACTAATGATTGTTGTGACAAGATGGTGTTAAAGAAAAACGATGATGGTTCAGCAGCTAAGCATGGATAATGTTAGTTCAGCTAAGCCATATCAGCTAAGCTCAGCGGAATCAACAAAAGTGGAAAATAACACACCTTGAATGATTGATGGGAGAAGTTGACGCCACAAAATTTAATGATGGTTTAGTTTAGCATAGAATACTTAGTTCAGCTAATCACCTAAGCATAGATAATATAAGTTAATCTAAGCATGAATCAGTTAGATTTAGCTGAAATCAACACAGTAAAGTAGAAAATAACGCATTCTAAATCCAAGAGATGTCGGATCATCAAGACAGAAACACACTTACCAATGTAGGCAGTCATAAAAGAGCCAGCAATTACTACTTCGACCAGCATCACTATCCTGTAAACACAACACATAAAAACAAGAAAGTCATGATGAAAAATATTCACCATCTCATATATCAGTATGAAAAACATCGATTACTTTTTAAAATAAAAACAAATATTCAGACCTTGATATCAATTCATTGAGCAGTGAATAATAAATCCAAATTTTTTACTCTTTCCTCTCCTTAAAAGAATCAAAGTTGATGATTCAAGAGTTCAAGGAGGTATCAGACTTGGCAATTGATGAAAACTTTGCATAGTATTTGGTTTAAGTTGAAGACTCGAGTGTCCAAGCTCATTTTGGAGTGGTGAGCACCCAACACAGGCACTTGAGATGAAATATAGAATCCAAGTAAGATGAGCGGATATAATTATAAACTTTGTCAAATAATCTGGTCTTAGTCCAGAAACTTCAGCACTTTGAAAGAACTTGGAAGTAAAATTCCAAAAACTACCGAAAGTAGTATTTACTTCTCTCTCTAGTCCAAGAAACAAATTCTGGTACTGCTAGATGTGGGCAGTACTTTAAGAAATTCTAGGCAGTATCTAGCCATCATATTCAACAACATAAAAGGGTCAAAGTTCAAAACACAGAAACTCAAGCATACATATAATTGTACTATTGGAATCAAGCACAAGAGCACTCAAGAGACTGGTGGAAACTTGACGATAAACAAAGGATGTCAATCAAGAATGGAGCTTACTAGTATATTGAACACTTAGGTACAGAGAATCAAAATCCTACATCAGGCTATTGAAACTTAAGGGTCAAAGTTCAAAACACAGAAACTCAAGCATACATATAATTGTACTATTGGAATCAAGCACAAGAGCACTCAAGAGACTGGTGGAAACTTGACGATAAACAAAGGATGTCAATCAAGAATGGAGCTTACTAGTATATTGAACACTTAGGTACAGAGAATCAAAATCCTACATCAGGCTATTGAAACTTAAGGTAGTATTCAAGTTCACAAGCATAAAAACAACTAAGTGCACTTTTTGGCACATTTATATTCTAAGTATTAAATGCTAGGATAGACCCAAAAACTTACACAGGTAGTCACACCTGCATGCTCCATAAATTATTTAGATCCCCCAGATTTGTATTATCCATTCCATTACATCACAGTCTACACTTCTTAACATATCCTGACTCCTGATTGCATTTCACAATCCACTATATTGCCTAATGACACCACTTGCTGGATCTACACTAACTACTAACACTAATCACACGAAAACACTCATGTTCAAAAGGATAATACATAATCAGTATTACTGCCACTCTGATCTATAACAACAAATTACTTAACTATTCCCTCCATTTTCCTAATTTCTATCCACTTTTTTGTTTCTTCTGTTTTCTAAGTTCTACTCACTTTTAATTTATTTCTTTTATGGCATGTTTATATTCATTTTTGATCAACTCATACCCCACCTAATGGGACCCCTTCGTATTTGATAATCTCCTCACTTTCTATCTCTCACCTCCTTAAAATAAAACCATCCATTAGTGTGGGACCCCTTTTTCACTTATCCTTTGTTTTTGTTGCTACAATAACTTAGTAGAACTTAGAAAAATAGAAGGGGCAATAAACATCAAACTGTTGTCTATCACACCATAAATTTACTTTGAATATAAAATATAAAAAAAAAATCGAGAAAAGATGAAATGAAAAAGCAGAAACAAGGAAACCACCGATTTCTCATACATATGCTCTGATTCTTCATAGCTTTAACCATATTCTCCATTTCAGTGGCAGGGAGTTGAGGGAATCACTATACATGCAATGGAAGAAGTTCAAAATAAAAAGATTGAACTTGAAGAGAGTTAAATACCTAAGTATTGCAGACGAAGACAAAATGTTGATTTTGGGTTCCCAGACCACTAGAAGCAGCATCCCAGCAGTCCCTAAGAAAGTGTATCAAGAACATATGGATTGAATCCCTTGCAAACAGATTGAACAAATGAAAGAAGGCAGCACAAAATACATAAAATCTAATGGCAGAGTGAGCATAGCTCTAAAAGCATTAAGGTATTTATGAGCTGATTATGCCCTAGTAAGCTAATTTAGGACTTACAACTCTGTTAGAGATTCAAACATTAGTTTTGTAACAAGGCATAATATTCCCAATAAGAAAAGGTGCTTTGTTGGAAGATTCAGTTCTTACACTGAGTTCATCTATTTGCAGCCATAATTCACCCCCACCACGTCCCTCCTATAATACTTCTTCGGGTTTCATCAAATTTCTTGGTCAAGAAGATATTGAGTGAGGCTCAGATAACAATTTAGCATCATATAATTATCAATGAAAAGCATACCACCTAGAAGGACAAACAGTTTTTATTCTGATAACAGCTGGAATATGATAATGCAGGCAAAAATTAGATGAGAAAAAATTCCAACTTGTTTATCTTTCAGTTTCAACCATTCCTTTTCTCAGTTAAGGGCACGAGGGAGGAAAATGCATATTTAGAAAATTTAGTGCATAAAAGATTTATGTTTCACAAGGAAATAAAAAATTACACAGTAAATGTTTAACATCAGTATTATGGTTAAGCCCTCTTCAAAAAATTCATACTCAAATTAACACAAAGGCTCAAAGTTGTGTACAAAGCATTTCACCCAAGCAAGAAAATTGTGTTTCTTCAGATGCATATCTCTAAGAAGTGAAAGGTAAACTATATTTCTTTTGAGGAAAGAGTGGATAGATAAATCAGTTAAGATGAAATTAAATTGTTATGTTTGAGGTTGCTGCACCCTGGTTACAGGATGTCGGTACAAGATACGCAAGATACCAGTAATGTTTATCATTGATACTCCAAATGCCTTGAGGATTATTAAATACAAAACTTGCAATATTTAGATTATTGTGCAATAAAAAAACAATAATAAGGCTAACATTTTGCTCCTTGAGGGTTTGGAAATATGAATTATCACATCATAATTCCTAAAGATTCCTATACATTAATGGAATAATATTAAACTAGAAATCCATGGTCTCAAAGAATGAAATTTTCCTTATACAAGAGGAGCTATGAAGGAGTACATTTCCTTTTTATAAAAAAAAAATAAACTTTTTTGCTCACGATGATGCAAGAGGTGTACAATAAGGACACAAAATACCATATGAAATTGTGGCAAATGGGAGACGAACAATATGCTTCAACCTCTGGCTAAGCATGTAGTAACCCTGAAAAAAATGTAATTATAATGCAATACAAAGAAGTCACCATCCCTTAGTAGAAGAAGCTAAATAATTCACAAATATTTGGATTCATGCAGAAGATGCCAAAAGTAAACAGAAGAACCAAATAATCTCTACAAAAGAATACAGATGTTCTGATTCATGCATCAGTTCTCTACAAAAGAATGCAGATGTTCAGATTCACGCATTCTTTACGGCACTGATGTTCTGAATCTCACATAAAATTAACTAAGACAAGAAAAACCAATAGAAATCTTGCCTAATTTTTTGGATATCAATATATCATAGCACTCCATTTATTTGTTTGGCAGGAATACAATATATAATCAAATCGTATCACACCCAAATACCTGTAACAAGATTTCAATCTAGTGGGGTAAGGGAAAGATCAGTACAGTGTAAAAAGGTTCTTTAGCAAAACTCATGATAGAAATAAAGGAGATGATTCCTTTATATAAAAATAAATATTGACCTGTATTATATGTGGCTGCTATTGCAGCTCTTATTATTTTGCAAAGTAATTATAATAGTGTTATATTAATCTTCCTAACACCTCAATGTATGTAATAAAACCTCCTAATATTGCCCATAATTATACCTATTTAATAGGCGCTTCACACAACATTCTATAATACAGCCATTGATAATATATAGCATTTACTACCTATAGGCTGCTTTACTATTTTAATATACCCCCTTAAACCAGACTGCTGTAAGTGCAAAGAGACCTAGGCAATCTCGTAACATCATGAACATATCCTTTTTTAATGGTCTTGTAAATACGTCTGCTACTTGTTCGGAGCTCTTGCAGAAAATGATATCTATCACTTTTTTATTGACCAAATCATGAAGTGATACTTTACATCAATATATATTTAGTTCTTCCATGATAAAATGGATTATTTGAGAGTGCTATGGCTGATCAATTATCACAATAGATTCTTGTTGAACCATTTTGTGGAAAATCTAGCATTTTGAGTAAATTACAGAGCAAAATAGCATGACATGCGCAAGATGTTGCTGCAACATACTTAGCGGCTTCTTCTGTTGAAGACAAAGAGGATGACCATGACACAACTCTACTACCCAAGAAAAATGCAATATCCTGAAGTTCTTTTTCTGTCGTCAATAACTCCTGCATAATCACTATATTTGAAACCAACAAGATATGATTTTTGTCTTTCATAAAATATTCCTATTCCATAGTGACACTTAAATAGTGGAATATACGCTTTGCAGTTTGCTAGTGTTCTCATGTTGGTCATCCATATATCTACTGATAAGGCTAACCATATACATGATATCTAGTCGTGTCGTCGTAAGATACATCAACTTTTTCACTCCCATTATTCTCACTCCGTTTTACTCCACTCTTTGTTTAGACCGCTGAATGAATGATCTCTAGTGATATTTTGCTCTTCTAAACTTTCCATGGGAAAAGAATCTTTTTGAGTTACTTTCCCAAAACTCTAGCTGCCCTAACATAGGTAAACCAACTACCATGTTCTGCTTTAGTAATTCCATTCCATTAAATTCAAATGCCTCAATCTAATATGCCAAGGCCATGTGTCATCACCAACCATAGTGTTGAAATAGGGTTGTGCTACATTCTTGAGTTTCAAGGAAACATTTTCTTCTTTTTCATTGGAACTTTTGCATGAACCTATTATTTCCATCTTCAATGCTACAATACTCATCTTTCATTTTTATCTCATCACCTTTCTCCAAAAGTAAACCAAGACTCAATATATTAATTTTTAGCTTCGATGCATAGAAACATTTAATATAAATCGACATTGCCATTATTTTTCTGAATAGGAACTTTTCCTTTCCTATAATTTCAATTTTTGTATTATCTCCAAATCGTGCAAAAGAATTGAAGGAATTGTCAATTTTAGAAGAAAAAATCTTTATTGCGATGCGACACGTGGTTATTTCAATTGGTTTCCAGGTATCATATGTTATCTTGACCTTCTTCAACATTACAAACCAATAATACTATCTTTGTTAATTCAAATTCAAATATTTCCATGTGGTTCACTTTTACTTCTAATGGGGCTTTGGAATGACATTTAGGACTATAATGACCATATTTATGGCAATAAAAACATTGAACACAAGACTTATATGAATTAACATTATTTCTGGATCCTTGACCTCTATAGCAACCACAGTAATTAACCACGACTAGAACGATATTGTATTCACGATGATATCGATCGCCTTCATCTATGTTAGATATTTCTCCACCACTACCTCTTAATCCTCCACTTGGGCTGAAACCTCCACCTCTAAAATTGCCTTGTCTATATATAGGTGTTTTAGCTTACAATGTCTATTCTTCGCGTTCATAGTGATAACTCCACCTTGATATGTTTATTTAACTTGTCTATTTTTAAGTGATGGAAGTCTAGCCTCAAATGCAAGATTAGCCCATATCAAATGCAAGATGATCCCATTACTTATCTTTACTTATTATCTAACCTTGTTAGTTTTGCAGGTTTTTAATTGCCTATAATTTTATTTGGGCTTTTTATGTTTACTTTGTCTTTTGTTAACCCTTTAATACTTTTAGTATAGTTATGCCTAACAAAAGTCTTTTACATATGCTCAGTACATAGTCCATAAAGAAATATCCATGATTCAAGTGAATCCTTATCTTTTGCATGGGAACAATATTCCTTAATTTATGGAAAGCAAATATTGACCAACCTATAATACTAAGGCATGGAAGCAAGCACAACAAATTCTACTTTTGTGTTTCCTTATTTTGTGGATTTCTTTTTTGAGAAATTTGTCTTCCTCATTTTGTGGGAATACTACTTATCTTTTTGCTGTCAACATTTCATGGGAATTCTACAATTTTGGTGATGCTCCATTTAAATAGGGAAATATGTTGAAGATATTCTTGAGTAGTCTCAGCAACAAACTTCATGCAAAATTCTCATGAAGTCTCATTTGAATTTCTTCAAACCGTCATCCTCAATATTTGTTCAACATGAAGACTTTATGGTTACAACAAATTATTTAAAGCAGTCAAATGGTATATCAATATTTTTGAAGCTCCAACAAACATTCAAAAATTGAACGGCCTTTGCAAGCGTCCAAGTACATCCTCATGGGCCATTAGTTTCTCTATAAATAGAAGCTGGAGTTGGAAGAAAAATTAAGAAGCCTACTGGTGTGAAAATTCTGTCAAGCTCAGCAAAAATTATTTTTCTCCCTAGCTTTTCATTCTTCATTGTATTTTAGATTGAGAGAAAATAAAAGAAAAGTATATCAAGTGTTTATAAAGAGTGTGATAAAAGAAAGAGTGATATACTTAGAGTAAAATTATAATACTCAAAAGTATCGAAAAAGTGAGGAATCTTTTTATTTCTAGGATTTGAGACGCTAAGGTGTAGCAAGGGAAGCTACGGAGTAGAAGATAGGTGTGACATCTTCTATGTTGCTTTAGGTCTCTAAAGGAAGAAATAAAAGGAGTTAAATACTACGGTTGGACACCCTAGGCGGAGACGTAGGCAAATTGCCGAATTTCGTAACAAATTATCGTGCCTTGTCTCTCTTATTTATTTGTTTTTCATACTTACTTTTTATCTATTTTGTTTAAATTGTTAAAATAGCTACAGCAAAGTCAAAGTTCAGAAACAACCTTTGAAACGTATTTCAAGGCCTTGATATTCATTCGTTCTCAAAGTTTCGATTCCGCCCTTGAAAGCCATCTCAAGGCTTTGAGATCCCAACTGCGAAAAACGGCCATACTCTATTCAACCCCCCCTTCTAGAGTATATTCGATCCTATTTTGGTCTCCTATTGATTCTTCACATAGGAATTTTGTCTTTCCTCATGAAGCATAGAAGTACCAAGTACTTCATCTAAAGAAAGATCTTTTGATGCTTCACTCATCCAGCATACATACTATTGTCTCATATTTAGACGTTAAGGAACATAGAAATTTAGAAACTACCTCAGATTCCTTTAATATCATCACTAAGTGCACTTGCATGTTGTTTGCGATTGAAGTAACATGATCAACATAACGTTTTGTTTTCAAAGACTTGAAATCTAATTTCAAGTGGTGTAACTTAACATTTTTAACACAAGTATTTCTTTACTACACATTGTTAAGGATATCCCAACCTTTATGAGATATTGCTATTTTTTCTAACATACTTAACCCATCCATGGAAGAATGGAGAAAGTTATAGCCTTCACATCCTTTTTCGAGTTTTATTTAATTCTTTCTTTTGTACCTCCGTCATTTTTCTCTCCTGTTCTTCTGGTGGCTCTTTATAGCCTTTTTCTACTATTTCCCACACATCATCATATTCAAAGATTACCTTCATTTGCACATTCCAACGCTCATAATTGCTACCGAAGAATTTAGGCAATATGGAATTTGTGGCAATACACTAATAGAAATAAAGGAGAGAATTCCTTTGTATAATTTTATTATATGTGGCTGCTGCTGCAACTCTTATTATTTTACAAATTAATTATAAGAATGTAATATTAATCTTCCTAACACCTCCATATTGCTTCCATAATTGTAAAACTTCCTTATATTGCTTCCATAATTGTAAAACTTTCTTATATTGCTCCCATAATTAGTCCTATTTAATAGGAGCTTCACACAACATTCTTTACTAAAACCATTGATAATATATATAGCATTTATTTCTTATAGGCTGGTTTACAAAATTTTAACAACTCTAAGACTAGAATAGGGTAATGCCCTAAACCCTTGAAAGTCAACAGAATGGGACAAGTTGGTGACTGAAATTTGATTAGTCCGCAATAATCCAACATTGTGATTTTACCAAATAGGGACTTTTCAACTCTGCTGGAGAGGACGGCATCATTTTTTCAGATATTAGGTAAAATCAATAAGAATCTCTAATCTTAACAAGAATCACAAACCTCAATACAAGAAAGTGCTGTTATAGTAAAATAAAAATAAAAAGAATAATGAATCTTTTTTTAGTACCTGCAAGCGTATTTTCTGTACTTGGTACACCAGATATTGTTGAAAGATCCCTGCACAAGGAGGTAGGGGGTGTTAATATGATACTATCAATAAAGAAGCATTTTTTGCTTTAATCCATTAGACGATCAGTATAAATTTCAAATTCAGAGAAAAGACATAATTCAAATAGTAAGCCACTAATTGATGCTTGCCAAATATAGCAGATAAATTGGATAACTTTTATCCATGAATATGTCATAAAAGAAATTTTATATCAGGTAATAAAAATTGCATTGGAAAGACACTGATGAGGAATCTTCCTTATAAATGGAGGGAAAGGATAAAAAAAACTCAAGCCCCAATATCAAAAACATCACATGTAAATCAGAACTTATTATATAGCATCAAAAACAAACTTGTCGGCAACCTCTATTCCCAAATATGAGAAAAATTTCCTTCTCTTAGGCCTTGTTTGGATTGCATGAATGGAATGGAATAAGGAATAATGTCGGGGAGGAATGGAATAAGTTTTAGAGAGTTGTTTGGTTTAACACAAGAGTGAGATTTAGTTCTTTATTTGTTGTTTGGTTCAAACATAAATAACTATAATCTTAATATTAACAATAAAATTATTTTTATTTTTTAATATTCACAATATTAAAATTAGGGATGTCATTTCGGATCCACGGGTTAGTTTTGGGTTGACCCATTGCGGGTCAGTGCTTATTGATTCGGGTTAAATCGGGTTAATTTGACCTATCGGGTGGGGTCAGGTTGGGTCAGGTCGGGTCAAATCAGCTATTTGCCTGCTCAAGTTCGGTTCGGGTCAATGTCGGTTCAGGTCAATCCGAATCGGTTCCTAGACGGGTTATAGCGGGTTTCGAGATAAGTCAATTATGATAGCGGGTCACCTCAATTTTAGTTGAAATCTAGGTTAGGCTTTATCGGGTCCACATCGCGCCATATCGAGCGGGTTGTCATAAGTCAGGTCTTCAGGTCTTGTTTAACGGGTCAGACACGGATAGGGTTCGGATCTTCGAATATCGAGTCAAATCGGTTTTGGGTTGATTTCAAGTCGTGTTGGGTCGGTTTATGAATCTCACTTTTCGGGTCATAATTAGGTCAGGTCCATGTCGGTTTTGGGTAGTTTATTGGATAGGGCCAGATTTTGACAACTCTAATTAAAATAACTATAATAATAAATATTATTAAAAAGTAATAATAATAAAAATTTAAAAATATATTAATAATAATGATAATAGTAATCAATTTAATAAATAGAATAAAAATGATAATACCAATAATAATAATAATAAAGATTATATTGATATTATGATAATTATTATTATTATTATTATTATTATTCTAAGTATTATAATAACGCGACATTCAAACGTTGGAGCGGGGCAGCGGAGTTTGAATGAACACGAGGTGAACACTGACTAAAACCTAAGGAATAAAAAAGTGGATTTTGGGAGTGTTTGAAATTCCAAAGGGTTTAAAACTCATTCCTTTTTTTTCGAACCAAACAACTTTTAGTCGGAAATGAGTTTTAATCTCCATTCTATTTTATTCCAGATTCTCGTACCAAACAAACCCTTAATAACATCCTTCATTGTAATTTTGCTCTTTCACAGATGCCCAAGCAAAAATTTGCTCGAGGAGTTGTCATCTTTTAAATGTAATGATCATGGAAAACCAAAGAGTAATCTCTTTTAAAACCATTCGAAAACTCCCATTTTTTTTGCTAGTAACAAAAATAGGACCATTATTATAATGCCACCATACCATCTAATCATTCTCCTCAAGATCAACCTCCTCAACAACAACAAAAATTCCAAAAGCCTTAAAATCATGTTTTCTTCCCAATTATATGAAAAAGAACATTTGAATGTTCATATTATCATTCCACCCAAAAAGTACTTAAGTAATGCAATTTTGAACAAATTTAGAAACTAGGCTTGTTGATCCAGTATCAAATGTCATCCCAAAGCAAAATGGATTTTGAAAGCTTTTACAGATTGAACCATTCATTATCTCAAAACCAACAAAGCCATCCTAAAATGGACTTATGCATGCCTAAATTGCCTACTCATTTACTCAATGAGAAGAAACCTCACTCCAATAGCCTAAGCTCTCTACACTATATTTGAGATAAATAATATATTTCCACAATGGCTCAACTTCATTTGCAACATCTAAAGCCACTTCATCTTAAGAGTTTCACTCATGGTATGGATGAGGCAATGAGCCTAATGCTAAGACATCGTGCATATATCAGGAAAAAAATTTAAAGAATATCAAATGGGGTGACCCATGTGGAGGATAAAGGCAAGAACCCCAAAACATGGAAAGATATCGAAAGTAATATAAATACACACAAATCAAGATTTTTATGATAAGAAAAATATATAGTGCATTAGCAGCTGAAAAAATGAGTGGGGATATAAGGCAAGCTGTCCTATTACCAACAATGTAAATTACAGATTATGTCAGTGTTTCCTTAAACCTTCCCAACCAAAATAAGATTAATGCTAGTCCACATTAAAGCAATAGGGCACAGCTAAGCAGAAGGATATGAAAAATAAGAAAGGAAATGAGAAGGGCAGGATATCTCCTAAGCAAATAGTTCCTTTCCTTCCACGAGCGCAACCAGTTCCACAAAAGAATAACCCTCTACACTTTAGCAAGCAACGGGCAGAGCCCAGCCAATCCGGAGAAAGCTCTTAACACAAATTCAACAGAGGAAAGGCTAAGTGGTTGTAAGGTTACATGAAAGATGTTGCACTACCCAGGTAAATTGAATTCAGTTTCCTAGAAAGCATGTGGTTGACAACAAGTAAGACTGCTTCTGAAGATTCTGCTTAATGGGGGCTAGACTTGCAACTTTTTCAAGTCCCTTTTTTCTAGGTTTTCTTTCTAATCCTGGGTCAGAGAACAAGGAAAAGACCAAACAGTAAGACCTCACCCTTCATAGAGCCTACACTTGTTCACTCAGCCAACATATACACTATGAAAATCTTGTGGAAGTCTCGGAGAATACTAAATACGTCCACAAAATAATAAGATTATGATACCAGCCAAAACCAGCAACTAGATGGACAAATTCAATGGTAAACATGACATATATTGTCCTATATGACTAATATGAGAGATGTTTACTTGAAAGAACCTGTGATCAGTAGAAGAATAACATTGCAGCTGCAAAGAAGTGGTGAGATCCACGCCTCAAGTGGTTGAAAAATCCATGGAGCTCCTACCCCAACAATGGCATAGCCTGCCTAAATAAAGGAACGTAAGATTAAACAAACTACATCCTGAAAATTAACTTTCAAGAAATTGTTGACAAAATCAATCTGAAACAATAAAATCAAAGTCTGCACTTAAGCTTTCTCAAAATTTTCTGTACTGAACTTAAGTTCATAGAAAAAATCAGATCTTCTTTGCATGATGAAATGGAGAACAGTTTCTCTGGTTCAAGCAATGTTTTCTTAACATTATCAAGACTCTCATTACTTATTTTACAAATACCTGACCAAAACCTTTTAATACAATGGAAACCTTAATGAGGTTTAGCTGCATGCAAAATCTTTCAAACAGATTTCACATATAACAATGTTTGAAATAAACAAACAAGTGTTTCTAAATAAGTTGAAATTTCTCAGAATGGTCCAGAAATGAGGTTAAAAAATAAATTAATACAAGCAAACTGAAGAAAGCCATTGTAGTATATGTATGCATTGGCATGATGAAAGTCCAAAATTCACATAAAAGAGAGTTACTTGCCAATAAAAATGAATAGAATATACTCCCATAGATTTTGGTGGGCTTCCGATGGGCAGCTAATGGGGCATCATTCAGTATATCCAAGAATCTAAAAAGAAACGGATCAATGTTAAAGAAAAAAAACACCAACTCTACAGAGGGATCAGATTAGTCCAACAAACATTCAATTAATAGCCACAGAACCAATAGTCTTTAATCAGAGAAGAAAGAATAAAATTTTGTAGAGAGGCAAGATCAAACAAGCACACAAATCGACCTGGAGTGTAATTTTCTATGATTTGGACGATGAGGCTCTAATAAGTGCATCCAAAGCATACTACCACTTACCAATCATCAAATGATACAAAAAACAACCTAAAAAAGGAACATTCAGGGGATAGTGTGCATTGTGAATTAATTCATATACAATGCTCAAATGATTAATCACTTAGAAAAAAGGAAATGATTTTGAAGAACTAATTTAGTAGTTGGTGACACAGTGGGGGGTCCTGCAGAACAACAATGAAAACCGGAGTGCAACTAAATGTTAGTTTCCTATGTATTTGCATTACTCTTTTTGCTTTTTCCAGAGCTGAGGGATCAAGCTCAAAATTGCCGGTCACCAGCACAGTTCATGCCAAGCAAGCAGGTTTCCCTCCCACGAAAGCGCCACCGGCTGTATGCCTCCCATTTTATGACAAGGACAATCAATAGGTTTGATTTTCCTGGACAGTCACCAAGCATCATAAATGTCTACCAATCATATACTTCTATGAAGAGCATCAAGCACGCTTTGATCTAATTTCTAAACCAATGCAATTACATCTTGACAAACCCTCCATAAGACAATTAAATTAGTAAACTACCTCTATCACACCGTGTTGAGGTTGTGGTACCTCTTATTAAGCTTCCAACTCCAACAGGTTAAGGATAATGCCATGATTTCACAGACTATTACATGTTTTACAGTCTCTTATCAAAACCAAAATACTCCGTACTGTTTATTGTAGACCATTACGACAATCACAGCTGAACAATACCCCAATATTAACTCAGGTAACTCCTACAGAGCGAAAAAATCTAAAACTTTACCCAATTGGAAACCACCTCCGATCTAGAATTAGAGTTATACCTATCCCAATCAACAACATCATTCAAAAGCATTTTGATTCGGCTTCCAATGCATAAAAAGACAGCGGAAGCGCCTACTTGGACGAGTAAGAATTCCTTGCAAAAACTAATACCATCCACATTACATACTATTGCCAGCATTCCACTTGGAATTCCTACCTTCATAACCACAATCTCACTTCAGCGAGAAGCTATCATCAACCAATCAATCTTCCAAACAAATCAATCAACAACAACAACAACCAATGTTTCCACATCTTGATGCCACTAAACAATTCAATTCCAATTCTACAAATACAACATAACTGAAAGTAACACAAAGCATCAGCAATATCCAATCATCAATAATTTCCGAATAATGCAACTTGATTTACACTAAACCTAAATAAATCGCAAATCAGGGAAACAAAACCTAGGAATTAGCAAAGCATTACGGAATTATCAAAATTCTAGAAGGATCGAAATTAAGGGATATTTGATAAGCGAAGTGAAAGAGAGGAGAGAGCAAGAGATGTACAGGTTTTCTTCAGCGGCGGTGGGAGAGGAAGAATTACGAGCGATTGACATGATTTAGAGTGGGATTTTGGAATCCGAAAGAGTGATAAATGAAAACAAAACAAGATGTATTTGTTATAATTTGTCAAGTCTGTAAAATCCAACACACATGTCGAACCTCAGGTGTTTTACCGTTGTATTTCACATGTATTCTGTACTTCCCTTCCTCGCATAGTCGCGTCATCGCCGCGGCCAGGAACGGGTCACTTCTTTGGGGTTGGGATTGGGATTGGGATTGGGATTGGGATTGGGATTGGGATTGGGTTTGGGTTTGGGTTTGGATTTAGTTACTTTAATTATATATACTAAACCCCTCTCTAAAAATTATACCAAGCATGAAAAGTAACTAAATAATGGAAATTTTTGAATAACAACTCAAAATGAAAAATATTCAAGAAAATGGGTCAATATTTAAATGACACTCAAATTGAAAAATAGGGCGATTTTTTGGAATGGAGTATGAGTGAATAGTGATGGTCCGTTACATTTCGCTTGGAGTATTGTTTCCATTTGGGTTTCAATAAGTTGATTGGTTTTTCTTTTTCCTAAAATGATATAGACAAAACACGTTTTCTTTAGTATCAATTTCTAACAAAGTATGATTTTAACCAACTTAAGTTTGTTAATATTAGTGTCAATGCCAACTAATTTAATTGGTAAAAGCATTAGGGAGTTGTACCCAAGACTGAGGATTGAATCGATATTTCAATTTCTCCACATCTAAAGGCACTAGTAAGAGTCACTCTATGCAATTGGTCAAATGATAAAAGTATTAATCGTATGAGACAAAGAAAATGAAAGAATGAGAGCAATAACATAGCACATGTGACGGGGGAGGGACAACATAGTTAAAAGTCTTAGAACCTAAGTAGTAGAGAGTAGAAAATTTCTACCAAGATTTACTCAGTTACTCAATGTAAAGTTTGGAATAAATAAATAAATAACTATTTGAGGTTGGAAAAGATAAAGATAAGATGAGAGGGAGCTCAAGGGATAATAAAGCTTTGGGACATTTGGGTTAGGCCAAAAGGCAATAGCGAAAAATAGAGAGAAAAAATTCATCACTGCAATGGATAAAGAGAGGTGGGGAATCCACTCTCATATCGTCGTTTTGCATTTATATGGTTCGTCCTCTGGTCACTTTTGGAAGGCAAGGAGTGGGACAACTTAACACGTTTTCCTTTACTCAATGCAATTAAGGAAATCACATGTAATTATGTCAAAAACTCAATATTAAAGTTTTAATGGTACTAGTGCCTTCAACAATATTTAGAACTCAGTATTAAGCAAATGAACACTTTTCAACACCCGTATAAGGTTTATTTAGAACACATGTCTAAGGCTCTAGAGCGTTCACAAGGGTATGCTCTTTGGATTAGCTTGCAATTTCTAATACTTTGGCACTTAGCATTATAAGCTTCACCATTGCAGCCCTTTTTCACTATTTGCTTTCTAAGGCCAAGTCGATTTCTACAGCTACTAGCTTTGTAGCAAACAAGTGGGACCAAATAAGTTCTTCATTTCATGTATGCGGATGCAATATATTTGTGGTGATGTTGGTTGTCCCATGATTTATTTTAATTTTGTTATTTATTCGTTGTAGGACGTAATAAAGTTATAAGTAGTCGTTGCCCTTTCACCTGAAAAAACTCTTAGGCAAGCAAAAGCTACAAACTTTGCTTCGTTCCATTGCGGACGTTCTTCCCACAAGGACTTCTACCAACACCACTCACCAATCCCTATGCCTATGCCTACACACCACGACACCTCTTCCCTCTATATTGATCTCCTCCATACTTTCATCAACATCACCACCACCATCCCCCCCACCCCACCCACGCCCACCCCCCTAAACCAAAACACGCAATTACCAAAAAATAAAAGATAGTAAATGAAGTTCAATTGAACTTTGTTTATTCTATTACTCGTACCTTGTATCAAATGAGCTACTATTCTCATAATTACCAACACTGAATAGATGCAACATGAGTGTTTTTTGGGACTCGCCAGTTTGGTACAACCCAGTATTCTATATCTATCTTTGGAGAGTTCTTAGCCTTCTTAAATCAGATAATTACATTGAAAATTTATACATCAATTGTTGCTTGAATTGGGAAGAAACAATGAGTTGAAAGAAGCACAGCCAATATCATCAACAACGATGTATAAACAATCCAGCTGAGGCTACATCCTTGAACTTCGATGCTGAAAGACACTGAACAATATATATATATATATATATATATATATATATATATATATATATATATATATATATATATATATATATATATTCTTCATCAGACACTATGCTCTGCTTTGAAGAAGCTTCATGCTACAATGGGGTATGATGCACAAGTAGCAACACCTGTATGTTAATTGAAGTTAAGACCCAGCTCTAAAGTACATAATGTGGGCAATAGCAACTCATAAAAATCAACAGTTTCAGTGTGTCTAGATCAGGGACTTGGAGAGGAGAGGAAAGAGGAGAGACAAAGAGACGGGGATATATACTGCTTCTCCTTTCAAATCCTTCCACTATGTAAGGATTTGAAAATTTGAGACAAAAGTGGAAGCACAATCCTTCCCTCACCTTACCACCTCCTTTCTCCTCTCCTCTATCCCTCTCCTTCCCTCCAAAATTTACAAACCACACTTGGGAAGATTTTGGATGGTATTCCTGTAGAGATCATTAACCCAAGTCAAGGTCAGCCTCTCAGCTTAGCCAGTGAACTTACCACACATGTTTTTGCCCATCTCCATCTTGAAGTATCCATTGTCACCCCAATCCTCTCCCCATGAGTTCTTGATAATCCAGTACGGGATGCCATCTTCCACCCCATATCCAACAGCAAGAACAGCATGGTTCACATCCTGCCAGCAGACGAGTACAGATCAGTGAAACACCTTGGCAGAATGTGATGCGAAGCATCATGCATATTCATGCCCCCATCAAAAAGATGACTTTATGAAGCATATGAGTTCAGCATTCTATGTCAATCTGTTCTTTCCTGGTTGCTTTCTTTTTCGCTTTCTGTTTTTAAATAAATTCAATTGTTTCTTTTACAAATTTTTTGGGGGCAGGGATACGCGGAGTGTACATATATACATTAAAGAAATCCTAGTGAACAAAGCTTTCAAAACCAAAGATTGACTAAAAGTTAATGAAAACGTAGATGCACCTAATTGCCCAAAAAAAAAAAAAAAAAAAAGAAGAAAAGAAGCAAATTGTAGAAAGCACCAAAATATTTGTTTCATCTAGATTCAGAAATATGTATCTCATCTCTTGATTCCCAAAACGATGGTCCAATTGAATGGATGTAACCTATGGGATATGCATTGATGTGATTGATCTGAAAACTCACCATGGGAGTGCTGCCACAAGTTGCGCTGGTGTAAACTCCCTCCTTGTAGAACCTGAATCCATTGACAACCTCAAATGCGACACTCACAGGACGGACAAAAGCCACAGCGTCCTTGAGTTCATCTTCAGCTCCCTACATGCCAGGAAATCCGTAAAACAAATGTCACTAATATTCATACGGCACAATATGAATTCTGCTTTCTTCATAAACTTTGATATAATAACGATTCATAATATAGCCTCTGATGACTCAGTTAGAAAGTTGGATTGCAACTACCAGTGAAATCAATAGGGAAAAGTTTTGCACACAATTGAGCACAGGTATAGGAACAATAGCCTTCATTTTAAATTATTCCATTTAAAAGACTCTTGCATGTGTCTTTCCCCTTATTTTTGTTGCAACTCGTACACATTTCAAGTTCACTTCTTTGGTTCTCATGTCGTTTTCATCTTTTGTACACATTCAGAAAACTTACTATTCTGAGTGTCTTCTGTGACTCTCTTCTTATAATGTACAAAGGGTTGGTTAAGATATTTACGCAAAAGTCAAGTTGACGATAATCCTGATATGGACACTTAAGATATATTGTGTATAATGTGTGTTAATCAATTATAACAATGCCACAAGGACAAAAGATCAATGACTTACGAGGGAGATATTGACCGAACCATGGACTTCTACACCAATATTTTGGTCTGAGAATTTACATTCACCATCCTTTCCTGTGTATGGATAAGCCTCCTCAGTATCCAGACCCCCATTGTACTTGATATATTCAAAAGCCTGAGATGGCAAACCGCCATTGCAACCAAAATTGTTAAATGGACGAGCACAATCAACAAGCTGTTGCTCAGACAAGGAAATGATCTCCCCAAATGCCTGCGCATAAGCTGCCTCCAAAGCTCCAGTTGTACTGAGACACAATAGAAATCTAGTTAGACAATACAAATATCCTACAAGAACAATGATAAGTGAAGTAGAAAGATAAACTGACCTGAATGTCCAGCAAGATCCACAATGGCCTTGATTCTTGACGGGGCTAACAATGCCCTCAGCTCTCCAGTCTTTCTGCAAATTTCACAAGGGGTTGATACAAGAATGAGATTCTAACTCATTTCAACTCAAATACCAACTCCAGAACCGAAAATCCGTGTCTTAGGGAAAATGTAAATTATTAACATAATTCAATGATAGAATGGTAATCACATACAAGCAAATGTAGATGCAAGTATGCAAATAGTAGTTTTCTTAATTAAAGATCAAGGGATTTTGAACACGAGTATACCTCTGCAGGAGCAACAGCACGAGACAGCTTGTGGTTGCCCTTAAGGGTGGCAGAGCAGTTTTGAGCTGCTCCCAATCTGTACCTCCGAAACTCTTCCCATGTCAAATCAGCAAATTCTAGGTAGAAAACAATGTAATTGTTTAGATATAAATTTGACAATCTTTTAGAAAACCAGAATCTAGTGACTAAGAGTATCACCAATACAGATGACAATGGGTTCAAGACCCGACCTATTTTTTAGGGTTGGAACGGGGTCTGAGTTTCAAAAAAATTAGACCTACATACAACCCATATCCGACCCATAAACCCATACATTGAAAAAAAAAAAACTGATATCTACTTTTAAAAGAGAAAGACTTAGAAGTTCACTTAACCCCATCATCTTATGGTATACAACTTTGTTAATTGTAAACTTAAAATATTTTAAACTTAAAATTGGGACGAGACAGATCCTTTGTTGAGTAGTAATTTTTGATATTTTTTCTTTCACTTAGAAGTTTTCTCTAAGTGTTAAATTTGTTATATTCTTTCAACTTGAATTTTTTTTTTTTTGAGAAAATACATCAAATTACAAAATAAGAAAATAATAGACATAAAAAAATATGTTAAGCACCCATTTTAGACATGAGACCCATATGATCTAATGGACCTTGTGGGTAAGGTTCTGAATATTTAGGATTCAGTAGGTTGGGGCGGATATGGTCTACTCTAAAAAAATTGGTATCAAGTCCTAGCCAAATCCAATCCATTGTCCATCCCTAGTCATCAATAATGTGATCACATTTCAAGAACTCATCTTAACCATTCTCGGCATTCTCTCAAGTATCACTAGATTCCTATCTTAGCACAAACTTTAAAATGATTTTAATTTCGAAAATTTTCATCAAGTATACGATCTCAACAAGGATAATTTGGCAATTGTTAACGCCTTAATGGAACCATTCTATGAAATTAATATACACCCTTCGTCCTTTGTCCTAATTTATTTGTTATATTTATCTTTTCACAATTTTCAACATACAAATTAAAATGTTTTTCCTCCAAATTATGAATACAAAAAAAAAATCATGAAAATTTGATATTTTAAAAATTTATATTAAAATACATCTAATAAGATCCCATAATATATTATTATAATATAATCAGAGTTTATTGTTAAAGTTTTGAAAATTTGACTCTAAAAATGAAAATATAGCAAGTCTTAAAACACGGAGTACTTTGATATTCATAAGTTCATAACCTATACTATTAACAAGTCTAAACAGTTCAATTCAACAGGTATCGCATCAATTCAGTAAAAAAAACGAGTCTTAGGGTGAATATCATAGCCCCTCAATTTTACTATTACATATGAACTTACTTGAATCCAATTTCTACCTATATTTCTAAAAATAACTCAAACAACTTTGTTACGTGACACGAGTTCACACAAGTACTACTCAAGTTGAATTCACAAGTTCACAACTAGTGCCATATGAAAATAAGTTGTCATATAAAACTCAATGACTTACTATTGACGTGAAGTTTATAAGAGAGCGCCTTTTTATTAGACGATCGAATCAACCTCAAATTCTCCCCATAAATATTAAATCTCGTCAACAACTCGTGAGCTGTCCCATACCTCTTTCCATGCCTAAAAATGATATTATAAGGAAACAGTAAAACTACTGCTTCAATCACAAACCATCTTGATGAAAATCAGACGGCTACGAATCAATCAATGGAGAGAAAAATAAGAATAAGAACCTGTGAATGAATTGGGCGAAGGAGAGAGCATGACGGGTGTTACCGAGGAGATTGAGAACGGAGGATTCAATGTCTTGAAGTGGGAGACCGTCTGATGCTAATCTGATGGGATTTTCATCAGTGAAGGTCGATGATAAGGATGTGGTCGCGAAGCAGAAGAATATGGCTGCTATTACTGAAAGGATGGAGGTGGGAGTAGGAGTAGCCATTGTTGTGTGAAGAGTGAAGACTGAGGAAAGGAACGAAGGGAAAGATGGGCGTGGTGTAATTATACAAATGGCTTAATAAATAGGGATTTTTTTAAAAATATTGAAAAAAAGGGAGGCTTTTTGGTTGGAAAGAGAAAAGATTTCTGAATTAATTTCATTTACAACTCCCATGAAATTATAATTATATCTAATGTGTCTAATTAATTGCTTATATGTATACCCTTATAGAATTTGGTTAAAGTTAATAATATGTTAATCTATTTAATATACAGATTATAGTCGATTTTTAGCAAAATACTAAAATCACTTAAAATAACTGAATATTATTTTCTTCGTAATTAGTCTTAATTATATTTAGCTTGCTACACTTGTTTACATTTCCTTCCATTGCTGTTCTTGTGCTTTGACTGGTACATGTACATGTAAAGTTATACGTATAACTAGAAGTATATATGTAATCATAATCGTAGTCTTCGATCTTATATGTATATTATACGTATTAGTATATGTACTTCATATGGATTTTAAGAGTATGTGTATGGGTATAGTATATGTATATTTGTACTTTCTTTTCAATTTCCAAGTAACTTATTAATAGTTAAGCGTATTAAAGTTTAATAATATTGCTCAAGCTTTGATTAATAATGCTAATTAGTTAATTTGATGCATATTTATATATTGAAAATGATGGGGATTGTTATTGAGCACTAGAAATTACTTGTTAATGATTGTTCTATGGCTTAACTTCAAAATAGATTCGGAAATTTTTTTAGTAGAAAGCTAAGCTACTTTAAGTCTAATATTATAACGTAAAAGCTATATGTATGGTTTGATCGACTTCGAAATGAATTTAGAGTTTAATCGTTAAGAAGTCAAGAGAATATTCGTATTAAATACACTCAAAACTATTGATAAACCTTGAATTTATGAATAAGTTATATTTAAGAGATTAATTAAAGGTATTAAGAAGAGTACGTAGAGTGTCTATGCCAGAAGATCGAGAGTATAAGATAACATTCCAAATGATTGATATCATTTCCCTATTATTCAAGATTCTCCTTACTTTATCAGCAAGTTGAACTTATTTAATGATCGAAAAGGAAATACACGAATCTTGAAAGAGACTGAACCAAATTCCGAATGCCCAAACTTTATTATTATTGGATGGGCATGGAGATATTTTTTTAGAGGGTAGGGTTATTTAATCATACAGCATTTTTCTTGTTGACGTAGATATTTTAGATATATTGTTGTGGTGATTGGTGAGGATTAGTGGATATATATATGAAATTTTCAAAGTAACAACTTAGAAGTCATTGGACTTTGTTCTTTGGTGGAGTATTTTTATTCTCGTACGTAACTGTTCTTATCAATCTAAACACATCACTAAAATAGTGTTTTCAAATTGTTTTTGTTACTACCAGCGCACATCCGAAATTGATTAGTTACTAGTGTTTCTTCTTTTATTACTTTTATTTCGTAATATTTTCACACCTATTCAGAATATAAAATATAAATAAACACGGAGTATATGGGAACAAAGCAGTTATGGGAATAAATTGATCAGTTATGTTGTGTTTCCTAACCGTAATTATTGTGGTTTATGGGGGAAACTTTAAAACTTTCAATGTTCCTTACTTTTTTACAGAATGTTTACTTCGTTCATTGGCGTGTACAATTTTTTGCGTTTTGTTTGTTTCCTTCATGCGTTTTGCACCGGGTGCACTGTCCAGCCATTGATCGCAGACTATGTTGTTATTTTTAAAACATTCATGGTACTGCCTCTTGAATGTGCTCACATATCGTTCAATCCTAAAGTTCCCCAAAATAAAACAGCCTCTTATAGATGCCAGTTACTCTGTACAAAACCATTGGACTACCAAACACCCAAATCGAAAAAATTGTTCGTTCTTTTTAAAGAGGTAATAAGAAAAAAAATTTATTGATTAAAAATTTTGGCAAAAGCACTGTTTTTAAAGAGAAAACATAACTATTTTAACCAGAACGTTAACTATTAAGCAGCAGTAAATCACGCTTAACATAACATTACTGAACCTCCTTTGGGCTTGTAAAATGGATTAGTTCTTTTCCTCCATATTTGGGTTACCTAGACCCATAAATTGTAACAATCTAATAGCTTCAACAGACCATTTTGGACTTACAGGGTTTGGCTGGGCTTAACAGCCTGTAATCTCTTTCGTGCAGTATACCGTATGCGATTGTGAAGGGAATGTTGCCCGTACGAAGTTGCACCTTACATATGCACAAGTTGATAGTATAAGATGTGGTGACTCTTTTCTAAATAATAAAAAAAAGGATACAATATTCATTATTCAATCCTAACACTAATAAGATCCATTCATCTATAATAGCAATAATATATATAAAATGAAATACAATTATCACACACAAAATAAAGATTAAATACACACCCAACATACGTACTCTGATCTCAACTTCCATCTATAATAATCTGGATCTACTATATATACATCGATTGTTTTTAGCTCATTTTAATTTGGAAGTGTTTATATTATGATGCATGCATAATCGTATATCTGAGTTGTTGTACTTCAAACAATTTTCATTGTGATGGACTGAAGGTGGACTATTGTGATAAGTGATTGCCATAAATAAGAAAATATCACTAAACTTATTATTACGTAAACGAAAATTGCTCAGCTCCATAGTTAAATTGATGGAATATGTACATGGTATCATTCAAATAAAGTCTCTTACGTACTGCAATATTAAAAAAAAATGAATCATATGTAATGGGATAATTCAGATTTAGAAACTTTTTTATTCAAATATTTTATTTTGCATATATTTAATAATAAAGGTTGTGTCTTGGACATTAAATCACTAATATTTTATATTGAAAAAAAAAATCAACCACCGATGCATTTATATACACATTGCAAGAATTGCTCTTGAAAGATACACTCCCTCGCCCCTACTACGAAAAGTAATTTTTTTAAGGCACAATAAAAAAAATTTAAGAGACAATTCAAAATAAATTTTTTTTTTTTTAAAATGAGGTAATTTTTGAAGGAAAATCCAAAATGAAAAATGAAGAGATTTTTGGAGGATGTTAGGAATACATAAAGTCCCACTCTTGCGATGATTGCATGCTCATACAACCGTTGTACATTAGCTAGGTGTCAAATTTGTATTAGATGATAGATTACTATATTTTTGAAAACTACGACTACGTACTTGATGAATTTTTCTTAGAATTCTTCGCATATCTACGACTACATCAAATCAATGAATAATTTGAAATATATGTACTCCCTTCGTCCTTAAAAAAACGCCCTAATTTACTATTTGGAGTCAAAGTTCGAAAAGTTTGGCCTCGAAAAGTTTGGCCACGAATTCTCATAATGTGATAAAAAGTAATATATTCAATCGAAATCTTATTTGATACATCTCAATGTAAATTTTTAGAATATCAGTTTTCATAATTTTTTCCCTTATAGATTTGAAGATAAAAAAGTTCAAAGCCGTGTATTGTAGACCGTAAAAGTCAAATTGGCGTAATTTTTTATGAATAGAGGGAGTATTAAATAACAATCACACATATTTGAAATAAGTTAATAATTAAAAGTTGTATGGCTCGTATAAGATGAGTGATCAGCCTAGCTAGGGTTAAGTTGAAATTTCAGTATTGGATTTGAGTCAATTATCTTAAGTTAACATAGTTTGAATTTCAAAGACGGTAGTATTTGTCATCATAGCCTACTCATTGAGGCATGAGCTTTTCATGCATTGATTCTAGATATGGAAAATAATTAATAAATATTTTCATTATGTCATCCATTGTACAACTCTTCGTTAATTAAGTCATTCATTATGTAAACCGACGAAGAACCCGAATTGACCACATACTCCCAACCTGCGATCAAATGTCGTTCTTGTTTTCCAAGACACTACGCATGTAGCATAGACACGCCACTTATGATGTTAGATTAAAATGAAATTAAATAAATTTTCATTAAGATAAGAAGATAATAGAGTTTTATTTCTTCTCAAACCAAACATTACATATTCAAAAATTCAAGTATAGCCTTTAGTAGAAACTTATAAAAGGAATCACATTCGTTTTAAAAAAAAATTACTTCTTTAAAAGATCTATTTATGTTATAGCTAAATCTCCTATAATTTATTTTTTTACAGAAAATTAAATTAAAATATTGATAAAATCATGAAATTTAAAGGTAATTTACAAAAAACTACCACGTAAAATACCATTTTGTCAAAAACTAATATATAAGACAAATCTTGTAAAAAACTACTATATAAAAAAATTTCAAGTGTAAGAGAACACCACATAGTGGTTTTCTAGGCATTGACATATTTGGGGGTTGACTTGACATCTGAATTGCACGTGTTGGTTAAACTTTTTTCCCTTTATTTCTCTCATTTCCATCCTTTCATCCCCTACTGATTTGTTTCACTCTACCTTCTTTTCCTTCCTTCCCTCTTCAAGTGGGTTTGCTAGAGTTTGAGGTAGATGATGATGGTGATACATATGTTTTGAATTTTGGAGAGGAAAGTGTGGATGTTACAAATTGAATCTAATGGGCATACCCTGTTGGCATGCATTGGTTTGCATAGCCAAAGGACACTTGAACTGGCAAGACTTTATACATCAAGCTTAATATGTTAGCACATATACAACAACATATGTAATTATATACCCAAATTCATAGTTATCTTGTTGAATTATTGTCAAATTTCAGTTGAAGAGGGAAGGAAGGAAAGGAGGGAAATGGGGGGGGGGGGGGGGGGGGGGGGGGGGGGGATACCATTGAATCTTACATTTTGTTTAATTTGATCATACTCGCCTCAATGACCAATTGACCAGTATATTGGATCCTTCTATATTAACTGCCACCATCTACCCAAAAAATCGATAGGGAGATGAAAATTCTGCTCAGTTTGTTATCCTATCAGATGTTGAAATCTTGAGACCTACTTTGAAAGAGGCTGCTATATAAGAACGATTGGATCAAATTATTAATCTAGAATTTCATTTTCCATACCTACTACTTAATACATAAGAAACTTCGCACACTCAATTTAACTACCTTACTTAATCATATATCCTAGTGACCAAACTGACAACTTCAATTAGTTCATGCATGAGGTCGACATAGACGACGTCGCCTACTTCTAACAATAAACTACGTACTCTAAGTCATATATTGTGTAAGCCGAGTACATTTTCGTGTGCATCAAGTCTATTGAAAAGTCCAATTTTTAGGTAAAATACTAGGAAATACCACCTACTTTCACAAATTTAAATTTTTCATATTTGATATAAGTTATATTAGTGGATATTGAGATATCAGATATATCTATTGTTATATTAGATTTAGTTAATGTTATATTATATATAGATATTGTTATATCAGATATATAGAAATACAAAACCTCATAAAAATGTATATCAGGTATATATAGACATTATAATTTTCCGGTATAAAAATTAAATTACGAAAATGTCCCCAAATTTATTTATATCAGGTATAAGTTAGGAATTTCTCCATTTTAAAATGCATATTTCGTATTAATTTATCTTATTTCATCTCTCCGTGTATGGACAAGTTCATAGTCAGCGGTGGATTTGAGATTGTGAAATAGATGTACACTATTTTACCGAGCCCATTAATAGAGTTAAAAATAAGTAGAAAAGTTGAATGTAAGGAGGTATAGAGCCCCATATCTATAGATTTTAGCAAAATAATGCAAACAAAAGGTACTACCGAAAGGTAAAAAACTTACTTTAATCGCACAATTGCATAATATTCTTTGGTGCCTAAGAAGGATAAGAAAAACATTTGTCTACCACTCTACCCTTAGTCCTACATAAATACGCGACTGAGCATGATCGCAATTAACTTCAAATACATCCTATTGCGGCTAGGTTATGTAGCTACGTTAGGTTAATTATATACTTAATTTTCTAAGCACATAGCTCTCTTAATATATATACATATATACTCTCTGAATGTACAATTATCAATCAGAGAAAATAAAATATAGATTTAACCTAATCTTGACATATCCAATAAAGACAGCATACGAAGTATTTCTCCTTTTAATTTGTTGAAACTTTAATATAAACGATGATATATGTACGTATAAATTATCCAATATCTGACTCTAGTAATCTGGATAGTACAAAGTTTGGTCTCATGAGACATGAGGGGCATCACCTAGGCACCAAGCTATAGTCAAAGTTAATGAATTGAATTTATATCCAAATTAAACAAGACTGAAGACTACATACTTAGAATGATAAAATATGAATGAAATATCAAGTTCGCTGATTGAAAAAGATGAATACATGCATATATATGCCTTGGACGAAAACAAAGATTATTCATTCCCCTTCTGCTTTGTCAATCATAAGTTCATAACCTTGTTATTCATGCACGTAACTTCCTTTCTTTTAGGATATTGATATGGAGCATTAAAATGTCATTTTTTAAACCCCACAAGCTTTGCTCTTGTTTGTGGTTTAACTAGTTACAAAGGAATGCCAAAATCTAAATATAATTATCCCTTCTATTTCAAAATACTAGACCATTATGTTAGTGTTGTTTCGGCCAAAATAATATCAACTTTTTATAATATTCTTCTGGGCAAACAAAATAATCGACTTTTTATAATATAGTTTGTGAAACCGTTAAGCTCGTCATGTTATCTACTACATTTGTCCCAAATTTTTATGCCCCATTTGTCTTTTTATAGTATTTGAGATACAACTTGAAACTTTTTTATCTCTAAATTTGTAAGACATATAATTATGAAAGCTTGATATTCTAAAAATGTACATTTAGATGCATTCAACAAGATTACACTTGAATATATTATTTCTTATAATATATATTATTTCTTATAATATGAGGAGAATTTGTGGTCAAATTTTTTAAACTTTGCCTCCATAAATTAAAACAAGGGAAGAATACTTCGATCTTGTCGTGATAAATATGCTAAAGCTTATGTAAAGAAAGATCAGATAATCATGGTGTTTCAACCCAATTTTGCTTTTTTAATGACCTTTAATGTACAAAGTATTAATATTTAAGGTACATGTGATACTGCTTGAATATTTCTCGATCAAACCCATATAATTATTAATTATGTTCTCCATAGTACCCCATATTAGTACAAGAATCAGATAGTTTTTTAAAAGATTTTTATTATATTTAAATTTATATAATTTAAGATGTGGTGGAAATAATAATATGAACCACTACTATATAATAAGTCTTTATTAAGAGTAAAATTAAGGAGATCGAACAAATTGAAAATACAAAGTCATCCACAAATATATGGTTAATAATAGGGAAAGGACCAAGTACATCTTATTAATCTATTGATTTGCTGCAGTTAATTTTTTTTCTTTTGGATGCTTCCGTGAAAGTATAGAATTTTAAACTCTTTATTAGCTAACCCTTACATTAATACGGGCACGTATTAGTATAATATTAATTAAAAAAAGGAAACACGTTCTATTTTCTCATCAAACATCAAAGTCGATTGTAGTATAAATTCATAATGCTAGCTCATTAACTATTCCTACTTAGGATATGGATAAGCTTGTCACTTAAAAACTTCACAAACATGATACGTTATTATAATCTGTAATAAGGCACGAGGAAGATTAATCTACACATTTGATGATATTTACTTAAACACACTTATTGATATCCATCAAACTAACTCTTCCATAGTTGCTGCATGGGGTTATTGTAATTTTATAACCGGTAATATGTTTATTTGAAGATGACCTAATAGGGTCCATTCAGTTAATACCACATTATTTATTTGTACAAAACATAGCACAAGAAATATTATATTAGCCTAATAATTGTCTATTAAATTAGCTTATCTCAACACAACTTCTAAAAGGTGCTTTTCATGCTACGGATTCGTTTCATCTCCATGCCGAAAACTACCCGATTTCAATAAAATAACTATATCCTATCCTAATAGCAACGATTTACATAATCTAATACACTGATTGCAAATATTATGATTTGATTTAATTAAATAACGTAAACTCTGCCTTTTTAATCTTTTGAAAATGTGATAAAAATATCGTTGATGTTATAATGTAGACGCATTTCAGGTTTATATCATGCATCATATGGAAGGACTGAATGACGGTCTTCTTAATGCAATCTTACTATTGGTTAAGTGTCAATTCTAACTTCACAAGAAAAAAAAAAAGGGAGAGGCCAAGGGAGCTGTTTCTTGAGAAAACAAAAAAAAATATAGTCACATTGTCCAATATAATATTATTTGTTTTTGGGAGGGTTGCATCATTGTATGACTATCGAAATAAATGTGAGTGAGTGATTGTGACCACTATACATGCAATGCAAGTGTAGTTAATAAAAATCACCCCGTTCTACTCAAACCTAATTGATTGATAATGTGCAAATCAGAATAGCCCCCTTTTGCGACAATCAATATTGTTATATATGTATGCTTTTGATTAAATCTTCAAATCCTCTCTATAGGCGCCTTTCTACCTTTTTCGAAACACCGGTCCTCTATTTTTAAGGCAAAAATTTGATATTAATGCTACTTGAATATATATTATTTCTAATAATAAGATAAGAATTTGTGGTCAAACTTTTTAAATTATGACTCTATATTTAAAAATAAGCCAAAAACTAAGTGACGGACGTAGTAAACACAACTAATACATGCACAATACATATGGGCAATATGGGGTTTAATGTACGTGACTAACTCAAGCGCAAGCTAGGTAGATTAGGCCACAATCAAGGGCAGTTCTTAGTTCTTTCTGCTATCAAATTAATTATATTGTTCTTCCCATTGTTTGATATACAACATGTACAAGTTGTTAGATCTATGCATGGTGTGTATTCTACGCACCATAATGCTTCCAATCTAAGTAGTTTGTAGTAGAGTAGTGGGCATGATTTGGTTTGACGCCGTCGTCAGTAGCTTCTCTATTGACTTTGATGTAAGCAAGTTAGGGGGAAGAAAATGTAAATGAATAAAGTTAAGAAGTTGATGACAGACATAACCAAGCTAGTTCTCAGTACTCCAAGTTGCCTTAAATTATGTTTATTTGTGTTGTAGTTGAGTTATATTATTATTGGACCACGTACTCTCAATTGGTCATTATGATTGTCTGAATTTTATATAGAAATTTCATCATATATTACAAGTTCTTCAAATAAATAGCTAAGGTTGGCTAGGAATCTTCTGCGCTGACCTTTCCCAAATTTAACCATTAAGTATGGCTAATCACTTTACATGATGTTGGGCTTCACCCCACCTAAACTGACCCCTATCTGTTTATGACCCACGTAACAGATTTCTTAAAATACACGTTTTATCTCTTTGAGTCTTGATTTGCTAATCAAAATAGGAACATTAATTAATTTATTTTTTTTAAATAAAAATAAATTAGAGTTTTGTGATCCTTGGTATAGGAGTATTAATCATAATGTATGTTTGATTTTCTTTTTGTAGGTGTCTAAATGTTAATTAGTTATATTTTTGGAAAACCAAATCTTGGATGAGTTGTTCTTTACTCAAATTTACATCACACAATTTGAAGGAAAATGTTGTTTACACTAGATTTGGTTAAGGATGAAGTGATAACCAAGGTATACAAATTGAAGTATATTTTTTATAATTCAAAATGAAATTATTCATGTTTACCTAAGAAATATCAGTCTGATTTGTTCATCTTGTTAAACATAATATAATTTAAAATTAAATTGACAACCACAAGACTATCGAGTTATACTTCGATGTTAGAAAATAATTTTTTATTTATGTATTAGATAACCATTGCATAAAGTCACATTTTTTTCATTACTAAAAAAAGTAATAATTTTTCGCCTTTAAATCACATATAACTTTTAGGAATGAGTTATAAAACAATAAGTTAGCCAACAATCAACTATGCGGTTTTTTTTTTGTCTACCTCATTGTAGATTTAGACGATTTTTTGTAGGAATACAAGGTATGTTTCCTTTAGCTACATATACTACCAATGATGTCGAAACTTGAATAGATAAATGGATTGGACGGTGTGAACTTGGAAGTAGCTAAGGATTAGAGGGGGCTATGTTAGCATTCGTGTAGTTTGGGTCGTAGCATTACATTTTTGATAATATTTTGACTTCCATCAATAACAATGGCAATCCAATAATTTGGGTCAAAAGACAAAAGCTTCTAGAAGTCAACAACATTGATACTTTAACAATTTAACCTATCAACTAATCAACTTGTGTATTGCTCAGTCAGTCTTACTAAATTTTTATTTGCCACTTTTGCCCTCTGACCTGGCCGTGGCAGACTGGCAGTCCCTCTTCTCTTCGGTTTCACTTACGAAACCGTGTTCTTCTATCTTTTCCCATCCCTTAAAATATAATATATAAAAAGGTTAAAAAAAAAATACCTAGAAAATAAAATAAAGTATACGTGTCTTTCAAATCTCTTACATTTCAATTCTAATATGTGGTACTTGTATAATCTCTTTAACCGCGTCATTACATTACAGATTTATATAATAATGTTTGTATATCGTACTTAGGTATATCCTTAATCAGTTGACCAATATCATTATAGCACTAAACTTTGGGCTAATGCACATAGTTTGATTAAGCTATTTTCTATTGCTCCACCTTTATTAACTCTTGCTTTACTAGTTATGATGATTGAACAATGGATAATGTTACCCTACTACACTAATTAATAAAAGGATCCAAACAAAATATTAAGGTTTGATTATAGTAAGTTGATTGAAAAAAGAGACAAAACCACATTGACAAACTGTCAAATTTGTAGAATAATATGATTAATTAAGGTTGTATTAATCATCTTTATCTCATTTTTTTATTTACACGAATGTAGTGAATATATAGACTTGTAGATAGACTTGTACATGCTTTTCCAGTAATATTTAATGGCCTCATCAGTGGAGAATTTATATAATCATGTTAGGCCGAGTGGAGTACACACACAATATATATATATATATATATATATATATATATATATATATATATATATATATATATATATATATATATATATATATATATATATATATATATATATTCCTTATTTAGAGTATGTTTTATCGCTTGTCATTTATATTAGAAACTTCAGTATCGTAAATAATATGTTTCATAAATGTGTTTAAACTAGCAAGTTTGTTGTACATATTGGTACTCCAGAGTTCAATCATATATCACTTTGTCTTCTAAAAATTGTCCCATTTTAACCAAAAAGTTCTCACACACAAATGGTCAAATGAGATAATTTTCGGGAAACGGAGGGAGTATAAATAAAAGAGAACTTTGGACTGAGTATTGTTATACTGATCAAGTAACTCTTACTTAATCTTTACAAGTAGCTGACTTTTTCATAACTTTTCATATGAAAACATTATACATTTAGCTTCTTGCATATAATTAGAAAGCTAACAAAATTCACCACTCTACTCTAGTGCGGCCCTTCTATCCAATGATGTGCTATACTTGTGTAACAACCAAGGACTAGCTGGCATTGGATGTTGTGGTTAATTAACATGTTTCAGTTGTTTTCATTGATATGTTCCAAGCAAATTTTATACACGACATTTCAAGGACAAAAACTGAGATTGGTTAGAAAAAGTATGTTTCGAATGAATATCACTTGTTTAATTACGACTATATTACATGCTTCATATATGTACAAAATTCCAATTATTATTATCTAGAAGTCAATTTGCATAGAGTAGTACGCAATGACAACTCAAACTAAGGATATGCTCAATTCTGTTCACCTTATTTCCACTAATTTTAAAATAAAACTAGTTAATTTAGAAAAAGAAAAAGGGCTACCTATATAAGTACACATTTGCTTAAAGAAGTTATAATAAGTTCCAAAAAAAATTCCAATAAATTCAAGTTTAAATTTAAAACATATGTGTTAAGAATAGGAAAAAAAATCAAGTAAGCATAATGCATTCTACAATCATTCACCTTAAATACAATTATATGAAGTAGGAAGTGTGTAGTATATACTCCCTCTATCTCTAAAAAGATCGCCCCATTTTTATTTATAAAGTTAAAATTCAAAAGTTTGATCATAAATTTTCATCATTTTATGAAATAATATATTCAACTAGGGTCTTATTTGATGCGTTTCAATGTAAATTTATAGGATATTAAGTTTTTATAATTTTTTGTCTTACGAATTTAAAGATAAAAACGTTTAAAATTATGGCTCAGAGACTGTGAAAAATTAAACGGGGACAATATTTGAAGGACAAAGAGAGTATGTTTTTCCCTTGTTTATTGTTTAGGACAATCTCCACCTTATCCAAAGTTACTTAGCTCTCCTATAAGCTAAGTACTATTATTTCACTTAATTTGTTTGATCTTATATTATTTTAACTTATTTAAACTCATATTATATTAATTTATTTAAAAAATTTGATATAAGATTACATTAAGTGTAGGAACGATATTTTGTTTGAATTATTATATTTGAATTTATGTATTCTTATTTGAACTATTTAAACTTATCAAAACTTACATGTCTTAATAAGTCCAAATGAGTCAAATATAATAAACTCGTACTCATATACAGACCATAATGCCTTCATTTATATTTTCCCACTTTTTTGAGCACAAATGTTGGGTGATTTGAATTCAATAAGTCGGATGATTGTGCATATCGGTATTTGATCAGGGCTCATCAAGAAAAAATTACTCCCTTCTTTTCACGAAAGACTTTTTATTTGCTTTTGAATACAGAGTTTTACAAGAGTTTTTGGGGGTGAAGTTGAGTTAAATATAGGTGAATAGAAAAATAAGATAGTGAATATGTTTATTATTTTTTAATTAAGGCGAGAGAAAAAATAATGTAAAAAGTAAAATATAAATTTGTGTAACAATAATATATTAAATGGGACATCACATAAAGTTTAAATGAGAATTGTTTTGTGGGAATTTTTTTTTATTTTCAAAAGAGGCTGAAGCCAGAAAATCCTACAGAATTGTGGGACAAAAAAATCATGGCAAGTAAAAAGTTTTTTTGAGCTAGATGAAGGAAGTATTTGCTAACTTCACTAATAAATCCAAAAAAAAAAAAAAAATTAAAAAATTACGGAGTACTTAGGAATTAATATAATTTGATATCATTGATCCACTTAATCGGCCTTACCAAATATGTTAAACTATGAGGGCAAGCAAGGTTGACACTAAAGAACGTTAAATACTGAAAAAAAAAAACGTAAAATAGCAAAATGAGGGCCAAAGTCAAGGAAAGGGTAGCAATGTCATTGTCTAATTTCAACCAAACACACAAGACCTTGAGTTTTGTATACATCATCAAGATACTTAGCTTCCACATATTTCCCTAGATCCAACATTCAATGAGGACAATTTCCACGTATTTGTTAAAACTTTTTTAAAAATTCAACCCACAACAGTATATAAAAAAAAAAAAAATTATTTTAAAAAAAATTAAAAACAAAAGTTCAATAGAGGTATCGTAAATTTCTATGTAAGGGTGTTTGGTCCATCCTTTTGAAATGGATTGTGTATATATGTTTTTATTGGGCGATTTGATCGTTTCGTTACCCCTTAAAGTCCCGTATCCGACGACTAATAACTTATTCATCACCACCAATCCACCTTTACACATAAAATAAAGTGAGAGTAGAGAGAAACCACCCAGTTTTGGCGCCCACCTTTACCGTTTGCGACTAATCGACTATTAGCGTCTTCTCATGTGCTGGCAGATTCATTATTGTCCTTTAGTTGTTTAATCACATGGCATTTTGGGTTGCTGTGTTTTTTACTACCCTTTTTAATGGATTTGTGTTGTTGAATTTTTTTTATATTTAAGAGTTACACTCACGTTGTTATTTGAGGAATTTCTTGTAATGTGATCAACTTTTGTTGGTTTTATATGTTTGTATTGGTGGCTACAGAATTCTGTATGATGGACGTATGGAACCATGCCTTTTTCTTTAGAGAATATTATCTTATTTAATTTTGTCATCTTTGGAGGGGTTTTGCCACTTTAATTTTGCTTCAATGGTCTTTCTTTTTATTCATGCTTTATTTTGAAGGACAATCCTTGTTCTATAAGACCATTCTCCATAACAACCACAAAAAAACCCTCTCAATCTTTCCTTACCTACTTTCTCACTCTTCCCATCTAATTCTTATTATGAATTTTTTTTTTACTACACCAATACTTAAAAAAACAAACTCCTCATCACACTTTCCTCTACTATTTTCTATATCTTATCATAATACAAATCACCTTAGTTAGCACACCAATGTCTAAAAAATAAGATATGCATGCAGTAGTAGGACACATTTCATGTCACTGTTCATCTTCAATTCCTTTCAAGATGTGTATGATTTCAAAATCCCTAAAACATGATTTTTTTTCTCTTACTAATTGATATAAAGTTCGAATTTTTATTTACACTGTTATTTTCACTCATCCGGAGAGTTTTCCTCACTAACGAAAGTTTTCTAAAGTGCTTCTGTTCTTGCCAAAAAAAATAAAAAATTAAAGTGTTTCTGTATTGTCCGTCCGGAGCTCCAATTGTGTACTCAAATGTTGCTGCCATCAGTGGGCCCTTCCATGTACATACCCAAATCCCGAACATGAAGTGATCGTTTGTTGTTTTCATGCTTTTAATTGTAATATTATGTTTAGACGTACGTGAACAGTATATTTTGAATTTTGTATACAATGTAAATAATGAATTTGATCATTATATTTAATATTAATAATGTTGTATTATTTGAAAAAAAAAAATTCTTCAGTTATTCTATGGAACATGTAATCTTTAAATTATGAATAATATTTTTAAAATTAGATAAAAACGATATAAAACTTATTATAAAAGAGAATGGAACGACGTGTATCATGAAATTTTGATTCGGTACCCCCTAGAAATAAACTTTTACATAAGTTCCATTTTGTTATAGTATATGAACCTATCGGGCCTGAATGTTGTCCGTATTGAGGAGAGGAGTTGTTGATTAGAATATTCGAGGGCAAATAGGAGGAGGGTTCCTCACTTCCCTTAACTTTTTTTCTCCCCTTTAAAGTCTTGCCTTGGGTTTCTCATTTTCCACCATCCCAAACACCTCCCTCCTTTCCTTCTCTCTCTACCTTCCCTCTCCAAATTATTCAATGACATTTTGAAGGCACAACTATCCAAGCCAAGCCCTACTACATCATCATCATAACATAGTCACATAGAGGTCATTTCATACATATTCTTATACATCAAAGTTTGCCACATTGTTCGACATTATAAACCAAGATCATCATATACATATACATATATACAATGACAGTCAACAAGATCTCATGGAGAGCACTTATATGTTGTGGCTTAATAGATGAATCCGCAGCAAATGTTCCAAAACCAAGGAAAGTAGTAGATTATCATCAACAAAAACGTCTCATCAACTATGACCCGAATTCGCTTACCATATCTGAGGATCTATCCATTTCTCTTGCTGGCTCAAACATACACGAATTCAATCTCAATGAGCTAAGGTTGATCACTCAGAACTTCTCCTCGAATAACTTCCTAGGGGAAGGCGGGTTTGGCCCGGTCCATAAGGGGTTTATCGACGATAGAGTTAGGCCCGGGTTGAAGGCGCAACCAGTTGCCGTCAAAATCCTTGACCTCGATGGTGACCAAGGCCACCGTGAATGGATGGTGTGCACTTTTATTACCCCTTTTGCTTGGACAAATTTATTACTTTTACCTCGCCATTTTTTTTTAAAAATAAAATCTTGTGCATTCGTTTGAACTCCTTTTTCAATATTGAAATGGTCAATTTATGTAGGTGGGGGTGAAGAAATTATTGTTTTTTGTTTTAACATAAGATAATAATTTCATTCAGTAGGGTATTATTTTTATTATTAAGCTAGAGAACAAAAAATAATTTATTTTGTCCTTTAATATGATTGATGCAGGCAGAAGTAATGGTGCTTGGACAACTAAGACATCCCCACTTGGTAAAGTTGATAGGATATTGCTGTGAAGAAGAACACCGGGTTTTGGTTTACGAGTATATGCCTCGCGGTAGCCTTGAAAATCAGCTCTTTCGAAGTAAGTTCACCAACTTCTTAACTTCATTCATTCTTAATTATTTTGATTAATATTCCATTTATTTTTCCCACATTTTATGCAATTTTTTTGGTTGGCTAGCTTTCATCATTCTTCGACCATGATCATGAGCAACTAATGTTTTTTATTTGTGACACATCTAGAGGATTAGGTCTACATTAGGTGATTGATATTGACACCTTATTTTCATGATTTCCATACATATACCTTTTTTTTTTTGAAAGGATGAAAAAAAAAATTGGGTTGATTTCAAAATTTTAGTCTATCTTTTAATGTTTTTTTTTTTTTTTTATCTCATACTCTGTGCAAAAGGTATTGTATGGATATGAAATACAATAAAGTTATTCTATCCTCAACAAAAGTGGCCCCTAAATATAACAAAAGTTATCTCTCAATACAACATATGTCAATCTTTATTAATTTTGAAGGGTAATTTTTGTTACATTGATGAGTCATTTTTACTGAAAACACAATAATTATATTATGTCCTATGTGTATATAATACATTACGTACTCCGTGATACAGAGTACTTTTTTTAACAAGTATCAGTAGTAGTTATTATATGTGGATTTTGGAAAATAAAGGTAGTGTGAGGGTTTGGGACCTTGAATCCATAACTGAAACAAACCCATAAAATGACTAAAATAGGCGCATGAATTGGTGTTATACATGTCGAATAACAGTGTAGGAGCAGACTCAATTTTTGGTTTATTCCATCCAGTAATTTAACACATTGACTAACTCTTAAACTTTTAGCATTCTAGAAAATTATTGGCTTTATGCGAAGACCTTTAGTATCCATGTCTTTTCGCTAGACAAAATATATTTTCAAATCACATTATATATGTCGACCTTTCAATTCAAATCATAAATAGATGTAGGTTTGAAATATCCCTTTTTTTCAAGTACATTTTTTGTAAGCTTGATGTATGTCACTCTCTTGATTTCTTCAACTTTTTGTATATATGTCGAGTAATAGAGACTATGGAAAAAGACGCAGAATATATCTCATTAATGTATGTCTAAATTATCTATTGTATGCAGGATTTTCAGCATCACTTCCATGGTTAGCACGACTTAAGATCGCACTTGGAGCAGCTAAAGGGCTCGCTTTTCTCCATGAAGCAGAGAACCCTATTATCTACCGCGATTTTAAGGCCTCAAACATCTTATTGGATTCTGTAAGTATTGACTTTCTCATTTAGTCCTATAACTTCAGTTTTCAATAATGAAAGTAGCCCTATTTACATATTTACGGTACTATTTTTGTATATATATAAAAAAATATATATTTATGGTACTAATTAAGTATGTATCAACTTGCAGGATTTTACACCTAAGCTATCTGATTTTGGTCTGGCAAAAGAAGGTCCTGAGGGAGATGACACTCATGTTTCCACTAGAGTTATGGGCACACAAGGCTATGCTGCTCCTGAATACATCATGACAGGTACTTCATTTTTCTCTTCTTAGTAGATTATGCAGAGTATATTCCAACATATTTTAATTCTTTGGATAAATTGATTCTTCATCACAATTTTCAAAATCTGGAATTATACTTGATAGGAAGACCTTAACTAAATTATTTGACAATTCAAGTAACTTGAAGGAATGAAATTCCTCTAACTTGGTGGGTAATAGATGGATTATCCAATTTAACAAGACAATGAAATATTACTAAACTTGGATGAAAATAACTTTGTACAATTGTACTGACTTCCAAGGTATATCTAGTGTACTAAGTTATTTGTGCATTCCTTTATTCAGGTCATTTGACAGCGGCAAGTGATGTTTATAGTTTTGGAGTTGTACTCTTGGAGCTCCTTACAGGAAGACGGTCTATGGACAAAAACCGTCCTCAGAGGGAACAAAACCTAGCCGATTGGGCTAGACCACAACTACAAAGCCAACGAAGACTCGCTCGTTTGATGGACCCGAGATTGGAGGGTCAATACTCGGAAGATGGTGCCCAAAAGGCTGCACTAATAGCCTACCAATGCTTGAGCCACCGGCCCAAGAGCAGGCCCACAATGAGTGTCGTCGTAAAGACCTTGGAACCTTTGTTGGGCTTAGTCCATGACATACCATCCGGGCCCTTTGTTTACACTGCCCCTAGCGATCAAAGCCCAGCCCATGACAAGTTGGGAGGCGAGGCAAGGAGAGAAAACGGCCACAACAACAACCAAGAACGACCTCGTCGTCGCCACGATATAAATCGTCTAAGAGCACCCAAGGGTTCAAGCATAGCAAATTCAGATCCTAGTGTACAAAGAAATCTAAGAAATGGGTTCAGCTCCCCTGGCCATCACCACATGGGAAGAGGAGCATAGACTAAGAGATAAAGGATAAAAATAGGCCCCCAAAAGACAAAGAAAAAAAAAGAAAAGAAGAAACTTCATATCTGTAAATAGAAGTTTGCAAAGTTATTTATATAATTAATTAGAATAGGGTTGCAATATACGTTTGTTTTTTGATCATTCATTGAATTATGAGGTTTTTTTTTATTAGCTATTAGTGTCAAAACCATATATTTTTGAATCTATACAAAATTGTACCTATACATTATTATAAAGAGAGTTAGAAGAATGTGTTAATGATACTGCAAGATTGTTGATGAGATTTGAAATGGCCTTCTCTTTCTTTAAAGGAAATGTCACTTTCCTTCCACCATGTGTACCGCAAATTAGATGATGTACCCAGGTGTATTATGAACATGATACATCTGCTTCAATGTACATTACATACATGAAAAACGTACATAGTACACGTGTCAGTTATGTGAAATGTATGTAATGTATATTTTCATGTATGCAATGTACATTTTTTTAGAATAGGTGTACCATAAGCATATTGCTTCGAATACACTGTCCACCTATTGTTATATGTATTGACAAGATTGATGAACTGATTCAAAGATGAGGTTCTCTATAATATATATGCATGTTCAATCTGCTGACATAAAGAGCCGACGGGGGACGGCTAACGTATTTAATTAATTTTATTACTGTTTATTGTACCAAACTTCAACTGAGCTTCTATAATTAGTATTTAATTTTTTTAATTAGACCTAGATTTTAATGTTGGTGATTTCGATATCATAATCAGTGTATCATGTCTTTAATCAAATACTACAATAAAGTTACTAGTATGTGTCTCCTCCGAAGAGACTATATATGTCAATTGTAATATGCTCTTTTTTGATGGAAAAGATATAAATTATTTAAAGAGAATTATTTATACAATGCTTTCTTAATTCATACCTGATATAAATTAAAATATGATAGTGAGATATAGATATATACATTGTTATATCACATATAATATTGTTATTGAAATAAAATTACAAAAATATTTCCTTAATATATTTATATCGGGTATAAATTAGGAATTTCACCTATTTGTACTGATAGTTGACTTTCTGTAAAATGTGTCTAAAACTATTCATTTGACAATATAAGTAGAATAATTATCATTTATATTAAGCTCTTGAGAAGGGGTGTTAACTTGTTTTTTCAATCTAATTTACTAAACGTACAATTGATTAGAAAACTTACTCCCATTACAATACTACTTAGCATTTAACATTGCAGATGTAGTGTCACCATAAGATAATCAGCATTTGTTTGTTTTAGCCAAATGACAAATAGAGGGGGCCTCATGCCATTTTGAAGAGTAGGACAAGGACAAGAATCATAGTCAAGGAAATACATGTATTATTGAGGCGATTATGCCCCCTCAAATCCAAAATATGTTGAATAATAATAATGTAATTTGTCACTTTCATCCATGCTGCCAAACTGCAGCAAATCATACAGCAGACCTTCGGTGATTGGAAGGTCCACCAGTTAATTGGTCGTTTGTTTGCACGTCTAGGCTTAACCAGCCTTGCATTTGGTACAACGGGCTAACACATACGAAGATCAACTGAGCTGGCCAAATTAACAATTCTTATGTGTTACATCCATGTCACATATTGCGAATCTATCACTTACCTATATACGTGAATGTAAAAATATAAAAACTGGCATATGTTTTGAGCATCTTTTATACTTGAAGAATACAGCGGCGCATCCAAAGATTTCTTTCATTATTTTTTTGCTGTATGTTTTTTTTTTGTTAGTTGTTGTTGAAGTGTAATTTGCTCGTGTGCTGGAATTTTGATGTAAATCTTAAACAGTATGTCATGGATCACTAAAAAATGAATAGTGCCCTGGGTACATGCATGAATGCATGATGCATCTTGAATAAGATAGCTGAGGTGCGCTGAAATTTGTCTAGATATGAAACACTTGTACTGTATTACTCCCTCCGTCCCAAAATAAGTGCTACAATTTCCATTTTAGGCCGTCTCGATTTATTTGCTACGTTCTTATTATAGTATGTTGAATTTTACTAAATTACCCTTACTTTTGTCTTTACCCCACTAATTACCCCAACTAACACACTAAAACCTAAGTTTACCCCCACTAACACCCACCCACTCCTAAACCTAACTCTTACTTCTCGACTTTTCTGTTTTGTGGCTCTGTCTTCTGCCTCTCCTTGTCTCCCTCACCTTCACACTGGAAATATGCAGCTCCCACCCTCCTACATCTGTAATCCCCCAATTTTTTTGTAGATTAATAATCTACACCATCTCCTGATCATTTTGATACCCAAATTACGGGCCTTCGTTGTTGTCCTAATTTTAGGGTTTTTGAGAATTGGGCATTTCCATGGGTGAGGGGGGTGGATCTGGTGGCAAGAAGCCTAAATTCTTTGGTTTTGAGGAGGATCCATTCCCACCTGAAAAGATGTGTCGTCTCCAAGCCATTCTCCGTGGTTTGGCACCTGCCGTTTCTCCGTTAGTGTGTGCCTACTGTGGGCATTCTATCTCCACTCCTTCACCTAACCCAAGTGGGTCTTCACCCGAGACCACCAACGAACCACCGCCATTGGGCTTCACATCTTGGTCGGCCTACTCATACTGGTTCTCTAATAGGAAAGAGTAAGATCTATCCCTCGATTCATTGTTTTTCTGGTTCTGTCATGCTTTTATATGGCTTGATTTCATCACCTTGATTCATTTTTATCGGGTTATGGATCATGTTTCATCCGGGTTTTGCATTCGGGTTTTGCGTTCGGGTTATGGTATACATTTGGCTTCATTTGATTGACCTTGGTTCATTTGATTCTTGAATTGCTTCGGGTTTGTGCTTCGTTGTTTTTTGGTATGTATGTTGATTTAGGGTATGTTGTGCTTCTTCACTGTGTGCCTACCTTGTGCTTCGTTGATTCTCGGTATGTCCGTTGATTTAGGGTATGTTGATTTAGGGTTTGTTGGGTATCTTGGTGCTTCGTTTGTTATTTTAATGTTTGGTCTGTTGGTGATTTAGGGTTCTTTTTATTTTAGGGTTAGTTTTTGTGTTTTTAATGTTACTTTAATATTTGGTCTGTTAGGTCTGTTGGTGATTTAGGGTCTGTCTGTTGATTTAGAGTATGTTGGTGTTTTAGGGTTCTTGTCTATTGATTTAGGGTATGTTGTTGATGTCCTGGGTATGTTGGTATGTTATCTGTCTGTTGGTTTAGGGTATGTTGGTGGTTTAGGGTTCCTGTGTCTGTTCATTTAGGTTATGTTGTTGATGTTCTGGTGATTGGTATGTTCTCTGTCTGGTGATTGAGGGTTCTTGCTCTGTCTAGTGATTGGTGATTGCTCTGGTGATTTAGGGTGTTTTAATGCTCTGGTGATTTAGGGTATGTTCTGGTGATTTAGGGTATGTTATGTTGATTTAGGGTTCTTGCTCTGTTAATGCTCTGGTGATTTAGGGTATGTTGTGTTGATTGGTTATGTTAATTCTCTGGTACTTCTTTGCTACTTCTCTGTGTTGATGCTCTGGTACTTCTCTGGTTATTGGCTTAGGTTGTTTATGGAAGTACTTGAAAAAAGTGTGCAATTACACATAATAAGCTCAAGTTGTTTATATAATTACTTACAAAAAGTGTGCAATTACATATAATATGCTTAGCATAAGATATTCACTAATTATCATGCTCACAAGTATTCTCTTCTTCATTTACTGGTTCTCCGCCATTCTGAGTGCTTTGTCCTTCATCAATTTCAAGCATATGGCCCTCTTGCAACCACAATTGACATTCTTCTACTAGGTCCTTCGGTACGTAGATGGCATTAGGCAGCTCACCTCTAATCTCTAGTGAAAGTTTCTTCATATGTGGTATCTGGTAGTTGTTGCTTCCTTTGACCTTTAGTATCTCTGTCATGCATTGTTGTAGAGTCAGGAAGATGTGATTAATTAGCTTTGGACTGTAATCATTATAAGCTTCTTCTACTGCTTGAACTAGCTGATCAACTGTTTTTGGTGCTGTTTGTTCCTTTAACGACTGAATTGCTCTGAAAAAACCCAAATCATTTACATTTAGATCTGGGCTTTGGGCAGGTTGGTTGACTAAGTGTATGTTGAATCCGTCTTTAGTTGCTTCTTGCATATAATCTGGATCATCTCCTGCTATGTGTGGCTTTGCATTGTCTTGGACTATGTACAATTGCTTAGAACCCCATGTTGGCCACTTAGCCCTAATGGCAGGCAATATACTACGTATTATCTTGGCTTTTATGACATCTTTAGTTACACTTGTTATTGCTTTCATTTCAAGTGTGCCTCCTGGTCTGTTTTTGCTTGTTCTCTAAGTTGGGACTACCTCGGTAAATGGAAAGATTCCTATCTTCCCATCATAAGCAACAACACCCTCTGTAGTGATATGTGGTCTTGCAACTGCAGCTATGAACATAACCTTGGTGATGAACCTCTTGCTTTTGCATGTTCTGTATGGATCTTTCTCGTTCGTTGCTAAGTAGTACCTCGCTGATGTTTGTGACATGTAAAACCATTTCTCATCCAAATGTATGACATTGTACATGTTTGCAAACTTCGGGTATGTTGTCATTGTAGATGGTACAATTGCATTCATATACCATATAACTCTTGCTATCCTGTGTGCCATGCTGAGTTCTGGTTTGATTGCATTCGTATGCTTCTTTATCGCTCCTCTTTTCACTAGTCTGTGAGTTGTTGATTTACTGATTCCTATAGTAGCAGCAGCTGCTCTTATGCTTGTTCTATTCCGTAATGGAATGAGAGCAAACTCATCTGGGTTAAATGACACTCTTTTCCTTCCTACTCTCCCTGTTTTCATATTCTGAACATTGATTGCTTCATTTGTTGATATTTGTGACTTCACCTTTTGCCATATCCTACTAATTGTCCATCTGGAGACATTGCACTCACATGCTAGGTTGTTTATGTAACATGTTGGTAGCTTCTTTGCATTTACGTATGGAAATTCATTATTTGCACAATGCTCTAGTAACTTTTCTGCAACGCTTGCTCTGTCATCATTGTTAAGTACACAACATTGTTTCTTACTGCCATTCTCTGCCTCTACCACCTCCTCTGTCACTGATATCTCCTCATTCAGATCAAATGCATTTGAGTTGTGAGTGAAGAGGTCAAAACCTTCTTCACTCTGTGCTGGTATATTCAGGTCAATAATTGCCCTTGTTTGTGCTGCTTGACTCTCTACATTGATTGGAATGGGTTGTAGAGTTGATGTGGACAATGTTGGCTTGCTATTAGATGCTCTGTCATTCACAATGTGTGATGACATGATGCGACTTAGAGTTTTCCAATAAATTCCACAGAGGACTCCCAAACCCCAGGTAAGAAATCACCCAATGATGAAGCAAACTATGCTATGCTGAGGGTGATCATATAATTTGTACCTTATGGTGTTTCTGTCCCTTTGGTCTGGTTCTGTTCGTTTGGTGATTCTAACCCCTTGGTGGCTGTCACTTGATCTGGTTCTGTCACTTGGCCTGGTTCTGTTACTTGCTTGTTCTGACCCTTTGTGGCTCTGTCACTTGGTGCCTCTGTCACCTGGTGGCTGTCATTTGGTCTGGTTCTGTCATTTGCTTGTTCTGACCCTTTGGTGGCTCTGTCACCTGGTGGCTGTCACTTGGTTTGGTTCTGTTACTTGCTTGTTATGACCCTTTGGTGGCTCTGTCACTTGGTGCCTCTGTCACCTGGTGGCTGTCACTTGGTCTGGCTCTGTCACTTGGTGGTTCTGACCCCTTGGTGGCTCTGACCCCTTGGTGGCTTTGACCGCTTGGTGGTTCTGACCCCTTGGTGGCTCTGACCCCTGGTAGCTGTCACTTGGTCTGGCTCTGTTTACATGGTGGCTCTGTTCAACTGGTGGCTCTGTCACTTGATGCTAGTGTATCCGGTGACTCTTTCCCTTGATGGCTCGTTGACTCTTGATGTTGACTCTTGCCCTTGATGGCTGATTACTGATGACTCTTTTCCCTTGATTTCTTTTTGGTTACAAATTTGTAATAAATGTAGTAAGTTTAATTGGTCCCCCATTGTATTTATAATGACATTTATGGAGAGAGTTGAAATTTTGGAGCCAAGGTCAAAATTCATAAAATTGGAGCCAAAAATTCAAATAAACCCAAAAAGTTGTATTGGGAATTGTCCAAAATTTTGAGCCAAAAAATTCCCTCCAAAAATTAACAATATCTTACTTTATCATTACTTTTTATTTTCCATTAATCACAAGTGGGCCACCACCACTCAATGACATTTCTTAATAACCGTGATTTTCTCTATGTAGCACTTATTTTGGGACGGAGGGAGTAATTTTGAAACGAATATGTTTGACCAGGATTGGACTGTTAGAGTAATGATGCATGCTTTAGGTTGGCTTATCCTCTATGTTAGATTTTAGGGAAAACTCTTTGAATTGGAGTGTTACCATTGATCAATATTTATATGTGTACAATTAGAGTTCTAAGCAGTTTAGGATGCTTAGTATGATAAGGATAAATACACAAAATCTATCTTATCAGATATTATCACTAATATCTATCACACTCCCGCAGTCATAGCGGAAGGAGGTCGTATGCTAAGACTGGATTTAAAATCCAAAAATATGTCTCGTGGTAGGCCTTTAGTGAAAATGTCAGCAAACTGAAATCTAGTAGGAACATGTAATACCCTAACGTGTCCTAAAGCAACCTTCTCGCGAACAAAATGAATGTCCATCTCCACATGTTTGGTGCGTTAGTGTTGGACCGGGTTGCTAGAGAGGTAGATAGCACTGACATTATCACAATACACAATAGTGTAGCCTGACTAAGTGGACAATGTAGCTCAAGAAGAAGATTACAGAGCCAACAAGCCTCAGAGACAACGTTTGCGACACCTCTATATTCTGCTTCTGCACTTAAACGGGATAAAGTGGGCTGGCGCTTAGAAGACTAGGAAACAAGGTTTTCTCCAAGGAAGCAACAGTAACCCGAGGTAGAACGACGGGTGTCGGGACAACCTCCCCAATCTGCGTCAGTATAAGTAACCAACCGTATTTGAGCAGAAGGATATAGATGTAGACCATTATCAACGGTACCCTGAATATATCGCAAAATGCGCTTCAAAGCATCAAAATGAGACTCATAGGGATCATGCAAAAAAAAGACACACCCGCTAAACCGCATAAGCAATATCAAGTCTGGTGAATGTGAGGTACCAAAGAACGCCTGGTAGAATACGGTACAAATTAGGATCCCAGAAGGCAGGAACTGAATCGGCACTAAGTTTGGACTTAGTGTCAACTGGAGTGGCTGCAGGATTACAGGAGGTCATGCCGGCACGTTCTAGAATCTCTTGGGCATACTTTTGTTGTGAAAGGAACAAATAATAAGAAGTGTGAGTCACTGTAATTCCCATAAATAACTCAGAGGGCCCAAGTCAGACATAAGAAACTCTGTCTGAAGTTGAGAAATAATCCTCACACGCAATTCATTAGATGAGGTAGCTAAAATTATATCATCAATATAGAGAAGTAAATATGCCATATAATCACCCTGTCGAAAAGTGAATAGAGAGTTGTCGCTCATAGCAATAACAAAGCCGATTTTAACCAAGAAAGCCGCAAATCGTTGGTATCAAGCCCGAGGAGTTTGTTTCAGCCCATATAAAGCCTTACAAAGGCGACAGACATAAGAGGGTTTCCTCCTATCAATAAAACCCGGAGGTTGGTGCATATAAACATTTTCCTGCAAATCTCCATGTAAGAAGGCATTTTTAACATCAAGTTGATGAATTAACCATCTTTTAGCTATGACTAGACTGAGAACCGTGCAAATAGTGGCCGGTTTGACGACCGGGCTAAATGTTTCATCACAATCCACGCCAACTTCATGCGACCTATTATCGCAGACAAGACGAGATTTGTGTCTCTCAAGGTCACCATTAGACCTGTATTTATGTTTAAATAGCCACATGCAATTAACAATGCTCACCCCCGTAGGCCTTGGTACCAAGTCCCTGTTTTAATGAGAGCATTATATTCATCATGCATTGTCGCATTCCAGTTAGGGTCAGCAAGGGCAGATTTATATGTCTTGGGGGCGGTGATGGGTGAGAGGTCAAATTGACTAGGTGATACTTGAGGTTAGGCTTAAAAATGCCATGTTGACTCTGGGTCACACGAGGGGAGGAGGGAGGGGGCCAAGTGGGTTGAATAGGAGTGACACCACGGAGGGGTGGAGGTGTGTATGTAGATTGAGCAGATTGGAGGGGTTGATTGGAGCTAGGGGAAGAGGGATCATCAAGAGGAGTGAGGGATGCGAACGAGCAAAGCGGTATTGCCAGGGGGGAGTGAGCATAGGGGAAGGATCCAAAGCCTCAAGAAAATTGTAGTCTAATTTTCGAAACTGTGCAGGGTTTCGAAAAGGGAATGTTGATTCATCAAATGTGACATGACGGGAAATAATGACTTTGTTAGTGGTTAGGTCTAGACATTTGTAGCCTTTGTGGTTCGTGGGATAACCCAAAAATACACAAGGAGCGAATCGCGGGGCCAACTTATGAGGAGATGTAGCTTATATATTAGGAAAACATAGACAATCAAAGACCCGAATATGATCAGCGAACACCGTTGTCAGTGACAGCGGTTACAAACGAAGGTCATATTTCGAAATACTTTCGGGTAAAGGTTAGTTTTCGAATTTTTTTTAAAAAAAAGGTCAAAAAAAATTGTTCTGCATTGGTCGTGCAATTTCAGGCACCATCACGAACCGTCAACTATGCCAAGGGACTATGGGCACATCGCATCTGTACATGAGCTCCTTGCGTAAAATTTATTTTATTCTTAAACCACTTACAGTAGAGAATAAAGAAAATTGAATTCTTATCATCCTAGCAACAACAAATTCAAAAATTTCCTCTCCAATCTTTCTCTTCTACTTTTTACCATATCCCACCATATTCTTTCTCCTACTCATTTTCTAATTTTTTTAATTATTATTAATTAACATTACCAATTTTTCTACTCATATACTTCATAATAATTAATCATTATTATTAATATTAAGTTATTAATTACTTATCATAGACTAACTATATAAGAAATTATTAATTTTATTACGAATAGAAATTAGTGAAATAAATCACTTAAATGACATTAGAGAAATGATAATTTTTGAAGTGTGTTATAGTATGTCAAAATGGGTGTCTAGTTATAGAGAAATATTTTATTTACCATTGGTTTACTTTTTTTTATTAAACATAAATATAACGGTTAGATTTAAAAAAAAAAAAAACTGATTGGTTGAATATTGTACACTCGGCAAAAGTTTGTTGATGGCCTACTCAACAGTTTGGAGAGCTTTTCCAAACCCAATTATCAATGTAATTTGTAGCTCGGTTGTTGATGTTCAGTTTATCTAAATACAAGTTTATATTATTGACGGTCTGTTCATCTCTTAACATTTAGTACTGGGAGTTTGTTGATGGCACTGTCGATTTCTAGTAGGTTTAGGAAGATTTCAGGGTTACTAATGGAGATGGCATAAGCATCAGAATTTTGCTTGTTTTCCTGTATGAATTTATGGTACCATGCAAATTGGCAAATATGGCAGGCTGAGGATCTATCATCTTGTTGGATGAGTTCAATAATATAGAATTTGATTGATGACAGAGGCCCAGAGTTATGTATTTAGATACTTTACGATCAAAAATCTCTTTGGATTAGAATTGAAACCCATCTGAGCTAGAGTCAATAGTATTGTAAAGTCATCTGTCAGAGCAAAGGCTAATGCACTGACATTTTGATGCAGTTTTATAATGCACCAATCAATGATTTCTATGCAAAGTTGGTACTAAAGCCTTTGCCACATGAGAGAAGATGGAAGTGGATAGCTTTTCATTAGGTGCTACTGGATAGCTTTTCATTATGTGCAACTGGATGGAAATGGAAGCTTACTTTCATGTTTAGGAGGAGATGGTGTGTCTCGGATTCGAAATAAGACATCAGTGGGAGTGTGTGAGGGTGTAGATCTGCGGTTTGGCTGGAGGGCAGATTAGGTTCTTCCCAAGATCACTGGGTGAGTTTATCATAGTTCAGTCAACTCTAAACTATTTATTGGTTTGAGGGCTTATGTTAACTCAGTCATCAATTACCTCGATGTTGACACTTTGGTATGTACTGGATCTCCCTATCTTATGTTAATACTTTAGTGTTATTGGCCTCCTGGTTTATCTTTGCATTATATAATAGGGCTCTAGGCACAGGTCAACCATTATTCAACATGAACTCAAGACGTCTGGAAGCATCACTAGACAGAGTTGAGGCTATCTTCACTCAAGGAAATGAATAGTATTTCTCCAAGGAAACATTGAGGCCGTATGAAAATCCTTTTGTGCTTTGGCATTCATAGCTGTAGTTGTATAGGTATGTTTCCTTCTTCACTTTTCCCTGTACTTTTTAGAAAATAAGTTTATTTGTTTTAAATTATAAAATAATAAAGGATATACACATCTGATCTCTTTTTTAGCAGTATCATATTCAATACAGTTTTTCTGAAACCAAACAATTCTCTCACAATCTAGGCTTTACATTTGTGAGATGAACTAATATCACAGACAATATACTGTATTCAGGATTATAACAGACTGAAGGTTTTTCAAAAGTTGGCCACATTTGTGCGAGTTTAGATGTTGTTCTTTAAAAGAATGGAATTAGACTAAGTAATTACTGATTTATGCTTTCTGTACTTGGTGCGAGTTTGAGATACTTCTCACAGATGACATACTTCTCTCAGTTTAGCAAATTATCCCAAGTACTGGAAAGACAGAATATATACATGTTGGAAAAGAAAAGATGATGCTAATTTTAGTGTCTTAGTCCATCTGTTTGAATTATGAGGTCATTGTTTCCTGCGGGATTCTTTTGTTTTGTAAAATTCACAAAGCCCCAACACATACACGTACAAAATAATCATCGCATCAAAAGTAGAGAATGGTACATACACCCAGTGAGTTTTTTCTTCTCCTTTTGTGAAATTTTAAAAGTGAAACGGCTAGTAAATTGAAACGATGAGGATGACTAGTTTCTTTACAATAGGGACGTAAACCCTGAGCACAATCAAATTGGATTGGCCCAATAATGCTCAGCCACTTAATACCAAAAAGGGGGGAATGAACGTTGCACGCGGGCCTAAAACATGGGTCCCTAAGTCCTAACACACATATGACATATTCGTTGCCTCTTCAATGGAAATTTTTTATCAACAAACTTAACTATAAATTGATTCTGAACTTACGTGTATAGTCACATTCAACCTCTAAATTTTCTCTCTAAATTTCAAGAAAAACAACACACTAAGAATGACATAATCATGTTCAAAGCTAAGAAGTTCGCTTTCATTTCCAAACCTTCTATTATCATGCCTAAACTTCATCATGCTCTTACTCTCTTCGGCTTCACTTATTCCCATACTTTTACTCAAAACGCCTTCTACTTCCTCTTCAATCTCTCTATTGTCCTCCTTCATTGGCTTTTATGCGCGCCTCACTCATTTCTGCTTCATGACTTACATCTCCTTCCTCCTCGCCTCGCTCACTTGCTAATTCCTTAGTATCTTTGTCTTGTTTATGAAGAAGAAGATCCTTTTGATGCTCAATTCACCAAGGGATCCTAGAGAGGCTAAGGTGTTGGTGAGGTTGGAGTGTGGGATTTTGATGGCTATGTTTTTGTTGCAAGTTGTGGTTTTGGTGTTGACTTGTACTATTCATAGGTGTTGGCTAAGAGAGTTTGAGGGCTTTGAGGAGGAGAGGGAGAAGACGTCGAGGAAACGAAGCAGGAGCATAGTCGGAATCAACAAGGAAGCGGCAATTGGGGGCAAGTGTTGTGATGTCAAGGCTAAGGAGTTGGATGAGAATGTGAAAAGTAAGTTTGATGAGAAATGGGTTAAGAACAATTTTGAAGGATGAGATTATGTTAAGAATTTTACTAGGAATTTTACTAATTAGGTGATTTGCATGTTGTATGATCATGTTTTGATATGTATTACTACTAGTAATCTCTTACTCACGAACTTTAGTTTCTTAAATTTGTACAAAGGAGCATCCAAAAGTGACGTTAAAGTGTGTTATAAAAGACAACACTTCATTTGTCCCTTCCATTTTAACAAAAAAGATATCACAAAAAATGGTTGAATGTAACAACCATTATAGAAAAGAATGAATAGAACCCGACTTATTGTGCTGGTGCACAACTGCACAAGTTACGGACTCTGTTTCTATCATATGCTCTGATACCACTTTGTCATGAGTCCATTCTTTACGTCCACTATTCAAGATTTCTGTGAGAAACGACTTCATAAAAAATCACGCATAATAAAATCTTTTAACAAATTTTTTTTAGAGAAAAAACTTAATTCTATTTTTCCTCCCATTTTCCCTCCTTTTTCTTCTTTTTTTCCCTTCAATAACATTATTCCCTCTACAAACACAATAAGAACTGCAACCAGTGCTTCCCACTTCAATTTAGCTCAATAAGTAAAGTCAACAAAAACAATGGAATAGAGGAAAGAGTTCATACAAGACACACGCGCATGTCAACACCAAAACATGAAGGCCGATGCTAGAAGATAGGGTAAGATTCTTCTCACGATTTAAAAATTGTTTAGTTTTTATTGTGTCAATTTTTTTAAAGGGTTGTTTTTGAACAAATGTTACGTATAAAAAGGTTGTTTTAGACATGATTTGCCACAAAACTACAGCATAATACCAAAAAAATCCCCAAGTTGAGTCACTTTTTTTTCCTCTCAGCACTGAATTTGAGTTACATAAAAGATAGTCCAATCATAATCTGTATTTGTGAACATCCCAAAGATAAGATGAACTAAAGTTTTCCCAATGTCGATTAATTTTCTTGTTGTATCAAATTCAATAGCACCAAAACTAGACACTTACTTCCTAACTCTGATCCATGCATTGCTTGCTATGTTAATAGGGTAACACTAAACTGTCCACATTAACAAATATATTGACATGTCCCTACTGTGATCCCGATTATCTGATCACATAATCAACCCACAGCCTAGCTATAGCCCTCTCTGTTCCAAAAAAAAAGAGGGAGGGATCAAAAATCACCAGTCACAAAATTGCTATTAGAATGGGTTAAACAAAACATAATAGGGAATGGTTCCCTTTGCAAAGTGAAGCAGTGCGGGCCACCAACTCCAAGAATCAAAATGGAGAGGGGGGGTACTGCAATGGTCATTGTTCCCAATCTGGCCTCTTGATATGCTCCAGAATTGGAGTCATCTGCAACCCAACTATATGAAGATCTGGGTTTGAGTGGCCATTCACAAAAATATTGGTAACCTAGACAGATTAAATCATGCAATTGTTAGAGCAACAACCATTAACACCTTAAAAAAACCACAAAACTGATTTATATTTAACAAGATCAGATGACTCTATGAACTATCACACAAAAGAGGTATATTCATACAGAATTGCAAGATACGGAGAAGTTGTATATGCTGTTGAGAAGGAAAAATCAGGAATCCCAATAGAATCTATGGTTTCCAAATTCTGATATAGACGTATGAATCTTGGCACATAATGTTAACTTCACAACAAAGGCTTCTTAGATAATGACAAAGAGACTTAAACTCGGTTTTTCTTCCTCAAGAGAGAACCTTGTCACTGTATTCTGCTCAGCCAGGAGTTTCTCAATCACTTATACTCTACTCTCCATTCCTAATTAACATGGCACATATCTATTATAGGAGACCCCAAAATATAGGGAATTTTAGAATTTAGTAACTTTTGACTTCCCCCCTTTACCGAAGATACCTTTAACAAAAAAAAAAAAGATATACTTTTTTTTTTTTTTTTAAAGATTACTTTTGGCATGCTAGAATAATTACAGTATTTCAACTCAAAATTTCTACCCCCAATCAAATGTGGCCTGCTATTTAGGAAAGCATAACAATATGTTAAGTCACCATAACCATATGCCTAGATACTCTCTCACTAATTCAAACATTCACGCACACAAAACACATAAGAAGTTGAACAAACAACTGGAAATGGAAAATAGTTTAAAGATCAATAGTAATAGGAAAGCATGATGAATAGTGCCCACTATTTAATCATAAAAGTAATGAACAAAGATGTAAGTACCTGTGTGCAACCAAAAATTTTGAGCAACTTGAGAGATAAGCAGCTGTCTGCAATATATCCCAGTGCCTCATTTGTAAGGCAGCGACACCATGAGAGATCCAAGCTCTCCAGATTTTTGCAACGCCTAGCAAGAGAAATAACAGTATTCTGGCCGACCTGTAGAAATAGCATTTCTAAGTATCCAGACTATGCATAGGTCCACCATACAGACATCTCAAGAAGGAAGGGCAAAAGACAGCAAAGAGTTACCTTGGAGATGTAATTAAGACTTAATTCTTTCAGAGACTCTCCAGAAGTTTCAAGTAATGCAGCAATAGCATCATCACTGTAACAGAAAGGATGCTAGAATCAGGGAATTTTTTTTTTTTTGTGATCAACCAAATGGGACACAAAATTACTAGAGGATATCACACACGAAGTATTATTCAATAAATCCATATAAGCTAAAAAAGTTGAATATCATGGGATTGGATAAAGGACTCCAAAAGTAAAAAATCCTATCAGTACCTTCAATAGAACACCATTCACATAGCTATGCTAAAACATTCCAAACAATATTTTGTTCAAATCAACCATATGGGGTAATCAAGAGATTTACTCCCTCCATTCAAATTATTGTTTTTGCACATTTGCCATTATTAGTCCCAAAAACTTTTTACATTCCCTCTCAAGAAAAAAATTTCTTGTCTTTTCCTTTTCTCTCCTACCTTACTTTTCCCTACTTTTCTTCATCCATTAAACTTGGTCATCCACCATTAAAAGCAAATCAAGCAGCAAAAAAGCAATAAAAACCCAAGAGAGACTGAACAATCCTACTCAAATCCTAATGAACCTGCCCGCTTCCTACCAAGATAAAATAACGAAACTATCCAGATATTTTCAACATTTTGCTATCACAGTTGACTTAAAATTAAAGACTGGACAGATTTACTAATGAAACCAAAAAGAGTTTTGTTTGACAAAGTGATACTAAGAGCTCGACACAACTATGACGAGATAGCAACAGGGGGTCAATGACTAAATAACAGAAGCAAAAAATATAAACCTGAAAGGAGAGCGACAGAGTTTCAAATCCACAATGCTACAACAACCATTTGTAATATGGGCCATGCCAATATCAGTCAACTTCCTCAGATTGCGAAGATCAAGGACACATAGCTGAGAACATGTACCAGAAATGACCTTCAAAGAAATATCAGTCAAATTTCTGCACCAAAAAAAAGCAGGCAGAGCGCAAGACAAGCTAATTAGTTCAAAGCGAGGGTAAGAAACATGGAATACATTTTTGGCAAGAAAATAATAGCAAGTTGAAAAAAATCATGAATAGCAAAAGTCGACTTACACACAATCAGCCAAAATAAGCTCCTTCATGTTCTGACCAAATTTCCTGAATAATTTCCTGATAAATTTGTCAGAAACACTGCTTATTCCCCTGAGAGACAGAACTTCTAATTTTTCCAGCCGCTTGAGTATAGGAAGAATTTTCATTGCATTTAAAGTATCACAATCATCAAGATATAGTTCTTCCAAAATAGACCCCAGTGAATTAGCAATACTATCAATACCAACATCAGTCAAAAGAGAACATTGACTGAGATTCATAGATCTCAGGGCAGGGGCAGATGAAACAAGTGCAGCTAGCCCAACATCTGAAACACGGCAAGCACCTTTCAAAGAGATTGTTGTCAGGGCTTCCAACCCTTTTCGTAATAAGGCTTTTTGCAAAGAGTAGTCAGTTAAACAATGTCCGCACAGATCTAGTTGTAAAACCTGGATTCATATAACAAATTCAAATTAGCATAACAATTTTGCTCAAATGGAAAAAAGATGCATTAATAGAATAATGAATGCAGCATACAAAATGTTTGCCTGAAGCCCAGCTATGTTGTTACCATCAGTAAAAATTGTCATAGCAAGGAGTCGAATTAAGTATAAAAGCAGGTCTGTCAAATGAGGCAAGGCCAGGTAAAAGTTCTAAATTGGAAAAAAATGGCTGCCAACCAATTTTCAATAATCCTCAACCAATATAAGTGCCTTAGAGTATAGGTAAAATAATCTTTCAAAACAAAGCTTTTCTAGACACCTGAGCACCTGACATTAAGTCACACAAGAGATGCAGTCTAACATAATCAACTTTTCCATACACTGAAGCAGTGAAGCAAGTATAGCTTAAACCCCCAGAAAACCTCACCAAAACCATTAAGGCAAGGGATGCCAAACTGTAATTATAGCAGGATGGGATTTTCAAAAGATAAATCGTACGCTTTTCACCTATGGCAAAAACTTACATTCAAATCATTGGAGTAACACCATCCCACTAGCTCAAACATTATTTTTATTAACTAATACCAGGCTAAAATAAGAGCTTAATAATATCCAAATAAACCTCAGCTCATAAAACTGAAAGAGAAGTTAAGACAGACAAGCAGCACAAAGCAACTAATGAAAGTCAGCTTCATATTTCAACAGTAAATCACTAACTATGAGAATACATATGGGAAAAACAAGTAGGACAGTCCAATGTACCGTCAATGTTTTGAAGTTGCAAGATTCAAATGATGTTTCAAACACGCGCTCTTCTAGCCAAGAACCATCTACAAGGCGTATCTCTGCGGGAGACCCATCAAGAAGAAGTCTAAGAAAATGTGGGTTCATTTGCCTAGAGTCACAAAGCAGACGACTAAGCTTGTTCCTCAATCCATCTGGGACAAACTCAAGTGAAGTAATTGCATCAACATTCTCAGCAAGAATATTCAAGCACAAACTTTGCAATGAAGGGACAGCTCGCTCCCCGTGCGTAGGGTCCCCTTCTTTCCTAGGAGTCCAAGAAACTAAAGGAAAGCTTCCTACAACAGAACTGAAGTTTCTTACTTGATTCTTTGAGTTCTTTTCCCTATCTCTTATAATTTTGATGGCAGTAGAAAATGGTCCAGGCCAATCTTCAACATTCCCAGCCGGTAGTTCTAGTTGTGGCTCTGTTGAGCATTCTTCTTCATCATCATCCTCATCTTCATCATCAACGCAATTTTCTCCCCGTTCCTGACCATCAAAATGGGCATATTCCGAAGCAAGTCGTTTCGCTATATCTTTAAATTGAACCTTCCTACGCTTCTTATTACGCTCCTCGATCTCCAGTAATATATTCCTATGGATATCCGCATCCGTATTATTCACTGAACCTCCTACAAAACTAAAGTTTTGCCTTTGATAGTTCGAATTGTTTTCCCTATCGCTTAGGTTTTCAATGGCAGTAGAAAACGGTCCAGGCCATGCTTCAAAATCCTCAGCTAGATGTTCTTGCAACATTCCTGCTTCATCCTCACCATCACCCACATGAAACCCTTCTTGATCATCATCAGAATCAGCATACCTCGAAGCAACTCGCCTAGCAAAATCTATAACTAGCTCTGTACCACTCCTGGTTTGCCTAGTAGTTCTCCAAGTTGGCAAATTCTCATGAACGCCACTATCCATTTTATCCATCCAACCACCCACCTCACCATCCAATTCAACATCATTACCAAAACCCACATCGAGCTCATTCAAATCGCAATCGTCATCGCCCATATACGACATTACCCCTTTCCCCTTCTCCTCTCTACTAAGCCTCCTTGATATCACCACACCTTTCCCCTTCTCCTCCCTACTCAACCTCTTTCTTGGACTGCTCTTCAGGTTCTCATCTTTTCGACTAAAACCCAAACCCTCCTCTACCTCAATCTCTCTCCCAATCAAAAAACCATCATCATCCTCAATCAAAACAACCTTCTCCTTCCCTTTCCCCTTTCCCCTTCCCTTTTCGCGCTCTTCCGATTTCTTGACAACCTTCGTCCCTGACCTTAAATTCAAATACCCACTTACTTGCTCCAATTCGACACCCACCAAGGCATCAGAATCCTCTCCTCTCACCTTCTTCCCCCCTCCTTCCACCCCTTCTTCACAACCTGAAGCCCTAATACTACCCTTATCAACCGAAACCCAACCAGACCCATCAATCCCATCTCCACCACCCTGATTCCTCCGCAGTTTGGTTCCAGAATCAGGGGACAAACTCCCGGAATTCTCCTCGGAATCCAGGTTAAGGCGGGTGCTTCGGCGGCGAGGCGGGGATGACATGGGGGCCAAATTAAGGTCAAATTGGGGTGAATTAGGGCTGGAATTCATGGGAATTGCGAGGAATTCGGTGAATTTGGAAGGAGTAGTGGGTTGGATAAAACCCCCAAATTCTAGGGTTTCAGGAGACGATGATTTAGGGTTTGGAGGAGGCGGGATATCACGAGAACGGAGGACTGGCATTGATGATTGATTGAAGAATGGGTGGATGAAGTAAGAGTGTGAATTGTGATGCCCTTAATTTGAAGAGTATTAAGGGATGGAAGGAGGAACGGCTGCTGCTGGAATGTAAGTCTGTGTGTCTTTTTGGAATATAGTAGTGGGCGGTTGTTTCAGGAGAGCTAAACTTCTGCGAGAAGCCTTGTCATTTTCCCGCCAATGTGTTGTGCATTATGGTGGATGGTTTTCCTATTCATCCAACACCAACCCCTCTAGCTTCTCTTGAGTAAATCTTCGTTTTGGGCCTCTTTGACTTATGGATGACAATCGACTAAATATTTGATTTTAAATAAAATTTTGGATTGATTATTTAATCTTTCGAAAACCTCTTGAACTGATATTTATATCCATTCTTAAAAAGTCCATATCCGATATTTAAAAATAATTCAAAATGTTAAGATTATTATTTCCTAATCAACTCAATATCAAGATCTAATTGTATTAAGATCATTTCCTTGTAAGCTAAATTGAACCTAGCATAACTTGAGGCCCATTGAGCACTACTTCTCAGTATAGCTCAACTACAATGATTAAGCAAAGTCATGACTCATGAGTTGTTTTATAGAGGCTTTATGTTAGAACATCTAGTTTTCTTTTAATGCGGGATAAAAAAAAAAAAAGCATTGCTTAAAAAACAAAGATATACACAACTAGGAAGCTTTAACACGAAAATGCTAAACTTCTAACTCACCAATAAGCACTTACAATATGAGACGATTGTTTGCTAGAACAGGTAACGATAAATTCTGAAATAATTCTTCTTGTTTTTGTTAGGATTGATATTGGTGAATAATAGTTTGAATTAGCTTTATGAAGATTGTATAACCAAATCAACAAATGATTTTAGCTTTGTTAAGGACTATACGAGTAGGTCAATCATCTTTGATGTCCATTCATGACTGTTTCTTTAAATTAGAAAGTTCATGTGTTTGTCCATCTGAATGTGAAGTTGTTTGAAGAAGCAATCACACACAATATTCAAGAAAAACCTCCAGCCTTCTTTTCATCACATCCGCCTTTCACACCTTCAACTCATTCATTTTGGAGAATTCTCGACTAAATAGTAAACACCTTGAAATATTTAAAATGAGTTTGAAAAGTTCATACTATGACACAGGTGTGGCTTGTAACACTTACTTTGCACCTAATTAATCAAAATTCCTATAATTAGGACCAAAACTTATTGTTAAGGCCTTGGGAAACTGAATACAAGGTATGGAATTGTTTCAAACCTCCTTATATAATCATAGGAAGCATCAAATATCTTCTTTTTGTAAACTTTGAAATTTTTTCAAAAATATATCTTTAGATTTGAGTCCTTTTTGAAAATTTCGAACCTAATGAGAGAATACCTTGATATAATTACCATGAGTCTTTAAGAGTAATAGTAGGTACCCTAGATCAGATTAGAACCTCGTACTTTGAACCTTAATACTCTTTTTAACCGATTTTTCAAACTCCAACATTTGGGATCTAAACTTGTGTTCAAGGCCTTGGGAGACTAATACAAGGTATGAAATTGTTACAAACATCCTTAAATGACCTTAGGAAACATCAAATCCCTTTTTAATTATAATTATTTTTGAAAATATGTCAAAATAAATGACCCTTGGTTTAACTAATTCGTGAGTTTTCACATAATAACTAGGTTTAACTAGTACATGCGCCTAAAATATTATTAAAAAAGTGTCTCATTCAGTTTCAGATCTTTTTATTAAAATCATCATTTTGAAAATGGAAATCTTATTTTATCAAATAATAGTAATATAGCATACCAATAATTCATAAAAAAAAGTTCCATTTTCTTTAAAAAAACACAAAAGAAAATTTCTTAATAAATCTTGCAGATATACTACAAAGTAAATCTCATTACCAAGTAAAAAGAAAAATGTAATAAATAGAAAAATATGTTAATAGACCTGAGTTAACGACATAAATTTACTTTATTTGGATTACAAAGTATAATTTTATTTGAAAATAGTATAACTTTATAGTTTAATAGATAAACTTTATTTACAATTAACACAACTTTAGTTTAAAATAGTACAGGTTAATGTTTTGGTAAAAAGTAAATATGTATGGGGTAAAAAAAGTGTTACTTTATGTTTAAATAGTACAACTTTATAATTTAATAGTGCAACCTCTACAATATTACAAATTAAGTTTACAAGTAGTAGTGAAATGACAAAAATGATCAATATCATAACTAGGGATGGCAATGGGTCCAAGACCCGATCCAAACCCTGTCAAATCCGATTCATTTTTAGGTTTGGGCCTAATTTTTTAGACCCATTGAATTCAAATCAAATATGAGTCTAAATGTCATTAGGTTAGATATGGGTCTCGGTCCAAAAAATTTAGACCCAAATGCAACCCAAATTTGACCCATAAATCCGCACATTTGAAACAAATAAAAAGTTTTAAAAAAATAAAACTAAAATCTAATCTCCATATAGTTTCACTTTGGCCTGTCGGCTTCCTCTTTTACTCTTCTCCTCTCTAGTCTCCGATCTCTATCCTCTATTTTTCACTCTTGCAAGCCTCCAAGATATTAGAGGTAATGTCTACATACACTTTTTATTTTATTTTATTTTTGTTAAAATTTTATTAATTTAATTGATGTCACTATCTTTTAATATTATCGATCTTTGATAAAGGTACTATAGAAACACACATGCTTATTCCACTGTTAATATTATAATATATGTGTGTACACATATATATGTATATGCATATATATTGTATGGAAACTAATATTTGTTAATTTTCTAATATTGTATGAAAACTAATAAGCTTGATGGTGAATGAAGGAGGACGAGAAAGTTTTATTATATTTTTTCATTTTGTTGTGTACTTAACTAATGTTGTGAATTTGTAAACTTCTAATAATTGGAAGTTAAAAATGTGACACGACATATTATTTGTTGAATTATAATTTTTGATTTTTTTTCAATTAATAGTTTTCTTAAGGGTTAACATCACTACATTCATTTGACTAGAAAAATTGCCAAAATACATTCAATTACAAAACATGAGAATAAGCACATAAAAATAAAATATGTTCAAGACCCACTTTAGACTCGAAATCCGTCAGACCCAATAGATTTGGATACGAGTCTAATTTGAAAAAAAATACATACGGGTCTAGGTCTAATCAAACCCGACCCAAATATGATTTATTGACATTCCTAATCATAACTCTACTTGTTAGTGGAGCAAGTAGTCCTTCAAACAAAATTTTGGTGAAAATAGACACTTATAAAATAAAAGAACGCATAGCCCAAAAAAAAAATAATAATAAAAGAACGCGGAGTCGATAACTCCACTTAAACGATTAAACACTTGTTCAACATCACAAAACAAAGATCAACAACAAATCTATTTCCACTTACGGAATTTTTTCGTACACCAATCACAAACCGCCTTCCTTCCGCCACTTTTCTCTCTCTCCCACCGTCCACCTTTCACACCTTCAGCTCACTCATCAATGGCGTCGCTACTCCGCCATTAAACCCCAACTCCCTCTCCCATTCATCAAATCAACCAACCAACCAACCAAACCCCACTTCATTTAATCAAACAACTTTGATGGGTTTTCATCAACACCGCAACACATCATCCGACGATGGGGCCCCACAGATCGTCAACAGCCCACGCTTCTCCAGGTCCATGACCCGCCGGGCCTCCTCCTTCAAACGGACCCAAAACACCGCCACTTCCGACACAAATTCCACCAGCACAACCCCAAACAGCGCCGCCGCGCACGGCGGAGGAAACACCCTCTCAACCCACCACGAAATCGACTTGATATTCAACTCCCCCAGATCCGATCCCGGGTCTAGTCTGGTTTCCGGAGATGGGTTCGATTCTTTTGTTGAGAAAAGGAATACCCAGAATCAGAACAGTCATTTCGGGTTGCTAAGTCATAGGAGTAAGAAAGCAGCTTCTTCTGCAAGTATTATTCTTGGATCTGCTACTGTTAAAGGGGTTGTGGAGCTTGGGTTGAGAGAGAGAAAGAGAGTTGGCCAATGGATGTTCTTTCTGTTTTGCGGGGTTTGCTTATTATTGGGAGTTTTTAAGATTATTGAAGTTGGGATTTTTGGATCAACCCTAAATGATAATCATGCTACTTCATCTCACTCTAATCTTCAGGTAATCAATACATACTACTAGTCTACTACACTAATAAATTTTAAGTGTTTTGTTTGATTTCTGTTTTAGCATGTATTGTTATTGGGTATGGAAGTGAAAATTAAGGTAGTTTAGTAATATTTGGCATACTCTTGTATGTTTTGTATTATTATTATACCTAATATCCACCAAGATAAAATTTTGATTATATTATATCAAAAAACTAAAAATTAAAATCTTAAATTTTGAGATATTCGTATAGTTATATGACACAATTAGGTTGACAATAGAGTAAATTTATTCATTACAAGATTCCATGAACTTAATAATTTATAAAACATAATTTTAGGAATTAGAAAAATAGATAACAAGTATTTGAAGTAGAGATAAAGGTACAAATTTTCATTAAATACTAAAACATTCACTGCCATAAATGCTTTAAATTAATTTTCATTAAAAACTTAGTTAAGACTTTTTAAAAATTTATTTAAACAATAGTTTAAAATTAGTTTTGGGCCCTTCCAATTCGTAGGCCCTAGACGATGGCACTGCTTTTATAGTATATTATGAGCTATGAAATGATGTATGGGAATGACCATGTTGGAAAAGACTAATTGGCTGAAGCTTATTTTTGCTAGTGTGGAGTATGTAAGCTCATTTAATTGACATATAAAGTAATATCTTCAAATTGGGTTGATGTGTTTGGTTGGATTCCGAGATTTATGTGTGAAGTAAGGAGTGTGCAAAAAAGGGCATGGGGTTTACTGCTTCATTTCAGTGCGCATTAGAAGTTGAAGTTTTAAAAATTCCTGGAGTAGATGGTTTTTTTAGTTCCTATTTTTAATGTTTGAAGAATTGTTAGCTAGCTGTATGTTTGATTTCAGTTTTTGGTATGTTTTGCATTGTGTTTAGTAGGTAGGTTTTGTTGGGTATACTTATGTCATTATGTGTTTTGCAACTATATAGTATTGTATTTTGTATGAGCTATGAAACGATGTAAGGAAACGGCCTAGTTGGAAAGGCTAAAATTGGATAAAGCTTATTGTCGGTTGCGTGGCAGTGGGACACAAAATTTATTAGAGCTTACTTTTGGTTGTGATTTCAGTGTTCATTTCCAATTGGTGCTTGTTTGGGCTCTTTGGAGTGTAGGAGCATTAGGTTCACTTATAAAGTAAACATCTTTGAATCAAGTCGATATGTTCCGTTGAATTCCATGATTAATGTGTGAAGTACAAGGAGCTGGGTCATGGTGAAGTAGGAGCAAAATGGGGTGTGTAGTGGTGATTTATCTCTTTCTATTAGTGCTGATTAGAAGTTATCTTTTAGGAATGCCTTGATAGTTAGAAATAATGCACTTCAGACTATGTTGTCCAAATGTCAATTTGGGATGGACATGAATGTAAGAAAGAGGAGTGAAGGATGGGTTATACAACATGGAATGCTAGGGAGAGGGAATTGTTATCGCTTGTTTGTTTGATTTCTTATATGAAAGACAGTGGAAGAGAAACTTGGCTGTGGTGAAACAAAGTTTCAACTGAGTAGTTTAGAAATTTGCTCCATTTCATGTATGAGTTTAGGTAAAGAAATCAGGACAAAGATGCATGATGAGGCATCTTTTGTAGATTGCATAATAGGTTGACTTAGAAAGTAAACATTGTCAAATGTATCATAGCTATGTATATCATCAGATTTTGATTGTCCTGCGAAGTAAAAGGAGCTAGATTCTGGTGAACTAGGTGCAAAATGGACTATGGAGTGGTAATCTATTGTTTTGTAATAGTGCTGAGAGTTGGCAATCATGTACCTCAAACTGTCATTTAATTGTTAATTTGGGACAAATATGAAAGAGTTGAGGATGGGTAATAGAAGGCATAGGAGAGGAATTTTCTGTTGCATATTTTTTGAGGTCCTGCATAGACTTCGGTGTGGTGAAACCTATGTAGCACCAATACCGATACTGGAATGGAAAACAACAAAATCTAAATTTCTAAAAACGGGTATGGTATTGATACAGCAAAAAAGCAAGAAATTATAGGCCACATTTAATTTAAGTAACAAAAAAAGACAAAAGGAAAAGAAGAGACAATAGGCAAGTGCTAGTGCAGTAATGCATTCTAGATGAAGAAAAGCTTTTTGTTTTTGTATACTCCCTTGGTCCCTAAAAAAAAGCCCCATTAGAATTTTACAGTCTCCAAAAATTGTGAAAAATTGATATTTTAATTTTTTTTTATTGAGATTTCAAAACCTAAAATAAAACCTCTATATCTCTCTCTTTGAAATCTGCTTTCTTCTCACTTGAATGGGAAAATTGAAAATGAAATGAATGCCTTCTCTATCTTTGGTTTCTCTACTGCACCATTCCTTTCCTGTCCTTTTTTACTCCTTTTAATTTAAAAAAAGTAGGATTGAAATACTTCTACAAATGTTAATACAGAGACACATATGTACTGTAAATACTTCATACAAGTACTTCTTTGGGCTTCACCTTGTGTCGCACCAAGGTCATCAACCCTGCCATGTCGTGGTGGATAATCTGGTAACTGTCGTTGTGGGTGAGGATTTCAGGAGCAATAGAAAAGAGTAGGAGCAAGAGGAGCTAAGATGTCGGCAAGAAGCTGGTAAGTATGGAAGTTTTGTTGGGATTCACTCAATGGGTATGGTCATATTTAGGCCCAGCCGTATTGGTTTACGTACCCGATACCATTCTCACCTGTACCCTGGAATGGTCAGCCATACCCGCTTTTTGAAATTATCTTGGGGACATATCCAACCTGTACCCCGTACCCAGTATGGGAAACAGTAGGCTGGGGCTGTACCCGTGTTACATAGGGTGAAACAATGTTTCTGGTTTATAACGTTTCTGGTTTATAACTTTTCTCCATTTAGCATATGATTTTTGGTTGAAATATCAGGAAGAAGTTGCATGATGAGTTATTTGTTGTGGATTGTTAAATAGTTAGGTCAACCCAAATGGTAAACATTGCCAAATCTATCATACTCCTTAATTATGTACTTCAGCTGATTTTGGTTGATGTGTTGTAATACAAGGAGCTAGATCATGGTGTTTTAGGTGTATTGGACTATGGAATGGTCATCAGTTGCTTCATATAGTGCTGATCAAAAGTTAACCTCAAATATTGTTTTGATGGTAGGAAATTTGGTATTTCAAAATTAAGTCATTCGTTTGTCAGTTTAGGATGGGTTATGAAGGTAATAGGAATGAGTGATGGGTCATGAAAGACAACAAGTCTTTTGTTTAAAGCATAATATTAATAAATCTTGTTCCTTCTCTTTTACAGTAAGTCGGTAACAATTTACCTGTTCTTCACATTAGGTTCATCCTGGCTCCCAATTCCACCAACATCAAACTGATGAATACCTTCCTGATTATGGCTATAGAAGGGCAGTAGATGGTAGGGGAGAAGGTGTTGAAATCGAACAGACTTTGATGATGGTAGCCTCTGGTGTAGTGAGTAATGACAATACTGCAAATAAAGTAAGTCCTATATATATATACATAATTTTCAAGCTTTAATCCTGTAATCGCGTATTTTACTGATGCTTAGATTTATCTGGCAGTGCTCAGACATATGGTCTAGACCAAGCACTGGAAACTTCAGCCAGTGCATTAATCTGCCAAAGAAGCATAAAAGTATGAATCCAAATAGAAGCTCATGTATGCACATGCTTTATTTCCTTTCCAATTATTATCTATATTTTGCGGTTTTTTATGGAAAGTTTTTTATGTTTACCAATATGCTTACAGCTTACTTCTATGTAATATTCCTCATATCTTTCATTTTCTTTTGCTTGGCAGAGCTGGATGAAAAAACAAATGGCTATATTCTCATAAATGCTAATGGTGGCTTAAATCAGATGAGATTTGGGGTCTGGTGTTGTTTATTTTCTTGTTATGAGATAGCCTTTTATGAGGTATTAGCTTTAACTACGATCTCATGGGTAATAATTTTAGAGTGCAGATCTGTGATATGGTTGCTGTTGCGAAGATCATGAAGGCTACTCTTGTTCTTCCTTCTCTGGATCACACTTCTTACTGGGCTGATGAAAGGTAATGTACTCTTTTTCTACAAACTTTTCCGAAAATTATATTGCTTTTGGTCATTGTTCTCTAGTCCAACTCTCAGAACTAACCCTAAGATTCATGTTCCCTCCTCAAGTGTCGGTAATTGCAGTTACAATACTGATTTTTCCTCTTTGCATTCCCCCAGGAGGAGACTAAATTGCCCCATCTGTACTGGAATTCCCTAGTTTAGCTGCCAAGTTACATCATCTGAACCCTTAATTAGATTCTGAATGATACCATTGGATTTTACCCTTATGCGGAGAACTCGTTGAAATTTGCAGAGTGGATGATTTGGATCTTCTGGCAATATTTAGTCTTGTCATGTGTCTAATTGATAGAGCTTGTTTTCTTTCATTCCATTTCCATTCCCTCAATATTGTTTAGACTTTTTTCTGTTGGTGTCAATCTTTCTTAGACTAACCTCATGATATTTCCCTTTTTTGCAAACTTATTGTTTCATGAATATTTGGTTTATGGTTTCCGAGAACGATAACTCTGTATCACACAGGGGGTTCTACAATTTGAATTAACTGAATTTGTTTATGCATGGACAGTGGCTTTAAAGATTTGTTTGATTGGAAGCACTTCATGAAAATATTGAAGGATGACATCCACTTGGTTGAAGCATTACCACCAGAATATGCAGATATTGAGCCTTTTAAAAAGACACCAATATCTTGGTCTAAGGTTTGATTATAATATCCATCTTTCAGTTTATAATATTTATATGCCCGAAAACATCATATTCTCTTTGTTTACTCCTGATTTATTTTGTTTTTTTTAAAGAAAAACTAAAACTAGTGCGCAGATCCTGAATATTAAAAAGAAATCTTAAAAGTTGCTTTTCTTTGTCTCAAGAATGTATATTATGCTCTACCATATAAACAACTGACTGAAACTTTATTTAAAATCAGGTTAGCTATTATAAATTAGAAGTGCTCCCGCTTCTGAAGCAGCACAAAGTGATGTACTTCACCCATACTGATTCTCGGCTTGCCAACAATGACCTTCCCAATGCCATACAAAAGCTTAGGTGTCGAGTCAATTTCTGGGGGTTAAGGTACTCGTACCCCATTGAAGAGCTTGGTAAGACCTTGATCACAAGAATGAGACAAAATGGAGGCCCTTATCTTGCTCTCCATCTTAGGTCAGTTCTGTGTTTCTCATTGAGAAGTACAAGTTGAAATCAAGCTTCCTGATCAATTATACTATTTATACATGGATACATTCTTAAGCTCCTAATACTTGTTTATATTTGTGTACACGTTAGGTATGAGAAGGATATGCTTGCTTTTACCGGCTGCAGTCATAATTTGACTGCTGAAGAAGATGAAGAGCTTCGAAAGATGCGGTATGATGTCAGCCATTGGAAGGAGAAGGAAATTGATGGTACAGGACGGAGGAGACTTGGTGGCTGCCCATTGACCCCGAGGGAAACTTCCTTGCTTCTGAAAGGATTGGGTTTCTCATCTGACACTAGGATCTATTTGGTTGCTGGTGAAGCTTATGGAAATGGAAGTATGCAATACCTCACTGATGAATTTCCTAATATCTTTTCACATTCAACTCTTGCTACAGAAGAGGAGCTGGAGCCTTTCAGGAACCATCAAAATATGTTGGCTGGTCTAGACTATGTAGTTGCTCTCGAGAGTGATGTATTTGTCTTCACCTATGATGGGAATATGGCAAAGGCAGTGCAAGGTCATAGGCGGTTTGAAGGGTTTAGAAAAACCATCAGTCCTGACAGGTAAAACATTTTCTAATGATGTATATTTCGGGGAGTTATCTGTGTCAACCCTGTACAATGACCATTTCTAGCCTTCACTTGTCCGGACATTCTCCAAAATAACATTTATAAATACTGTTTTTAGAACTGGCCTCCAGACTTAGCACTTGGTTACCATGTACAAATACCCTTCTGTCTTGTCTCTTCTTTCTACTTTTAATCATATGTTATCTGCTGCCTTACTCAAGCAATTTCCCCCTATAAGTATTAAATTTTTACTAAATGCTTTTAATTTTATTTTATCTGATGTCCATTGCCTAGCTTTCTCCTATAATGAAGCCCTTTCCAAGCCTTTTTTTCTCGTGATCATGACAAATGTTCTAATAAGAAAAGTCTGTGCAGGATGAATTTGGTGAAACTTATTGATGAATATGATGAAGAGAAGGTCACTTGGAAGAAATTCAGTTCTAAAGTGCAAAAGATGCATGAAGACCGATTAGGAGGTCCATATTACAGGGAGCCGGGAGAGTTCCCAAAGTTGGAGGAAAGTTTCTATGCAAATCCACTTCCGGGATGTATATGTGACACCATGAAGAAATAGTCAACCAACTGAATATTTTTTCGAGTTAAGTGCGCATTCTGTAATGAAGGATTTGAAGATTGGTTAGTATCTCTGAACACCATTCATGGTTCATTGCTGTTTCCTGATCTATTGAATGGCCGAAGACCCAACTTTGTGGATATGAAACTTGCTTTAGCATGTTGCTGAGGTACAATTAGAAAAAGCACGAGCTTGTGCTGACGGACGTGGGATTTTGTGGGTGGCAGTTTGTATCGATTGTAGTCATTCTTAGAGGGCTCTTCATAGCAGGATTTAATTTTTTTTTTTTTCCCATTTTGTATTAGTAATATAGAGTGAATAAAGTTATATTCATCTGAATAAATAAAGTTAGAAGCTATTATATATCGAATCAACTCTGCTGCAGTGTCCAGCTAGACTCGTGGTATATTCAAAAGCGAAGGACAATGAGCCATCAACTGTACCGCTTGATACCCTTCCACAAACATAATTGTTCAGAATAGAACTGATTATTTTGCAATGGAGATGGCATCATTTACAGTTGGCTTCAAAATAACCTTTAGAAGATGACTTATACCACTTGAACCCTGATTGACTAGAGCATGTTTTGTATACTTATTTTTTTTGGTATGAGAGGTAAGTTGATTTATTTTCTGAGGATATCATCACTATCAATTTGTTACCTTTTTCAAATTTATTATAACAAAAACTCTTATTTTTTCGATCTTAATCTAATTTAAGTATCTCTTTTCCTTAATTATTGTAAGTACTCCTTTCCATTAAACTTTCCCTTTCTTATTCGTTTTCATTGACCTTCCTTTTCAGTACTTTTATGAAACGAGGTCCAAAGTCTAGAACTCCTGTAAGATAGTCCAATTCTTGGATCACTCGACTAACTCGTTGTTGTCTTGCCGAATTAACACAACTTCACTGCTATTGCATCACCCCTTTAACCCAAAAATTTATTAAAATGACTTTTTATGCTATTAAGGGGTTACTTTTGTACAATATACTCCATATTTCCTTTTCGAATCTATCTCAGTTTTTATCAACTGAAATCATTATATCTTCTGTTGTAAGGGTAACTTTTGTTATATTGAGAGATAGTTTTTATTTGTATTGAGATATTTGAGGGGTAACTTTTGTTGGGCCCACAATAACCTTATTATATCTCATGTGCATACAAAATCTTCCCATGGTTTAATTAACCTTAAGTATTCTTCTTTTCCATACGATCTTACATACGAAAATTTTATATTGATTGAAGCTAAAAGTTGGTCTTGGAAACCAAATATAGTTGAAGCATAAATTTGGCATGAAAATTCTAATGTATGATAAATGGGATAAAATACGAATTTCTGTAAGTGTAGTATAAATTTATTTGGAGATCGATGATTTCCCTTTTTTGGCTAGGTATATGAAAATAATGAAAGTAAAATTTTGTGAACATACATAATGGAGAATATTCGTGTTGATCTTTTCCTTTTCTAGAAGGATTCATCATTGAGTAGTAGGTGATTGTGGAAAATATTACCCATCATGCATATATTGCATATAAGATTTAGATACACATGGGTTGAAGTGAAGGGGGGATTTTGTACTTCACAAGTCCATCGTCATGAAGAGAATCACCAAACGGGACAATATTTTCATTCCATATCCGACCCTCCACTTGAAAATCACACATGATTTCTTTCTCGTTTGCTTGTAAATAAGGCAATAACACATGGACTTCTTTGCTTCCCTCCCGATCGAATTTGAATCCAAGAGGTGGATGGTGCCTCGAAAGCCGGAGGAGAAAGGGTATGGGCTTCCTCAGCGCTGCATGCCGATTGTCATATGGAATTATGGAAAGGTCTGAATGTAGGACTCACACTTGGAGGAGCTTGGTTGATCTAAACAGAAAGCATTCCAACAGTCAAAACCTTGCAAATGCCGGACTTGACTCTCCAAAGAACTTAAAACTCTCGTAAGGGACATAACCGAGGAAGCAGACAAATTTAAATTTCTATCTTGTTTTAAAGTGTTTAGAATGTTAGTTTAAAGTAACTGCAGTTAGGAAATGTGCCTAGTTTTATTGTATGCGTTTTATCCATTGCCAAAAAAGAAAAAAGACAGAATAATGTTTGCAACCCCAGCATTTGCTTAAGGGATGGTTGCATGTCCCAGATCGGCTAGCCTTAGGTACCCAATGAATATGCCCTAAAGACAGGATGAGTGGATGATCATATGATTAGTTGATTACTAGATTAATCAGAGAATTTGTATACTAGATTAGTATATGACTCTGATTAGTCAGTGCACTTGATTTCCTTGTCTGCTCCAGCCAATGTTGATACTTGATAGCCTTTTGTGGGTAGAACACATAAACTATGTTATGGTATAAGGATATAATACTAATATGAATAATTGGTGTATCACTATCAGTTCCCCATTTGTTAGTGTAATATTCTCATTTGTCTGATTTTTTTTTCATCCTATATTGTATCTTACAATCATATTTTCAGGATAAAATGGTTCATACACAGGGTTAGTCTCATTAACAGATCTTGCAATATAGTAGTGCAAGTTTTGGGTCTTGTCAAGAAGTAAAAACTTGGCGATTACAACAAACTGTGGACTCTAATTCTGCATGACCATGACTGAAATTGAATTTAGTTATAGGGGTGCTCAAGTTTTCACATGAATTCCCCCATTTGATGTTGTTGCACTAGCTTATCAGATAGAAATCATAGAATTCATCAATGGTGGTGTATAATTTTCTGTCATGAGTTCGTCCCACTAAAATTTAAGTGTATAATGATAGCCATTTACAACAAATATACAGAGCCCAGTAGCTAAAAAACGCGACTACATTAGCACTTTCCGTTTAGCAGATTGGAGCAGAAGCCACTCAACTATTTTTGTTAAACTCAAGACTCAAGTCGTTCAGTTATATTGGGCCAATCTTCTAATATTATGCAGTATCTGCTCCTTACTCAATGGGCTAATACGGCGGATTACTCCCTTCTTCATATTCCTCCACTGGAAAAATATGCAAAAACGAAAAATAACTGCACATTTGTACTACGGAATAGATATATATAATTAGGGATGATAATAGGTATGATTTAGGTCGAGTACTCGGGTTCAATTAGATTCAGACACATTCAATTTTTTCAAAGTAGATCCTATATCCACCTCAAGCCTAATAGATCCTCAAAATTCATACCTTTATCCAGATCCATCGGGTTTAATAAGTCTCGGTTACAATAAGGGTCCAAAATGAGTCCTTAACATTTTTTTTATTTGGCTATTATTATCTTATTTTGTAATTTGGTGTATTTTCTCAATTTTTTTCAAGTCAAAAGAATACATAATAAAGTTAACACTTGAAAAAATGCTAATTGAAGGAAAAAGTACAAAAAATTACAGCTTAATAATTAATATGTTTTATTCTAATTTTAACTTCAAAATATTAAAAGCATACTACAAACAAAGTCACACACCATAACATGTCGGGTTGAGTAAACTTCTAACCTTGCACTTCTAAATTAGATATTAGGTTTTAGTATTTTTTATTTTATGTGTGGGTCCATGGGTCGAATATGAGTTGAATTTGAATCTAACTTTTTGGACCCAGACCCAGATCCAAGCCAAGGATATTTAGACCCATATTCGACCCGTAACCAATAAATCTCAAAAGTTAGATCCAAATTAAACCATAAAAAAATAAAACGAGTCTAACCGAGTCTGAGTTGAATCCTACACCCATTATCATCCCTGTATTATGTAATCACCATATTAAAATTGAAAACTTTGCCTACTTAAATCTTTGTAGGACATTGCTATTTCGATTCCTCATTGTCCCCCATTGTAACTTTTGGCAACACCTAATTTACTAGTTTATAGCCCTAGTCTGTAAAATTTTTAAGATAATTGTCAATTAATAATTGCTTAATCCACATATAGACCAATTATTGACACGATAAGACTATACCTGAATTTATGAACAAAAATGATTATATTAAAAAAACACCTTTGACAACTCTGAGTAATAGTGAATAAATAGCCTCCAACTCTTTTACCTTAGGATGAGAGGATTTACTCGGCAATAACAGAGGGGATAAGATTAAAACCAAGTACTAAGGCAAACCCCAAATGAGCTAAAAATTAGTCAACAAAACACTAACAAAAATGTGGTCAAAACAAACTTGTGGTCTATGGAGCAACATTTACAACATTTAACTAACACTGGAGAATAGACTCCACAAGCTCTTGCAGCGGAGCTAGCTCACCCTTGTCGATCAAGCGGAATTCCTGTATCAAGACAGCAGTGTATCACTTATCAGGTCCATGCATTTCACAACTCTACTCCTGAATCAAGGACTACGTAAAAAACATGGCTGCTAAGCCTGATCTAACCTGATACGCAATCGCTAAAGGAATCTGATAAGTTGGCTAGTTTTAAAAGTACTCACGAGACACAAGTTGCAGCAAAATACTACTATTATTGATGTCTGGAAATATGTCTTCTTTTCTAAATTATGTGATAGAATATCTGAATAAGGGGACTTTTGTAGAGCTTTGGCATATCCTTGAATGTGGGAAACCTAGATATGTGACAACCTATTCTAGATGGATGGACACAATGTCCCCTACCTGGCTACCCATGTGAAACTTTTCAAGTGCCCAAATGTACTGCAAAGCCCTCCCAAAATGAAAACAGGATAAGAAAAAATTCAGAAATAATTTGCAGTCGCTAAATCAAGACGTAAAGGGAAGTGATAGAAATGCCAGGGTTGGTACTACAGGTTTCAGCACTCAAGGTTGATTGGAGAAAAAACTAACCCATGTAAAAAGGACAAAATGCTTAAAGCATGTGTTCAGATGGGCTTCTTCCTTCAAGCTCACAATCTTCTGAAAATGGGAGTGATAGATGTGTGCATACACACGGAACAACCTCTTGAAGATGGTTTTAACAACGTCCTGGAAATTTGCAGGAAAAGGTGACCCTGTGCCACAAAAAATATCAAGTAGCTTTATATTGGTTCTGGTTCCAGTAATAACAGGAAAAAAAGACCTGTCTTTAATCACTTTAAAGAACTTAGCTTACCCAGTTTCTGGGGAAAAATAGACTCATCGTCCAGCTGTGCTTCAATCCAGTCCATCAGATACTCAACATATTTTGGAGCAGATACCTCAATAGGTTTCTTAATAGTAACTCCATCAGCCCATCTATACTCGTACCTGTGGGGAGAATGATTTAAATATCAGCTTAAAAATATCAAGTGTAAATGCAAAAATTCATGTGACCAAAAAGATAAACTGAGAATAAGAGATGATCAACAAAGTATTTATGGGAGAGTATAAGGAGAGCAAATCAAGTCTAGGAATTTCTGAGTGCTACAGAGGGTAACTCTAGGTAATATAATCAAGGAACTAGAGATCTGGAGAACCACAGAGATCTATTTTAGGATAAAACTGAAAAATTATCACTTCACCAGAGTTAAATCACTAAGAAAACTTTGCGTAAATTCCCACACATAAAGGCATGCAACCGACATGAAGAGGTTTCTAATTTAGCCTATGGTAACGAATTTAGCCACCTTACAGATCTCTATTTTTCTCTAGCAATAGTCAAGGTCATCCAATGTTACCTTAATGGCCACACTAAAATGCTTAAAGAAAAGGTTTTTTTTTTTTTATTTTTTTCTTTTTTTTTTTTTTTGGGGGGGGGGGATATATTCTTGTTCCTTATTTTCCAGCACCATCCAGTAATGCTACACGGTGACAGCAGGGAAGAATGTAACTAGCTTGACCCCTGAGATTACTGCAAGTCAACCTGTGATGATCAACATTTCCATGTCTTAACTGTCGATTTGAATGGCTAAAAATTGACAAATACCTCCCAACTGACGCGGATGGGGCCAGCTTAAACAAGGTCATCTGATGTTATCTTAATGGCCAAACCACCCATGCTTAAAGGTTTTTTTTTTTGGGGTGGGTGGGTGGGGTGGGGTGCTGGTTTATATTCTTCTTCCTTATTTTTCCAGCACCATCCAGTAATTCTACATGGTGACAGCAGGGAAGAATGTAACTAGCTTGACCCCTGAGATTACTGCAAGTCAACCTGTGATAATCAACATTTCCTTGTCTTAACTGTCGATTTGAATGGCTAAAAATTGACAAATACCACCCAACTGACGCAGATGTGGCTACCTTAAACAAGGCCAATGAAACATTTGAGCTTATACAACTCTATTTTCTGCATATGACTCATCTGATGTTAATTTTACCATCAAAAAATAAAGAATGGAAGATTATCAATATCACGTCAGCAAATGATCTACATGACCATGAGAGTAAGCAGACAGAAATGGTGTAGCACTATTAACCAAAACAAGCAAAGCCTAACAGGGTTTGTAGGGTCTAGCTTATTGCCTTCTTTACTACACAATATCTTCATCATGGACTCAATACTATCATGCATATACAGTTAGAAGCCACAAGGAAGGGAAAGATACAACAGAATGGAATCAAATTTGACGAACTATAGAATTTGATCATAGACAAGGCCTGGGAAGTGCTTCAGCTCCTTTATCAGAGGTTAAGAAACATACTTCGGTCCTGCTGTCATAGTTGGGCAGCTGGTTGGTGTGCAGAACTCAGTGAGGGTTCCATAGAGAATGTTCACTTGATTGAAAAAGTCCACAGCTGCAAGATAAAAGGGATTGTGAAATTAGAGCCTGCCCCAAGACATCAAATACATAAAAGAATCACAATTAACCACATAAGTCTATCAAACTTGGTAACTGAAACAGAATCATAGATGAAGAAAGAAGAAAAGTGGTATATAGTAGGTAGAAGTGACACATAGGGTAAATCCGCGGTCAGGAATATTGTTGTATTATCCATTGTAATCCCTATATTGCATTTATGAAGGATCAAAGCCATAAAAGGAAAATATCCAAATTATATTTAATGGTTTCATAGCAGTAACAATCTCAAACTATCTGTTGTCGTGATCCTGGATTTATTACCACAGAGCAATATAAATATGATAGGGCAGTGTAAGTATAAGTACTCTAAATGCCAATGAATCAACAACAAAGAAACTCATAACAGCAAGTTAGCTAACACTTACTGTTCACCGCCAGCCATTCATTAAAATCTTCTCCAGGAGGTAACTTCACAGCTTCCCTCAGGTTGCCACTACCCAAGGTAGCATCAATGTGTTTCTGAAGTTGAGCACCCTGGCAGATAACAAACAGAAGTATAATTACCTAGACAACCAACTAAAGCACCAGTAAAAGACAGATTACAACTAGGGTTGGAAAGTAACCTTACTCCCAGAGGGGGCGTTCTTCTTAGGGCGAAAAGTCTTCTGGTTTCTGCAAGGATCATAATCAGAAAAAGTAACCAAGTTAGGAGAGAAAAAACCTATGCAAGTTATGCCCAAAAGACACAGGCTGAGATCTAGTATGATCTATTCTAGAAGCAGTCTGCAGTCTGATCACAATGACGCGCCATGTGCACTCAGTTAGACGGTAGTATCCAACAAAATTGCAGGAACATTGTTAAACAGACAACAGCAATATACAAACTGACTTTGATTACAACACAAATGATCAGGCAACACAAGTGATCAGAACCCATACTGAGTACATGCTAGTTAACTCCCAAGCTACCAACAAACAAGAAACAAGTATTCATATGGATTGACTCACTTTACAAAAACTTACTCCATAGAAATTCTTCACTGATGTCAAACTAACATATCATATCGAACTACCGATGCACTAAACCACGTTCGATAACATCGACTAGATCAGTGGCACAGTAGCTTTGCCAAGAAACTCCATAGCATCATCACTTTTAATGATGCAAGATTATGCAGCAAATCACTTGATTAAGGTCAAAGCATAATAATCAGAATAATTAGATATGATGACAACTGGAAAGTGTGAATTCCAATATAAATTCTATACACCTGATCATTTTACCTTATTCTTTTTCAACACAAAAGCATTACTAAAGGTGCATGTAATAAAACAAACACCTTAAAACATATAATATAAAACAGATTATGTTCCACTACTTAATCATAAAAAGGAGATTGCGGAATAAAGTAAGAAATCTTCACTAGCGTAATCAGCTAATTATAAAATTATCCCAACTACAAGTTAAAACCCCCCTTTTCAATTTTACTAATTAAGTAATCATTCATGCAAATTGTGATTATCGACCAATAATCAATCTCCCTTCAAACTTTACTCAAGTAGTAAACTTTTGAAACAAAAAACAAAATTAATTACTGTGTTTTCTAAACTTAAACCGCGACTGAAAAATCCAAAAAAAATTATGCTATAAAAACCAACAGAATCGCAAAAAGATTAAAACTTTCCGAATATTAGAGATCATCAAACCCTTAAATTTAAAAAAAATTTAAAAAAAATTGAAAAATTCACCTGCTTCCAAGGCCGAAGAGACTCATGATGATGACGATGAAAAAGGCGAGAGATTCAAGAAAATTAAACTACAAATATGATTATGATGAATTTGAGATGTCGAAAGAAAAGGAGCAGAAATAAGAGAGAAAAGGAGGGAGACGAGAATCAGAAGTTGAAGAATGAAGTTATAATAATTAAAATTATAACCTATAGTTTCGATTATTATTAAACATTCATATAGTGAAAAGAATTAAAATAAAGGGTCTGGAATGGCCAGACTGTCAAATGGGTGTGTATAGTGTAGACAGGTCGGTCTTCTTCCTTAATATGCCATACTCCATCTCAATCTGACCTGTCTTTTCTCTTTCTGTGTATTTCTTTCTATTTTTCTGCTTTCCTTTTTTTGATTTTTGATATTTTTTTTGAGTACAAATAGAAGGGAAGTAATAATTGTTTGAAAAAAAATAAAAAAAAAATGTTGGTCAACAAAGCACGTGCCAGGGGTAACTATGTGATCCTGACTTATTCTTTTTTACTTTTCATGTAATTGACAATTAAGAAACTAGGGTTAATAGATTTACTTTGGTAAGCTATATGATGTACTCCAACCGTTTTTTCTTCTTTTATTTTTCTCATTTAAAAATTTTAAAATATTTTTGTTATTTTGAATCCTTCTATTTTAATTTAATATTATTATTGAGTGAAAATTATTTAATTGGGATTACTATCCATTTAATATATAACTTATTAGTTGATTTTTTAATTGTTTAATACTACATATTTTAGAATTACACTACTTATTTAATGTTTAACCCACTTGTATCATTTTTTAATAGAATTTAATCTTATTTTTAGACTGATTTAAATTATTTTATATAATGTAAATGATATTTAATATTATATTGGTTTCTTCTCTGATTTCAAATGAGAAAGAAAAAAAAAAGAACGGAAGGAGTACAACTAAAAAGGCCTATCTTGTGGCATAATAGACGAGCATGAATAACTTGCATCGACACAAAGCTTAAGACAAGACGTTTGAGGCTGGTTGTGGATGAAGGATGGGGTGTTTGAATTATCTTCTTTAGTTCTGGAATTAAGAGAGTCTAATTATGATGAACCAGTAATGTTGATAGGAAAGTAAATCTAACCATTAAATTATCAACTAGCTGAATTATATTTATCATCTAATCAACAATAATCATTTTGAATGTTTCTCGTTAAAAGGGGAGAAAAAAAATTTGGGAGAACAAAGGTAGCAAAGATTATGTGACAAGCAAGCAATCAAGCATCCAGCATGCATGAATACTCATATCGATCAAAATTATGCATGATTTTGTGCATTGTAATGGCAACTACTCGTACAAAATATGCATGTGTTTTTATTTATTTAGCTGGCAATTCCTACTTCAACATATATGGAATGATAAGAGTAGCATTTTCTAATAGCCTACAATATAGAAGACGACTCAAAGTAATTCAAGGAGACATAGAGGATCACTTAAAGAGATCGTGTTGTGTCCTGTATTCCTGCATTGGGGGGTACATTCATTGCCCTCTTGCATGCCTCATGTGAGAGCTACTTGCACATGATGTGCTATTTAGCTTGTTTTTCCAGCAACATGTTGTACGCTCATTTTGTCTTAATTCTGCTAATTTGACTTGCTTTCATGTTTCGTCGCTCTTGTTGCGCATATAATTTGGGGCTGGGATCTATTTCATCTTGCCTTCCTATAGAAACGTATCCTATTCAAGTATTCCTGACATTAATTTACTCCGATACCTAGCTAATACCTGATATCGGAATGTCATGATATCAGATATAAGTATTATTATATCAGATATAGAAATACTTAATGTATAAAAATACAAAAAAGCTTATCTCAGATATAGTCATTATGATCTAAGATATAGAAATAAAATTATGAAAAATACCCCTGATATAACTTATATTAGGTATAAATTAGAAATTTCTCAACTATAAAGTGCTTAATATTCTAATAAATTTATTTTAAGAACACTAAGCTAAGTGCTCACTCATTTCACTTCATATCTAGAGTAAGCTTTAAATATCGTATATAAATGAAATTCATGTGAAGAGGACAAATCCTGACCTAACAATTATGATCAAATAACGTCAATAATAAATATAAAGTATGACTTATCTGAATTTATTGTGACCTTATATCAAATTAGTGGATTTGTTGTTGAGATAAAAGTTAATTATCTCAATCCATTAGAAAATTGGGAGTTTGTGAATTCAACTGATTCAAAGTTATTCACTTCTAAAATATTTAAAACTTATCAAAATTGATTATTTTCGTGATACCTACATTGACTATCCGATAAGCTGTACAATTTGCTTTCTAATTTGATAAATTTTTCTAAATACTTCACGGTTACGTTGTTCCTATATATGCATCGAATCTTACTTATATAATAAGTGAGTATTATTAAACCATCTTCAAAGATTCACTTTTTAAACCCACTTCCCCTCATTCTAAGTTCACTTTTCAACCCCACAACTTTTGATTTGTGTGGCCATTCAAATTAGCATTTATACAGTGAAGATTTGTGACATTCCACACTTACAATCATGGAAAACAAACGCTCATGAATTGTATTAGGGATATTAAATCTAGTTGATAGAACTTATTCGATTTGGTATCGATCAAGTCTGATTGAAACGGTCATTTGATAAACTAGAATGAATAAACAGGAGAGAATATTTTCTGTGCCTTCATTAAGGGAAAAACTCCCAATATATATATAAATAACTCCAAGAGTTATATCAAAGATGGGATATAATTCACAAAAGATAAACATCATACAAGATATATCATAAAGATAATTATATCCTATTAATAGAATATAACTCACAAAAGATAAATATCATACAAGATATATCATAAAGATAATTATATCCTATTACTCCCCCTCAAGTTGGAGCATATAAGTCACAAATGCCCAACTTGTGTATTAAGTAAGCAAATTGTTGATGACCAAGAGCCTTGGTCAAGATATCTACCAACTGCTGACGAGTGGGTACATAAGAAGCCACAATATTTCCGCTTTGCAACTCATCATGAATAAAGTGACAGTCAACTTCAATGTGCTTGGTACGTTCATGGAAAACAAGATTCTTTGCAATATGCAATGCAGACTGATTATCACGATGGAGTATCATAGACGTAGAGTGTAACACACCGAGAGAATATAACAGAGATTTTAACCACTTAAGCTCACATGTTGAAACCGCCATAGCTCGGTATTCTTCCTCCGTAGAAGAACGAGACACCGTCGGTTGCTTCTTAGTCATCCAAGAAACTGGTGACCGACTAAGAAGCACAAAATAACTCGTCAAGGATCGCCTAGTCAAGGGGCACGCCGCCCAATCACTATCACAAAATGCTGTCAATTGCAATGGACTAGGGCGAAGGAGTATACCTTGTCCTAGACAACCCTTAATATAGCGTAAGACACGAATGACCGCATCCCAATGTGCCGTCTGTGGTTTACTCAAAAATTGTGAAAGTGTATGAACAAAATAGCTTAGTTCTAGTCGAGTTACAGAAAGATAAACTAAACGTCCCACCAAACGCCTATATTGATCCGGTTTATCGTACGGGTCATTATCCACATAAGCCAACCTGTGATTTTGCTCCATCGGTGTTTCAATTGGCTTACATCCCAACATGCCGGTTTCCGACAAAATATCCAAAGCATATTTCCTCTGAGACAGAAACAATCTGCTATTGCCACGTGCAACCTCAATACCAAGGAAATATTTCAAAACACCAAGATCTTTCATATGAAAACATGAACTCAAATAATTCTTAAACCGCAAAATCACAGTATATGAAGAACTCGCAATGATTAAATCATCAACGTAGACAAGCATGTGAACTACTGTATGACCTTTTGCATAGCTAAATAAAGAATAATATGCATAATATTGTTTAAAACCAAACCTTCGCAAAGCGGCAGATAACTTAGCAAACCATTGGGGCGGAGCCTGTCTTAACCCATATAAAGACTTGTGCAATCGACAAACCTTCCCGGGAATAGGACTTTTGTAACCGGGCGGTGGTCTCATATAAACTTCTTCTTCCAAATCACGATGAAGAAAAGCATTGTACACATCCATCTGATGTAACTCCCATTGTCTAGATATAGACACAGCAAGAAAAACACTTATGGTACCCATTTTAGCAACAGGAGCAAACATTTCACTGTAATCAATACCTTCAATTTGCCGATTGCCATGAACCACCAATCGACTCTTAAGACATTCAATTTCTCCATTTGCACGACGTTTAATCTTGTAAACCCATCCGCTTCTAATAGCTCTCTTTCCCGGAGGCAAATCCTCTAATGTCCACGTAGCATTACGTCCAAGAGCATCAATCTCTTCCTTCATAGCTTTGCGCCAATCCGAATCTTGCACGACCTCCTTAAAGGAGGTCGGCTCTTTCTGAGATGAAATAGCTGCCAGAAAATGTTTGTGTTGTATAGAAAAATTATCATAATTCACATAATAAGCTATATTAAAAGGTTTACCTGAGGAACGAGATGGAACAAGCAAAGCAGTTGGTGTAGGAGGGTCTATCATATCCGTATTAGTGACAAAATCACAAAGACGAGAAGATTGAATTTTAACACAATGACCTCGACCAAGATCATTACTAGAACTCCCCCTTAAGTCATCACTATGAGAAACCTCATTTTTTGAATACAACATACCATCGGCAGCAAGATTCACGGCCACCTCGCGGTGGGGCGGGACAGATAGCGGTACAGTTGCAGTGTCTTCTGCCTCATAGGATACAACAGTAGCAGGCAAGACCACAACCTCTCTGTGGTGACAATGGGCAGGCAGCAGTACATCTGTGGATTGAACTGGAGCATGTGGGTAAGCATTCGTAAAAACATCAAAATCATCGTCATCCACCCAACTAAGAGGATGTTGGGATAAAAACATGTCGAGGTTCACTATAGGTGAATGTGTAGACACGACATAGCTAGAGAAGGGGAACACATTCTCAAAAAATTTCACATCCCGACTCACAAAATACTGAAGAGAATCCAAATCGTATAACCGCCATCCTTTTTGACCAAAAGGATACCCAACAAAGATACAACGCCGTGACCGAGGCCCAAATTTATCTTTAATACGAGGTCGATTAGTAGCATAACATTAGCACCCAAATACCTTTAAAGAGGAAGGATTAGAAGGACTACCGAACAACAATTCATACGAATTTTTATTTGCTTGCAGAGGTGTGAGTGTTCTATTAATCAGATGACATGCAGTCAAAACACACTCCCCCCAAAAATCAAAAGGCAAGTTTGCCTAAAATCGTAAAGCACGAGCCACATTGAGAATATATTTGTGTTTGCGTTCCACCCTACCATTTTGTTGCGGAGTATCAACGCAAGAGGTTTGTAGCAAACAACCATTAGTGTCAATTTTTTTTTCAAACATAAGAACTCTTGTCTATTATCACTGCGAAGAACTTTCACACGTTTATTAAATTGTGTGTAGACAATAGAGAAAAAAATTCTAATCAACTCACCAACCTCATATTTTCCAACCATTAAATAAGTCCATATAGCACGAGAATAATCATCAACAACGGTTAGAAAATAATGAGCACCACTACTAGAAGCAATACGATAAGGACCCCAAATATCACAATGAATTAAACCAAATAAATAAGTTGCTTTGTTAACTTAAAGGAAAAGAGTTACGTGGTTGTTTTGCCTTGAAACAAACATCACACCCAAAATCACAATCTTTATTTGTCCCACTACGACCTACACCCAGAAAGGAATGAACCACATTCATAGAAGGATGACCCAAACGCATATGCCATAATCGAGCCGACTCCGTAGCTGTGGTGTTTGCCTGAGTACGACGTATCGGCCGATAAAGATAGACCCCGTTATACTGCTTCCCCACACCAATCAGGTTCCTCAAACTCTGGTCCTGAATAGTACATAGCTTGTTAGTGAATAAGACAATTAAATTTTGTTTCTCAAGCAACTGAGAAACCAACAACAAATTCCAAGTGAGTGCGGGAACATATAACACATTTTCAAGAATTAGATTAGAACTCAATGTAATACGACCCTCCTTAGTGGCAGTAGTGCTTTTGCCATTAGGGAGTCCTATGGGTTCTGAACCGATATCTCGAATGTCATCAAATAAAGTAATATTACCGGACATATGATTGGAGGCACTAGTATCAATAATCCATTAGTCCAAGTAATTCTTACCATGCAATTTTGAAGTGGAAGTAGAAGGAGCCTTAATGGCATCAATTAATTATTTAACTTACAAATCCGTAAGAGTAGGAAGCATACTACGATCGACATCATTTGTAGTCGATGTGTTACCACTTGTGGAAGCCGATCCGAGCGCGAACGATCCATGACCGCCGCAACAACACCACGCTTACCATGACCGCCACCACGTCTACCTCGACCTCCACTATGTCCACCATGGCTGCCTCCACGACCCGATGTTTGAGCCCAATCAAGCACCCCATGGAGATCGAAGCACTTGTCCTTGATGTGACCTTTCTTGCCACAGTGTGAGCACACTCGAATCTTAAATTGATTATCGCGCCCTTGGGCTTTACCATCAATAACAAATCCGACTACCTCACCTCGAGACTCTTGTCCATCAACAACAGATTGATGTCTTTCAGCAGCAAGACATTTTCCCAACGCATAAGCTAGAGTAGGCAAGGGATCGAGCAACAGCAAACCCGAGGCCACATCACGATACTTCTTCGTGTCTAAGCCTATAAGAAACTTATACAATTTTTCAATTTCTAACAACGTAGCATAGCAGCGGAATATGTACATACGGGAAACTTAATAGCACTCTCTGATTCTTCCCACAACGTACGCAATTCACCATAATATTCCGAGATCGAACGGCCATGTTGTTGACAAGCAATCAAACTTTTTAATTCATGAATACGAGGACCATTACAAAGGGAGTATCTATCACGTAGATCATCCCACAAGGTTTTCACATTATCTGGCAAAGTAACTGTCCTATGAATGGAAGTATCAATAGTATTGTAAATCCATGCAATAAGCATTGAATTCACAATCTCCCATTGAGGCAAGTCTAGAGATTTCTCATCGGGCTTAGTGATAGAACCATCAATAAATCCTAATTTATTCTTCGCCCAGAGATTATTACAAATAGAGTGCACCCATTCATCATAATTATTGCATGTTAATGAAATAGGACTAATAAGAGTACCGATACCCTCAGAAGGATGCAAGTAATACGGGGTGAAGGGAGCATAAATGGGGGGCAGCCATAAAACACACGAGCACGAGAGAAACCGATAACAAGAAATAATCTCCTATAATAAGAGAGTAAGTACACACACGAGAGCACTACTAAGGAACCCCAAGAGCAAAAACTTACAGTATGTGGAGCACCAAAAACTGACAGCAATGCAACACAAAACCGCACAACACCTTTGATTTTGTGTGATTAGAAGCACCGCAATCTTGTTTTAGTGGGGCAGCAATAACAATTGAAGAAGAATCACGCACCGAAAACAAAGAGATACCGATACTTACAGCAACGAACACCAAAAAATAAAACACCGAGCAGAAACGAAAGAGAGGAAAAAATTTAGAAGGCTCTTGATACCATGATAAACTAGAAAGAAGAATTAGGAGAGAATATTTTCTGTGTCTTCATTAAAGGAAAAACTCCCAATATATATACAAATAACTCCAAGAGTTATATCAAAGATGGGATATAACTCACAAAAGATAAATATCATACAAGATATATCATAAAGATTATTATATCCTATTAATAGAATATAACTCACAAAAGATAAACATCATACACGATATATCATAAAGATAATTATATCCTATTATCATTCAGTGACCTCCTACACTTAATTTACTCCACTAACAATGACAAACATTAATACGACATTGCTTGTGGTGGAATAGGAGTTTCTGAGTGCCGCTGACCATGAGTGCATCTCGATGGAAGTGTTTATCTTACCCCAAATATTGTCAAAAAATACATTTGAATAAGATAACCAAATCTTTAACATTGCATGTGCATTCTCTACTCGGCATTTCGTAATGTTGCTAAAGTGAAACTTCTAATTTGTCCATGCCTTAACAAATTTATCCCTATGAATAAGCTAGGTCTCATCTAGGTACTTCATCATAGTAGGAAAAGGAAGCCTCTAAGATTCCTTCGTGATGGCCAAAGCATGTTCATCTTTAACTTGATTACTCGCTTCCATGTACCCTGCTTGAACCTCTTTCCCATGAGTTTATCTTCGTAAATTTTCCCAACTGTGTACTCTACATTCGTATGAATGTGCCATGTGCAAAGTAAATGTCCATAGAGTTAGGGAACGTTTCTCGAAGCGCTACTATATGCCCTAACTCTCAATCAGTGATGATTGTTGTTGGAGAAAGATCATTGCCATAAAACTTAACTTATCCTATACCCACAAATAGCTACATGTGGTCTTGTCCCTCAAATATGCATATTCAATCAGAAAGTTCTTGTTACACAGAGTGACTCCTCATATCTCAAAAAACTAAAAAACTTGTACATGTTCATATTATGAGTGCAATACATACCTATAACCCATGGATACATACGTAATAAGTTTATCAAAGTTAGATGCTCCATAAACGCATGCGCGACAACATTGGTTTTGAACCAAATCCAATATACGTACTTACTCTCCCCAGTAATACGAAGGACTTGACTAATGAAATCCCTTCTATTGTCCTCCTCTTATCTCATGTAATCTCTAAAATTGTAGATATGTTGTGTATTTGGATGGTGGTCTGGCATTGTAAGTTTGCAGCAGCTAGAATAACGTTCGACTTCGCTTGGAAAGTAAATGACTCCAATTCCAATTTCTTTGCACTGAGGATAAGACCATTCACTTTTCAATTTCCCTCTTGACTCTTAAGTAACTCGTGGTTATTCATGTCGTTCTTATTAGGATTCTAAACTACAAACCACCCTTCTTTAGATCAAACACCTTGATCATAGTTACAACTGTAAGCCTGAGATTTTATATGTCTAGTTGTTGAGATTCCTCTAAGTTCCTATCCTCATCCTTGTTTTTTTTCTCCCCTATTTCATCTCAAATAAAAATACCCTATTTTTATATGACAAGTTTGTTAACTTAAAACTGTGTTGAAGGGCGATTTATTTTCCACTTAGCAATGTCTTCTTTTATCGAAAATATTTTGAATGTCACAAAATGAGAATAATAGTTAATATCATCCCCACCAAAAACCGCTAAAGGAACCTATTAATCAAGTCAATTTAAAAAATGTTAATACGAATTATAACAACATATACTTTTTAAATAACAGCAATAACACAATTTTACATGGAAAAAGGGGAAAATGTCCAAGAAACATGCCAGTCCCAAGGTAAAATCTCCCTGGAAAATGTCTTACTTCAGTAGGGCTGGAATCGACCAAGCCCGAGCTTGAAAAGCTCGTGGCTCGGCTTGCATGAGACTCATAAAGCTCGGGCTCGGGCTCGTGACTTGCCGAGTTTTAAAATTTGAGCTCGGGTTCGGCTCGACAAAAGCTCGTGGCTCGGCTCGGCTCGGCTCGGCTCGGTATAAGCTTCTCGTCACTTAACTCAGATTTTTCGAATGCTTATTCGAGTAATTAAGCTCGATTTTATTTAAAGATTAGTTTCAATTACTCCCTTAATTAAGCTCGGCTCGTTTAAGCTCGTCGAGCTCTCGAGCTTGAATTGTTTGACCTCAAGCTCGTTTTTGTAAAGCTCGAGCTCGCCTAATTCCGAGCTCGAGCCGAGCTTTAGGTGATCCGATCCCGAGTACCTCGTGAGCTAGCTCGGCTCATATCTACCCCTACACTCCAGTGTAAAAAGTATGAGAAAGACATCCAACCTTAGAGCCAAATGTCTTCTCAAAAATGTTTCCCTAAGGCAGAACGCCTGAGAAAGACGTCCAATCCTAGGGCCAACAGGACTGACTTTTACCGAGGTGCAAGATTTCTTTTAGGGACGTTTTACTTATCAAAAAATAAAAATAAATATAATACCTGAGATGAACAAGTCAATGGTTCTCCATGCAACCATACTACCATATTTTCATGGGAAATAACATAGGTGGGGACAATGAGGTGGCCTTATGTCGTGGTGGTAGGTAGACAGTGGTGATGGTGGCCGGTTGTGTGGTAGAGGGGGGTGGCGAGGTGGGGCAGTTGTGGTGGGTGACGAGGTGGTGAGGAGTAGTAGTATGGAGGCCTGTAGGGTGAAGGAGTGAAGTATGAGAAGGGAGGATGTTTATTTTAATAAAGAAAAAACTAGGGCTAAGAACATCATTTTATAGAGTGATATGAACGATTTTTGCACTGTAAATAATGCTTCACAAAGTCAACTATAACTGAGGAAAAAGCCATTAAACCAACAAACCAATGTTTTCTATACTTAATTAGTATAACTACGCTGGGAATTAAGTATGTCCAATTAAAAAATAATGTCATCCCATTTTCTAACATCTTCACTCTCTCTTCTACTCTTCTATGGCTACGGCCACGCAAGGTGGCTACCACCATCTGGTCGTCTAACTCGGGAGCTCCTAGACTTGCACAATGAGATAAGGGTTGAAGTACGTAGGCGTTGCACCAATGAGTTTGAGCATAACTATAGCAAATGCAGCCACAGATTTGGCTACGTACCAAAAGGTAAATAACAAATGTGAGATGCCCGACTTAAGGAATTGAAGAGCAACTACACTAAGTACGGTGGGTGTTAGGCTTAAAAATAAGAAATCGTGGACGTAGAAGCAGACGGTTTGGCATAAACTATTAGCAAATGAAATTACTATCTTATTTCTAGATGTACATGACTGTAGAGTAAATACAGTCTATACAGACTTCCTCCAAATGCCACTTCATTACCCATCGTAACCTAAAATTATAAGATAAACCTTGATGTATGTTTTATTAAGTGATAAATAGATAATTAAGAAAGTATTACAGTACAGTAAAACAGTAGGTGTCCTCCTTTTGCTCTTCTGAGGCTGCTTATCTGCAATATCCGTAAGGGAAAGGAGGGGGCCCCCATTGACAATAACCAGAACAACAATCGTTGTTGAATATGCAAAAGTGACCAATATTATCGCACGCAGAAGCTGCATATATTCACAATTGTCATTAGATAATACTTAAAAGTATGAATTACTTTATGCCACAACTATCATGAGAGAAATACAGACTACTAAGTTGTTCATTACTTCATTAGTAAGTGACGCTTTCCTGATTTATAATGATATCAGGATACTAAAATATCAAATATATGTATTATAACGATTGTTATATCATATATAGAAATATAAAAGATATAAAATTGCAAAAAAAACATATATAACATTATGATCTGGATATATAAATGAAATTACAAAAAAAATCCTTGATAATTTATGTCAGGTATAAATTAGGAATTTTTCTTTCAATAGTTAACCTTTAAGATTAAGAAATTCTATGATGAGAAAAAAAAAAGAAGAGGTTGATGTATGTGCAACTCGATTTGCATATTTTCAAATTATATGTACATGCATAAATAGAGGCGGACCCAGGATTTTTTATCTGATGAGTCACAATCGATAATCAAATATGTTCAAAGAGTACAAAATATAAACAAATTCTTAATATTTTTTTTAAAATACTTAAAAAATTTTTTGGCCTTGGTGAGTCAAGTGACTCACCATGCCCTTAGGTAGGTCCGCCTCTGTGCATAAAAGTATACATCTAGTAATTTAAAATATTCTAAGTATGCAAAGTACCTGATATAATCAACACCAGAAATGCTAAGAGCAATAGCAACTTAGAACTACATGACACTGAAAGCTTCTCCATAGGATGTAAATACCAACGGACGAACCCTTTGATGATCAATCAATGTAAATGTAAAAGGGAGAGTTCTAGAAAATGAGTAATAACATCATATGGCGTTGAATGAAGAACAAGGAGTGATGGTACTCTCTATTTATACTAATTTGCTCTACACCTATTCCATGTAAATATAGTTGAGCAATTTTCATTTATTTGCATCATTGATTAAGTTGATTGATATCTTGATTACCTACGTAATGTTGAATTATTAACATAGTTTATCGATATCTTTCATGTTTATCAAATTAGTTCTAAGATCAAGGAATGTAATAAATGCTTCTTGCATCATCTGCTAGTACAAACTCAGAATGTTTTTAGTTTTTGTCTTGGACGAACTCTCGGTGCAGTTCCGTTCGTGACGTTTTAGAGGCCTAGAGCAAAATACAGATTTTTGGAGTCCTATAATTTAAATATATAATAGAATATTTCGTATAATTTTATTTGATTATTTTATAAAATAGATAAACTATTAAAATATTTGATTAAAATAGTTTATCGATATCTTTCATGTTTATCAAATTAGTCCTAAGATCAAGGAATATAAATGCTATTACAAACTCTAGAATGTTGTTAGTTTTTTTTCTTAGCTTGGACGAAATCGGTGTCGCGCTGATATGATATGACTTCTATAATTTATGTGATATATATCCTCATATATAAAATGATCCTTGCTTAATATGAGTGATATTCATATATTATTGTCGTATTAATTATTTCCTCTTTTAATTGATTCTTGCCGTATTAATTATTTCCCTTTTTAATTGATTCTTGCCGTATAGATTGACAAGTACAAGATTTAAACTCGCAATCTCAAATTTGAACTAAAAAGATATATCCCTAATTAGGTCATCTATCTTATATATTATTATCAGACAAAGGTGACAACAATTTTCCATGTAATAAGCAAGGGCGGTCTCTCCCTTTCATTAAAAAGAAAGCTAGGGCATTTTCCTCTGACCCACAAATTAATCTTTATGCCCCTTATTAATTTTGACATTTATTATAAAATTACGAGTGTAAATAAGTTAATACATTAGTTATCAAGTTTGGTCAAAGCTCAATTGATTGAATTGTTCTTGAACTCGCTTAGAATATGAGATGAACTCGAACCACTTTATATTTGACTCTGTAGTTATCGTGACTTACTTATTTAATTAATTTCACTCATTTGTATTGTAAGATTGTGTGTCAGTGTGTGTGTTTTTTTGGTGCACTCCTTGTGCGTACTAGTTTGAATATAACTTGAATCATTTTTTTGACCGCCTTGATCAACTTCAACGTTCATTTTCATGTATAAATGGTCGGGGTGATAACACTATTTTATTGTTGGTTTTAATACCTTAAATGATTTTTTTATCATATTTCCTCCATATTTTCCTCCTTTATAATCTTTTATTTCGTATATTTTGATATTGCTCCTCTCGGGTATGCTTTATTATATTTTGTAGGATTTTGACGTAATAAAAGCTCTCATGATATCGTAAGCTTGTCATTCGACTCATATTCGGAGCTTACACGTTGTTTAGTAGCCTTGCTTCGGGACTTTTGAAGACCTATTGCAACGTGGCTAGTGGCAATTCATCGATTGCTCCAAGCTAGGTGCGGCAAGTGAAATCTACACTCAAATGATGATTTTCTACAGCATATACCGCACCTTAATGGCGGTCCTTCATTCCGCGCCGCAACCTCTTGGCGACTACTTTGGAAGAATTAGTTTGGAAGTCCCAAAATCCTAGTCATCAAAGCATTTACTTAGGTTTAGTGTTTGAAGAGTCTAGGACTCCTTTTTGACAAAAATTCCCACGCCACTTTTAGGCTTGGTGGGGGAATTTTCTGATTTTTTGGAGTTTTAGTTTTTTATTTTTCATTATTCATTAGCTTAGGTTTTTCAATAGCTTTCACTTTTGCCTTTTCTCTTTGGCACTTATTAAAGCACAATTTTGGTGTACAAGAATCCGTTGATATTTTCAAGCAATCTAAATCAAGTATTATTTTCTCTTCTCGCTTCTCTATTATATTATTGTTAATCATGATTTCAGTTAATATTTCATTTGTTATTTCATTCAATATGCGAAAGTGGTTTTCTTTATTCTAGCTTGAGCCCTAGTGTGGAATGATGTGTTATTGATTCCTAATTCCCATTTTTGATTAGTTTTTAATTCATTTATCTTAGGGTTGGTTTTATTGTCGATGAATGACTAGAAATAATATTTGTTGAATGTGATTAGGTTACAACGAAAGTTGATCATTTATCGAATCTAGAACCTTAATTTAAGATAAAGGAAATCATTGCGAAAGTATTGATGGAATTTGTTAGAATGTTAAGATGTTATGCTTAAAGTCTTTGAATTACATGACTCCATGAAAATAGGTATGATTGCTTTGTTGAAGAAGCCATTGATTGATCGAAAGATAACATTGGTATTGGTTAGGGCGTATCTATCCTATGAATTGTTTAGTAATTGAATAAGGGAAGGAGAAATTGTTATAGCATAATGTTCATGCTAGTGAGAATACTTAACTCTAGAAGCCTTTAAACCTTGATTAGTATCTATAGTTATTGCTTATTTTAGTTGATTAGATTAGATCCTCGTCTTATAATTTGATTATTATCTTAGTTTAGTTTAAATCAATGTAGCTAACTGAACCATTAGTTTCTTGGGATTCAACCCTTACTTGCCCTACTACATAGTTAGGAGGAATAGTTAGGTCTATTTTTGTTAGGTGCGTGACACGCCTATCACGAGACTTTTTTGCTTATAATTGGGATACAAAATACCCACATCAAACAATTTCTAATATAACAAATATACCATACGCATCTTTGTATATCTACAACGTTTGTAGAAAATGTAGATTTTGAAATAATTAGGAGGTTAATTCCAGATACTGTAGGAAAAAGAAAAGTGTCAAAATTATCGTACATACAACATTTGGAACAATAAACACCCTTGATCCTTATCTTAAAAATAAGACCTAAGCTTTATTATGATTATTACTTTTCAACAAAGATTAAAGCAAACTATTACAAAAAAAAAAATAGTAGTAAATGAAAACATTGTAGTTCATAACATAACATAACAGTGGGATTAACATGAAATTGATCCACCTTGACTTTAAGAATGATGATTAAGGTTGCATAACTTTTTATCATGTACTTTTTATGTCTTTTAATGTTTGTCATATATGACCATTTTTGTGAGAGCTTTTTGGTCAAATGGGGCAAACATAAAGGCATAGATCTCTTTTGCCTCACAACTCGCATCATGGATTATTGCAATATCCGTAAGGGGAAGGGACGACCCACTCACAATAACGGGAACAACATTCATTGTTGAAAATGCAACGGCTACCATTTTGATAACACGGAGTAAGAGCCGCTGAAGCTGAATACATTCATAATTGTAATTATATATACTTATAAACATGAATAATTTTATGCACTATAATAAAAACAATAAGTTTATGCCACAACTATCATGACACTAATAATAATTGGTTAACTAGTAAATTAAGTTTAAACTTTAGACCTTCTTGATAATTAGAGAGAATTTTAAAATGAGAAAGATAAAATAGATGTATGAGCAAATTACTATAAGCTAGAAAGGAAATGCAAATTACCTGATATAAACAACACTAGGATTGCTATTACCAAATAGTTATATATAATATAACAATACCTATATATGAAAACTTAATATCATGATATAAATTATATCATGTATGAATTAAAAAGGCATATTTATAAGAGAATGAGTACAATATTATGCATTGAATGCTTTACAAAAATATGGTATAAATTCTATTTATGCTAATTCATTATACATCTGTTGTAGGTAATAATTCAACAATAGTATTCATTAATTTGGCTACATTGACTATGTTGATTTATATATATAGATTAAGTAACGTTGATTAAGGTGTTTGATATCTTCCATAACATGATTAACATAACTCTTGACTCCTAAGAATCTAAGATCAAAGAATATGCCTATGCTTGCTGTTCAAATATTTATGTTGCAAGACGTGACATTACTGCAATTACGGCCTCATAGTGGTGTTGTCGAACTGAAGATATGGTTGACAAACTCATGGAGGACAATTCCATGATTATGTGAAACATTTCCTCATATAAGACGATCATCCCTTGATATGCATGATAATTCATACGTTTGCCTCGATAATTGGCTCTAGTATTGAATAATATATCTTTCGATTGTTGCTTGCACATCTTTATTGATCCTCATCGATCTCATCATGATTAAGTCATTAACAACTTTTGTACATTTGCCTTGATCGATGTACATGTATTAATTACTCGCCATTCATCTAAAACACAACGTACGTACAATTGGTTTCATCTTGATTTACATGCTATGTATTATCCACCACATGAGTTCTTCACACCCTTTCTAAAGGTTTCATGTGATTTCATCCCATATATTCACATTTTAAAAGATAGAATCATGATAAATTGGTAAGTGTATAGTAAGATTTGAACATGTTGAATCCTAAATACTTATCCACTATATTGTAGTTTTTCGATATGGAATAAACGAAGATCAAAGAAAGAAATTATAAAAAAAAAAATAGAAATATGATCTAATCAATGAATTTCAGCCTAATGTCACAACAATTGTCCATGCTACAACCTGATAAGGAACAATTACGTTTATTTCCTCTAATTAAGTGTTTTTATTTTGGATATAAGCCATTCCTTTAGTTAGGTTTTATGGATTATATATCCAAGAGTAACATCAATGATTTTACTTAAAAATGTTATTTACTACATATAATTTATTAAAAGAAGGGTATCAATTTATAATCGTTTATTTTATTGGGAGTAAGTCATGCATATTTTTTGAAAAAAAGTATTGTTTAAAAAACAAAACTTTCCTTTTCAACAAAGAAATTTTTTTTAAATAAAGTTATTAAATATGAAAACTTTTAATAAGAAGTGTCTTTTTTTAACTCAACAAATAGGTGCTCAATTTTGATAAAATACTATTTTATTTGAGACCCCCTATTAGAGGTGGTCCGATAATAGTTTCTTCAAGGACAAAACTTAAGAACGAACATATCTCTTAGATTATCTTTGCAGATTTTTCCAACCTTGTACTCTGCATCTTTGTTGACAAGCCATGTATAAAGTAAATTCATGTAAAGTTAGGGAACGTTTCTTGAAGCACTACTATATGCCCTAACTCTCTCGATCATTGGTAATTGTTGTTGGAGAGAGATCATTGTCATACTACAACTTTAACTTGTCCAACACCCACAAATAGCTATATGTGGTCTTTTTCCCCAAATATGCATATGCAATTAGAAAGTTCTTGTTACATGGAGTGACCCCTCATATCTCAAACAAATGAAACTTGTACATGTTCGTGTTATAAGTGCAATACATGCCTATGACCCATAGATACATATAGAACAAGTTTATTAAAGCTTGATGCTCCATAAACACATGTGTGGCAACATTGGTACCCGGTTCGAATCGAATCCATTATATGTACTTACTCTCCTTAGTAAGATGAAGGATACGACTGACGAAATCCTTTCTATTGGCCTCCTACTATCTCATCCAATTTCTAAAATTGTAGATATGCCATGTGTTCAAATGGTTGCATGGGATTGTAAGTTTGCAACACCAAGAAAAACATTTGACTTCACTTGGGCAGCAAACGACTCCAATTCAAATTTCTTAGCACCGAGGATAAGACCATTCATTTGTCAATTTTCCTCTTGATTCTTAAGTAACTCGTGGTTATGCATGTCATTCTTATTAGGATCCTAGACTAGAGACCACCCTTCTTTAGATCAAACACCTTGATCATATTTACAACTACCAGCATAAGTTTTTATGTTTAGTCATTGAGATTCCTCTAAGTTCCTATCCTCACCCTTATTTCTTTCTCTTTTATTGCTAGGGATGACAATTCAATATAAATCCAAACCGAGTCCGATCCTATCCGATCTGAAAGAAAAAGTTCAATCCAAACTCGTTTAAAAAACTCCAACTCCGAATACGAGATGGTCGGATTCAATGTATTACATCTTATCCGAATATGATCCTAACCCAATTTGAATGGCTAGTGTCAAGGCCAAACAAGGTCAAACTCTTGAACAAATGGTATTATACCTATGTTGTATGATTTTTTTAATTTACTTTATATATTATAAATAAATTATAGTATAAGTAATGATTTCGGATCATGATGGAGGTCTGGCTGATCGTAGCGGATTGTATTTGAAGGTCCAAAATCCCTAATCGAGTTGGAGTTCGCAGATTCGGATCCTAGATTAAAGTATGCAAACTTGTCAGATCGGATTCGGATTTTGTTGGGTCTGCTCCGACTCCGATCCATTGTCATTCCTACCTATTGCACCTAAAATAAAATACCCTATTTTTATGGGACAAGTTTGTTAACTTAAAAATGTGTTGAAGGGAGATTTATTTAGCCCACTTAGAAACACCTTCTTTTGACGGAAATATTTCGAATGTCACAAAATGAGAATAATAGTCGCCACCAAAAATAGCTAAAGGAACCTATTAGTCAAGTTAATTGAAAAAATGTTAATAATAATTATAACAACACATAATTTTTAACAATAATAGCAATAACACAATTTTAAAGGGAAAATTGTCCAAGAAACACGCCCAGTCCTAGGGTAAACATCCCAAGAAGATGTCTTACCCCAAGGCAAAAAGTCTGAGAAGACATCCGGCCCTGGCCAGAGCCAAATGTCTTTTTCAAAAGTGTTTCCATTAGGCAAAACGCCTAAGAAAGACGTCCAATCCAAGGGCTAGACGTCTTTCTCGAACATTTTGCGGAGGGGTAAGATTTCTTCTAGCTAGGGACATTTTGCTTATAAAAAAATAAGTTTTTTTTTCACCTAGGATGAAGAAGTTAAGTAAATGGTTCTCCAACCATACGACCATATTTTCACTGAAAATAATAGAGGTGGTGATAGTGAGAAGGCCTTATGTCGTGGTGGTAGGTGGTGGGTAGGCAGTGGCAATGGTGATAGGTTATGTGGTAGAGGCGGGTGGCGGGGTGGTTAGGATTAGTAGTATGGAGTCCTGGAGGGTGAAGAAATGAAGTATGAGAAGGGAGGATGTTTATGTAAATAAAGAAAAAACTAGGGCTAAGAACATCATTTTATAGGGTGATATGAACGATTTTTGCACTGTAAATAATGCTTCACAAAGTCAACTATAACTGAGGACAAAGCCATTAAACCCGCAAACCAATTTTTTATTCTTGGTATAACTACGCTGAGAATTCAGTATGTCCAACTAAAAAATAATGTCGTCCCATTTTCTCACTACTTCACTCTCTCTTCTACTCTTCTCCTCATCCCACCGCTACGGCCACGCAAGGTGGTTACCACCATCGGGTAGTCTAACTCGGGAGCTCCTAGACTTGCACTACGAGATCAGGGATGAAGTAGGCGAGATCAGGGATGAAGTAGGCGTTGCACACCAATGAGTTTGAGCATAACTCTGGCAACTGCAGCCACAGATTTGGCTACGTACCAAAAGTTAAATAACAAATGTGAGATGCCCGACTTAAGGAATTGAAGAGCAACTACACTAAGTACGGTGGGTGTTTGGCTTAAAAATAAGAAATCGTGGACGTAGAAGCAGACGGTGTGGCGCAAGAATCGGGAGTTGTGTTGCTCCCAAGCTGTTTGCAAGGAGGCCGATTGGTCAAGTTTGGCCTGTACTGTATGTTTTTATAATTCGCCTACTGATGTAATTGCCCATATGCATGAATCATATACTCATATAACCACCTTTTAGTCATGTATTGAATATATATATGAAGGGTGATATATATAGGAAGGCTGATCATATATTCATATAATCATGTATTAACTTGGTTTCCCGGCCTATTAAGTTATTTTATTCTTCAATTAATATGTTTAGTGCTAAAATTACAGATTATTATATCGTTAAACTATTAGAGAATGAAATTACTATCTTATTTCTTTATATACAGGACTGTATGTATAGTAAATACAGACTTCCTCCAAATGCCACTTCATTACCCATTGACAATAAACTTTTGCTCTTTTGGGGCTGCTTATCTGCAATATCCGTAAGGGAAAGGAGGGAGCCCCCATTGACAATAACCGGAACAACAATCGGTGTTGAAAAAGCAAGAATGACCAATACTAATGCACGCGGAAGCTGCATATATTCATAATTGTCATTAGACATACTTATAAGCATGAATTAGTTTACGCCACAACTATCATGAGAGAAATACCAAGTACTAGGTTGTTCATTACTTCATTACTCACGCTTTTCTAATAAATTATATTAGGATATTGAGATCATATCTTAAATATATGTATTGTTATATTAGATATAACTATTGTTACATCAAATATAGATATTGTTATATCAGATATAGAAATATAAAAGATATAAAAATGCAGAAAAATATATATAAGATATAGACATTTAAGATTAAGAAAATCTACGATGAGTAAAAAAAATGAGGTTGATGTATGTGCTACTCGATTTGCATATCTTCAAATAAAATGTACATGCATAAAAGTATAAATCTAGTAATTTAAATATTTCTATAAGTATGCACAGTTGAATGGAAACTTAAAAAAATGCTAGAATAGGAAACGCAAAGTACCTGATATAATCAACACCAGAAATGCTAAGAGCAATAGCAACTTGGAACTAAATGACATTGAAAGCTTCTCCATAGGATGTAAATACCAACGGACGAACCCTTCGATGATCAATCAATGTAAATGAAGAACAAGGAGTGATGGTACTCTCTATTTATACTAATTTTCTCTACATCTATTCCATGTAAATATAGTTGAGCAATTTTCATTTATTTGCATCATTAATTAAGTTGATTGATATCTTGATTACCCACGTAATGTTGAATTATTAACATAGTTGATCGATATCTTTCATGTTTATCAAATTAGTCCTAAGATCAAGAAATGTAATAAACGCTATTACAAACTCAGAATGTTGTTAGTTTTTGTCTTAGGACGAACTCAGTGCAGTCCCGTTCTTGACGTTTTAGAGGCCTAGAGGAAAATAAGGATTTTTGGAGTCCTATAATTTAAATATGTAATAGTATATTTCGTATAATTTTATTTGATTATTTTATATAATAAATAAACTATTAAAATATTTGATTAAAAATAATACTATGATTTATAATCATATAAATCATTAATAATTTTAATTTAAACAATATCATAAGCAATCCACTTCAAAAAGGTTTTCATTTACCAAGTTATCGCATTATCATGTTCCTCAGCTCTTTACAATATTATGAATAGTTATCTTCATAAATTAATAACAGTTAATTAAAATCCAAAATATTAGTCCATATATTCTAAACACAATAAATTAATAAGTTGTTATTGTATTAATAAAATGAGGAATAATGATAATTGTGCACTACTAATATACAAAATAATTAGTTAAATGTGTTACATATATTTCTTATTGTTAGTGAAACATTTAGTGGAGTAGCTATTTTAGTTAAGGGTTAATAATTAGATAAGTATAATGAAATATGCATTCATATCATGCTATGAATTCAACCTCTATAAAATCATTGATCAGATTGATTAAAGGTTTGTATTTGCTTAAGATGATTCATGGTTTTTGGTATTTAGAATTTTCTTAGAAAAAGAGGAATAACCATTGTTTGGAAAAAAAAATTAAAATTTTAAAGGTAAGGGAAATCGAATCGATCCATGCCAAATTGCATATAAAATATCATTCAAGTAAAGCCTTTTATCATTGATATACTTCAATTAATATGATAAACTTTGTACATATTACACTTATATCCCTTTTTATTTTTTTTTCTTAACATTAAAAAAATTAGGCATTTTTTATGAGCCATGGCGATTGCTCTGTTTGCCCAACTCCAGGGATGACCTTGACTCAGCGTCGCATAGATAGGATACTTCTATAATTTATGTGATATATATCCTCATATATAAGATGATCCTTTCTTAATATGGGTGATGTTAATATATTTTCAATCTTTATTGATCATTTCCTCTTTCTATTAATTATTTACTCTTTTAATTGATTCTTGCCATATTTGACAATTAAAAGATTTAAACTTGCAATCTCAAGTTTGAACTAAAAAGATATATCTCTAATTAGGTTATCTTATATATTATTCTCTTACAATAAAATGTAATAATGACAATTAACAAAAGAGTAATTGATAGAAAGAAGATTTCAGACAAAGTTCACAACAATTTTCCATGTAATAAGCAAGGGCGTTCTCTCCCTCTCATTTAAAAAAAAAATAGGGCATTTTCCTTTGAACCCACAAATTAATCTTTATGTCCCTTATTAATTTTGACACTTGTTATAAAATTACGAGTGCAAATGAGTTAATACATTAGTTATCAAATTCGGTCAAAGCTCAATTGAATTGCTCATAAAGTTGATAAACTTGAACAAAATTCAACTTGATCTTGAACTCACTTAGATTATAAAATGAGATGAACTCGAACCACTTTATATTTGACTCATTAGTCTTATTTAATTAAGTTCATTCATTTGTATTGCTTTTTATTGGCAAGGGGAAAAAGAAAAGAACTTAAATGCCTCTTTTCTAACTGTAGTAGCTAGAATGTGGGCTTTACTAACAGTATGTTTCTCTACTTTAATACAAAAAATAAATTGCTGTAAGCTGTGGTTTTTTTTTTTTTTTTTTTTGGTGCTCTGCTTTTGCGCACTTGTTTGAATATTGCATCAATTCTTTTTTGGACCGCCTTGATCAACTTCAACGTCCATTTTCATGTACAAATGGTCTGGATTTTTTTGCTAATAATCGGGACATAAAATATACACATCAAACAATATCTAATACATTTAACAAATATACCGTTCGCATCTCTGTATACCTACAACGTTTGTAGGAAACATAGATTTTGAAATAATTAGGAGGTTAATTGGAGACTACAGGAAAAAAAAAGTGTCAAAATTATAGTACGTACAACATTTGGAACAAGAAACACACTCGATCCTTATTTAAAAATAAGACCTAAGATTTATTATGATTATTAATTTTCAACAAAGATTAAAGCAAACTATTACAAAAAACTAGTAGTAAATGAAAACATTGTAATTCATAACATAACAGTTGCATTAACTTGAATACGATCCATCTTGACTCTAAGAACGATGATTAAGGTTGTATTTCCTCTGTCACTTAATGTTTGACCCATTTAACTATTTTTATGAAATTTTTTTTCGTTAAAATGAGGCAAATACTAAGATATATATAGAAAGAGTAGATAGTAGGTCCATCCTTTTCACTTTTGTCTCACAACTCAGCATCATGGATTGTTGCAATATCCATAAGGGAAAGGAGGGACGGCCCACTCGCAATAACGGGAACAACAATCATTGTTGAAAATGCAACGACTACCATTTTGATAACATGGAGTAGGGGCTGCTGAAGCTGAACACATTCATAATTGTAATTAGATATACTTATAAACATATATTATTTTATGGAATATAATAAAAAATAATAATTTTATGCCACAACTATCACGAAATTGATAATAATTGGTTAACTAGTAAATTAAGTTCAAACATTAAACCTTCTTATAACTAGAGAGAATTTTAAAATGAGAAAGATAAAATAGATGTATGATCAATTTTTTTTTTAAAAGGAGGGTAACTGTTAATTAAATAACAATATAAGTTTCAGAGTAATGTATAAAATATATGATCGATTCTCATCTATATAATTTGTAATTTGTGGGTTGTGTTAACGTACACCAAAAATTATAAGCTAAGAAAGGAAAATGCAAATTACCTGATATAAACAACACTAGGAATGCTAATAGCAAAAGCAACTTGTAACTTAACGAAATTGAAAGCTTCTCCATAGAAGATAATTGGGTGGAAACCAAGCTATGAACTCCCATTATCCTAGCGCCTATAACTTATATGCGTTTCCCTATAACTTATATGCGTTTCCTTTGATGATCGATCAATGTACAGGTTCAGAATTTCGTCAACAGTTATTGGATGAGCTAGATGGTTTATAAGAGAATGAGTATAATATTATGCGTTGAATGATTGACATTGAATCTGGTATAAACTCTATTTATACTAATTCATTATACATCTGTTGTTGCCTTGTAGGTAATAATTCAACAATAATATTTAGTAATTTGGTTACATTGGCTACATTGATAGAAAGAAAGAAAGAAAGATAGATAGATAGATAGATAGATAGATAAGGTAACGTTGATATCTTCCGTAACATAATTAACATAACTCTTGACTCCTAAGAATCGAAGATCAAAGAATATGCCAATGCTTGCTGTTCAGATATTTAAGTTGCAAGACATGATACTACTGCAATTACGGCCTCATAGTGGTGTTGTCAAACTAAAGATATGGTTAACAAACTCACGCTGGACAATTCCATGATTATGTGAAACATTTCCTCATGTAAGACGATCATCCCTTGATATGCATGATAATTCATACATTTGCCTTGATCGATGTACATGTATTAATTACTCGCCATTCATCTAAAACACAACGTACGTACAATTGGTTTCATCTTGATTTACATGCTATGTATTATCCACCACATGAGTTCTTCACACCCTTTCTAAAGGTTTCATGTGATTTCATCCCATATATTCACATTTTAAAAGATAGAATCATGATAAATTGGTAAGTGTATAGTAAGATTTGAACATGTTGAATCCTAAATACTTATCCACTATATTGTAGTTTTTCGATATGGAATAAACGAAGATCAAAGAAAGAAATTATAAAAAAAAAAATAGAAATATGATCTAATCAATGAATTTCAGCCTAATGTCACAACAATTGTCCATGCTACAACCTGATAAGGAACAATTACGTTTATTTCCTCTAATTAAGTGTTTTTATTTTGGATATAAGCCATTCCTTTGGTTAGGTTTTATGGATTAAAATTTTAAGAACAACATCAATGGTGAGATATTTTACTTAAAAAATATTATTTACTTAGAATTAAAAAATATATTATTTACTACATGTAATTTATTAAAAGAAGTGTATCAATCTATAATCGTTTATTTTATTTGGGAGTAAGTCATGCATATTTTTTTTAAAAGTATTTTTTTTTCAAAAATAAAACTTCCCTTTTCAAGAAAAGAATTTTTTTTGAATAAAGTTATTAAATATGAAAACTTTTAAAAACAAGTGTCTTTTTTTATAACTCAACAAATGGGAGCTCAATTTTGATAAAAAAAAAATATATTCTTTTATTTGAGACTATATTTGAGACCCCCATTAGAGGTGGTCTTATAATAGTTTCTTCAGGGATAAAACTTAAGAACGAATCACATATCTCCTAGATTATCCCCAATGGGGGCTCAATAAATATATATATATATATATATATATATATATATATATATATATATATATATATATATATATATATATATATATATATATATATATATATATTTATTTATTGAAACTTAAATAAGATCTCTCTTTTTTATGATGACTAAATTCGCATAAAATTTGAACTGTTTGACATTATTTATCACATAGATACGACCAAAATTTGGTTGCTTTATTAGAATAACAACTAATGGAGATTTACGTAGTGAAAAAATTGAGATAAACATTGTCATTATAACCAATAACGAGACCAGTTATGGCGAAGTCGCAACAAAAACTTGTTTCGTCAAAATATTCATTTTTTAAAACCTTTTCCTAGTAGGTACTAGATCTAAAATGTTTAAAACTAAAATGATAGTTTTGGAAATATTTGCTTCAAGGGCCTTTAAAATTAGTTTATAACAATAGTATTGGAGTTTTGAAAATTAGTTGCAATGGATATTGGGTGTCAAAATAAATGATTTAAAACCCTTAGGCCGAATATGACACTGTTAGACCCATAATAAACACATAAGGTATTATATCTCATTGATTTCAAAGTTCTCCAATATGATCGAATTTTCAAGGTCGTCATACACTAGTTTTGAGATATATTTCAAGAATTTTTGAAATTAAAATACAAAAAAAGATGCTTCTTAAGATCATATGGAGTGGATTTTATACTATTTAATACCTTTTATTAGGTCTCCAGAGGATATGAAAATGAGTTTACGAGCAAATTATAGAAGTTTTGTAAATAAGTAAAAATAGATATTTAATTAGAGTAAAGTGATTCCAATTGCTCTTAGAATAAAATTATCAATGAGGATTTGTCATTCCTCTTTTTTTTTTTTTCTCTCCAATCCTCCTTTTAACACGTCACATTTTCTTTCATCCAAGTCGTTTCCCACTATCTACTTCTTCATCCCCATCCTTTTCCTTCTATTTTCCCTACATATGTGAATATTCTCATCAATACATTATATTCTACTTTACATTTATCCCACCCTAAAATTTATTTTCATTTAAATATTATGTAATGTGAGTTTGGTTATTAATTTTCACTTACTCACTTAATTAGGATTATTAAAAAATATTAATTTATAGTTTAAAAATACAAGAAATTAATGTTTAATTTACTTTAAATTTAGGTATAATATGTCAAATTTAGGTTCAATTTATAGAGAAAAAAATAAAATCATTGGTGAAATCAAAATTTTTAAAAAATGACCGTTTTTATAGCCTTTATAAATATTTTTGTTTAAATTCAATCAAAAAATTATAGCCAGTAGAAAAATGACACTTGTCAAAATCGGTGTTACCAAAATTTAAGATATAAAGCAAGATATTATCATGTGTCAAAAGCCGAGTTAAAGTAGCTATGGGGCTTTTTTTTTGGTGAAATCAGAAAAAAAAATTTAATGGTGGAATGTCGTGCACAAGGGAATCCTCTTCCTCGAGAGGATTTCCCCATTTTTTCCCTTTCTTGTTCAAGAGAGTATACTCTTTTCAATCTCCACAACCAATAGCATACTCTCTTATCTCCAAATTCATCAATGTGTTTGCACAATACTCAATGATGTTGATGCTCTTATATGTCATTGTAAGCGTATGGAGGTGTTCCATCACTAGATTTGACCTTATTCAAAATAACTAAGTTTTGAACATTATTTTGCATTTCTTTTGAGATATTTTTGAATAATTTATAAACGTAATAAAAGATACGAGATGCTTCACAATATTGTATAAGGAGGTTTGAAACCTTTCAATACTTTATAATAGTTCTCCAAAGGCCCTAACCAAATTTTATGAGTTATGTTAATCAATTAAAAAGGATGTTTAATGTCAAAATAAATGATTTCAATCAATCCTAAGGTCAAATATGGTCATACTAGATCTATGATAAGGATATGAAGGTGTTCCCTCACTCATTTTGAAATTATACCTGACAACATTTTTAATTTTACTATACACCGCTTTTGAAATATTTTTGCAAAAATCACAATAAAAGAATTCATGTGGTCAATTGAGGAGGGTCGTAACCATTGCATATATCATATTTGTTCTAAAAGGTATTAAAAACAAGTTTATAACCAAATTGTATGAGTTTTAGGATTTGGTTAAAATGGATGATTAGTGTTAAAGTATATGACTTTAATCACTCTTAGGGCCTATCATGATCCTTGTAGACCCATGGTAAGGATATAGATGGGTTCCTCACCAGCTCAAAATTATCCAAAGTAATTGAATTTTAAAGGAATACCCTATTTTGAGATATTTTTGAAATTTTTTTAAAATTAAAATAAAGGTATAAGATAGTTCCTAGAGATTAGGAAGTATTATGTACCTTATAATAATTCTCTAAGGGGCCTAAAAATGAGTATGTGACCAAATTGTAGGAATTTGTTAAATTAGTCTTAAAAATGGATGTTTAAAGTTAAAGTAATTAATTTCAATCGCATCTAAAGACAAATATGATCATATTAGACCATGTTTTAGATATGAAGGGATCCCCCTCATTTTATCCAAACTTGTCCAAATATAACTAAATTTTGAAGGTTATTTTCATAAACTACTTTAAGATATTTTTGAAAATTTTCTTAAATTAAAATAAAGGTACAAGATATTTCATAAGGTTATATGAGAAGATCTGAAACCATTGGTATCAAAATTGGTTAAAAGTGATGTTTAAAGTCAAAGTACATGATTTCACTCACCTTGAGGCCTAATATTACCCTATTAGATCCATGTTAAGCATATTAAGTTGTTGTCTGATCAAGTACAAAATTTGTTCATCAGAAGTTTTAGGTCTGAATTTTTTTTAAAAACTTTGGGTTTTGGGTTAGTCAAAAGTAGCATGTTAGAGCAAACCTTTGGCCTAGTCTAAAAAAGCCCACCTTTTTCAGGCCAAAAGTACAGGTTTGGGCATGTAAAAATTGACCCGATCCTAGGTCTAATGTGTCTTGGTCCAAAATGGGTAGATTTTTTTTGCCAAAGTCCGGCCCAACTATTACTCACCTTTACTTATTATACACTCTTTAAGATCGAGATATTTTCAAAAAAAATTCTGATATTGAAATAAAGGTGTGGGATGTTTTCAAAGGTTATATGAGGAGATTTGATACTATTTTGTACCTTATATTTGGTATCTAAAGGCATTAAAAACAAGTTTAGAGTCTAACTGAAGAGATTTTTGAAAAATAGCTTAAATTGGTGTTTAACGTCTAAGTAGATGTTTCAATCACACCTATGGTTTAATAAATGACCCTTTGAGACTTTTGGTAAGTATATTAAGGTATTCCCTAATTAGGTTCTAATTTTTCAATTTGACCTTTGAAGGTTAAAATAAAGGTATTTCACTACTACATAATAGTTCATTGGGCCATATAGAGTTAGACTTGATTATAAGACACGAAATACTTACCTAGGGTCTCAAAGGGTCATTATCAAACCCTAGGTGTAAGACACGATCTTAGACCCACTTGGTGAAATATATTAGAAACTCATTAGGAACTATCAAAATGCTTTGTAGGGTATCACATGACTATTTGTTTGGAACCAAAACAAACATCAATGCAGTTAAAAATATCTTATGAGGCCCATTTCATGAGGGAATGAAATATATACTCTTACTCTACGAGTAATTCTCCATATGGTCCATTACAACCTGAGTATATTGAAAAGGTTTTCAAATATGTTACCAACCTTAGACAACTTAAATGATAATTCACCATTATTATATGATCCAAATAATTATTTAATGTTTATTATAAACTCTCAGATTAAAATTATTATATAATCTTTGGAGGTTAAAATAATGGTACTACACTACTACATGATAGTTCATTGGGCCATATGAAAGTTAGACTTGATTTATAAGTCATAAAATAATATCCTTACCATCTTGGATATTGTCCATGTGTAAGTTAAGTTAATTTACCAATTTAAGATAAAAATTCCATAACTCTGTGTCCAAGACAGTAAGGATATTAACTCATAAAATAATATCCTTATCGTCTTGGACATTGTCCATGTGTAAGTTAAGTTAATTTACAAACTTCATGAAATAAGCATTATGTAAAATTAATACAATTTTTTAATATGAAAAAGAGAGAGTCTACGAATTCATGGAATTGGGTAAAGACATTTCAAAATAGAAGTCTTAAAAACTATGGAATAATTAGGAACAAATTAAAAAATAAGTACAAAAACTAATCTGAAGTTAAGGGAGTACGCAGTAAAAAGGAAAATCAAGAATTCACATAAAATTTTAAGTTTTGGCAAGATTGCAATCAAACAAAATCTAATGTCTTATGTTAAACAAACTCTACACAATTAGACCACTTACGGCTGAGGAAAAAAAAAATTTCACTTCACTCTCTCTATACATTTCTCTCTCTTTATATCATATTTTTTTAGAAAGAATTTTTTCATTCCACAAAATTCCCGCTCTAATCTTTCTCTCGTAATTTTTATCATATTCCACCATTTTCTCTTTTCTATTCATTTTTCAATTATTAATCATTACTTATTAAAACTATCATTATTTTCTACTCATATACTTCACAATAATTAATCGTAATTATTAATATTAATTAGACAAAGAAAATAAATAGTTTTAATGAATTTGAAGAGAGAAATGAGAATTTTTAAAGCGTGTTAAAATATGTCAAAATGAATGTCTATTTATTGAGAAAAAAAATGTATGACCATTGGTGTAATTTTTTTATTAAGTATAAGTATAAGAAAGAGCAGTTACAAATACGTAACGGTTAGATTATTAAAAAAAAACTGATTGGTTAAATATTATACTATTAGCAAAAGTGCTTCTCACCACTCATAGAAAAAGAAAAAAAAAAGTTGAAAAAGATGTGCTCTTAGGAAAATATATTGTGATATCTTACCATATTTGCAAATGATCTAGTCTGATTCTTTGCAATGATCATGGAAACAAAATCAATGAAAATCTTGTTTTCCTTAATTCATGATTAATTTCTCTTATTTCTTTAAAGAAATGAGTTCCATGCATATCCAAACACGAGTTCCATCCATGTCACCCATGTCTTGGTTCTCTATATAAGTGTGCAACTAGCAAGCAATGTGCCAACATACAACCAAACCAAGTAGCATCTTCCTACTCTTTGAAACATACTCTTTAAAACAATCATGGTGCAAAATCTCTCATTTCTTTACAAAGTGAAATATGTCTCAGTATTCCTCACTTTGTCTCTCTTTTCTACCATTTCTCAAGCCATTGTTGAGGACTTTTGTGTAGCAGACTACACTCTCCCTAACGGACCAACAGGGTACTCTTGCAAAGATCCTGCTAAAGTCACATTCGATGACTTTGTTTTCAAGGGACTTGGCGTCCGTGGAAACACCTCGAACATTTATAAGAGTGCTGTAACCCCAGCCTTCTCCTCCGAGTTCCCTGCCTTCAACGGTCTTGGCCTTGCCATGGCGAGGTTAGACTTTGACCTCGATGGAACTGTAGCGTTACATTCACACCGTACCTCAGAAACTCTCATTTTGGCCCAAGGAGAAATTATTGCTGGATTCATCTCCACCAGTAACACTGCCTACTTTACCAAACTCAAAGTTGGTGAGGTTATGGTTTTCCCTGAAGCACTCTTGCATTTCCAACTTAACGTTGGTAAAACTCCGGCTGTTGCATTTGTCACCTTAAACAGCGCTAAGCCGGGGCTTCAGTTCACTAGTAATTCTCTGTTTGCTGGGAACTTCCCTTCTGATCTTGCAGCGAAGACCATGCTTCTTGATCCTGCACAGGTTAAGAAACTTAAGAAGGCATTAGGTGGCACCAATTAATTTTTTTTCAGTAATTTCATAATGTTAACATGTAATTATTCCTGGATCTTATGAATGATTCTCCGTTCTGCTTTCAGATTTATGCTACAATAATATTTAATGGACATCTCAACATCAGAGTCAAGTACTTATTGAATAAATTTTTGCCGTGAACATGAAAATTTATTCAAGTAGATATATATACAACGAAGATTTGGCAAAATAGTATATTGAAATCGTAAAATGACGCTTATTGGACTGAATTTGGTTAATAAAGAAGACTCAAATTTGAGAATCACTTCAAAAGTCAGTAGTAGACTGTGCCGTGTACGCTTTAGTGTTAGCAATGTCAGTGCACAAGTCCACAGATTCAGTAAAGATCCTACTGTGGACAGCGGAGTGTCCAGTTTTTCTTACGTAGTATTTTTGAGTAAGAATATATAACGGCTTCTCTCGATTCTTTCAAGCTAATTTCCATCTTCCATCCAGCGCTAATTTCCATCAGTTTCTCGCGACTTACCAAAAGCTCCATACGTTCAGGAACTGGTGCTTGAAATCCATGATACTCAGAGTTTCCAGTAGACAACCGACAATACAAGACCTGAATTTAAAGAAGAAATGACAGGGGCGAGCAACCAGAGCATCCGTTATGAGCATATCAGTAAACCAAAGAGAATTCTGAGACATTGGGGAAGTTTATACTTTGAAAAGACTGAGACCTGTTGTTCATATTGTCAAAATCATACAGCTATGATCAGCAGTACATAAAATTGTTGGTTTAATTAGCATAAGCACTACATAAATATGAGTAAGAAATGAAGATGACATGATTCGGAGATAAAACATGAACAAGCAGATATCAACATTTTTTAATAGAGAGTTGTGTTTTTTCAAAGGTTACAACCAGTCTCCTCAGCCTCTGCAGGAAATAAAAATGCTTGGCAGCAGATGATGTCCTGTTACTGTTCTTAACAATATGATATGGACAAGATACAAAACTTAAATTGTAACAGTAGCCCAAAAGGGCATAAGATCAGATGAGGTATGAGTAAAAAAAACATTAGAACTACGTCTGAGAAATCTTGAACAAAGTAAAGTGTTGTTTCACTTGCTTCATGGGAGGCTGAAACGGATGTCATTTTCAAGAATCTTACAACTGAGCCAGTTCCGAATATCATGAGCTGAAGGATGTCTGGAATCAGGTTTTTCCGGGTTTTCTGCTGGAGGTAGTCTAAATCCTGATATTTTCCATGTCTTCTGTCACGAGCTGCCCAGTATCTGGTTTATTCAGGTTTCCTACTGCCAGCTGTTCATGTTGCATTGGGCCTTTTGGTAGAGACAGTTCAGAATCTGATTTCTTTCTGTATGCTGTCACAGTATGTTCAGCATCTGAAGCCTTCATGTCTTCAGCTGGAGGCTGTTCAAGTTTTGATTTCTTTATGTATTCAGCCGGAAGCTGTTCAACATTAGATTTATTTTCGCCTTCTGAAGCTTCAGAAATTAATTTTTTGGTAATTTCCCCATAATCCAAATTCTTCTTTACAACCTCAAGGGGCCCAAGCTTCAAGTCAAGATCCTTGACGGCATTAGTGAAAGACCTAACCCCTTGCTTTCCTGTCAGCAGACCAGAAGATTCCTGCAGAATCATAGACAGTTGCATGGGAAGTGAAAATTTCTAAGAATCAAAATATAATTGGAGATATAACCATTGTTTGGCATGGAATTCAAGGCAGGGGACATGAGTAACCTCAGATCACAGGCCCATGAACCTATCAGCTGCGCTCTTTCAGACAGTCTAATAAGGTGCAAAGTAAACAAAGATATCTTGTGTGAACTAAAAAGCACTACAATACGTAAAAATTGCTTGCTGTTGACAATTTTACATATAAATTGAATGAGCAACAAGTAAAACCCTTTGAAGATCTAGCTGGTTGCAGGAGAATATGGCTATAATTTAAAATTGCTTTAAAGCCCTACAGAGCAAATTCCATGACTCTCCAATCACAAAAGCAAAAAACCACAGGCTACATAATTAACAAGTTAACTTCAAGACACCTCAACAAAGTTTCCCGAATGCAGATAGTGGATGGATATTTATTTCCAATGCATGCATGAGCCTCAGACAATAACTCCAGATACATACTTGAGGCTTAGACAGAGCCAGTTACCTCATGCTGTGCATGATCATCCCCTTTAGTGTTCTATACAGGTAAAAAATTTCTAATTTGGCATGAGCATCACATGTGGCCTATTCAGACCTCCTGGATGGTAACAAATGTGAACTATGATCAAATCCAAATTGCATAACCTGATCATATTCATGCAAGCCAAAAACACAAGGAAGATTGCAAGCACCATAATACCATATCACAGTGACAGATTAGTTTTATGAAAAAGACTGGCCACATAATGACTGCAATTAGGCAGCCAAGACCATTTCCTCACTGCTTTCCTAGGGCAGCTCATGTGCAATAATATTTAAAAATGCATGAGCTAAATATGAACATGCATTATTAATATGATACCTAGTTCCCTATTGTGCTTCTACAAAATCTTGTACATTCTTCACACCCAAGATACTTGCAAGAATTTGATAATCTATATAAGAACTTAAGAAGAGTACAAATAAGAAAGATCACAAACATCAAATCTTTTGAGCTAACCTGTTCTATCTGATCAGCTCGAGGTGTCAAATCCTCAGCAGAGACTCCCTTGTGAAGATATCGAAGAGCATAAAGCAAGTGAAAATGAAAATTATCCAAACAGTGTTCTTTGATATTAGTACTAGGAATAGTAGCTTGGCAGCCAATAGAGTAGAAAGGGCAGGTTACAAGCTTCATTGGACAGACGGTAACGCAATGCCTGTCCATTTCCTGTCTCATGAGGATTTCTGGGCACTTCTGCTCACAAGGAAGCATCTTGAAGGGACAGATAGAATCATGCTGTTCCAATTGAGCAGCACTAAACGTGGTAGAACATCCCTCATTTCTACACAACACAGTCCTGAAACCACAACGTGGACGATGTTGTTTAAGTTCTTCCTCAGACTTGAACTTCATATTGCAGTGAAATTCATTCTTAAAGTCTACATTTTTAAGGAGAGTTTGCGAAATAGCTTCCCTCTTATCCAATAACCAGAAGCTGTTCAACTCCATTTCCTGTACAAAATCATCTATTTTGTCCTCTCTCATGTCACTAAGAAGCCACCCAGAAACCCGGCTAAACATGTTTCTCTTGAGACCAGCAAATTCTTCAAGGAAGTCTGAGACTATGTCAGATGGCTGGTCAGGTTTTTGCTCCTGAGAATCCTCTTGTAACAGAAAAGACTCTGCAACAAAGGATTCACTTCTCATCGTTATATACTCCAACATTTCCTTCCTTATCTCTGCAGCAACAGTGCCAGGACTTTTGAACATATCTCCCGTCGTGTTGTCAACACATGCAGTCGATAAACCTTCAAGCAAAACTAGTGCCATCTTGTGAACCATTTCCTTATCACAGAGGTCACAACTAAATTTTTTACCATCTTCCTTAACATCTTCAAATTTCTCTTGTTTGAGATCAACCTCAGTGAACGATGTATCTGGATCCATCATCTTGACACCAAAATTTCAACTACAGATATAATCCCCCTCTTACATAAGAAACTACAAGGAAGTATGCTTAATCTAGTAATTATAACTACTTGCTAGAAGCGTCTCATGACCATTGGCAGTAATAGCATCCAGCATCCAGCATCCAACATCCATCATAAACCATCAACCTAAAGCAAGACATGGAAACGTTTTTAATAAGAATCCAAGGGGTTCATCAAAGCAAATAACATCAGCATCACTGTTTCAGAACACACAAATTAATGAAATAAGATCTTGGTAGAAGTTTTGGTGCCCCAAACATGTTCAAAAGAATCTTCTTTTTAACAAGAATTGGCCAATGTTCATAATTTAACCAACTTGTTTGGTCTATGCCCAAGCATTCAATCGATGAATGTCATGAATCGTCAAGGGTAAGCTAGACAACGAAACTCTAGAATATTACCAAGGAGGAATTACAATTTATACAAAAACTCACACAATCATATCATAAAGGTCAAAACTTGATATCCATCTAACGCTTTGAATAAGGTATGATCAACAAATATAACCCAACAACATTGACAATCCGAAAAATTGAAATACCCACAAATTACCAATCATGCATCATCTTTGATCAAATGAGCACTCTAACACATACGTTCATCAATTATAGGCCAAAATTTCAGATGGGTATTGTTCAAATCAATGAATTGTTCATCCAAAATCACTGAGATGAAATTATTCAAAAAAACAATATATAATAATTCGAATCATCATTACCTGATTTGGAAATAACCCAATTTCCTCCTCAATTAAATGATTTATCAAGCGCAATCAGACATTCATACCAAATAAATTTCATCTTTTGACCTGCGAAAAATATTTTTTCAAAAGACATTAAATTTAGATAATTTTGATTGTAATAAGGGTAACATTCATCAAATAAAATTGCTGATTCTTACATGTATTAATCATACACAAAAATATTGGGGAATGACGCTACATAACTCTAACCCAGAAAAGCAAAAGGTCGAATAATTTGACTAAAATGTGGATTATATTCACAAAGAGAGAGGGAAAAATTTGGGCAAAGTGAAAAGAGAGGGAGAGAGGGAACACAATTCTAAAATCAATTGGAATTCGACCCGTTAAGTTAGGAGTATTTTTTAGTGCTGCTCCATGAACATCCTCAAAATTTGAACATGTATATGCTTAAAATAAGAAATATTCACTATAATGATAAAAAAAATTTAAAGTGAAAAAAATAATTTGGTTACTTATACCAAGAATTCTTTTCATTCTTATTTTAATATATATATATATATATAAAAGAAATAGTAAATAATATGCCTCCAAATCCTAAATTAAAAAATTATAAAAAAAATTACTTATTTTTTATTTAAAAAGAAAACCCTTTATTTTTTAAAAAGAGGTTATACACAAAAAAAATGGAATAAGTATAAGATATCTCAATTTTCCATTACAATAAAAATTGAAAAAAAATTATAGAGAAAAAATAACCAATGGAATAATTATAAGAGATTTCAATTCAATTTGAAAAAAATTGGACTACATAACTTAAACTAAAATAATTACCCACCAGATCCACTATTGAATTCTATAATTTTTTTTCATAATATGCAAAAAAATAAAAGAATTGCATTAAACATATAGATATACAACACAATTACCAAGAGACCGATGAGTGAAATTATTATTTACTAACTCTAAACAAAGCACAATTACAACAAAAATAGGAGGGGTTTTCATTCTTCTTATTAACTTTGAAATACCAATTTTTCCATCTGCTTGCTAGAAATAAATTAGTCAATTTCATTGATTTTGTTATTTGTTACCGTGAATGCAACAACAATCTCAGTTAATTTTTTCCTTTACTTTTTCACAATCGGGGAATTTTCATTTATTTAAGTAGATGAAACTTGAAAATGATGAGTTTTACCACAAATTCAAATACCTCACTTTAGAAAATTACATAAAAAATCAAATAAAATAACTCATGTTGACTTTTTATCAAACGAAAAAATACAAAGGACATAAAGAGAGAGCTGCCTTTCCTGAAGTTTAAACATAATGAACCAAATTAAATTAAAACGACAAATCAAATACCACCTAATTGAAACCCAACAAGTGGTAAACATAGTCAACAAATTTGGATTTCCTTGGCAATGTGGTAAACAATATCAATGAATTTGGATTCCTTGGTTTTGTCGGCTAAGTCGAAAATATAAACAAAAGCAAATTAATGAATGAAGTCAATGACAATTGAAAGAAAAACAGACATAATAGGATGAAAATCATGAGACAAAAGATAGAGATAATAATGTGGTGATAATATTGATTTATGAGTATTATAATCACCTATTTAAACTTATTGTTATATAATAATAAATATGCTATTTTGGTACCTTTTATTAACTTTTTACATTATAAAAAAAATCGTACATTAACAAGGACACATACTAATATGTTATTAATTCAGAAACCTTAATTCCATAGGAAGAATGGTAAATTTCTGAGGTAAGTACCGAATAAAGGCCTAAATTTTCATCTTATATGTAGAGTTTAGGACCCATACTTTTAATAATTAGGAAATAAGAGCCTACCTTTATGCTATCCAACTTTTTTCAACTTAATTGTTAACCCTCATCCCCCCATTAAAAACTTCACCCTAAAATTTACTAATCATTTTATTTTGCTATTTAGGGAAAAAAAAGAGCTCAAATATTACTTCCACAATACTTGCAATAGTTTGACTTGTACATAGTTAGACAAATTAAATGACTTTATACTCTATTGTAAGATAGCTGGTAATGGAATATTACTTTAATATAGTTTATGGGATGTAAAGTTCATTACATTTTGATATGGGTGGTGGTGTATATCTTTTTAAATGTTTTTGTGGAAATGAATGGTAAACTAGGTTAAAATGTATGTGACATAAAAAATAAGAAATTGTGGAACTATCTTGTTCAAGGAAACGTCGCTAGTATAATGGGATGGTCTAATAAGAAAGTGATCATTTTTTAACTCATAGTGACCAAATAATTTTTTTCACTTATAATGACTCTTTTTATTATTATAGTGACTTTTTTATTATTATAGTAACCATTTTTTTATTGTTATAGTAACTATATTTTTTTACGTGAAATCTCTAACATTGAATCCTACCATTTGAATGGCCAAGATCTCTTTCTTATTCTTCTTATTTTAAGCACCATTCTCATTAGATCCCTCCGATATATATATATATATATATATATATATATATATATATATATATATATATATATATATATATAGAATTAGAAAAGAAAAAAAAAGCCCTAATATTACGTTCAATCTACTAAAGATTTAGGGTCCTTAACTGCTCGCTAGGATGCAAAGTAATGGGTTTTTCACTATAAAATTCTTGAAAGTTTTGGTCCTTATTTGATGTTTAATTCATTGAAATTCTTCAATGATGAGTTGAAGTTTTTCTTAGTAATCTAGCTGTAAAATATCCTCTACCGTTAAAAAGAGATTATTAGGAATATACTATCCTTTTGTTGGTAGATTTGTATCATTTAAAAGACAATTTTTTTGTGTAACCACATCACAAGTAATAAAACGACAACTGACATAAACGATATTTGATGTCAAGTTTTCTATACCATATACTCCATATTAAAATTTTAACCAACTAAATTAGTTGGCATTTACTTAAAATGACAGTAAGTGTTTCTTATAAAAGTGATTATTAACTTTTACATCATATTCCTTCATCTGTGGATCGGAATTTAGTAGAGCGAAATACTAAAGAGTGACCCAAATTTTTTCACGAATATTCTAGTGCATAATTCTTATTTCAAAACGTATTGAATGCACAAAAGATATAATAAAGGTAATGTATCCCCAGTAAATATTACCCCTAAATATAACAAAAGTTATCCCTCAACACAACATATGTCAATTTTTATCAATTTTGAAGGGTAACTTTTGTTATTTCAATGGGACACTTTTATTAGGATACAATAACTTTATTAAGTTTCATGTGTATACAAAATTTTGTGTCCTTTTTTTTTATCACGTTATTTTCAAAATACTTTTGGTTTATTATTTTTTTTTGTTTTGTACTCTTGGTTTATTATTGATTATTATGGCCTTACTTTTTGATCAATTAGTCGGAAAGGTTATTTTTAACAATATAATTACGATACTATAAAAAAGTAATAATATAAAAAATATAACATATGAAGGGCCAATTTTTATTTCTAACCTATATTTAAAAAATATTTCGAAACTTAACCTCCGGTCAAAAGTATTTAGAAAAATAACCTCCCAATAAGAACCGTTGTCAGCGACAGCGGTTTTATATCCAGTCAGCATTCAGCCCTAAACCCAGTCAGCATAAAACCGCTGTCACTGACAGCGGTTCTTCAGAGGAATGGCAAAAAAGTGAAAATCGCTGTCACTGACAGCGTATCTTCAGAGGAATGGCAGAAAAGTGAAAACCGCTGTCACTGACAGCGGTTCTTCTACTGCACAAAAGTAAAAACCACTATCAGTGACAGCGGTTTTTCGGGACCTGGGTTTAAATCCCCAGCTTCCCTTCTTCCCCGTGCTCGCCCCATTTCCACTTCACCAAAACTCACGCCCTTCCTTCGCCTCGCATCCTCCGCCGTCTCAAAGCTCCTCCGGTGTGCCGAAGATTTTCCGGCGTGACCCCCGTGCTCCTCCACTCCGCCGGCGCGCCTCTTCCCGGTATTGGTAAGTTTTTTTATTTTTTTTTTCAAATTTTATCTTAAATTTTATATTATCATGGTATAATAGTAGGTATGGATTGATTGTTGTGGTTAGGATATAGATTGAATGTTTAGATTGATTGTAGTATTTGGATTAAAATTATTATTTGGATTTAATTGTGATAGTAGGTGTAGTTTTTGATATTAGGTGATGTTGTGAATTGAATGTTGTTAATTGTGATAATTTTAATTGTGATATTAGGTGTAGTTGTGAATTGAATGTTGTTATTAGGTTTAGATGTAGAATGAATGTTGTGATATTAGGTGTATTTGGAGTAAAAGAAATATTTGGATTGGATTAGATTGGATGTTGTTATTAGGTTTAGATTGATTGAATTGGATTGGATTGGATATTGTTATTTATAGGTTGTTATTTGTATTTTATGTAGTGTATTTAGATTATTTGGGTTGAATTAATATGTGATGTTGTTATTTGGTTTAGATGTAGATTGAATGTTGTGATATTAGGTGTATTTGGAGTAAAAGAAATATTTGGATTGGATTAGATTGGATGTTGTTATTAGGTTTAGATTGATTGAATTGGATTGGATTGAATATTGTTATTTGTAGGTTGTTATTTGTATGTTATGTAGTATATTTAGATTATTTGGGTTGAATTAATATGTGATGTTGTTATTAGGTTTAGATGTAGATTGATTGCATTATAAACATATGAAATAATTTATTTCATTTGGGGTGGAGATAGCTTTTAAATATGGCTAGGATGGGATATTAGACCAACGCTTATTAGTGTTGTCATTAAATCTACATTTCATCTTGTAGCCGTTATGGAAAATTCAAAATATCCTTTGATTTGTCATTGGGGAGGAACTCTTATTGAATCAAGTTCTAGTGTTGAGTATAGAGGTGGTAGTTGTAGTATTATTCTGGCCAACTCCGACAATTTTATGGAACAATTAGTTGATAAAGTTTATGATTTGTGTGGGTTGGATCGGACAAGGGAGGTGAAGTTGAAAATGAAGCATGGGACTATAGCATAATCGAAGGAGTTGTCCCCAGCGACCTCTAGGATTAGGAAACACTTAGTGATGTACTGATTAAGAAGCATTTAGTGATTAGGAAGCTCATTGTATTTTAACTAGAATTAGAAATCATTTAGAACGTAATATGTAACTTGGACTCTTTATGGTGTAATGTTAATGAATTAATGTATGTTCCAATTGTTTATGGTGTAATGTTATGAATTCATTTTTGTTGTACGTAGGATCATGGAACCTCGACCGAGAGATCCATCAGTTCTATGGTTAGGACCTCGCCATAGATCCATTCCATTGTGGAATGGAGAAGTTGACCCGGCTGAGCACTTAGTCACCCAGCATCCTGGGAGTACTTTAGAGTGGGTTGTTGACCACAGAGTCCTCCACTACCTCAGACTTGCCGGATTGTACGGCATGCATAGACTTGGACATCTTGTACTAGATCGTGGCCTCATTACGGCACTACTAGAGCGATGGCGGCCAGAGACCCACTCGTTTCACCTACCGGTCGGAGAGGTCACTACCACATTACGAGACGTGGCCGTACTGACACATCTGCCCATACCGGGCCATGTAGTTACTGGTCCTTCCATCCCTGTCGAGGCACGTGGGATATTCCAGAGGATGTTCGGGGTGGACCCGCCAGGTCAGGGGCCCATTAGTACAGTGAGGACTAGCTGGTTGAGAGAGACGTTTGGATTGCTTCCAGCTGACGATGCTGACGACGCTGAGGTCGAGAGATACGCTAGGGTTTACTGCTTGATGATCATATCTCTGTTTTTGTTTCCTGACAAGTCTGGTAACGATATCAGCCTCATCTATTTGCCACTATTCGACCACAGCTGGAGTGATATTGGTTCGTACAGTTGGGGTAGTGCAGCGTTGGCATGTTTATACAAGAACCTCTGCCGCGCAGTGACTGTCAGGGGCGATGTCGTTCCTACCGATGTCGCAGGCCCTTTGGTGATACTTCAGGTACGCTAACAAATAACACGCTTTACATTTCACGCTAGCTCATAGTATGTATTTGATTACTAACCATTTCATGTCTTTGTAGATTTGGGCATGGGAGCACATGGTATTTTGTCGACCTGCTATTCCTAGTCGTCGTCGACGAGATCGAGATGGAAACCCTGTGGACATCTACTACAACCCCCCATAGCCCGCAGACGAACATCCGCATGGTACGAGGTGGCTTAGACATAGATTCACCCGTGTCTATTTGGCCACTGGTGTGAACTCTTACAGAGACGCACTCGATAGGATGACAGAGGATCAGGTGAATGTTTAAAAACAGTTTTTTAATTTCCATTGAGCTGTACGTTATTTATTTTCCACTAATCAAATTATTTGTGACTAAAATGACTAGATGGTGTGGAACCCATATCCCAATGTCGTTGATGAAGATGAGTGGCGTTCTTTCACTCCGTTGATCTGCTACTTTATAGTGGAGATGCATCTACCCGGCCGAGTTATGCGACAGTTCGGGTTACAACAATACATCCCCGTAGCAGCTCTAACCTACCCTCGTTTGCACGAAATTGATCGTCGAGGGAGGTCCACGACGGATTGGGGGGCTTTGCATGCTGAGTGGATCGGGGCTTAGAACAACAGAAACCAATCCATTGTACAGGGACATCCCATCCAGGGACCTATGGACTATTACGATCCATATCTTATATGGTATCATAGCATTACACGCCTCTTCATTAGTCCGTCATTCGTTCCACCACCGCAACATTTTCATCCGTCAGGGATACCTCTGCACGTCATGGTATGTTGACTTCATTATTTGCAAGTTGATTTATTTACTTTATTTATCTGATTCTAACTGTTTTCTCCTTTGCAGACTCAGCAACTGTTGGTTATTCATGACTATTGTCACGATAACCAAAATTTGCCTGGTCCTACTATCGCAGCTGGAGTGAAGCAGATGTGCGTAGGAGGTCTGGAGCTAGCTGGCCAGGGAGGATTACTGCGAGTGCACCATGAGTCCGGGAATACAGACGATGTACAAGTCACATCGGGTATGCCTTCCTCTTCCCAGACCCATGAGGCCCCCGAGATCTTGACCTTCGAGAGGACCCAAGGTGCATTCGGGTCCACTCAGGGTGAGTCGTCACAGTATACGTCTCCTCCATATCCATTCCGATACCCAGCGAGTGGGCTATTCACCCAACAGAGCCAGAGTTCCACCTTTCCTCGATTAGACACTATTGATGAGGAGGACTAGCCTAGTTTCTAGAATTTCTTATGGTACTGGAATTAATGTAAATATATTTCAAACTGTATTGTATATATATAACTACGATTATTGCAATTTATTATATTTCATTTTACTTTCATTTATATAAATCTTTATTGTACTTTTGAAGATTTTTGTTCGAGATACGAGAAACGCTGCGGAATTGACACGAACATGTGTTCAAATTGTATTGAACTTGTGTTCGAAAATGATGAATTTGGTTGTTGGATGTTATCATAATGTTTTAAAACAGGTTTAAAATGGAAATTAGATGGTTGAAATATTTTACGTAATTAGGCAATTTTAAAACAGCTGTCACTGACAGCGGTTTTAAGCCCAAACCAAAAATCCAATGTTCGTGACTAGGTCAGCATAAAACCGCTGTCAGTGACAGCGGTTTCATGCTCACATTAAAACCGCTGTCAGTGACGGCGGTTTTATGCTGACTGGGTAAATAGAGCTTTGCTGACTCGGATTGAAACCGCTGACAGTGACAGCGGTTTTAAATGGGAGGTTATTTTTCTAAATTGTTCTGAATGGAGGTTATATTTCGACATATTTTTATAATAAGGGTTATAAATAAAAATTGCACCATATGAAGTATCAAAGTACAAGTTAAGACAAACACTGTTTTATTTATTATACTTCGTATAGTATTTGAGACAAGGTGCATGGAGTACAAGCATATCACTATGAAATAATACGTACTACATGTTATTCAACACACAAAACGATAAATTATGTATCGGAGTACATAAATTTGAAGCACACAACATCAAGCATAGTAATATTCATATATATGATATGTATATACTATTAATTAGTACCACCAAAGAGTCTCTTCACCCTCCGCACTTGTGCAGCATCCAACAAAGTGATCTTTTGAATCACATCAGTTGGTAGATTATTTGCTCCAATAGAAGTGGTAAAAAATTGGAAACCAGGATTTGCGCTGTTCAAGCTAACAAATGCAAGAGCAGGAGAATCACCCACGTTAACTTGGAAGTGAAGTAACGTATGCGGGAAGATCATTATATCCCCTTTGTTCAATGTTTTGAAGTATGCTGTGTTATCTGAGCCTATAAACCCTGCAATTATCGTCCCTTCGATCACTAAGATAACTTCGGACACTCTATGCGAGTGGATTGGAACAACACCACCAACACCAATGTCTAGCCTGGCCATGGAAAGGCCTAGACCGTTCAAAGCCGGGAAAGTAAGATCGAATGCTGAGGTAACACCAACATTGAAGATGTTGGATGTGTTGCCTGCAACAGCCAAGCCTGAGAAAACGAAGTCATCCACTGTAAGGTTAGCAGGATTCCTACAGGGGTATCCTGCTGCAGTAACAGGGAAGTCGAAGTCCGCCACGCAAAAGTCAATGACACTGGTAGCGGCGGATGAGAATGTAACAAGAAGAGAGAAGATGATGAAAGTTTTTGGAAGGTCCATACTTGAAATTTAATCAAATAGGGCCGGGTGTTGGATATATTATGCAAATGATTATGCAGTTTACTATGCAATATATATACTATTTCTGTTGGTGGTTCAATTTGTGGTTCTATTGAGGGAATCTGTGTTCCTTTATATAGAAGGGAAAGGGAGTTCAATTTGTGTTTTCTTGGCAAGCAATCAATCAAGCTAAGGGGAACTTATTACTTCTAATATCATATCGTCATTGCTTATATGGATGGGCCGATGTGTAACGCGGGATATATACTATATGATATTAACTATTATTCTGTCTCTTTCATTTTATGATGGTTCATATGTGAGGTTCCTCTATAGTAAAAACAACAATATGGGAAAAGCAAACATATATAATGTGAAATATGACGTAGATACATACGGAGTAATAATTTATCAAAGATCAAACTATATAGATGAATAATATAATAATGACTATTTTCTTTTGATGATCAAGAGACGACACTATTAATAGATACATAGTTGATTGATTGAAAGTTTATTGAATATATCGATTATTTCTTAAGATGCCCTACTAATTGACTTAATTGTAGGTTAGGTTAAGTTAGGAGTTTGATATGTCTTAATCCACCACCACACACACAAAAAGACGGACCCTTTCGGTCAAGTTCACCACTAACCTTGGCTTATTATTGTGGGGAGCATGGCCATAATAATGACTAGACTTGTGTATGGATTGAGTCAGGAATGGGATGGATCACATACGAAATGGGTCAGGTCAAGTCGGACAAAGAAAATGCAAAACGGTTCATGTCGGGTCAGGCTAAAGAAGATACAAGACGGGCCAAGTCGGGTCTGCCCGTCCAAAGAGAGTATAGTTTTATATATAGAGGATCATGGTTTGCATGTATCATCTCCAATCTTTGGTAGTAGGTCATTGGCAAGTAAGTGGAAATCATTCATTACGTGATAATGTTTAAAAGTCTTGGAAACTATTGACTCATTATTGACCCGACTTGACCCATTAAAGACCTATTAAAACATGATTCTTTAAAATACCAACTCATTAAACCCATAATTAATTAGACCCTTTTATAAAGGGTTCGGCTAAGGACCCTTAATAAAGTCCCTCCCATTTAAACAGGTCTGCTTACGACGAGCTTTAAAACCAAAAAAAATTGGCTCGAGTCGTCTGACATATATTAACTTTGGCATCTCATTGATATAAAGTGGAAAATGAATTAAATTTAGGGAAAAAAATTCTCAGAATTGAACTACATGCAAACTGCTGACCAACAACTCCATAGAGCCGGTACAACGTTCCATCCTATGTAGACAACGTATATTAATTATACATCAAGAAGCAGACTGTTGAATGCTAAAGCTGAAGAAGACTGTTGAATGCTAAAGCTGAAGAAGACTCTTGAATATTCTGAAAGACGAACGGTCGAATGTTCGTTCATACCATATTGATATATATATGAAGTATAATATTTTATTGTTTTATTTACTTTTTTTTAACCTAAAAATATTACATTTTGGTTTACTATTCTTCGGTCAATATTCAAAGCATGTAAGATCACTGATTGTTTATGATCCAAAATCTCTTGGAGTATCACACAAGAATGTTGATCATATCATTTAAGAAATTTTTTTAATTTATACTCGATATAAATATATTATAAGTTATTTTTGTAATTTTATTTCTATATCTGAAATCAAAATAACTATATTAAATATACATTTTTTATAAATTTTTATATATTTGATTTTTCTATATCTAATAGTTATATCTGATATCAAAATATCTTAATAAAATTTATATTATAAATAAATTAGAAAAGCCTCTATAATTTAATCTGATGTAATATAACCCTTTTTCCTACTAATTAATTTATTAACAAGCTGTATGTACTTTCCTTGAGCTCCGAGAAATTCGGCTTCTACGGTTGAGATTGACCAACTTTGAACTGAAGTAGTACGTAGTAGTGAATTGAATGAACCATTAAGTAGTAACAGAATTAGTCCCTAATTTTTTGCTCCATTTTACGTTTTACAATCTCCAACACACTATTTAAAACGTTTTTTAAACTTTAAATCTACTTAAAAAAAATTTATCTCCAAATTCATAAGACAAAAATATAAAAAATTAATATTCTAAAAATTTATATTAAGAAGTATATATCCAACAAGATTTTATTTATATATATTATTTCTTATAACATGATGAGAATTAATATTCAAAATTTTCAAACTATAACTCTATAAATAATAATGGAACAAATATAAAGAGACGAAGGGAGTATAAAAGATGATGTATTGTAAGTTAAAGCATTATGGAATGTCATTATTCGTATTGTATGCTTGAATGATCTTATTTATAAACAAAAATCTCATCTTTTAAATGTAAGATATTATGAAGAAAAATTTGCAACTCAAAAAAAGAGTTCTATACTACTCCGTATGATATTCAAACTATTTAATCAAATTATATAACAGATAAAGGTAGTGAATTAGCCATTAATGACTAATACATACAATTATAAAAGAAATTGTAATGTAATTTAAAGTATTATGAAATATTGTAATTCTATTTTTGCAACTCAAGAAAAGTGCTCTATACTCCGTATGATATTCGAACTATTAAATCAACTAATATATCAGTTAAAGGTAATGAATGAACCGTTTATGAGTAATACAAATAATTGTAATTTAAAGTATTATGGAATACCATTATTCGTATTATATACCTTAATTGATCTTATTTATAAACAAATAATACCATTTTTAAATGCAAGATATTAAAACTTCATTATATTGCCCCTAAGAAAGCACTGCAATAAACCTTAGTCGACTTTTGGCCTTGGACTTGATCGACTAAAGTCACTAATAGACACTTTTTGTTGAAAGTACACACTTTAGAGCTATCAATTCAGGTGATTCAGTCGGGTTTGAATCATCTCATATCGGATTTTGGGTCGTATTTGGGTCGAGTTATATCAAGTCAAATCATTATCGGGTCAAGTTTGGACTTAGCTCGGGTTTAGTTCGGATCAAATCATGTCGGGTTATTTACTCTTTCGGGTATAGGTTGGGTTCGGTTCAGCCAATTCAGGTCTTATTCATTTTTGGGTTCGGGTTGTATTAAGTCAGGTTTGAGCCGGGTTTTTGGTGGGTAATTAGATGTGCAAGTCATATTTGGGTCGGATATTATCGGGTCGGAGTACTATCAAGTCAGATAATATCAGGTTTGAATCAATACTTGGGACGTTTAATCAATTATTTCGGATTCAAGTCCGATTTTGGTTGTATAACTAGCATGATGAAATATTAAATTACAGAAGAAATTCTTTCCCTTACAAAAGTAATAAAACATTACAAAATGTTCAATCAAAGTTAGGTTAAATAATTATTAGTGAGATGATATATTATGTAGGTCAACTTTGGGTCAATGATTATTATCTAACGAACAAATTATATTTACTAAAGAATGTCTCTAGCAAAACATTGTCAAAATTTTCTAACAAAATATTTTAGAGTTAGAACTATAATCAATACAAAATAATTAATAAGTTCGTATAAATTCAATGCATGTATTGTAATGGTTATCCCAATTCATTTCATGTATAAGTAAAATAAGTTAGACAAGTTCTAATGCGAATTACTTATAAATAATCATAAATTCAATTTATAAATTCATTAAAAACATTATAAATTAGGTAAATAGAACACGCCTCAATGTTTTATTTTCTTTGGTAACCAAACTATAAAGTTCCTATGTTTTATCATATTGATTATTATTTCCTCTTATTTAACGATATAGGTTAAATATATTCTTTTTTTTAATTAATTCAGTCTAATTGCACTTATTTATAATTTATGAACTAAATTTATTAAAACTTATTTTAAGATATAAGTTATAGTGATGTAGAACTTGGATCCTAGTAATTAATGTAATTTAATTAAACTTATCCAAGCTTGTTAAACGTTACTTTGTACATTATATTTTTAGTTATAAATTAATTGTACCGGGATAGCCCTTATTTCTATGAACAAAACTTATCTAAATTGCATGATCTATATTATATTATATCAGCAAATTAGACTTTTTATTTTCATTTTCTCATTGCCCATTATATGTAATTTTATATACTTGAATATACACATTGAGATATATCTAGGGGTGGCAACAGGTCCAAAACCCGATCTAGACCCGGTTATACCCGATTTATTTTTAGGGTCTAGGTCTAATTTTTTTTAGACCCATTGGATCCGGGTTAGATATAAGTTTAAATGTCCTTGGGATGAATATCGATATGGGTCCAAAAAATTTAGATTCAGATCCGACCAATGGACCTGCATATTTTAAAACAACAAAATTAAAATCTAATCTCCATTTAGAAATAAAACTAAAGATTCATAATATAATTTATGCCAGCAAAAAATTATAATATTAGAGTATATTTTGGTGGGTCAACCCAAATAGATCACTTACACAACACTCATCATTCAACAGTCAACAGTCAACAATATGGTAACTCATAAATCACAAAAATTGAAAATATGGGCTTGGCTTATTTAAACATTAATGGATGCTCGAAATTTTTAGAAATGGATTTTTGTGTATTTACTTAACTAATGTACATCACTTTAGAAATCAACCTGTGTAATATAGTAGAATATTATCCTAACTTGTTAGCGTGTATTTGACTGTCGATTCCTCCTAGGCTCATTTAAAAAGAAGGAGATATTCTTGTTACCCAACCTAGTTGTATCTTAAGAACGAGTTGTGTTCATTTCACTTTAAAAAGCCGTAATTCTATTATCGATCTTCCAAAAAATAGTTGTTGTATTTATCTCGTATTGTTCTAACTATTTTAAGGATTTAATGCAAAATAAAATTAATAAGTTGATTGTGCTCAATTATATATTTATATTTACAAATTATCTTGGATAAGTAGTCCAAACAAAATTATCAAAACCTATATAAAATAAGTTTATACCCACGACCTCTTCCAAGGTGAAATAATAATTATAAAACAAAGTAACAAACTTAGAAAACACTAGCTGAGTAGCAGTAAAGCCCTAAAACACTAAGCAATCAAGCAAATCTTGAGTTTTGGTGTATCCGACAGTTTATTACCCCCAAACCGATAAACAGCCTCTCTATCCCATTAAACAAGTAGCTTTTCAATCAACAGTCAACCGTTCAACACTTGAATCCCTTCACTTGTTCTAATCTTGTCAACAAAAATTTACAACACAATTACACGACGACACGATGAGTATTGTGGCCCAACACTCTCAAATAAGGCGGCAAACATTCAGCTCCAAAATTTCCCTCTAAAAATTAGTTTCTTAGGCAATTGCTTACTCTATTTAATTGAATATCTTCATGTTCAGTATTCACACTCATGGTATGCTTGGATTGGGTATAAGGCGCTAGAGGAGTAATAAAAGTCAAATCAATGAAAAATAAGGTTAGTGAAAGTGGTTTGTAAGGTAAATATAATATTAGTATTTTGATGAAAGGGGAACTAATACCCTTATTTGAAGGATAATAGATACACACCACCCCTCTAAGGTAGTTAATGTCACCATAATGAGGGTAATAATCAATCTCTCAATTCTTTCTTCTTCTTCATACAACTACTATAATATCTTCTTTTTCACCTCATCCCCTTATCACTACCTATATTTACCTTTATTTTTCATTAGTTTGACTTTTATCACCCCATAATCTATTTACCTCAATCCAAGCATGACCTCAATAGAATTCTTCTCATATGACGTTGGCTGGTTATATTCATTCTTGACGCAAAACACAAATATTTACGTTATTTAATCAGTTAAAGAACAAACCACAAAGAGCATTTACTTGTTATATATTTTTGGAGCAAGATCACACCAAATTGATCAAGCTAAGTCTATTGGTGTCTTTCCTAAGGTTCCTAAGGTATAAAGTCTTTCCATTTACTTAGCCAACCTCCAAAATATATTGAGGTTGTACAAGTTGTACTTACTCGACATGGTATAAATCTACTTTGTTATTTTGATTTCTTAGTATCATTCAGTTTCATAGTACCTGAAATACCACATTAAGATCTATAATGGTACCTTTTTCCTATTTTTTTCCCCATTTTCTTGGATGTTGATGTTATAGTGGGAAAGCTCCAAATACATAGTACAGACAAGTAGTGCAATTACGCTAAGAATTTGGTATATCTTAAACAATTGAGCTTACTTTAAGCTAAATTTCATTGTCAATCAGTTTCATAATATATATGTCATTCTGAATTGTCTAGAGGAAAGAAAAGTGAGCGTACAATGTACATGTCTGTATCTACAAAGTCGAAAATACAATACGGGGTAACTTCATAGAAACCATGTTTGTCTTTCCTAGAAAAAATAAATTAGAGAAAGTATGTACATCTAATTATCCGAATCATAACTTCATATTTGTAACAAAAAACTTATTTTTGCAGGGTCTCCCCAAATTATGTTTTGTCGGTTGAAAGTCATTAAGATTTATTAATTCACAATATACTTTTTTATATGTATTTTTAAACGTAAAATTCAACAAACATAATATAATTTTTCCAAAATCAGGTTATAAGTTATTATGACTTTAGTCAATAACAGATCTGATTAATAACGAATTGAAATAAAACTAGTCATGGGTCACAAAAGGTCTAGTCTATAAGAAGTTGTCTCGGGTTATAATTAGTTTTGGTTCTAATCATGTTGGGTGTCATTTCAGGTTCGTTTCATTGTCAATTCGGTTCTAGTCGGTTATCGGTTTATGTTGGGTTGGGTGCAAGTTTGAGTTCGGGTCAAATAATATTAGATAAAGTCGGTTGTCAGTTAATATCAAGTCGAGTTCGGGTTGGGTTACATGTTATCAATTTCACATATAAAACGAATACAGATCGAGTTCAAATCATTGCAGGTTCGGTTGGTAATTCAGGTTTACGGTGGGTAATTGGGTTTGTGCTCCACATGAGAGGTCTTAAGTTCAAGCGTTTACTCCATCAATTTTCTTATATTTTGGGGAAAAAGTGAATAGCCTAGCATGATTTTTTATCAAATAAAAATTGAGTATTTAATTTATTGAATAGAGGGCCCAATTTTGAGTAGTTAAATAGAATCCCATAAATAATATGCAGTTGTTGCCCCGACCCTGCATATATGATGTTTTATTGTTCTTGAACATTATGCCTTTGTTATGGTTATCTTACTCTTCAAACATTTCTTAAATTACAAAAATGATGAAACAACTAACAACAAGGATTGGGAGAACGTAAAAATATTTGAAGAATCAATAGGAGAAAATATAGGATCAATAGGTGGTGATTAGAGTATGACCGTTTTTCGTAATTAGGCATTCGAAGCCTTGAGATGACTTTCAAGCGTAGAATTTGGTACTTTGAGAACGACTGAATATTAAGGCTTTGAAGTTTGTTACAAAGGTTACTGCTAGACTTTGACTTCGCTGTAGCTATTTTATCATTTTAACAAAACAAATAAAAAATATAAGTACAAAAAATTAAATAAGTAAAAGAGACAAGGCTCGAGAATTTGTTACGAAATTTGTCAATTTGCCTACGTCTCTGCCTAGGGTGTCAAACTCGTAGTATTTAACTCCTTTTATTTCTTCCTTTAGAGACCAAAAGTAACCCTAGAATATCTCACACGTATCTTCACTCCGTAGCTTCCCTGCTACACCTTAGCGTCTCAGATACTAGAAATAAAAAGATTCCTCACTTTTTTATACTATTGAGTATTATAAATTTACTCTAAGTATATTACTCTTTCTTTTTTATCACATTCTTTTAACACTCAAGATATACTTTTTGTTTTTCTTTTCGCTCAATCTAAAATACAATAAACGGAGTAAGGAGCTAGAGATAATTTTTGTTGTAGCTTGAAAATGTTTTCATGGTGAATGCTTGGTGTATTTCTCTTCAAACTTCAGCTGGTATTTATAGAAGAATGTACCAACGGCTATAATGGAACACAAATGAACTTGGACATTTTTTATTAGCCATTACATTTGAATTGTTGTTGGAGCTTCAAATATTTGTTACGAGACTTGCTGATTGCTTTAATTATCGGCAAAAAATATTCCACGAATTAAGAGGTTGTTACGGATATGCTTCTGAAGAATTTCAAAAACAGCTTCAAATAATCAACAACTTCCTTTTAAGTTGGTCACATTTCTTCGGCCACAAAAGTAGAAAGTTGTTTGCCTTCAAAAATATCTTTTATAATTTAAGGAATATTATTGGACTTCTCAAGATAACAAACCGATTTTATCCCTCAAAGCATTCGCAAATTAGATGTGCACCTGGGTGCACCATGCTTATAGTGCACCAAATCTAAAAAAATGTACATTACATACATGAAAAATGTACATAGTACACATGTCATTTATGTAAAATGTAAAAATATATATTTCACATAACTGACATGTGTACTATGTATATTTTTCATGTACGTAATGTACATTTTTTTAGAGTGAGTACCTCATGCTTATGGTGTATCCGGGATATAGCAAATCATTTAAAGATTGTTTCGGTCTACTCCTCTTAGTCCACAAATTTAGGAACAAAATTTCCCAATGCATTTGAAGATTCCACGAGACACCATAAAATAGGGATTAAATATTAAAATGGTTAGGAGAAACTTATCCACTGAAATATTCTTTACTGCATGTGAAATTGTTAGGCGAAGTTACATAAACTACAACTATTAAAATATACAATGGGCTAAAGCAAAAGACAAATCAAATATAAGGCCAATTAAAACATATAATAACTTGTCCTGCAACATGTTAGATCATAGAGCAACAAATAAAATATAGTAGCATTGAGTAAAGTATCGTGCGTCCTTCATTTTGCATGCTTCATCCTCATATATTTCATGCATGTGTATGGGGCATTTAGGCTTTTGACTTTCATCGCTCAAGTAAAAGTTAGAATTTTTTTTATTTATAAGCTTTTTAAAAAAAAATTTGAAAAATAAGCCACCTTATAAAGTAATTTCAAAAATAAGTTAATTTAATTTCGCAGTGAAAATATTTCCTCGAGGCAACGTTTTCGGTCAGTGAAAAACATTGCCTGGTTTAACTAAAAACGTTGTCCGATACAACGTTTTTAAAATTTTTTTTTTATAAATGTTGCCTCACTAAAAAACGTTGCCTCAGGTAACGATTTTGCTTATGCTAAAACGTTGCCTCGAGCAACGTTTTCACTTCGAAAAAAAATTGGCTTATTTTTAAAATTACTTTCAAACGTGGCTTATCTTTCAAGTTTTTTTTAAAAAAAAGGCTTATTAATAAAAAAAAAATTCCAAAAGTTAGATCATAGAAAAAGCTCATCAAGGCAGAGACTTTAATATTCATAATACAATGACAAACAATTTTTATTACAACTGAGGAGCTGAGGTGCAAAGAGGTATGGCATACATTATTGTAAACTATAAACTACATTTGTAAGAGAAATTGAAACACACAAGATTAATAGACTTTTAAGTATAATGTATTAATTGGTACCACCAAAGAGTCTCTTTACCCTCCGCACTTGTGCAGCATCCAATAAACTGATCTTTTGAATCACATCAGTTGGTAGATTATTTGCTCCAATAGAAGTGGTAAAAAATTGGAAACCAGGATTTGCGCTGTTCAAGCTAACAAATGCAAGAGCAGGAGAATCACCCACGTTAACTTGGAAGTGAAGTAACGTATGTGGGAAGATCATTATATCCCCTTTGTTCAATGTTTTGAAATATGCTGTGTTATCTGAGCCTATAAACCCTGCAATTATCGTCCCTTCGATCACTAAGATAACTTCGGACACTCTATGCGAGTGGATTGGAACAACACCACCAACACCAATGTCTAGCCTGGCCATGGAAAGGCCTAGACCGTTCAAAGCCGGGAAAGTAAGATCAAATGCTGAGGTAACACCAACATTGAAGATGTTGGATGTGTTGCCTGCAACAGCCAAGCCTGAGAAAACGAAGTCATCCACTGTAAGGTTAGCAGGATTCCTACAGGGGTATCCTGCTGCAGTAACAGGGAAGTCGAAGTCCGCCACACAAAAGTCGACGACACTAGTGGCGGATGAGAATGTAACAAGAAGTGCGAAGATGGCGAAAGTTTTTGGAAGGTCCATGCTTCTAATTTTTTTCAAAAATGGGTAGGTGTTGGGAGTGCAATTGATAAGGGTAATTAAGTAGTAGACTGGTATATTGTGGACTAAGCTCGTCGGATTTCTTCTTGTTTACGTTGGCTCTCATTGTGACTTGTGAGAATTTGTGCCCCTTTAAATAGTAAAGGAAGTGAAGGATGCGTTGAGTATTCTTCAATGGGAGTTTCCTTGGCATAACCGCATAAGTATTCTTCAATATCGTCACTGCTGATATGGATGAGCTGATGTGTAACGCGACAAAACTCAACTACTAGGTTGTCTCCTTCGGTTTAAAATTTGTACTACTAGGTCTTGGTGAAAACATCAAACTATGGACTATAAATATATTAACCATGCATATGACAACAACAAAATAAGGTAGAGTGTTGCATATATAGATGGGAAAATAAAAATAAGTTGAATGTGACCTGGTATAATTAAGAGGGTTATGAAATCATTTCTGTAAAATTTGAATAGAAACTGACAGACATTTGTATGACTAAAATATAATGTTTTCAAGTAAAAAGTATAAAATTATAAAAGTACATAGTATATGTTAATGGACATTGTCCGAATCCATATCTGATATATTTGGTGTAAAAAGGGTATTTCACTTTAAATTTTCTTGAAATTGTATTATTTATAATTGAAGTTGTACTATTGGAAAATAAAATTACTCCTTCTGTTCCTTTTTATTGTTCATGTTTTCTAAAACAAGCAAGTCTAATAGTTATTCCTATTATAAATCTTTTTCACATATATAATTATCTTATGATTATGTTGTCCTCACTAAAAGATTAAAATCTCAAACTTTCCTTATTTTAAAATAAAAACTCAATTGAAAAATTGGTTAAGTTTTTAACCACATTTAAAATTGATAGTAATCAACCACAATATCTTTCCAAAATTAAATAATATCCCTCTTATATTCTAATTAATTACTCACTCAACTAAGATTTACTAAGATTCTTCTTCATCTTATTTTTTTTCCTCTTTGATTTACATAGACTACAATATATAACAACAGAGAAAGTAATAGAAATAAAGTTATATCATCATAAAATAAAGCTATGTAAATTCCCACTATTTCGATTCCACACTTCCACTCTATCTCCTCTTTAGAATTAATAACAATAATAATTAAAATTGACTCAAAGACAAATTAAAGTGGGTGGATTAGAGGTTATGTTAATTCTATGCGTTTATTATCAAGTACTTCGGAAATTCTAAGTGTACGTACATGGACAGATTATGGATTAAAATATAAGATTCACCAATATTCACCAATATAGTGGATATAAATAGGTAACAAGTTCTAAACTACGAAGAGCCTCAATCCCATGGTTAAACATGCTTTGTTGCGATTCACAAAAGTCCAATGAGCATGTACTTGTACTAGCTTTCTAAACTTAATCGTCTCTATTATTTGTTAATATATAGCACATCTCATAAATTTATACGGAAGCTAAAGATGAATATATTGTAATGTTTTATACTCCGCCCTCTATTTTTTATATTTTCTCCATTCCTATTTATGGAGTTAATATGTTAAAAATTTGACTACAAATTTTCATAATGTTATAAGAAATAATATATATAAATGGAATCTTATTGGATGCACCTCAATATAAATTTTTAAAATATTAAATTTTCATAATATTTTTTACTTACGGATTTGGAGATAAAAACGCTTTTAGTTGTATCTTGAAAACCGTTAAAAATCAAATGGGCTAAACAACTTAAGGATGGAAGTAGTAGAGCAAAACAAGCCTGTCGTCCAATGTAATCTATAACATTTCATCATTCGATTTAAAAGCACCTTTTGGCAAGAAATACTTATTAGCTTCACATTGTTTTGTGATACGATTATAAGATATTCTTATGATTATGTAATCATATATGGATGGATTAAGATTATTTCATAAGCAGCAAGAACTATTATTTAAGAACATAAGTATAGCACATAAAAAAATACAAGAATATGAAGTTGGACTCCTTTTTTTCTGACGTGTGAAGTTGGACTCTTGGAGGTGTTTCTTATCAAGAAAACTTAGGGCAGTCAGGATATAAAAAATGATATTCAAAGTTAATTAAGTATTTTAATTTTAATTAATCAATGAAGTTGACAATAAATTTGAACCACATAACAATGAGGTTGATAATACATTCATTCGGCTAACCAACCCAATTTATCCATGCAACTGGCCATGACTTGGTTTTTTTTCTGAAATAAAAATAACATTTTGGTTGACAATTCTTCGGTCAATATTCAATGCATTAGATCACTTCTTGATTATGGATCCAAATCCCTCTTAATTAGATAATGACACAAGAATCGAGCTGAGATGATCATATAATTTAATCTCGACGTGACCCAGTTGCCTACTAAACTTTGAACATGCTATATCGATCTCTTGAGCACCAAGAAATATGGATTTTTGCTCTTGAGATGGACCAAGTCGTATGTATCCTTTTGTTTCACAAAATTTTTCCTATTTGCATTTTAAGCGGGTATTCGTTTTCCTTTTTTGACCGTTAATATCTCTAATTCTTATGATTATGAAAATGTACATTTTAACGAACCAAATAAGATCCTGCAAAATAATATTTTTCTTAAATTTGATTAAAACACAATCGTATGAGTTTTGATAATCAATTAAAATAAATATTTAGGTTTAATTAGATGCATGGTTCAATTTACTCCTAAGACCTAATAAGACCATATAAAAAGAATATTCTGGTGCTCTCTCTTTGGAGTAGGAAACTGTTTTTGAGATATTTTTGACAAACTTACAAAATTAAAATAAAGGTACTAGATGTTGTTTGGGGTTATATGAGGAGGTTTGAAATCATTCAATAAACTTATATTTAGTCTTTAAAGGATCTAATAACATATTTAGGATATAATTATATTGTACAAGTTTTGTAAATTGGTTGAAGTGGGTGTTTGCATATAGAGTCAAAGCAATGATTTTGGTCATATTTAGGGCCGACTATTACCCTATAAGACCCATATCAATTAAACTTAATATTTTTTTCTCACTAGGTTGATAATTATATAAAATGAAGAATTTTAAAGATTATTATGCACTATTTTTGAGAAAATTTTGAAAAAAACTCAAAACTAAACAAAAGGTACAACTAGATGATTCTTAGAGTCATATGAGTAAGTGTGGTACCAATAAATATGTTATATTTGGTCTTCAAATATCCTAAAAATGAGCTTATGATCTTATATGAGTATTGAATATCGGTTGAAATGGGTGTTAAGAGTCAAAGAAGTTGGTTCCAATAATAATTCAATATAGCTTAATATGATCTTATAAGACTCATATCAAGCATTCCAAGATGTTCTTTCAATCGATCCAAAATTATCCAAAATTACTAAATTATAAAGATATTGTACACTATTTTTGAGATAATTACAAAGAGTTTATGAAATGTACATAAAGATAATGGATACTTCCTAGGATCATCAGAAGAGGTTTGAAACACTCAACACCGTGTATTCGTTTTTCAAAAGCTTTGAAGACACATTTAGGAATAAATTATAGGGGTTTTAGAAATTCGTTCCTAGAGTCCTAGGTCCAAATAAGGCCCAATGATACCCATGAAAGCATATCAAGGTTATTATCTTATCTAATCCAAAATCATCCAAATGATCGAATTTTAAAGGTTATTATACAATACTTTTGAGATATATTTGAAAAATTTTAAAATAGAAATAAAAGTATTGAATATTTTCAGTGATTATATGAGGAGGTCTAGAACCATTCAATACCTTATTTTGGCTTTTAAAGACCCTAAAAATGATGTCGAAACTTAATTGTAAAAATTTTGGTAATCAATTGAAATGTGTGTTTAAACAAAGTATATTATTTTAATCAATCCCAAGGCCTAATATGACCAATAAAAACAATGGTATGCATATTAAAGTATTCTCTTAACTAATCCAAATTTATTCCAAACGATCGAAATTTGAAGGTCAGACACCTTTTTCAATATATTTTCTTAAAAATTTGAAATAAAATAAAGGCGATTGAACTTCTAGGTTAAATGAAGAGGTCTAGAACCATTTAGTACCTTATATTCGGTTTTCAAAGACCCTAAAAATAAGTTTAGCATCTAATAGTATGAATTTCGAAAATCTATTGAAATAAGTATTTAAAATTAAGTAAACTATTTCAATCGCTCCTAGGCCCTACCATGAAATCGGTTCTAATACCATGTTATATAGGTACATATCAAAATCAACAATCATTTTTTTAACCCATATAGTTGAATAAAAGTTAGTTATAAATAATTTGATGTTGATGTTAGATATGTAATTTGTTGGTGTTGGATATGAAATTTGTGTTGGTATTGGATGTAATATTTGTTATTTCAACAAGTTTGGTTGGATCTAGATAAAATTAGGATTAGTCATAAAATAAAGGAAATTCTGCTGAAATTTGTAGAAATTTATAATTGTTTGTTGTAGTCTTTTATGTTTATTCTCTTGAACAAAAGTTCGCTGTGATTGTGTGGGTGTTATAGATAATTAGTACCCTTTGATATGTCGTTGGGGTGGAATTTTTATTGAAATGAGTAATATGGTGGAGTATAAATGGTGAAATATAACTTCTATTTCGACAAGTAATGATACCTCCTTCTATTCGGCCTATGAACTTGAGCATCATTCAACAAAGTGATACTCTCAACAACTTCAGATGACAAGTAATTCCTGGCTAAAGAAGTGGTAGTGGTTTGGAAGTGGTTGGAAGCCAGGACTCGGGTTGTTTAAGGTAACAAATGCAAGAGCAGGAGAATCACCAACGTTAACGAGAAAGTGAAGCAATGAAAGAGGAAAGATCATTATATCCCCTTCCTTTCAATGTTCTATAGTAGGATAACTTCATATACTCTGTGTGAGTTGACCGGGACACTCCCACAGTCCCAGCCACGGTAAGTCTGGAGTAGTTAGTAAATGGTGTTATTAAACCCATGGTCATCACTTAATTCACATTAAAAACATCGATTATTTGCATATTACAAGTATAACAAGTTAGATTATCAGTTTGTTGCATTGTTCAGCTCATGCCTACAGGATTAATGCAATTTTACGTAGTGTATGATGTATGAAGCAGTGCGGCTTTATATATATGTCATGCACATTCATGATTCGTCTCCATTATATTGTGTGGGTTAGGATGCAGGGAAATCAATTGATCAGCAGTGAAGTAAAAGATAGTGATAGGTAATGGATTTACAGCTCTGAATCTTGTTGCTTTGTAATTAGGCTGGGTGTGGTCTTCTAGTGTTTTCTTCCCTGGGATGTTAATCTCTAAATGAGTTTCTTTGATCAATATATTGTTGAAACTATATAAAAAAAAAAAAAAACCCATAAAATAAAACATTACACGAGAGTATCCCAAGTTCACAAATTAATATTGAAATGTTCACTATATAAGATTGAGGGATTACTCCCCTTATTATCATATATTTTTAAGGTAGAACTCTCAAAGTCGGGTCTAGTGATTTGGGTCACTAATATAATATGGGCCAAATGAAAAATGGATACCAGGGGAGCAAAATATTCTAAACGAGGATTTCACATTGACAACAAATTCAGAAAAAAAAGATATTGGCTACAATGTAGCGCTAGTGCAATGCATGTATACATACATCCATATAAAAAAAAAAACCAACAGTACAATTTTATTAAAGGAATTTTTTTTGTCAATTGCTAGAATAAATAAGGAGAATCGATTTCGAGCATGGCTTACTAATAAGTTAGGCCATTTAGTTGGTACCACCAAGAACACCCTTGAGCTTCTTCACGACTTCTACAGGGAGGAATGTTGTTTCTGTAACAATCTCGGTTGGAAGATTGTTAGCGAACAAGGCGAAATCAGTGATTTGGAGTCCAGGGCTTGGGCTGCTGAAGCTAACAAAAGCAATAGCTGGTGATTTTCCTGAGTTGATTTGAAAGTGAAGTAGGCCTTGTGGGAAAACCATCACATCACCTCTGTTAAGAGTTTTGAAGTAAACTGCGTTAGCTGAAGAAATGAAACCTGCACGGATTTGGCCTTGGATAACAACCAAGATTTCACTGCCCCCTGGGTGAGTGTGCATTGGGATAACACCACCAATGGCGATGTCCAAACGAGCAATGGAAAGGCCGAGGCCATTCACACCAGGGAACTGAGCAGAAAATGCTGGTGTCACTGCAGCCTTGATGAGGTTTGAGGTGTTGCCAGTGGCGGCCAAACCATGGTAAACAAAGTCATCAACTGTGACCTTAGCAGGCTTCTTGCAGGAGTAGCCTGCTGGTCCATCAGGGAGGCTCAAGTCTGCAACGCAGAAGTCTCCTGCAGCTGCAAAGTATGGAGTAACGAGGAGGGTAAGAACGAAGAGTGGAAGATACATCTTCAATCAGAAGTTGGATAAGCTTGTAGTATTTGAAATTATATTTGGTTTAGAAATCTCCAATGCTATGACTGACCTGCTTATATAGATAGCAGCAGCATGGCTGTTTATCAACCATTTTCAGCCGGGCCACAATGGAAACGGTTCACGTGTTTGGCCCTCTTGCTTGGTGTGGACAAAATAATGGGACTGCTCAGCCGGGGATATGTCCGTATGTGATTGCTTGACTCCATCCTACCTCCGAGTAAGAACAAGCAACAACTTTTTTTTCTGATTTATTACTGTATTATCATTACTGCAGTCATTTATCACTAATTAATTTTCAGCTATGCTGATAATATACTGATTTTCAATCAAATATTTTGAGGTTACGATACATCTACGTACTTCATCTATCTTTCTCAAGAAAATGATTGCTATTAGTTACATCTATGACAGAACGCTTTGTTTCAGTGATCCTGGAGGATCGCTAAACTTGTCTGCCACCGCAAGCATTTTTTTCTTCTATTTGTTTGTGCTCTGTTAACACACTTGCTCAGAAACAAAGTGTCTTTAGATTAGCAAGTATACTAAAGAGTTCGATTCAGTTGGTGTAGAGAACGAAATTCAACTGAGCAATTACATTACACATCAGACATCACTCCCTCCGTCTAGATTAAATGTAACTTGTCACAATACTAGTTACTTAAAGTTACTCTGTTAACTCCGGTCTGAGAGATACTGTAATGCTTCTCTCTTCTAAGATATTATCAGAATACCAGTTATAATCGAAATGCACTAACATAGGAGTTGGTTCAATGCCATTTTTCGTGTATTCGTATTCCGTACAATTATTCATCAGTCAAGTAGTATATTGTATATAAGCAGGCCTTTTCTGCATATGGATACATGAAACATTTTAATGTTACATGTATTCATGTAACAAAGAAGATGTTAATAATAAGGTGGCCCATAATCACATGATGTGGTAGGGAGCAGAAAATGCCATATTTGCCAGCTGAAGAGTTGACTCTGCCAGTTTTCCTAAAATTCCAAAACTGAAACCAAAGACAGATATGTGGAGCTTGTGAATTACCCATTTTATGGGGTTTGTGCCTATCTTCAGACATTAAGGGATATTCTGTAGGTTTCCTTCATATCTCTGCTTAAATAAGGCCAAAGCCTGAAAAAAATGATGAAGTCACCCCACTTCTTTGATCAACAAACTGTAGTAGCATGCTACACAGCATAAGGTGGACTGCTTTACGTGAAGTGTGCTTCAGATAGTTAATATTTCAGGCCAAAATATCTATGAATCTCTCTTGCCAAAAGAAATCGAACCCTGGATTCAACATTTTGTTTAAGCCTAGAGTGTATATTTTTGAAAGGAGGGGATCGATTTTCAACAAAGATAGGGCTTGAATCAGATCATTGGTTTGGTTAGTCACGAACACTAACAGTCATCAAGGCCAAAACAATTTCAGCTTCGAATTATTAAGGTCTATGGTTCAAGCAAAGTCTTCAAAATGTTGTAGAATTGTAGTCAATGGCTTGGATTTTCCCACCAAATTAATCCTAGCGGATTTCCAACCTCAAAGGATGGTCAAGCTAATATTATTAATTTTCGGGGTAAATAGCTATAAATAATGTAAATAGGATTTGATCTTACGGGTTAGGTACTATTCTCAAGACTTTAAACAAGTCAGATGATAACCCATTTTTATTATTATGGGATTACTTGAACATTAGATCTCTTAGGAGTGTTAGGACTCTCACTAAGTCAGGCTTGGAATTAATTCATGTGTATCAATGTCAAGTTGTATTCTGCTTTATTATTTACTCCTTATTCATTACTAAGATACACTTATTGCATTAGTAACATAAATTGATTCAATCAAATTGGGTTTTATTTTTTAGTATACTAAACAAACTTTGAAAACTGAAAAATATACGAATTGTGACCAAAATTTCAAGATAATTTCTCTATTGATCTTTGGCCATATTACGTGCAACTTATAAAAAAATTCTTAATCATCCCAAAAACAAAACCAAAAAATTATTCTAAACAAACCAATTTTCACACTAAATTCCACTCATCTTCATTCTTCTTAAAATATTTCAATGCAATTCACTCTAAAATTTATAGTTGTTGGTACCAAAACTTGGGTAAAATAAATTGTATGTTCCAAAGTGTCAAACATTATTAGTTGTGATATAAACTGAAACATATCTAATAAGTTGATCCTTCATCGAAAAAATTATCACTATCCAAGTCACTTGAATTAAAATTAGGTTGTAATCAAAATCCAAGTCACTTCAATTAAAATTAAGTTGTGGTAAAAAAAAAAGATAATTTAAAAAATTAGAATCATTTGTGTATTAGCTTTACCATCAGCTAATTCAGTTAAATAAGTGGATGTAATGAATATTTATATGGTTTTGCATATTGTATACCCCTTTCAATCTCAAAAATAGTGAGTTTGTGGGCATTAAGTTGAGGTTCGGGCACACATTGTTACCTTGAGAACAATATACAGTTTTTGGTATATAGAGGAAAAATGAAAATCTAATATTATTATTTAAAAGTAGAAAGTAACGTGGAGCCTTTTAAATCTTAATCAAGCATTTTTATAACTCCGAATTTTATTGAATTAAAATATTTACAAAAATAAAAATAAATACATACTTTACAAAAATAAAAATAAATACATACTTAATCAACGGTAACATTTTCTAGGTCACATAAATAAAGGTATGATCTTTGTTGTACTAAAGAATCATACTTTACAACACAAAATAAATCCCTAATTCAAAAACCTGGATCTTCATTTTCTCCACAATCTTTTCGTCTCATTCAAAAACCTCTAGCATCTTCTTTTTCTCCACAATCTTGGCAGCTTCATGACTACCATGCATCTATCATCGATTCATCTGTTTCAACTTCACAGTTTGGCATTTCTATCTTTTCCCTTTCCTTCTCACACACATTTGACACCTCTCACATTCAAAAAATCAAAATTGATAGATTAAGAATGTTTTCCTTGTCTTGTACTGCTGCCCAGCTCTTAACTTATATACAAGAGTATAATAAGCTATGATTACGAGATTTTATGCTATAATTTATGCTACAAAATAGTAATCATATTTTGACTATTTACAAAATCAATGCTTATTAATTTATCCTAATACACCCCCGTAGTCGACACTTGATGTTGAGGGATGTTGAGACTATCTCGAAAATCATCAAAAAGTTAAAATGGAAGCCCATTAGTGAAGATGTCGGCTATCTGATAACGCGAGCACAACCTTTATTGAAATATAGCGTAGATGGATCTTGTTTGAAACTAATGATATATACAAATGTGATGACATACAAACCATTATTAATAGTATTTGTATAAAAAAAATTAAATTTTTTTTGGATATGTAGTTTAGAATTTGATTGGAACAAAACTCTAAACTTTCATATATATTTTAATAAAAATTTATCTAATTTCCCTTGTGTACTATCGTATGTGCCATGTGTAGGCTTACATGTACCATACATAACGTGACACTTAGCGAAAATTTGTGTCGCTAAATGTGTTCTTTAACGCATGGTTACGGGATCTAGTTTTATACAACATAGATATAATGATTAAGTTAATAAATAGATTTTGCTACATTGAAATTATTTTTATTGACCTTAATGAAACTATTTACTAAACTAAGCCAATTTTGATAGAAATTAAATTATTTTATTGACATAAAATTATAGGTGTTCTTAGAAGTTACTAAATTTTTATCGAACTGAATTAAACCTAATTTTTAATTAATTGCACATGAATTAATTTTAGTAAACATTATTTTTTTATATGTGACCTAAACAAGACTTAACTAGTAAGAAATTATCACCTTTAAAATTAAGGAGTAATGAATAAATAAGATAAATAAAAATATAGTAACAATTGACATCGTCCTAGTCAAATTGGGAGGAAGTGTCTCGTTTTAAGAAAAAAACAAAAAGCTTTTTTCTCCACACCCCTCCCCCTCCCCCAGTCATGACCCTTATGTTTCTAATGGGACTGTTTAGATGACCGTTACTGCTATTTAGATGACCGTTACTGCTATTGCTACATTTAAGGGTCCAACCTGCACATTACAAGAACTTACTCCTCAATTCCTAATTTAAGGGTCCAACTATTTAATGTCTCTCGTATACGATTTAAAATATTTTTATTTCAAAATTTGTAAGATAAATTTTATAAAAATTTGATATTTTTAAGAATTTACATTGAAATGGTTCAATAAGATCTCACTTGAATAAATTACTTCTTATAACATAATTAGTATTTTTTATCAAAATTTTAAATTTTGACTCTATAGATAGATTTTGGGCAAAAATAAAGGGAATGAGAGAGTACATATGATTTAGAATTTCTTATATAAACTCGAAAATACCTATACACAAGGTATTATTTTTCTTATTTGAAGCCATAATGAACAAAAAATTAATAACTAAGCAAATATACACATGAATAGATACACCTAAAAAGTAAAAACATACAACAGAGTGTGTATGTTAGGTGCTCCACATGAGAGCGGTCTATAGATAGCGTTCTTAAAGGAGACTAGCTAATTTTGACTTTTTGAGGGCCTTTTCTAATATTATTTTGGAGGTGGTAGCTACATGTTGCACATTTCGTAGATACAAGTAATATTTAAGGGTGTTAAATTGGGTTTACGGGTCGGTTTTGGGTTGACCCATCACTGGTCGGTTTTATCAGTTTAGGTTAAATCGGGTCAATTTTGTCTATCAGGTTAGGTTGGGTCAAGTCATCATCGGGTCGGGTTGAATCGGTTATTTGCGTGCTCAGGTTCGGTTTGGGTTGTATTCCGTTCGGGTCAAGGTCGGTCAGGTAAAATTGGGTCAGTTCTTAAATGGGTTATAACAGGTTAGTGTAGATTTCGGGTCAAGTCAATTATGGTAATGGGTCACCTCGATTTCTGTTGAAATCTGATTTAAGTTTTATCGGGTTCGCATCGGGTCATTAATGAAAAATGTTTGGTTTCAAGGTTATTAGAAATTGGATAAAAATAGGTCGGACAAATTAGATCACAATCACATATACTCAAATTGTTAATATATGGAGTTAATTCGGGTCACAGGTTGTTATAAATTGGGTCATATCGATTATGTGTCGGGTTTAATCGGTTTTGGGTTCTCTTCGGGTCGGGTCTATAACGGGTTGGGTCCGTAACGGGTCGGACACGGATCGGGTTTGCGTCTTCGAATATCGGGTCAAATTGGTTTCAGGTTGACTTTATATCGAGTTGGGTCGGTTTTCGGGTCTCACTTTTCAAGTCATAATCAGGTCGGGTTCGGATCAGTTTCGGATAACTAATCGGATCGGGTTTGATTTTGACAGCTCTAGTAATATTTACAAATTGAAATTATTGACCCGAAATATTCAATCAATACTTAAAAAAAATTATGAGAATCTGAAAGGTGGGCATTACACAAATTTAAATTAAACAAACAACCCTAGAAATTATCGTGGCCCCAAATAATTGAGTGTTGAAATTGGGCAAAAGATAACGATGTACAACCTAATCAAAACAATTCAACTCTCTTGATAAATATTTTAATTCGCATCTAATGAAACCTCTAATCCACTTGATTTGAGAAATAAATGCTTAAAGTTGAATATATATCAAATAACCAGTCTCCCATAAAATGCAAAACTCTATGGACTTGCCCAGTTGCCCCCTGCTCTACTTTTTGTATATGGAGCATTTTTTTCTAAATAGGAGCGCATTAAAAGATAATATGCTCTTTAGTAGTCCATTGCTTATTGATTACACTTTTTTTTTTTTGAAAAAAACATGACAGCTTACATTAAGGAAGATCAACCTCCGCAAGAGAGAGAATACTCTGCGGAAAATCCAAAAACAATACAATGTCATTTCCATTCGGAGGTACTAAACGAGTTATAGCATGAGCAACAATATTGCCCCCTCTCCTAGTATGCTTGCATTGAAAACACTCAAAACTCTTACCTAACTCTCTAATTTCATCAGTAAACATAAACACATAACTCAAACCAATTGAACAACCTCTAATTTTTTTACGATACTCCCACTGCGTCACATTCCACTATGATCTTTGTTGCTCCCCTCTGTTTTGCCAAAAAAAAACCCCATCAATACAGTTGCCGCTTCTACAAGCTCCACTTTCCAATCCTTCGACACTCTTCTGCTCTTTAGAGCTAGGATATCTCCCTTCTCATCTCTAATCACAGCACCCAACCCCACTCCACCTGCCTCAAAGATTGCTACATCACAATTTACATTTATAAAACCAGTTGGAGGAGAAGACCATGAAGCCCCACCCGTTACCTCTACTTTACTGCTCGGGACCTGTATCTTTGAAATGTACTTGTAATTAGTCGTGTAATGAACGAATTTCCTTACTAATTCGCCTCCATCTTCATTGCAATTCTCAAAAACCCTCTTGTTCCTTACAGTCCAGGCGGCCCATAGAGTAGTGAAGAATAAACATATCTCCTCTTTCGTCAAACCCCGAATCATTCGCCCCACACTCTGCAATGACGAATCTACTTTTATCTCAACAATAAACCTTGAAAAATCCGAGTCTTCCCAAATTCGTCTCGACTGAGGGCATAAGAACATCGCATGAGCTATACTTTCCACGACTTCATCACATCGAGGGCACTTACTATCTTCACTGACAAGTCTTCGCTGCAACAGATCCTTGACTGCCAAAGCGTTTGAGCTAGCTCTCCATATAAAATGGCACATCTTCGGAGGACCCCCCATATTCCATACCATTTTTCAAAACTCATTCTCCTCCTCCCTTTCCCTACCTCTGTTAACATGATGATTTCCCATTTTTCCGAGCCAATAAGCCGACCTTACAAAGAAAACTCCATCTACATTTTGACTCCAATACCTTATATCTACACCTTAACACACTCCATCAAATAAAAATATATTGTAGCATTTCATTACTTACTGTATTTTTAAACCAATTACTATGTTCATGTATCGTGTTGGACAATTCCAATGTTTATAGACGAAAAGAAGAAAAAAGAAGGGGTTTTTCAAATAAGAATAAGTTTTTATTTTCTTCTTAAAGTATTTCGAACTTTAAAATATTTTGATCCCTAGAATAAGAAGTCCCCTCTTAAAATGATGTACGGAATAATACCAATTTAGTAATTTTCTCAATATGAACTTCAATAAACTCAGTATATTGATAGAAAACCAAAGTGAAATATGTCCATACGTAGGGCGTTCAAAAATACCCGATCCGGCTGACCCGAATAAGCTTCATTCACTCTTTAATTATATTACTGTTATTTATATATACAACGCCCTAAAATTACATGCAAATGCTACATCTAGTATTCTAACACTAACATCGATTTAATTAGACCAATAAAAGGGTGTGCCTGACCATGATGATATTTGTTGAGTTCACACATCACATTACACATATATTTTAACAAGATGAATGATGTAGTAGTGATGATAACGTACCATTAATCATATGATTCTTCCTCATCAAATAAATAATAAAACATTCCCTGTTGCATAATAACATCAAATTATGTAAGACCAAAAAAAACGAGGTCAACCAAAATGAAACTATTTAACAGTTCGTACAACATTACCCCATTGCATTCATCAACATTCATCTATCATTCCCATCTTCCCCCAAACTCAAATAGCAAAACAGAAGAAGGCTAATGGCGAAGAAGGCTGTGTTGATCGGAATCAATTACCCAGGAACAGATTCAGAGCTGCATGGTTGCGTCAATGACGTCATCACAATGTACCAGTGTTTGATTCAACGGTTTGGGTTCGATGACAATGACATCACGGTTTTGATCGATACAGACCCGGATTTTCCTCAGCCAACCGGGAAGAATATCGTAGATGCCCTTATAAATCTGGTTGAGTCTGCTGAACCTGGTGATGTTCTTTATGTTCACTATAGTGGGCATGGCACTCGCCTACCAGCTGCGACTGATGATGATGATGACACCGGTTTTGATGAGTGTATTGTTCCCTCTGATTTAAATCTTGTTACAGGTAATTATATTATTTTGAGTTTATACTTTATATTATATGGATATATATGTGCATGCATTGATCGCGTTATTAATGTTTATACTTCGCCTACTTACCTTTATATTTACTTCCCCAGTATATGTTGCGTTGACTCTTTACATTTCTGTGGTGTGGTTTTGAATTTTGATGGGAATTCCACGGAATATGTTCCGTTGACTTTTTAAATTTTTGATCAGGTGTCAGTGACTTTTGTAAATGCTGTTGTGGCAGGTTGATGAATTTACTAGTTTTAAATTTTACTGAGGGATGTAAAAAGCTGGGAAAAAAATAAAGGTTAGTAGTATGTTTGTTTGATCAAGAATAAAATTGTGAGAAATAGCTAGAAATTAGAGTTGGTATGATGGTTAATTGTTTGGTTGATATCTTCATGTTAAGATTATGAAAAGGTCAACCTTTGGAAGTTTAGATAACAACTTTTGATAACAAGCTGCTTTATCAAAAGTAGTGATTGAAAAAAGTGCAGATTTGTGCAAGAAATTTAGGCTCCAATTTCAAACCCCATCGACCCTTAGTTTTGAGCAACTATAAAATACATTTTCTTTAGTTCAAAGTTCAGTCCGAGCCGAAAAAATATGGGTTTTGGGCATAAAATTTAGCCTAATCTTCGGCTCGGCCCCCGATACCTTAGATCAAAATGGGCTAAAATTTTTACTCAAACTCAATCTAACTCAACCAATAATCACCTCTAATCAAAAGATTTACACATTCAATGCTAGAAGTAATGGTTTGAAATTTATCATGTAATACGGGAGCAAATGATTTTATTGATCTATAACTTCACTTACTATATAACAACATTTTTTCATGGGATCATAGCACCCTTAGACCATTTGCATCCTTAACCCTAGTCAAAAGTAAAATAATTTCTCTTTTGTCCTTCCCCTTCTTGCATCCAACTCTCTACCAACTTGAGATACTTTTGATATTGTGGCCTTTTTAATTTTCCACAATCTTGAACCATAACTTTTCTATCTATTTTACTTTTTCCAAATAAATATCCCACTGTAATAAAATATTCAATATTATTATTATATGATAAATATTAATAATAATTATTTGAAAAAAATAAGACAAAATGATTTAATAAGTAAAACAAATATAATGGATTGTACTACAAATATAGACTAAAGAACCAAATTTGACATTGAGTCACATGTGTGACCCAAACTAAATAATGAAGCAACTTGACGATACATATCAACCACCATTAAAGAGTCTAGGAAGGGCCAAGCTAGCTTGCATTGACAACCACTGTAGTCGCCACTGTTAGTCTAGGCATTGATTTACTGTTACATTAATATGTGGCGGTTCTAGGCTAAGTGACGCCGCATATTAATATGCGGCGTCACTTAGCCTAAAACCGCCGTATATTAATCTTGCCACATTGAAAAAAGGTCCTATAATAGAGAAATATGCGGCGGGTCTTGGGGACACCCGCCGCATATAATTTTTTTTTTGGTACGCTTTAATTTGATTCCTACTACGCCCAAATTTCAAATTCCAAACCTGTCATATTACATTTGCCATTTCTGCCAACCAAGATACATATATACACATGATGATCCATCTATCATTTATATATACTAATAGGGTCGTAAAATCAACCATTAAGTGACATCAAAACTACGACATAATTAATGAACTTGATGTATAAAAACTACAAAATACACAAAAAGGTATTAATGTACATAATCTAAAAAAAAGTTATATGTCTAATAGTTGGCCAGTTTGATAAGTACATTTATTTGTACTTTTCGGTGTTGATTCAAACTCCTTTTGGATGAGTTTTAGGTAATTTCGGGTTTATTTAACCGAATTTATGCTAAAAGTCCCTAATTATATTTCGGCTTTAATCATATCGATTATTGCTAATTTTTAAGGCTTTTTAGTATAAATGTATTTCAATAACAAAAATATAATGAAGCTAGTGTTAATTTAATGGTGGAAATTGGGCCAAGAAAAGAAAAAGAAGTTTAGCCCAAAAAGAAAAAAAAAGAAAAAAAAAGTAAGTTTAAAAAAAAAAAGAGTGAATGACGCACGAAAACCAAGAAGAAACGAAGGATTGATGTGAAGTACTCCAAAACTTCACGGCAAACTCAAGGGAATTTTTCCTTTTTTGTTCTCTTTTACTTTTCTTTTATTTTTATTTTTTTGTCATTTTTCTGAAATTTGGAATTAATTTTTAATTAAAAATTAGGTTAGTTTATGTTAGGGTTTTTAGGTTTAACTCTTGGGGAGTTTCTATTATTTCATTATGCTAGTATTCAAGGGTTGGCCTCTTCTTCTTCCTCCTCTCTTTTCCTCTCTATTCTTTTTTTTTCTAGGTTTTAGTTTTATGGTTTAATTTATGTAATTCTCCGTCAAAAAAAAAAATTATTTCTCTTGAATAATCAAATTTTATTCTTAATTCATCATCAATTTAATTCTCAAGTAAGTTTCTTCTATTCTTTTCTTTAGTTCATTATATTTTGTTGCTTATTCATTCATGTCTCTTGTTATTTAATTTAATTTACTTATAGTTTTATGATTTTTATTTCTATGCTTGATTTCATTATTGTTCATATGTCTTTAATTATGATTAGTGAGTAATTTTTTTCTAGGATGTTAATATATGAACCCTAACATGTATTAAGTGGATTCTTATATCAATTCAATGTCAAATTAAGGTTGGTTTATTAGGTTGTTAAAAATTAACCATTAGGTTAAATTCATTGGTTTAATTAGTCGAGAAGCGACGGCTGAGATTAATTATTTCTTTTGTCTTAATGATTTTTTCTAATTAATCAAGACGCGAGAGCTGAGATTAAGAGGGTTACACCTAATAAAATTAGACTAATCAAAAAGCGAAAGTTGAGGTTAGGATAATTGAAAGGTTTTTTTTATTTGATCATTGATGTTGGTGTATTTGATGAAGGTTAATGCATGTTAGTGGGGATGTATTAATATTCTAGGCCTTTCTCTTATCGATAACACATTTTAATCTTTGCAATCTTAGTTATTAGTTTCACTAAACAACTCATTTCTAGCGTAATCTAATAAAACTGAGCTAAATTGACCCTATATTAGCTTCCTAGAGGACAACTCGTATTTGTACTGCAACAGCCGTGCACTTGCGGTTATAATTAGTGACTTAAAAAGTACTCATCAAGTTTTTGGCGCCGTTGCCGGGGATCGAACCCGGGTCATCCGCGTGACAGGCGGAAATACTTACCACTATAATACAACGACATCGATTTCTTCGGTGGAGAAGGGCTCCTCGTTGAATCCTTTGCATACCTAATATTGATTACCATATCATTAAAGTGTATATAAAATGTAATGTATTTGAAAAGTATAGTTCAAACATATATGGTCCCAATTACAAATCCGACCTACATATATTGACTCATTGATGTAATCACGTTAAATACGTCACTTTCTACCCAAAACCAATTCCATTTGACCTATACTGACTCATATCGATGTATTTGGAGTGTTTAGGTCATTTTATAATCAAAACCTCTTCTGTTTGACCAATTTTGACTCAAATCGATGTATTTCAAGTGTTTATGACATGTTCTAGGGTAAATACATCATTTTCTACCCAAAATCAATCTCATTTGACCTATATTGACTCATATCGTCCTATTCGATGTGTTTGGGCCAATTTCTAGCGGAAATAATGTTATTTAGGTGTTTCAACTCTTGTCTACAAAACTCCTCAACTCCATTCATGAACTCCAACGAAGCACGATTACCGTACATCCAATTTCGATCCATAATTTTTGTTATGCCCTATTTAAAATGTAAGAGATTAAATAACAATCTAATCAATACTCAGTTTACGTATAAATATATATATAATTGCACCTAAAGGGTCCTCAAGTAGCTTACCAAAAATAAGGTCAAGCAAACTCCACAATGACCCACAAACACTCGCTCTATAGTTTAAGTTACTAAATTTTTCTAGCGATATTATTTATGTTCTATACTTTGTAAATCACTACAAATTCTACAAAATATTTGGCAGAGTTTTCTTTGTAAATCGAACATTTTCCAATTTCGAAAATAGATTTTCAAACCTGTTTATATGAATTTATATATAACCACAACCAACACACAACGCCATTACTAATTCATATATATTGTCAAATCAATTCTACTAATTCATATACGTACTAATCCATAAGCGTTAACTAAATCAATTCAAACTAATATATACATAACCAATTCGTATATTAACACTCTATATTCAATTCCAACTATTATACAAAATACTCTATATCTAACATAACCAAATTCCAATTAATTTACAAACTAATCTAAACAACATACTAACTCAATTCCTAATAATATGAATACTAACATAATTCAATTCCAACTAATACACATACGAATTAAAATATATTACCAACTTTGATTAATAATCCAACTTTGACTAATAATCCAACAATCCCCTTCCCCTGACCCTAATTCAAACAATCCTCTTCTTATAACCCTCATATATGTACAATTACAAATTAAATAAAAAAAGAACAAAAGCATTGAAACCCAATACCTTAAAGGAAGGCGGAACGCGCAAGACGAAGAGATGGGGGAGGAGACGACGCACTACACAGCGGCGGCATAGAAGAATTACGATTAGGGAATTTGGGCGAAAGAACACGAAAAGATGTAGTTAGGGAATTAGGGAGCAAGTACACGAAGGATTACTTTAAAGAATTAGGGCGCAAAAATACAACTAGAGGAAGTACTGAAGAAATGCGAATTGAAGAATAATAAACTGAAGAAAAATCTCGGTGGTTTTAATTCAAAGTGGAGAATCAATATGCGGCGGGTGTCAAAGAATACGCCGCATATTATTATGGGATTAAATTAATATGCGGCGGTTTAACGCTAATACGCTGCATATTATTATGCCTAGGTATTAAATAGCGGCGATTGTTCAATAATACGCCGCATATTATTGAGTTCTCTAATTAAATTGTAGCGTTTTTGGTATTACGCTGTAAATCCGTAACCGCAATTGATTATTATTTTACTAGTGTATATTTTTATATAAATATATATTATAAATAAAAATTTAAGCTTCTGACGAACTTTTCGAGTTGAGCTTTTCAAGTTGAGCTTTGATTTACTCAACTTAGCTCGTTAACTTATCGAGTTGAGTTCGATCTCAAGTCGAGTCTAGTCAAGTCGAGTTTTGATTTGCTAAACTTGGCTCGTTAACTTATTGAGTTGAATTCACTCTCGGATCGAGTCCAGTTCGGTCTAGCTTTGACCGAGTCGAGTTCGATTAGTACGCGAGTAATTTAACTCAATAAACACCCCTATATCTACGGAGAAGTGAAATTTATTGGGAAGTTTGATTCTCATAATATGAGAAGTTGTTTAGCTACCTTTCTTTAAAAAGTCATTATTTTTATCAACTTTAAGTAAATGTAATTTTCTATTGCAATCAAAGAAGAACATGATTTTTCATGGGAAGTTCTCAAATATCTCTTTTTAATGGGACTCAAAGAAATTAACTTAGTGAAAAAAGTTCTCAAGTGAAGTAATTGTCATCATTTTTTCTAACTTAACAAATTAGGAAACACAAAATAAAATTCATCAGAAAAGTTAAAATTAGGAAAAAATAAACAACTTCAAAAATAAAATTTCAAAATATTTTATTATGAAAGGATGTATTCTTCTAAATGTTTCATATTTTGTGCATAAATTTGCGCACACGAATTTACAAACAAGCAATGTCTACACTATTATTAAAATTCTAATGCAATGTATGTCTTATCATTACATGTCAATATGAGTTAGCATAGGAAAAGGCATAATGTCATTGCACACAACTATCAACATTGGTTTTTTTAACAAAAAAGAACCCGCAACCACATGTCCAATAGCTATAGTTCTCACCACCACCCATTGACACAACAAATAACAATAAATTCAAAATCAATAAAAAAAATAATGTCTTGCTTCTTGATTTAAAACTATAAGGCACAATGATTAATTTTAATCTTTTAATATATATAGAGTTAAAAAATATTATTAGTTTATTTTTTAATTATATAAAACAAAAATATACAAGTACACGCATAATATGAAACAATATTTTTTTTTATGTAAAGAGAGTCATAAGCGACAATGGAACAATTGATGTAGAAGGAATTTGATCTCATGTCTTGGATATCACCCTTCAATACTTTAACCGACTAAATTAGTTGATATCCACAAAATATGAAACAATATAAATTGATCGATTAAGGGCATCACCCAGGCCAATGACTAGAACGATGTAAAAATATAAAACCTAGGGTTTCATTTGACTAATTTATCAAAAACTGGATTTCAACAAGACGAACAAATGAGCTTTGAATAAATGTCCAAAGGTCAATCACAAACGTAAACTAGAAGCCCTAGCAATAAACGTTGCCACAAGTAATTGAGTGTTGAAAACTACCCCTGAAAGGCAGAAACCAAAACACAATGACTAAACAATTCAACTCTTGATTCATAATCAATTAATAGAGAACAAAGGCAGAGCTAAAAGTTACGCTTGAAGTGGACTTGAAGCCCGAACCCGTTCTCCACCTGCTTCATTTTTGTCGTTACTGGTACTAATCATCACCTCCTTCATTTCTGCCGTCATTGGCAATCTGGAGGGATATCAAAGAAGCTAACAAGATGAAAAAACAATGTGTAATTCGTACAGATTGTTCTGAAGGTATTCAAGGATTCCTAAACCCCTTAATCTCTAATAAGGACTTTTAAGGTTTTGTAATGGATATTCGTGCAAAAGCTATGCTTTTAGATTTTTGTGCTTGTTTTAAGGTTTCTAGATTCTCTGTTAGTCCAGTGGTTTAAGCTAGAAGGTATGAGTAGTGTCTTTTCTATCTTGGTGATTGCGGAAAAAAAATAAGCAAAGCTAAAAGGTTGCATAATGACGTCACTATAATGTGCCAATGTCTGATCCAACGGTGGTTATTTGGTTGAATATAAAAAGTTAAACATGGATCTCCAGAGGATTAGTTTGTACTGTTAGAAATCTATCCTGAACTGCTGCTCCTTGTGACATTTTGCAAATTGGAGCCTAGGCCCTCGTGAGTGGTGTCTATATTAAAATGTCCTGTCGCAGAATTAAATCACGGTATCATTATTGGTATTATTTGTAGGAGATGAACTCTTAATTACTCTTTTGCTTTTTTTTTTCTCATTTGCTTTTTACGAAAATTCCAATATAAACTTAAAATTCAAATATTTTCAAATGTTCACTTGTAAAAATTATAAAAAAATTATATTTGCAAAATATATATTGAGATGAATCTATTAAAATTTCAAAAGAATATTTTTTTCATTTAGATTAGGGAAATTTATAGTTAAAATTTGACTCTAAAATTTACAATATTCCAAATAAAAAGCTAAAAAAAAGAACAAAGAGATAGTTCAAAATATTAAGTCCAGTGAGCTGATCAAATAGTCAAAGTAGTGGACAATTTGTTTGCGAATTAAACAAGCCCTCCTTTCCCCTTTCTCTTTTGTGAGATACGGAGTAAGAACTAGAATCAATTCTCTCACGTAGTCTTAAGTTTGGAGATATTAGATTAAAGGATTAGTAAGATTGGTTTCCAAGACATGTACATACTGTACAATGACAGTTGCGTACAAGAATTGAGAAAGCAGAATGCATGTGGGGTGGATGAATGTTGCGTGGCTTGCATTTTGGTTATGTAGTTTTAAGTCATACTGAGAAAGCATAATGCATGCATGGTAATACCATTTCCCTTCCAAATTTGGGTTATAAGTCTTATAACAATGGATTAAGGCTGTTGTTCCAGAAGTTATACTTCAGATGGTACAAACATAATCAAAAAAGCTTTGGCTATCCAATACAAAATTACAGAGTATAAGAATTGTCAAGCCTCAAGCTTCTTAAGCATTAGTTTTTGAATGAATCACTTCATCAAAATGTGATGTAGTATGGGGATTTCGAAGATGTAGGGCTAAACCTGCTTCATTACACAATTTCAATTTTTTATTTTCATTTCGAGCAGATGACGATTTCAAGGAATTGGTGTGCCGAGTCCCAGATGGCTGTAGGATTACAATAGTCTCAGATTCATGTAACAGCGGTGGCTTGATTAGTGGGGCAAAGGAGCAAATCGGAGAGAGTACACAATCCCATAGCAACCAAGACCATAGTGGCTCCTCAGGATTCGTAAAGCAAGAAGTGAGGAACATTGTTACTGATGCCATAAAATCTTGTGGAATCCATCTCCCTCATCATCGCAGTAGGAACTATGAGGCCGACTACAAGGTAGTTAAAGAAGATAGTTACAAAGGTCGTAGCGGCTCTGTAAAGAGTCGATCTCTTCCCCTTTCGACCCTCATTGACATGCTCAAGAAGAAGACAGGGAGAGATGACATTGACGCTGGGAAAATTCGACATACCCTCTTCGACATGTTTGGGGAGGACTCTAGTCCGAAGATTAAGAAGTTCGGGGAGCTCCTGGCTGCTGTTGGTGAACTCGCAAAGGAGTTCTTTAAGAAAACGCTTAGTGGGAAGGGCGATGACTATGCTAAACCTGCTAGAGATGCTGAAATTGAGAGTAAAGAGGAGATGCATGCTGATACAACTGAGAGAACTTTGCCCAGAAATGGAATACTCCTTAGTGGATGTCAGACTGACCAAACTTCTGCTGATAATTGCCCTTCTGGAAACGAGAGTGAAGCTTATGGAGCTTTCAGCAACTCTATTCAAACTATCCTGAGGGAATCTGATGGAGACATTCGCAATGATGATCTCGTGTCAAAGGTTAGGCAGTTGCTCGAAAGTGAAGGTTACACTCAACTTCCTGGGCTCTATTGCACGGATGACTATGTTGACGCTCCTTTTATTTGCTGATTATTTGACTTGGGTTTCTACTCTATTGGCATGGATCTATGGGCATATCAACATATTTCAAACTTGTGTTTTTGCTTTAGAATTGTCTGCTGTTTTTTAAAAATTATGTACCATCTCATTTGTTGAGAGTGTTATCTGTTAATAATTGACATTTCTGTACATGAAAACAATGGCTAAAACAAGCGTGGTTCCTGCTTTTGAAATGTTTATTGATGAGTGTATGATTGTTTCTTCATCACTTTCTTGGAAATTTGAATTCGGTTGTTCAGAGTATATCTTCATGTTTACTGGACTTTTCTGACATTAATTGTTTATATGTATTTGATTGGGGGATTCTAGTTGCGCCTGATATTACTAAAGATGAACATTGTTCAGACCTGAAATATCATCCCAAACCTTACATTTTGATTGATAGTTGCTTAGGTAACATTGTTATTCTTTGATGGTTTAAAGAGCAGTCGGCTACTAATAACCATGTGTAGTATTTCGATTGAGAGAAGAATCTATTGAAATAAAAATTGAAAAAGATTCAATAATCACAAATTATATGATTCATGAATCATTCGTTCCAACATGATTTGGTAGCACCCTTATTTGCAATGGTACTATTATTACTATGGTAGCTGCCCCTTTTATCTAAGTAGTTGCACCTTTATCCAACTACTCCGTAGCTGCAATGGCTCTAGGAGTTGCGGAAAAAGGTCCAAACTTGGCAATCTTTTGGCAAAGACAATATAAAAGAGTAGGGATTAGCTCTGTTTTCATATCTCGGATAAAGATGTTTGCAGATCAGTTCGAGATCTATTCAATTTTTTGGGTTGACAGAATAAGAGTTAGAGATGCTCATGTCCGGATTAGATTATGAAGAATCAATAGGAGATAAAATAAGATCAATATACTCTCCGAGGGAGGGTGAATAGAGTATGGTCGATATTTGAAATTAGGTGCTCAAAGCTTTGAAACGACTTCCAGAAGCGGAATAACTTAATAAAAGAATAAACTATTTCAAGGGCTTTGACACTAGTTTTAGGAATTTGACTTGAATTGGTTATTGAAACAAGTACGAATTAAGTAAAGCAAAATAAGTACGAAAGTGCAAATGTAAAGGGGACGATTATTTGTTACGAAATTCGGCAATGTGCCTACGTCTCCGCCTATGGTGTCCTACCCATAGGATTTAAGAACTTTTATTTCTTCCCTTAGAGATCTATAGCAACCTAGAAGATCTCACCTTATCTTCTACACCATAGCTTTTCCTGGCTACACTTTAGCATTTCAATGCCTAGAAAATAAAAGACACCTCACTTTTTCTGAACTTTTGAGTATTCTAATTACTATTCAAAGTATATCACTCATTTTTTATCTTTCTTTTTCACACTCAAGATTGTATTTTTCTTTTCTCTCAAAATTAAAATACAATAAAGATAATAAGTGTTAGAGAGAAAATTTGAGTTGTTGTAGCTTGAGAGTTATATCACATTGAAGGTTTGGTTTGCTTCAAAGTTTCAGCTGACTTCTTTTTATACACCAGCAAATAATAATGGATAGTCTTCAAAGAAAAGCTTCAAGGAGACCGTTGCCTTTGAACAGAATAAAACGATTGAGTTTGAATACTTCAAAGCTCCATAAATTCAGCAAACAATCTTTCAAGGGAATAATTGATATGAAGTTTATTGCAAAGAGCTGGTAATCATTTTGAATTCAACTTCAATCATTTGAATTCAACTTCTCCATAACAAATTCCACAAAACAAGGGGAAATCGTTGAGACTTCTTATCCCATAATTGTAGGAAATGAACTTGGAGTTTGAGTGAGATTCAAACATTTGTAGCTCAGCCTTATCTCATCTTCACTCAACTTATCTTGACTCAGTCCACGAGTTAATCATTACTCCGAGAAGTATGGCAATATGGTTAACCTGAAAAATAGTAAGACAAGACAACAACAAAACCAACACAAACGGTAGCAACCATGCATTTGTAGTATAGTAAAGCAGTAAACATTTGACTTCCATCACCTATAAAATAAAACACATTAGATCACATCAAGGTGGAGCTATCAAATTAGTTATTAACTTTTCTTCTTTAATGTAATTTATTTCTTGCTCATTTTTAGAATGTTAAAAACAACAATATGAAAGTGTTTATAATATGAAGACGAAGATCTCAGTTTGAATGGTTACAAAAAGTGCCTGTTATTATATTGATTTGCCACTATGATCAACTATTGTGCATATACTTCATGTCTTTCAAGAGCTAGTTTTATATGATTGCCATCGCACTTCGTACAAACAAGTAAAGCAACAACCTATAGGGCAATTAAAAACATTCTTTACGTAATAAAACATGAGCCACATCATGCCTCCAAGCATAACAATTATTTATTATCCCAAGTGTTTTACTTGAAATGGTTTAAGGCCCAGGGAAAAAGAGTGATTACATAGGTTGGACTAGGGGTGCTTAATCAACGAGCCGAGCGCGAATAGTAATGGGCTCGGCTCGAGCTCGTTAAAAATTTACTTGGCTCAACTTAGGCTCGAAGCTCGACAAGTTTGTGATTTTAAGCTCAAGCTCGATAGGTACATAGGAAGCTCGGCTTGGCTTGAACTTGGCTCAAAATTATAAGGCTTAAATATAAATTACTAAGCATAATTGCTATACTAGTAAAAGCTCACTATATTCACAATTGGACTAAATAAAATTCAATCAGCCTTAGTCAAAATTTAGATTTTTGCTTAACCTTGAAGTTCAAAATATCAAGAAGCATTAAAATAATCTAGGGTCCAATTACAAAGTATAGCAAAGGGCTCCCTGAACAAAATAGTCCAAAAAAGGAATTACTTATTTATAGACTTATTAAATTTATTTTCTTCACAATTCTTGAATGTGGGACTAAAGGCATTGAGAACATATCAACCTAACCCTTTCCTGCACTATACAATTAGAAATATCTACTGATACATATACATCAATGTCAGGAAGGCCATTTTGAGCAGCCTTAAAGCCTCCAAAGGTTGCCAAACTTTAGAGTCAACTCTGCTAGTAGGATTAATGGAAAGAATAGGAGATAGGGGAGTCAATCCTGGGGGTTCGATGCAGTGGTGGTTTTAGTATGGGTTCAGGGGGTTCAACTGATCCCATACTAAAACATTATATGTTCTTTACAATATTAATTGACAAACACATAGCTTTTAGCTCATTGGTAAAGTACTTCTGTTATCACCCACATAATCAGGGTTCGAACCCCCTTTTTTCTTTTTTCTTTTTTCTTTATTTCCCCCTCTTTCACTCTTTCTCATTTCTCAATACAACCTCTCGTTTCTCACTACTGATCCTTCACTCAAGCAAATGCAACTGCAGCCATAACCCACGCCCGCACGCCCCCTCTACGGCTCTGCCTCCACCGATAGCTGGCTACCGCTTCGGTACTCCCTTCACCCAGTCCTTCACGCCTCTTGGACTCTCTTAGAGTATTGTTACTCTTAGGTATGTACTCCGTATTAGGTTTTGTAATAATGGAATATATGTCACTTACTTTGGCTCGTGTTTGACTGTGAAGTATCAAGAATGCAATGTTGGACTTTTCTTATCAAAGTAGTCCCCAAATTTCTTTTATATATCTATCCACCTTTACATGACAGAATTTTCCGAAAGGGTATAGTATTACTGAGATAGCTTCAGCCACCAAACTCTAATAAACCTTGTTTATTTGAATGTATGTAATATCACTGATTCTAGAGAACAAGAAATTTAAGAAAAATGGCAGAAGTGAACTCCTATAATGGCTCAATAGGTAGGGAAGCCTATTCGTTGCAAAGGTAATTCAATATATTCCTATTAAATATAGTAATCCTTGTGTGTTCGGAATAAGATGTTACCTTAGTCCTTAGATGTGTTCAAATTAAAATAATTAGTGACTAGTGCTCTGGTTGTTATTCCTAGAGCAACAAATCTGGGTGTCTGTGTCAAACTATGTATTATTTGTTCCTCGTACTCCTTATGTGTTCGGAATAAGATGCATGTGTAGATGTATTATTTCTTTTTTGGGGCTGTCCTTTTTATTCCCTTATGTATCATCTCTATTAGAATTAGCAAGATAACACACACCCGAGTGAAGGAAGAAAATAAGCTTTTTAATGCGAGAATATATTGGAACATCGAATTGTTCTTTGTAGTTTGAAATTTTAGACTGTTTTATGTATTGCTTCATTTAGCAGAGTCCGAACCCATAGTGAAACATTTCTAGCACATCCATTGGTTAGGTGCAACAACAACTGATCTTGCCACATCCTTCAATGGGATGTTATGTGACTCATTGTGGGATAGGGTCTCTATCACAAGCAATGTTAAGCCAATGTCAAGTGGTTATGATGCCTCAAACTATCAATCAGTTTGCAAACGCGAGGCAGACGAGTTTAGAGTTGAAGATAGGGGTTGAGATTGTGCCAAGAGAGGATTAATGGTGAAGAGTTTGAGCAATATTGGGATTATGCAAGACATTAAATTTACTCCCAAATAATATAAAATAACTTTAAAGTTCAACTCATAAAAGAAAAGCAAGATTTCAAGTCTCGACCCCTATCTTCAACTCTAAACTTATATAACCTACATTTATATAATACACACATATATTTATATTGGCTATAATCTCGGCACAATCTCGACCCCTATCTCAACTCTAAACATTGAACGTTATCTGGGAGTAAATTCACACATATATTTATATAATTCAAAAATAAATTTTTATATATTCATATATGAAGTTATTCAATATTATCAGGGAGTAAATTCAATGTCTTGCATAATCTACATTTATATAATACACATATATTTATATGATTAAAAAATAAATTTATGTATTAAATTTTATCGAGCTTGTTACCAAGCTTTTGAGCCTAGCCACACCTAATTTGGTTTGTTAAAGTTTCGAGACGAGCCTGAGTTCGAGCCGAGCTCTATTTGACCGAGCTTTGACCAAGTCGAGCCTGAGCAACACAATTCACTAGGTTGTTTCATTAAGCGCCCTAGGTTGAACCGTATTTACATAGTCCTTGAAACTTTGCATGATATCCAGGAAGTGTTCCAACTACAAAGTGACAAGAATTTACAAACGACTAGTTACTCTAAAGAAGCAGAACGTTGGGCACTTGGACTTACTATAGGCCTAGGCACCTGTATGCCTTTTGACCTAACCTTGCATTGAACACTGCTATTGGATATGCTTGGAATGTCTGTACCAACCATAGTGCATGATTTTTCATTCTTAGAGAGTTCACTGTATAAGGAACTGTTCAGTTTTTTAGAACTCATCGTAAAAATTAAAATGACTAAAGATTTTATCGGATGACTTATTACATATGTTGCACTTATGGATGGTTAGCAGTGTCCCATTATTGCACATATATCCCGTATCTGTATCCGTATCAAGATTCGCATTTGTATCAGGATTCATATTTGTACAACACAATTCACTAGAAATTAAATTATTTTGCCGTTTTTGATACTTTTATCAGTATTTATATCCGTATTTGGATTCGTAATAGAGCATCACAATTTTTTACTACTTAGTCGAGCATAAGCCTTGTGAATCAAAATTAGATTTATTACTACTTACACAGGGTACAATTCTGAATTTTAGTGTTTAGATAAATTCAATAGTTTGTGTGTGGGTGTTTACTATAGAGAATGGCCGAGGTACCTTCTGGATTGTTAAGACTATCGGGATGACAATGGCTCATGCCTTATGACTTATGATGAGATTGCATATTTTTAAGTGTATCAGCCAAAGAATATAAGGGACTACAGAGTGGTTCCCATTAAAAAGGCAGGTGTTATGATTAAATTGACAAGTTCATTAGTACTTTTTTAGGCATGGGTATAAGTATTTCCATCCTTTCGAACTTCCTATTCTGAGGGGATTCCACAGACTAGATTGATGTTGAAATAGGGACTAATAAGTCTGAAAGATTAAGATAATAAATAAGGAAAAGACCATTTTGCACTAATCCCTACGATTTTCAAGATCACTAAGAATTGATAACATGGCTTAGTTATTCTTGTATGATTGGGGCCCGAAAGGGCCTTTAGGGAATCACCGCCAAACTAATAAAGAATGTTTGGTCACTCATATGGGTTTAAATCCTAATTTTTAACTCACATGAATGGTCTTAAAATTAACAAAGAAAAGTTTGGAAATTAGCAATCTATGTCGATTAAAAATGATGTGTTTGTAAATAAGATTAAGATGAAACAACTTAAGATTTATAATTCCTAAGGTACATGCAAAATCAAAGAAGCAAAATCTAAATGAAATGGGCTCATAGTTTAAGAATTATGTAAACAATCTACATTATGTGATCACTTTTTTAAAGTCCGCAAATTTAAGGGGTCATGAAACTGATTTGTTCAAAGTTAATCTTGTTAAGCGTGATCGATTGTGCTTCAATATGTCTTGAATTAGGTGTAAAAATTAAAGTTGATCAAAGCATTTACAATTTTACATCTATATAAGGTTCTTGCATAAAAAAAGTGCAAAAATCTAAATTAAATAATAAAGATGCGATATTTAAATATGTAATATATAATTTATGCATATAAAGTTAAAGGTTTACTCGTTGAATGAAATAGACTCTAAAGAGACTTATTCCTATAACATACTCAATCAATCTAGTATAAATAACTTATTTAGATTAGAAGTTAGAAGTCATTGATTGTAAAATGGAAAGGAGAGGGGAATAAAGTATGATTTATGAAGTGCATGTAAGAAATAAGTTTGGGACTAAAACTTAAACAAAATATTCAAGCATGATGATCGATTGCCTAAGGTTTTTCTCATGCAAAAGTGTTATCGATTGATTAGAAAAGTAGAAGGGGAGATGTTCATCTTATACGTCATAGTATAAGTAAATGAAAATAGTATAAGGAAGAGGTATATAAAATAAAATGTAAGGCAATAAGTAAATATTCAAGGGAGAAGGGTTTGCATAGATTAAAAAGTAATTATTTTATGGAAATGATTCCTTGAAAATTGGTGCTCAAAGTTGAAATATTGAAGCTTCATTCTAGTGAAAGAAGGAGGTTGTTCCTTGACAAACACATCATTGATTAAATATAAATGAAATAAGCATAAAGATTTAAGAGTTGATCACGAGATTATATAAAGGGTTATACATCTTCGGTTGATCGTAACTCAAAGTGAAAACATAAAATAAGAAAATGGTTCTCATGTAAAAGGAGTTTTTCATTCTAATATAATCATTAATGTAAATCACTTAACTTTTAACCTATTGAGTGGATGTTTGTACATGAGACTTAAGTTAAGAGAAGAAGGGAGTAGAGAAGTAGACAAAACAAGAAAAGATTGAATTTAGAAGGGTCCTTGGTTTGCTCACCATTGAAAAATATACCTTGTTTGGGCTATTGATTGGGTATTGAGAGTACTACTAGTACTAATCTTCCTGGCTTAGGGAAGATTTAATTGCCTTGCAAGGTCTCTGATTTGGTTGAAGGATGCTTTGAGAGGTTTTGTAGAGCTTTGGCAAAATAATAGTGCTTAAGGATTAGGAAAATTCGGACCTTTAGCTCATAAAAATCGGGGTATTTATAGAGCAAAATGATCAATAGGTGTCAAGCGACCATGACCAGCGTCGAATGCTTAACAAACATCTTTTGCTTAGGAGAAATTTGGGATTCAAAGGTCAAGGATCACCTTTTATGGAGCGCACATAGGTTATGTATTGAATGTTGGATTGATTGTCCAACGCTCAAGCTTAATCCCCCTAAGTATGTTGTGCTAGGGTTGTGCGTTGGACGCTCGGGTCTAGGGAGTTTGCTGCTTACTTTGAGCGTTAGTATTCCGAGCAATTTGGTTATTAAAGATTGTTTAGATCTTTGCTTAGGATGTAGGAATGTGTTAAGGAAAGTCATTTTAAATGATATGTGCCAAGATAAGGCAATTGGGCCTTTTTAATTTGTTTGGGCTTTGATATATTTAAAGTGTTTGGGCCTATTTAAAACGGTTGAGGTTTCAATACACTCAATTTCGAATCTATTCAAGTCCTTATGTAAGGACCCATTTGTTATTGGACAACTAAATAAGGAGATATGATTTTGGCTGAAAGAACTCGATTGTTAAATAATGTTTATTTTGAGAAAAATAGAAAATGACGCAAATACAACTATTAAGTCCAATCTCGAGAAACTATTCAAGTAAGAAGGAATTAAGCTTTAGGGGGAAAAAAGAGAGGTTAAAGTAGAGTTTATATTAAAAGAGATAAAATTAATAAAGTACGCCAAAAGATATCTTTGACTATAATAATAACTACTCAAAACAAATGATCGATGGGATACATATTTTACTATGGTTTTGTTAAAAAAAATAATACTGATAAAACCGAGTCCTAATAGGTTAAGAGTTAGGATGCCATTAAATAAGATGCAGTCTTAGACCCTTGTCGGTTTCACCTCCTCTCGCCAGACGCCAGCTCACCCTTCTCTCCCTGTCTCACTCACACCATAAATACCCCCCCTCCTTCTCTCCCTCACCTCACCCCACCCAAATTATGAAGAACGACGGGTCTTCGCCGTTTACTGGCGGTGTCACCGGAAAACCTGTTAGGAAACTCCTCCTCTGCTTCGAAACTAAGCCCGTCCTCGCCACTCTCTTAATCCTCACCCTCGTCCTTTTCATCTGGAACCTCCAACCTTACTATGACCACTACCTCCTCACCACCTCCTCCTGCCACTGCTCCACCACCACCAATACCACCAACTCCAACTCCACTGTCTCCCCCTCGAGAACAACCTCATTGCTCTCTGTCCCTTTAAATAACCCAGACCCGAACGTGAGAGAGTTCCACCCGTATGGCAATGCCGCAGCGCTGTTCGTTCAAATGGGGGCATACCGAGGCGGACGAAACACCTTCTCAATTGTAGGTTTAGCTTCAAAGCCCATCCACGTGTACGGACAGCCTTGGTACAAATGCGAGTGGGTCCCTTCCAACTCCTCCCTCCCTCCCACCCGTGCTAAAGCAATCAAGATCCTCCCCGACTGGGGGTACGGCCGTGTCTACACTGTCGTGGTCGTCAACTGCACCTTCCCCACCAACCCTAACGTTAACAACTCCGGCGGAAAGCTTTTCCTCTACGCTTACTACTCTCTCTCCTCAAAACACTTTGAAAAATTCACCGCCTTAACTGAACTCCCCAAATCATACAACGACACAGTTTTCACCTCCCCCCCTCAACTCGACTACCTCTACTGTGGCTCCTCTCTCTACGGCGAGCTTAGCGCGCCTCGCATACGCGAATGGGTAGCCTACCATGCCTGGCTGTTTGGGCCCCGGTCCCACTTTGTGTTCCACGACGCGGGAGGGGTGTCAGACGAAGTGAGGAAGGTTCTAGAGCCTTGGGTGAGGTTAGGAAGGGTGACAGTACAAGATATAAGGGAGCAGGAGAAGTATGATGGGTATTACTATAATCAGTTTTTGGTAGTGAATGATTGCTTGCATAGATACAGGTTTTTAGCCAAATGGACGTTTTACTTTGACGTGGATGAGTATATCTATGTTCCGGAAGGGACTAATTTGAGTAGCGTCATGAAGGAGTTTGATGGGTTTACTCAGTTCACTATTGAGCAGAATGCTATGTCTAGCTCTCTCTGCTTCAATAATCAGTCTGCTCAACATGATTATTCGAGGTATTTTTTTTTTTAATTTGTAGGCTTTTCTGGGTTTGTTTTCATTATTTGCGGATGTTTCTGGATTTGATCTGGTTTTGCTTGTTTCTTGATTATTAATTATGGGTTTTTATTGGAATTTTTTGGGTTAATCTGGATTAATAGTGAGTTTTTCTTGGTTAATTTCAATGGATTGACGTATTACTGGGCTAATTTAGATTAATTGTGGGTCATCTTTAATTAATTCGAAATAATTAAGGGTTAATTTGGAATAATTACGGGTTAATTTCTATTTATTGAGGTTTTACTGGTTTAATTTTGAAGAATTGTGGGTTCATGAATATGGGGTTTTGTCTAGAACATATGGATAAATGAATGTGGCTTTATTGATTCTTGATTTGGTTTAGATATGATGTTAGGCTTTATGCGAAGTTGTTAATTGAATTAACGTATGGGGGTATTTTTTTATTATGCAGAGAAATATTGATTAATTATGACTGTTTGATTATGTTTTGTTTAAATTAATGAGTAGAGTATTATGAGGAAACATTCTCTGTTGGTTTAATTAGGGGAGTCTAGTGAGATTGTGATGCAAGTGGGTGATAGTTATTAAAATAAATTGCTAAGATTTGGACAGGAGGAGAGGAATGAGGTTTGTTGGTTTGTTACTCAAGGTTCTTAATATAGACGGTGTATTATTTTAACACATGATGGTTCCATTAAGCTACATACCGCTTTCTATTCATTCAGCAAAACATTCTCCTAAGTAATGCAATCTTCATGAGCCCTAATGTTGCATATGTCTATCTACTGGAAAATCAGTGTGTTATGTGATGTTGATTGACCGAACGCCTTGTATTCGTTATCGTAGTTCATCACCACGGTGAGGTTAAAGTCGGCTGGTCGGGGAATGCTCTATTTGATGGTTTTCATGCGCATTCTATTGCATATAATTGATTTCACCCATCTTTCACTAGCATTAGCCTTCATTTGAGGTAGTGAGAAATAGAGAAAATCTTAGGAAGGGAATATACAAAAATTACCAACTTTCACTTTTGGTGGAAAGTGATAAAAAAAAAGCATCAATGGAGGGAGATGTGTAGCTGCCAAGCACTTGCCATTATTTTTTACGAGTGTCTTGTTTAGTAAGCGTCATTATGATCAGCTTTTGCTTATCTTTCATTTGGAGCTCAAATTAGATCTGTAATACACTAATACCCATTGATCTATTATGAACCATGAAATGTCTTGGGTTCTGGAGCATTCACGTACGTGTTGCCAACTTTGTGGTGAGAACTAGAGTCATTTGCTCATACTTGATCCATGATCTTGGGTTAATAAGCATACAAATCGATGTCGAGAGTTCATGGTATAGATCGGAAACCTCCCATATGGTGATACTATGGTAGTTCCACCACTACTTTTCGGTTGTTTCTTGGTAATGGGAAAGGGAAAAAGGAAAGCAACACTTTGTTTTAGAAGGAAAAAATGCATATGGAAACAAAAATGGAAAAAGGAGTCAGCCTAACAGTTTAAGACTATATTATAATGGTGCTATTTTCCTCAATAATTGCAAGTTGTTATGTTTAGCCGTTGAGATGATGATTACTGATGGCAATGTGGCTTTTGTGCTGTTTCCATTGAACATCAGATGTCTTAGTAAGGAATGATAGGTGTTTTAATTTAGGTTTTTGAGGTTACTTTGTCCCTTTTCTTTTTCTCTAGTTGATGAAATGATGGTACAATGCTGTAGTAGAATTATCTTGTGCTTAAAATAGGCTTCTGGAGTTGTAGAATAACAGCTTAAGGTTTGTCTCGATCAGTCTGTATGTAAAATTGTAAATGTAGTCGTCTTGAGTTATGTTTATGCTATATAAGAGGACTGTAGACAAATCTCAGGTCATTTTTAGGTAAATTGACCGACATTTCTAGTAGCGTCATGGTGATATCTGGGGAGGAAGAAGATGAAAGGAGAGTTTTTCTTATGAGATCTGTTCTGTATTCAGTGTATGGTGTATGTTAGCTAGGAATATGATTTTTCATGCTATTTTTTGTTTCGTTTATTGAAGTGACCCCCATATTGACTTTGATCCATGTGGTGACCCGATTCTAGGAATATGTTTTGTCTCTATGTTTCCTGACTTTTTTTAATCAGTCCCATTCCCACCATACCTTGCTCCCATCTCTGCCCTAGAAAGTCTACAACTTTGGCAGTTAATCATCAATATTGTTAACATTACCTATGTAACATTTCCAGGCAATGGGGCTTTGAGAAGTTGCTGCTCAGGGACTGGAGGACTAAAATCCGTAGAGATAGAAAATATGCCATCCAAGCTAGGAACGCATTAGCCACCGGAGTTCACATGTCGGAGAACATTGTGGGGAAGTCACTCCACCACACGGAGACTAAAATCCGGTACTACCACTACCACAACTCTATCCAAGTTGTAGGGGAGCCCTGCCGTGTGTTCCTCCCTCCTTCGGCCAAGAAAAAGATTAATTTCCACGAAAAGCTGCCTTACGTTTATGACGACAACATGAAGAAACTGGCTGGTACTGTCAAGCGGTTTGAACGTGAAACTCTTGGTGCTTCCCAGCTTCCCCTGTGACCCACGCCAAATGGTGATGTATAGCGAGGAATTGAAGGGGGTTTGGTATAGAGGATCCATTGTAATGATGGTGTGGGAGGGGTAAAAGATTTGAATTGGGGGGTCCATCTTGGGCTTTAATTGATATCATTAGGCTACTGTAAAGGTAATTAGTCTCTCTTACATTTGTTCATTTATGTGTTCCTAATCATATAGGGTAAATGAGCCTGATTTTACACTTATATTTCCTATAGCCAAAGTATGAGAAATTTTGTAAAGATTAAACATTTTTAGGATGATATATTTATTAATACCACTACACTATTACTGAGTATTTTCTTTGCATTTGTTAGCTAATTATGATGGGATTGAAAGAAAAAAGGAATTGGTAAGCCATGCTTTGGCTTTTACTTCCTTTATATTTTTGGTGTTGCTTGCCACATGAATTTATGAAATGGACGTCTTTGGATGCTGAGTGAGTGAGAGGAACCATTGATTGGAAAGCTAGCCAACACTCCCTTTATTTTCCTAGTATTATTGTTGTATAATCTATAGATTTTACGTAAGATATTTAAATAAAAATATCTATACGCCTACAAAACTATTTTCTTGGATCTTTGGGTAAAGATGAAGGGGGTGGAAAGCTCTATAGAATATTTGGTCAATTGCAACATAGAGTAGAATTCTCTAGGTAGGTGTATGAGGATTTTATGTTAGAAGAGCTAGCCGACACCCTCTTTAGTTAATTTATGTTTCTTTAGGTGAGGGGGATGGCTTGTGAGTTGTGACTTGGTGTGGTCACTGAGGTGAGGCTGTAAGCACCTTTTGCCCGGTGAATTCGTTGGTGATTTCATTGAATTTTTTAGATTTCCCTAATAACATGAGAATTTACCGAATTCATTTGGAACTCGATTGATGAAAGTTATAAGACCAAAATTAATACAATTTGGTATTTTGGTTACTTGTGATAAATGCATTTCAAACCCATACATTTAGATTGAGCAATTCAATTTTTCCCTTCATTCGAATCATGCATTAATCACAAGGGGGTGAAAGAACCAAATTAAAAATTTGATGCATGTCTAGTTTGGTTGCACTTCAATTACCTACAAAGTTACTCTGTCCTCCTTCAGAGAAAGTCTCATTTGACTTTCGCAGTATACAAGATACGACTCTAAACGTTTTTATCACTAAATTCGTAAGGCGAAAATTTATAAAAACTTGATATTCTAAAAATTTACATTAAAATGTATTCAACAAGATTCTAATTAAATATATTATTTTTTATAATATAATGAGAATTTTTCGTAAATAGAACGGGGTTCCAGGGAGAGAGTGGGAGTGCAAGTTACTCTAGAGTACACTGTTCTGGGAATGTGGGTTCCTTAGTTGGATTTATTATTACATTTCATCTTTCTGTTCACAACTGTAGACGCAAAAAAAGGTGGTGATCAAAACCAGAAAGGGGAAAACTGTAGCTGTGAATGACAAGAGAAACCGAGTGGCTAGCAGAGCATCTAGCAAATATGAGGTAGCATCATAGCATCGTTGATACTGTATTATGGTAAAGTGTGGTTCATATTTATTCCAATCATGGCAATTGTTTGTTAGACATGATGAATTCCAATCATGTGGGCTCAGCTTGTTGAGGTCCACATCCTCATAATTGTTTGGCGCATCTTTGGTAGTATGTTCCAAAAAGCTTTCATGTTTATTGTTCTTTACTAACGTCTATATAATCCTTTCAAAACTGGCCACCCATCTGTAATCTGTATTAATCAAGTCATTAACAGACGATTCTATTTTAAGGTACCTTCTTGGTACGATGAACTTTATCAAATTTTCTACTACTTATTTCAATTTGGGTCAAGCCCTAAGCAAAGTGAAGCGCTAATTGTAATTGTTATTCCCTCCGTTTTTATTTATTTGCTACATTCTTATTTTTAAAGTTGAATTTTATAAATTTTGGCCACAAATTCTAATTATGTTATAATAAATAATATATTCAAGTAAAATCTTATTAGATATATATCAACGTAAATTTTTATAATTTTTTGTCTAACGAATTTAGAGAAAAAAAAGTTTAAAGTTGTGCCTTGAAAACCGTGAAAAGTCAAATATAGAGATAAAGAGAGTACTACATTGGTAAGATTCAGATTCAAGATCTTAACTGACTCCAAATAATCTTTAACAACTTTCTTAAGATTCGGATTTAAGACCTCCATTAGGCTCCAAATAGGCTTTAACAACTTTCTTACCAGCTTATATCCATCATATGTAAGTGAATGATTAATGTTCGTCAAGATAAATAAAATACCGGTAATTGATGTTACTCAAGATAAGTTACTAAGTGATGTTACTGGTATTAAAGTCAGTGAGAGCATACCAAATGCCATTTGCTACAACCTTCGTGGAAAAATTTCACCCATATGAGAGTTTGTTTCATTGTCGTAGTTGGTAGTCATATAGTAAAGGCTGCACAATTTTAATGTGGACTTGTGTTTGTGTAAATGATTTGAGTAGTTACTTCGTTTGTACCCTGGTTTTGTTATTCTACTAAATACAACATTACTAGGCACCATGCACCGAGTACATTTCAATTGTACACTTTGACATATGACATTCTTTCAAGTTGAGGTGTTTAGTTTGGTGCTTATACTTTTCTAATTCATATATGATATAAATTATATCTAAAATATCAGATATAGGTATTGTTATATCAGATATAGGTATTGTTATATTAGATATATAAATATAGAAAAACGCATATCAGATATAGACATTATGATCTCAGATATATACATGAAATTATGAAAATACCCCCTAATATATTTATATCATGTATAAATTAGGAATTTCTAGAACTTTGCTAAACACAAGGACAAGTATTATAAAAATTTATTCTGATGCCAGGTAATAACTAGAAGAGGTTTTGTGAGTCGCAATACATTATACAGAGCAAGAAATATAGTATACAAAGTAGTATTTCAATCCATAGCAAACAAGCTTATCAACTTGTTTTACTGTAATACAAACATTATGCCATAAATTTCCAAGAGCAATTGAGGGAAAAATCATACAGCATCAACACCATAATGGTTCTTCTACAGCATAGCACACAGTGCAAGCTACTAGCTCAGTTCCTCGTAGCTTAATTACATTTTTCATCCCTTAGAAAAGGATAATCTGTATAACCTATAACAGGATCATGAGTATAAAACGTAGTCCTATCATACTTGTTTAAGGGTGCATTAACCTTAAGCCTATGGACTAAATCAGGATTAGAGATAAAAAGTCGTCCAAATGCTACCAGATCCGCATCTCCTAGAGCCACAGCTTCTATGCCAAGCTCCCTAGTATACCCACCACTGCACACAAAACTCCCTTCGTATGCATCTCTTAATGTCCTCAACAGTCGAGCATCAGCTTCAGCTTCTTCGGCAGGCTTATCTACGACACCTTGGGCCGTGAACCGGGGCTGAGTTACGTGGAGGTAAGCAAGCTTTGAGCCCAAGCCAGATTGTAGTTTGTTGAGACAATCAACGACGGCTAGGCCTAATGCTAGTGGGTTTGAATCAAGGGCGTCGAAGTGATCAATAGCAGGCGAGATTCTCACTGCTACGTTTTCAGCTCCAATGGCATCTACAACTGCTTGTACAACTTGCATTAGGAACTTGGTTCTGTTTTCCAATGATCCTCCATACTCGTCGGTCCGATCATTGATTGCATCCTTGAGGAATTGGTCGATCAAGTAACCGTGAGCTCCATGTATCTCTACTCCATCAAAACCTGTAAAAATGCTCACAATAATAGCATTATTTAAGCTTGAAATAATCCATGCAACCCGTAAATTTTGACTCACCTAGCCTAACATTTTTACCTATTCATTTGCCATTTTTATTTTTATTTTACCTAATGGTCGGACAGATTGATGAGTGTTAAGACGATCCATCTTAATCATGGAGTTTTTCCTAATTCATATCTAGTATAAATTATATCAAGATATTGAGATTTTTGATATATATAGTCTCAGGTATAAAAATAAAATATGAAAATACCCCTTAATATATTTATATCAGTTATAAATTAGGAATTTTCCGGTATAAAACTTTCACTCAACAAAGGCAAACTTTGATAATACACTAGCTAGTGATGACTCGTTAGTTTAAACTCTTTTGATCGATCGTCCTATGTGCTTTGTATGATCTAGCAGTCAAAGGCTTGATCCATGAGGCAGGTCTATCAAAGTAAAATAAAGGAACGAACTATGATAGGTAGGGAGTATACCTGCACGAATGGCGTTGAGAGCTGCTTGGCGATAGTCTTGGACGACCTCTAGTATTTCCGGTTTACTCAGGGCTCGTGGTGGGGTGCACTTTTCGTGTGATCCATCTTGCATCAATATACGCCATCTATCGGATAAGACTTTGTTAGTTGACGATACTGGCGCACCTCCTTCTGGTTGATATCCTATATACAAAAATATCATGCAAATTGTGGAATACTTAGGCTTTTGATTGATAATAGTCGGATAAGTAATAGTACAATATGAGAAGCACACTCATAGAATGATCAGTATATATTCTTGAGTTTGAACTATTTCAATTACGCTTTTCTAATTCATATCTGATATATTTCATGATATTGAAATATCAAATATATGTATTATTGTATCATATATTAGAATATAAAAGATATATAAATACAAAAAATATGTTTTCAGGTATAGGCATTTTAATTTTAGGTATAGAAATAAAATTACAAAAAATACCTCATAATATATCTATATCATATATATACAAATTAGGAATTTCTCGTGTTTAAATTGCAGGAACTAAGGATACGTGAATTTACAAGCCTAGCTTCTTCATGAAAAGTCACTTTTGTTCATACTCCTCAATACATTTATATTTGTAAATATAAAAACTCTCGCAGATAATAACATTTTTGAGCACAATTACCAGCATGAACTTGGCAATATATAGTCTCATTAGATTTTGCAAAAGTCGTGATACGTTATTGGTGAAGAACTTAAGCTTTTATGGAGTAATATTATACTAGTTCGTCTCAATGGTTTCTTGCAAACTTGTAAAAATGGCCTAAAATTTTGGTTATTGAGATATGTTTTTCCAAGAGAGATTATATACATACATTTTTTCGATTTTTTTATATTACTGAAAATTTCTCATTTTAACTATAAAATATTGGTTTCATTATACAAATCAAATCAACCACCTAGATAACAATGAAGAGAGAGGTTTATTTCTAAATTGAATTTAAATGAAAATGATAAAATTTTATTAATTACAAATAAAATAAAAACACCATACAAATGAACAATGTTATCCTCGTCATCATTGGTCTTTTATATATCTTGGGCGACAATTAATTTTTAAGTATTCAATGTCTTCAATTTCCATAGTTCCTAAAATTCATATTGGTCACTAATTAGATATGCAATGGGTTAAAATTGTTAATTAATATACAGTTTTTAAAAGTATATTCGTATAGATGTTAACGAAAAGAGTTTCAAAATACAATTTCAATGATATTTTTGTTTTATTGAATTATAATTTATAAATATTAATATTTGCAACATAATTTAAATTGAAATATGAAACCTCATTCTTCATTAATGTATGAGCTTGAAAATATAATGTGAATTACAATTTATGTTATAATAAATTATAAACAATTATTTCGTAACAGAAAAATATTTCTAAAGACATTTAAAATTAAATAAAACTAGTAATCATTAGAAAATATAAATAAACCTAAATACACTGGGTATATATATAGTATTTTCCTTTTTCTTAAGGTCAACTTGTAATAAAAAAATTTATAGAAAATGTAAAGGTATATATCGTATTGTTGAATGACTTTATTAGTAAGTAACTAGAGGATTGTATGTATACCTTGGTTAGAAACCCGACCAACGTGCCACAGTTGACAAATGAAAATGGCACCTTCATCATGAACTGAGTCCACAATTTTTTTCCATGCTTCCACTTGTTGGTCTGTGTAGATTCCCGGGCAATGTGCAAACCTATGACAGCATTGCAAAAAAATAAAGTGCCACTTTATTTTAGGTACTGAAGCTCTGACAAATCAATTTTTTTTAAGAGAGATAAATAGTAAGTCGATGAATAATGTAAACTAGATTTAATATCAAATTATGATATTATCTTTTAAAACTTTAACGAACTAATTAGTTAGCTTCACGCTTTTAATAAATCGATACGAGTTTAAGATAAAGATTGAAACTATATTTCATATATAGAAAAAAAAGTTATAGAGCAATAATGCCACTTAATTAAATGGGATACGCCAATAATTGACTATAGAAGGTCTACTAATTTAAGATATTGAGGTACTGAATAAGAAATTGAGTTATTGAAGGACATGATCGCATGCATTTCTTATCATACTGATATCTATTTTTAATAAGCGATTTATCATTCACAACATTGCTTTAAATCTAATACAAACTAATGAATCCACAAACAGACTTGATATTCGAATAAGGTCTCATAGTATACGAAGTACAAAGGAACCAATATATATGGGTAGAAGTTAAAATGAGAAGGGTTTTTAAATGAAGAAGATGAGAAGATATCTTGACTCTTTACATTATAGATCCAATATATAATATTTTACGTACATATAACGTCTTTTTTAATATACATCACCGTGGGGAATCCTTTAAGAATAGCAAGAGTTGGCAAGAGTGTAATTACCCTGCAGCTGTTTGGGAAATGAGAGTGCCTTCTGTTATGAGTAAGCCGCCAGGAGTGGAACGTTGGGTGTAATACTTCTCAAGTGCATCATTTGGCATTTCATCTATGGCTCGGCATCTGGTCATCGGCGCCATTACTACCCTGCATGTGTCAGTATTGAATTTCACAGTATGGTTGTTACTACAAAGGCTACAAGAATGAATATTGATGATGAAAATTAGTGCTCCAATATGAATAATGAACAAAACACTTTTCGAATCTTACATATACACTGGTAACATATACTAATTTCCCATAAATATTGGGTAATAGCTGCATGCAATTTTGGAATAGAGCTTCTTAGATAAAGTTATATTAAATTTCTCATGTACCAAAATAGTTATGATACCTTTGTTCTATGTTGAATGTTCTTTTAAGATTTTCTTTACACATTTAACTCAGAATCATATCTATGGTAACTCTGGACTAACAATTCTTGTTGATAGGTCTTTTTCATAAAATGACTCCTCAAAAATAGTGCCTCTTTACTTTTTTTAGTGCGATTCCACTAGCTAGGGCCTGAGATCAATTTTTTCGAATGAATAATTATTAGTTATGTCAAATGTCACAAAAATAACTCGAGGTGGTAGCGTGGCATGGATTACATGTGATCAAATCTTTACTATGTAATATGTAATATGTAATCAAACCTCTTCTATATCATTTATTTTCGTAACTCTCTTTACATTTTATTGTAAATCAGTTATGACGGAGTCATCGTTGTTTTTGCCGAATTTTTTATGCACAGTTAATATTATCTTTAATATCTTCAATTATATATAGTAGGTTATGAAAGTTAATACTGAGAAAATACCAATAGAAGTGAATCTAACAATCAAGAACTTATATGATAATATTTTTTTCATTTATATATTCCATAAAACAATAAGGATCATCTTAAAAATTACTTAATAATATAAAGATAATATATATATATATATATATATATATAAGTTAAAATAAAAAGAGTATTTAAAATGAGAAGGCATATTGACTCTTAGTATTACTTCATATAACTAGTAATTCCGTTATAAAGTAATTGGCATAAGAAACTAACCTGTGAGACAGGTTGAATTTACCCAATTTGTAAGGAGAAAAAAGATCTTGCCTCACACCATCGATGGCCACATTCATGGCCAAGTTAATGCTTGCTACAATCATTGCTATGATTTGAAAATGCAACCCTTTGTGTTTATGTTTGTGTTGTTTTCAGAATCAAAGTTTTAGGATGCAAGAAGAAATCAGAAGGCAAGAGTAGCGTATATACTTGGATAGGAATGATCAAAATACATATATATATATATATATATATGTGTGTGTGTGAATAGAAGTGATGAGGAGATGAGCAATACATGTGCATACGTCAAAAAGTTTCAACAAGTGAGTTGTGTGGTTTTTGTAATTGACATGAGGGACAATTGTGTAGTTGTGTGGTTAGAGAGAGACTTTAATGCGGCGTCTATTTAATGGGCAATAGTGCATGCATAATTCTTCTAGTGGACTGCTGTGGTGGATGACTACTAACTTTTGGTGTTTTATTTCATACATTTATCACATTTATTTTTACCTCTGATTTCCCATCAAAGTGCACTTTGTTCTGTGTGTCAAATTTGTTTCTAATGTGTATTCAATAATAAGTATATATACTGATATTTAATTTTCTCAACTATAATTAATAAGCACATACATACATAGTAACCTTTCTATTATCTGCATACGGAATTTTAAATGGGTGAAAAAATATTTTTTTAGTTGTTTAATGCCATGAACTTTAGAAATTTCGTTGTTTATTTAATACTCAACCTACTTGTATTATTTGTTTTTAATACAATCTAATATTATTTTTAGATTGATTTAAATTATTTGTATATAATCTTAATGATATTTAATATCGTCTTGTTTTATTCCTTGATTCCAAATGGGAAGAAGAAAAAAAAAGTAGTACTTTTGAGGAAATTTAGGAACATTTTAATTAACTTCTGCCAAGCTAGGTTAAAATATTTTAGAAAAAAATAGTTTATTGCACCTTGTTTCTTTCTACGTACCAATATAGTAATGAAATCTAGATATTTGAAATTATGTGCATTAGAACGGTGAATATAAAGCAATAATTAAGAAGAATAAAAGGTCTCCAGTATATAACTTGTAGATCAATAGAGCCGTTGATATATCATTTCGGAAGATTTGTATTCTTTACGCACTCTCTACTCTCTACTCTCTACTTCTACTAGGGATGGGTAAAAAAACCGTAACCATTAACCGTAACCGTTAACCGTAAATAACCGGGTCATGTTAACGGTTTTTTTACCGAACCGTTAACATTAACGGTTACGGTTACCGTACCGTTAACATTAACGGTTAACAGTTACGGTTACGAAATTTCCTTAACGGTTAACCGTCGGTAAACGGCAATATTATTTTAAATTAAAAAAAAAACTAAAACCTAAAACTAAAACCTAAGACTCAAAACCTAAAACTCAAATGCTACAGCCGGCGGCATCTTCTTCCAAACATAAACATTTTCTTCCATTTTCACAAGTTCACACATATATCACGAACGTTGGTGGTGGACTGGCGGTGCTACTCGAACGCTCGACGGTAGCCGGTAGGGGTGTCACATATATAACAGATTAACAGGTATATTATACTCCGTAATTGGTATTTGGTAATTTGGTATGAATGCTTGTCTGCGTAAATCAACTCTTGTTGCTCAAATCCCTAGCAATTTTCCTCTTTTTGGTAACTCCAGTCTCCAGCGTAAATCATTCTACAATATACAATCTACAATTTTCCTCAAGCATTCTACAATCTACACATTAGACTCACCTACGCCCATCCCACTTAGTCACTTACCTGCGTAAATCATGACCTTTGTGAGTCATACCAATGAAAGTCTTTGTAATATTGTTGTAATTATGCTAGTATTGCTGTAATTATACGTAAATCATGTATGTGGGTTGTTGATTTTTTTTATGCTAGTTTCGCAGTACTTTGATTTGGGTTTAGTTATAAAGTTCCCATTTTTTACCTTTTGAATTGCAATCATTTCTTGATATTTTTGCAGCCATCCTATTTCTTTAACTTAGTTTGAGTTGCCTTAGTTTTGAGTTATGGGTTGCATGTTTAGCATAATGGTGTTCATAATAGCGCAGTCATAAGAATATAAGTATACCTTAAAATAATAATGTAGATGAAGTGGTCCAGGACCACACTAGATTATTAATCAAATTGACGATTATGCGTCCTAAATAAGACTTTCACTATTTTAAAATTTGATTAGAGAAAACTTTACCTTTGCCTTGCAACTTTGATATCTTCTTGATCATCCAAAGTGTGCATATTATTATGAATCTAGCATTTTTCCCCTCTAGTTCTCGATGATGGGTAGGGATGAAAGTTAAAGAAATAGGATGGTTGAAATCTAATGGTAAAATTATGTAAATTAAGAAAAAAAAAAAGTAATTAAGAGGGCATTAAAATTGGATAAAGTGAATACTAAATAATATAAGAGTTACTACTTTAATGGGCTTTGATCATTATTTTTGTAGAAATGGAGAGTATAGTAAACGATAATTCAATAAACGTGAGCAATAACTTGGAGGATGAATCACTTCGTACACTTGAATCACTAGATGAAGAAGAAGAAGAATCTGTAGGTAAAAGGAAGAGGAGAAGGGCAGCAAAGAAAAAGGGGGGGGGGGGGGGGGGGGGGGGGGGGCAATTTGAGAGGAAAAAGACATCTGCAGTTTGGGATCATTATGAAAAATTAGATGATCCAACTAAGGTAATGTGCAAATATTATAAGAAACTAATTACACACATATCTGCTAATAGGACTAGTGGCATGAAAAAGCACATCGAAAGATGTCAATCATTTCCTACCAACATGGATAGAAAACAAAAACTTATTGATTTTGAATCTAAACTAGTAATTGTTGAGGATGGTAGCACCAAAATTGTTAAAGTCCCCAAGCTTTGGCAATTTGATCCTGATAATTGTAGAAAGGCACTTGCTAAAATGATTATTGTAGATGAATTGCCTTTTGTTTTTGTGGAACGTGAAGGATTTCGTTCTTTTTGTAAACAACTGTGTCCTGAATTTACTTGTCCTTCACGCACAACTATAACAAGGGATTGTTATAGTTTGTATATTGAAGAGAGGAGTAAGTTAAAGGACATTTTCAACAATTTGTCTTCAAGGGTGTGTCTCACTACTGATTGTTGGACCTCTAGGGGCACACTTTATTGATGATGGTTGGACATTACATAAGGAGATTATTAATTTTTGTGCTATTTCTGGTCACTCACGTGAAGTAATTGGAAAATCTATTGAAAAATATTTAACAGACTAGAATATTACTAGGGTTTTAACTATTATGGCAGACAATGCAAGTGCAAATGATGTAGCCATCCAATACCTTAAGCGAAGAATCAATCATTGGGGAGGTACTCTTTTTTCTAAGGTATGAAAGACTTAACAAACCAACATCCTACAATGACGGTTGATGAGTCTTGCTCTATTTCCGACGATGAAGCTCTATAAGTTGTGTTGTGTGCTTGTGGTACGTTGAGACGAGTAATTGATTAGTTAATTTAAAGTATTAGATACATATTATGGATTACTTAATTTAAAGTAATTGATTAGTTAATTTATAGGATTGAAATATGTCTAATTAACTACTAACTACTAACTAGAGACATTTATCAAAAGATACATTACACATTTCTTTCATACTCATATTTATTTGTCAAATTACATTAAATTGCATTATTAACATATTATGGAATTGATTGTTGTTGGGAGTGTTGCTGCCTGCTGCTGTGCGTGCTGTCTGCTGGAGTGTTGTGACTTGTGAGTGTTGTCTGTTGCCTGGCTGTAGCTGGAGACCTAGAGTGCTGCCTGCTGGGAGTGCTGCTGCTGGGAGTGTTGTTGTCTGTTGGAGAGGCTGCTGGGAGTGTGCTACGGTGCTGTTGGAGTGCTGGGAGTGTGCTGCTGTAGTGTTGTGTGCTGTTTGATGGAGATGCTGCTGGGAGTGTTGCTGCGCCTGCTGGGAGTGCTTCTGTATGCTGTCTGCTGGCAGCAGCCTGGGAGTGTGCTAGTGTGCTAGTGTGCTACTATGTTGGCGTGGCTAGGGCTCTAGGAGTGTTTCTTACTTTTTTTTTTTATTTCAATTAAACTTCTCTGTATTCAAAATCATATGTTAAAGAATCTATGACATGTAATGATTGTAATAATGTATTGTAAACTTGTTGTAAACCTAAAACCTGTAATCTAGCATTTAAGTTAATTTAATAAGTTAACAAGAGTCACAGAAAAACAATGGAAAATTAATTAAACGGTTAGCGGTTAACCGCTAACCGTAGTAACGGTACGGTTACGGTTGCCAATTTCTCATAACTGTTATAACGGTTACCGTACCATTAAGCCTTAACGGTACGGTTAACTGTTAATGAACACCCCTACTCTCTACTCTCTACTCTCTACTCTCTAGTGGTGAATGAATTAGACTTGGCAAATGGTGTAATGAGATACTCTAAAATTTATATAGGATATGACATGATTTAAGCATATTGTAAAACAGTCAATGAGATCTCACACAATTATATATGGCAAAGATGATCAAGGAAGAAATCACAAATGTCAGCAAATCAATCAAGGCCATCACTTGGTTACCTTCATACCTATATAAATAATGTAAATCATTCATTCGTATCAATACAAATAATTTAAACCCATTTCTTTCTTATTTACATCGAATCAAAGCCCAAGGCATAATCCCAGGAATGTCTGCCATCAAGAAACTCACCTCTAATGGATGATGATGATGCTAGCTCAACGTTTACAAATTAACCAAATCCAACTACCAGTCACAGTGGAGAGCCTGTTGCAACTCTTAACCGAGTCTAATTATTTTAAGATTTTTATTTTCAAATTATTTTAAGATTTTTATTTTTATATTTTAGGAATAAATGTTTTTTTTTTTGGAAAAAATAATTATATGTTAGATTGGACATGAATTTTTTTTTTTTTTTTGCCATAAATTAGTTTCACTCGATAACTTTATACGAAAAAAATAACTAAATCCTTATACATGAAGTTCTCGATTGCATATTTTGTTTATTATTTTTTATTTGCATATTAACAATTGCTATGTTTTATTTTTTTTTAAATTACAACTTCCTCTTTTTCAAAAATGTTATCTTAACATGTACTTCATCCACTTTTTATTTTTACTTTAAGTTGTTTTTACTTGCAACTCTTCTCCACGTATACTTGCCAATACACATTTTTATCGTTAACATTTCTAATTATATATAATTAAAACTAAAGTATAAAAAGTTGATATACTAAAATTATATATCAAGTCAAATCAAATAAGATTCATAATTATATATATTTTTATAAGAATAATTTGTCAAATTTGTAAATGATACAAAAATCACACTATTGTAAGTAGATTTTAATAGGAACGTTGTTTAACGCACAAAAGAAATATAGATTGTGATTTCTCAAGAGTGGGACGGATAAGACCGCTACTTCAAATGTCACGTTAGAAATTTTAACTTTACTTATTTCATGGCAACCTAACATTAATGTCAAATACGGAGTTTATAATTTCTACGAATTCTCGCTCTTCCAAAATATACGATATACAATAAAATTATTGTCACACGAATTCTCGCTCTTCCAAAATATACGATATATAATAAAGTTATTGTCACCTTCAAAAGTGATCCCTTAATATTAACTTTTTTATATTAAGGGGTCATTTTCACGTGTATATATTTATTATATTTTATTTTTGCTATTTGCTTAGTAGTAAACAAAAATTGCCTAATCCCAACTCTTAATGAGGAAACGCAACTTTCAACTAAAAAACTACAATAGGAATAATTAATATAGTAATTCGTAGAAGTGTACGCTATTGAGCATTTAGTTGCATGCTAGACATATTTCTGGCCACAATGTTGCCAAGTGGATTGACGCACCTAATAATGTCCTGTAAATATTTTTCTACACTTTCACTTGTTACACAGTTGCTGAATAGACACTTACACAGATACACAAACGGGAGTAGTGATAGTCTGAGACTCTGCGTAGCCAGAGAGGAGAGAAAATGGAGAGTGATGGCTTTCTCAAGCAGCAGAACAAATCAAGCTCAGGTGATCCAACTTCTAAGTTTATGTTTTTTTTTTATACTGAGTTAATTACGTTGTAATTACCTCTAATTTTGAGAAATTTGCATGTATGTAAAGATGTACCCATCTTATATTATACGATTATTGCATGTATATTAAGACCGTATACAAATGCTAGAGTTCGATTTATGCAAAATTTGGACTTTCTAATATATACTATATGATTTTTTATTATCTTTGTTTACAAATTGGGTTAGGTGAGAAAATTTTTTATACTGCGTTTACTTGGATCAGCAATGTAGGCTGTGCAATACATCTGCTATACTTTATAATATACGCTTACTTATCTACTCATATAAAACTACTAGGCCAATGTGATTATGCAAGGATATTAATCTTGTGGACTTTAAGATAAAATGTTTATCAAAGAGTAGTGTATATTACTTATGATCAATCATATGTAAGCAATTCCTCTGTCAGGAACTATGATCATAGTTAGAAGTGGCAATCAGGTCGTCTAGTGGGATTTTTGTTTAGGTGATGAGTTATTCAGTTTGATTCGGGCCTACTTAGGTTAGGTGATATACTGTAAATTAATTTAGAATGACAAAGTAATCAAACACTGGATACAAGTAATACAACTACACTATGTGAGTCATGTCAGTGATGTTGGATGCGGCCATGTAAGCCCCATTAAAGTACTGGTTTGTGAAGCCAAATCGAGTAATCAGCCGGGGCGATTTTAGTATGGGTGTAGTGGAACTCATACTAAAACCCAAACAAACCTGGGAAGTTAAAATAAATAAAAAACTTATATAAAGTTTGAAATATTTTTGTACATATATGCACTTCCTAACTTAGTGGTAAATCTTATTAACTACATACAATAGATCATGAGTTTTATTCTCTTTAGGCTTCTATACTACATCCCTTTCTTTCCCTCTTCACTCGATTCATTGTCTTAATAATAGAATTTGGTAGATTTCGAACCCATAATGCAAGAATCTTGACACTCGTACCAGGTGTGGTTGGTTCGTCTAGCTAAGTCATAACTATAGAGTGGTCAAACCAAGGTTAAGAGCAGCTAGACTAAAGTGACAAAATCTGACATTCGAAAGAATGGAGGGAGTGGGATCCCTGTTGAGTGTTCTCAGTATGCCTTGACTTGGGTTTACTGTTGAGTGTTCTCAGTATGCCTTGACTTGTTAGATGAGTGCTTAGCTTAGTGTTCTTATACCCTAAGTTTTTTACATAAATCTGTAGTCCGTATATAATGTATAGCCATTTACTTTTGTTCAATAATACATTTAGTTGCCAACATTATTAGATTAGAGATAGGTAGAATGAATGATTTATTAGTACACTGTTGATCACTTTGTCAGAAAACACACTAGAACGTAGATCATAATTGATATGATTTAAGAAAAACATTCGCTTAGAGGAGAATGAGAAACAAAAATTGGTGATTCTCGGAAAGTATTGGATTTGCAAGTTTGCAACATCCCTATATGATCAGAGGCTTCATTCAAATTTCCTTCACTTGGTGATTTTTTAGTTGGCTGTGAAACAAAAGCTGGTAAGTTATCGGCAATACAACTGCTTAAATCTGATTCTACTTAGAGTGTTATGAACATGTTTTACTCCTTTTGTACAAACATAGCAGCCAAGCAATGTGAAATGGACAACAAACTGCAACTGTCAAGCAAAGGAACTTCTTTCATAAAGGTTCTTGGTCGTGACTTCTCTAAGCAATTGGTATTTATTTCTTGTATACTCTCCTACAGCTAATTTTAGCATTTCTTTGTTTTATCCCCTGGATTTGATCAGTACAAGATTGCCTTTTCCAATCTTCTTTTCATGTGATTTGAATCTTTTTAGCAATTACCTGAAGAGTTCACCACAAACCTGAACGGTTATGTACCTCGTCGATTCATCATTGAAAGTGGTGTAACAAGGAAATGCTGGAGGGTAGATGTGGAGAAGGATGGGGATGGAAGGATGTATTTTCGAGATGGTTGGGCTGATTTTGTGGAAGCACATTCCTTAGAAGTTGGCAACTTCTTGCTCTTTGAGTATGAGGAACAATCAATTTTCCAGGTCAGAATATATGGTCATAATGGATGTGAAAGAAAAAATATAGTCGTGGACAGTAAAGGAGGTCATTATCAGCTCAAAAAGAATATCGATGATGAAGATGGAGATGAAAGTGAAGCCGTGGAATATGAACCAGGAGTTGTGAAATATTTTCGAAAAAAACCAAGTAGACTAGCTCCGAGGAAATGTAAGGCAATGTTGTTATGTTCTACAAACTAGTTAGCACTTGAGTTCACTTTTCCTCCCATCAATTGTTTTAATGAAATTAATCTTTGCTAAATCATTTTTCTAGACATAAGGGGCATATACAAGAAGAGGCATGGAGGTTCAAACACATATAAAAGGACAGCCCAAGTGTCAATTAGCCAAAACAAATTGTGTTTCACAATTGTGATCCACAACTCAAAGAAACACCAATTCGACCAGCTGGTAAGTTTAAAAGCTATGTGTAACTCTTATGGGTTTGATCTTATTTATATCTTGGTATTTCTCCAATTGTTTCTTTGGTATGCAGACCGTTCCAAAGGCAGTTTCACTAAAGATGAAGTTGCCAGACAAAGATGAATTGAAATTTCAGGATGCCCAGGCGAAAAAATATTGGACCGTGACACTTGGACATAGAAGGGATGGTCGCGCAATTTTTTGTCATGGGTGGAGAACGTTCATGAAGGAAAACAAGGTCGCACCTGGGGATAAGTTGAAATTTGTGTTCATATCAGATGAGCTTGTTCAGTTTCATCTGACAAAGGCACCTAAGGTTGTTGAACATGAATTTGATGAAGCAACCAAATCCTTGAATATAGAATGTAAGGCATGAAACGAACATAATTCTTTCATTTTGCCTCTTAGAATGATTCATCTGTTTCAGAAAGCTGTGGCACTAAAGAAAAAACTTTGAAATGTTGCCGAAAAATCTAGGAATATAAAATTTCTGAATATGGACAGATATGACACTCTACATGACATTTTATTTGTAGGATTATGTGCTACTTGATTTTGCATTTTTAAGAAAGTCATGTTTTTTTATGACTCAGTATCGTAATTTTAAAGGCTAAGTTTCTGCTTTTCCTACTAAATTTGCGATATGGATGCTTTTTATTTGGAGAAATGTGAAGCCGATTCCTTGTTTCATCCCCTATAAGCATAGTCATCTTCGTGTATGTAGGTAAGCATGATATACTGAGTACTCATGGCCCCACTGATAAGGCAGGTGAAACTAAAATGACTGCTAGTTACAAGAAACATCCCTGCGATTCTGGAAGTTCATTTTCTGTAACGTGGAAGGATTCCTGTGCCAGAACATATTTGGTATGCTATTCTCTTCTTTTCTTAATCCTGTTCACCTAAGTTTTGGTAGTTTACTAAATCATTTGACTACATACACATCCATGTTCAACGTGCATTCATTAGAGAAAGGTTTTCATGTTTTGATCACTTGTTCATATTGAAGCTTGTCTTTCTCTTTTATATAAGCCTAAGAATCCTTTATCTTTTCCTTTTCAACTTTATAGTATATGCCGAAGTCAGTTGCACAAGCCCAAAACTTGAAGAAAAAAGAGACTATGGTGCTTCGTGATCCAGAAGGGAAGTGCTGGCCTCTTGAAGTTAAACATTTGACAGGGAACCGTGTTGTTTTAGCAAGAGGCTGGGTTGAATTTTGGAAAGGATATGGAATAACAACTGGTGACTTGTTGACTTTCAAGTTTGTGTCTGAGTACCTAATTCATCTGAGTATAAGCAGAAGTAAACCACAACTTGAACCCGACTTTGAAGACACGGTCATCTGCTTGGAAACAGATAATGAGGCGGCTCTTGCCATTGAGCCTGGAGTAGTAGTTACACAGGAAGAATTTGATGCTGCTACCAAGCCAGAAGCTGTCATTACTCAGGAAGAATTCGATGCAGCCACCACTCAGCCGGTAGTGAACCGCGTCATGAACTAGTTGACGTCTTCTTTGGTTTCTCTTCATGGCCTATGTATTATACTATGCAACTATGCCCAAAAACAACTTGATCAATGGACTTAACATGACATCTCAAATAGTTAAATTTGTCTTGCTACTCACTGTAGAAGTACTTGAGTTATTGCAATTTATTATCTGGGGTCGTAATGCTGAACTCGAAAGCTAGGCAAACCGAGTAAGTTCCTTGGCTTGGACAGGACATTTGGTTAGCATCTTCGAGGTCAGACTTGTTTTGATCGGGATCAGCACCTGAAAAAGTACTTCGTTTCAATATTGTCAAATATTTCCGCCCACCTGATGCTGTGGTGAAGGGGCCTAAAATATCCATTCCCCAGAAAAGAAGGTTTTGGAAGAAAAAGGAACTCCTCTATCTTCCAAAAGGAAAAAAGATTTCTGAGAGTTATTTCCTGAAACATCATTTGCTTTCTAGTCTAACTATCAGGTGATTTCAACTACTATAAGAAAAAATTCTTAGTTAAGTGGGAGTGGAAATCAGTAAAGAAGGTTTGATAGTTTGGGTAGGGTCATTAAGGATTAGATACACTTACATGGCTTTCAACTTCTTTAATTTTTTATAATTTGCAAGATAATTACAGGCGAGATCCGTTAATTTGACCCCAAATTTTGATACAACCTTAATAGAAAAACAGCGATATGTGGAATGATTATCATTTGTTAATATTAAGATTTTGGAGTAAAATCTTCTGATGGAAACTATTGTGCTAGACAAATGTCTTAGACATAGGACTTCTGGATTTATTTTCACTTAAGCCTCTCAGTAGACTCCACTGGTATTATTTGCTTGCAAACTTTAAACTAGTTTGATTTGCGGATATTCCGAATGCAATTGCAAACATCCAGAACCTGAAGACATCATAGTGCTATGTGTCTTTGGAACATGATATGACTTTGTTATGGTGCTTTCCGCTTAAAATTTTATAACAGCCACTTCATGATGCAGCTTGATCATGTTTTTCTGGATTTTTATTTCGTTTTACCTCCAATTAAGTCACTGAAACAGTCTTAACTGTTGGACTAATCTGTAATTCTGAATATGATTTTGTAATGATTTGATTGTGGCATTGTTATTTTTGTTAAGCTAGTCAGCTATTAGACCACTAATCCGCTATGTTTCATACCATGGTTCGCAAGGGGACAAGCTAATTGATTGGATATTCCCTGGGTACCCCCTATTTCTACATCACATTATGGATCATGTCTAACATTTGGTACAATAGGAATCTTTCAGTACATTTTTATTCAACGTCGACATGTAGTCTCCCTTGTTATGGAATCATTTAGAGTGCAAGGGGTGAGTTCAACATAAACAGAGTATATAAATACATACGAACGAAGTAGACCTGATTCGACCCTTCCCGACTCGACCCGTTTTATATCTTCTCTTAGCCCAATCCGTTTTGCATCCTCTTCGGCCTAGGCCGGCCCATTTTGATTGTGATCCATCCCAGCCCTAATCCAATCCTATGCACATGTCTAATACGAAGTACTATATATAACAAATATCCTAGTATTTTGAGAAGAAATGTGGCACACCATTTTGAGATGAAGGAAATAATATAGTGTATCACAGGTCACAACATACGAAGTAGTTATTTCTGGAATATAAAAAAAAAAAACATACGAAGTAGTTATCATGCCAGGATGAAGTTAGATAATAGTATTGCAGCTATAGCAGACTGAATCACCATGAACTTAGATTATCTGAATTTGCTGCAAAGCTAGAGTCAAATTAGCATACAATAGCAGAGGTACTTCATAGACGAGCCAATACCTTTTTATCAGAGCTATCTTTACCAAGGAAGGGGTAATCTGTGTAGCCCACAACAGGATCCTGGGTATAGAATGTTTTCCGAAGATACCTATTCAAGGGAGCATTAACCTTAAATCTTTCGACCAAATCAGGATTCGATATAAAAAGCCTTCCATAAGATACCAAATCAGCGTCCCCTTGGGCCACAGCCTCCATTCCAAGTTCCCTGGTGTACCCACCACTGCACATAAAAGATCCCTGATATGCTTTTCTTAGAGTTCGAATAAGCTGAACTTCCTCTTCTTCACTCCCTTGTCTAGCTGACTCGGTTTGTCCATATGCAGCATATCGAGGCTGAGTTACATGAAGATAAGTAAACTGTGAGTTCAAATCTAACTGAAGTTTGTTGAGACAGTTAACCACACTTAGGCCAACAGCGAGAGGGTTGGAATCTGAAGCATCAAGGTGGTCTATGGCAGGTGAAATCCTAATAGAAACTCTATCAGCTCCAACAGCTGTAGCCACTGCACGAACCACCTGAACTAAAAACCTGCAACGGTTAGTGAGGGAGCCACCATACTCATCTGTGCGATCATTGATCCCATCTTTCAGGAATTGGTCAATTAGGTAGCCATGGGCCCCGTGGATCTCCACCCCATCAAAACCTGCCAACAATGGTTGAAGCATTACATGGCTGAATTTGCAGTACGGCTAAAATGCAAAACAGCATAGCTGTACTCCATGATACTTCGAATACAGACCATGACAATTGACAATTGACAATTGACCATAAACAGACTATAGATTTTAGTGGCATAAACCAGCATTATTTTCTGTTCTTTGGGAACTTTTTGCCAGCTTTCTTCTCATGATACCAGGCATAATATTTAGAATTATGCTGCTTCCCTAAAAACATTAGCAGCTATTAAGACCATAGAGGTTATGTGGAAAATAAAGCATAATGGTGGGATTTTCCATCATTTCATATAGCATTTCTCTAGTTTGCTAGCTTTCCTATAGGGAAAACCACTAACACATACAGCGCAAACTTCAAAGAGAATATCAAGAACAATATTACGAGGACAAGACAAACCTGCTCGAATGGCATTCTTGGCAGCCTGGCGATAATGCTCTACAATCTCAGGTATTTCATGGGAGGCCAAGGCTCGAGGTACAGGGTATTTATCAGTAGATCCATCTGGCATTAGTATTCTCCATCTATTTGATATCGGCTTATTTGTTGATGAGATTGGTGCTTCACCACCAGGTTGGTACACTACATATAGCAATGACATCATCATATCAAAGGGCTATGATTATTAAGTACAAAAAAAAAACTATCAAAAGTAAAAAAAAAAAAGTCTAAAACAACCATTGAGTGGATTTGTGAACCTGTATGGGAAGCTCGACCAACATGCCACAACTGACAGAAGAAGACTGCACCCTTGTCATGAACAGCATTAACCACTTTCTTCCATGCTTCGACCTGCTCATTGGTGTAAATTCCAGGGCAATGAGGAAACCTACAGGAATAAATCCATTTTTTTCCGCAAGCAACATAAGTACACAGACATGGAACTGAAACCAATACAGTATTGCAGGCTGAGAATGCAAACATAGCAAGGATGAAAACAACTTGCTTATTAAGTGAAAAGCTGCTAGGCCACATGAGTAAACTGATGCAAGTTAAATTTAGTAATTTCTGAAGTTGCACAGTCTGGAAGAGCAATATTGATACAAGTTAACACATACGTAATTTAATATCAGGGATGGTAATCTTGCAATTGTGTACAATAAGCACTTCGTTCAAATTTAAGCAGCAGGGCTGCCAAATTGGCAAATGATGCACCAAAGCAGCTACAAAGGAGGATAGAGTAAGCCTTCAACAACCCAGCCCTCACCCCACAAAACAAACCCTGGCTCAGGTTCATGGCCGATCTGTTTCTTAAGCAGGCACAAAGCGAATCCTACACATTCCACATAAGGAAACAGCAAATTGTATCTCATAATTCCTTAAGGTCTTGATTCGCTTATTCAGTATTCTTTACTCCGTATATAGGCTTTATGCCAGCCTAATTTGCAATTTCACTCTTGCCAATCGCGTAATAACTGGCAGGCCACAGCATAGTATCCTATCATCCACCACAAACAGTAATCTTGTAACAGGTGACAGCGCAGTCAGTTCATTCTTACTACATGATTATATATAAACTCTAAATCAGGTCATCCCAATATTCCCTCAAAAATAATGTAATCCCAGTAATGGGTGAATTTCTGCAGCTATTGACTGAAGACTAGCACCAAAAAATTATATACAAAAAGTCAGACTATTCTATTGACAAGGAGATTTAAGAAGAGGTTCATTATTTGAAAGACAAGGTCAAAGCAGTTGAGAAGAATGAAGTGAATGTTGAGTTAATCAAGAATCATGGAGAAAAATATTTCAACTACTATCAAGAATATCTCCTTAACAATACTACATCAAAGACAATATAAAGGCAGCCAAGAAGATCTGATCATCTGTCTCGAAGGAACCATTTCTACACCCACGTAGTTCATTTTATTGCATCTTTCATATTACTCTAAAAGATATACCTTATTACCTATTGCCATTCACCAGTATATGCCTAATCTTTATAATGTATCTCACCTGCAACTACATACATGATACATCCACGCTTCCTCACTCCTAACTACTCTATTCTATCACCTCCATCTAAGTCTCCCGGCCCAATATACAACTACAAAGCTTCCTGCCACGTCTCAAACTCTCACATGAGTCCACAAAGTATCCTAACATTTCAATGTACCATACTGCTACATTATGTTCCCATCTCCTACTCACAGCAAGCATGCGTATTTCCTTTTCTATTGAATTCCCACTAGCACACTTATCTCAATGCTATAATGCTATTGCCATATTTTCTCATGATAAACACTCCGAGCTTATTATACAATCCTACCCCCATTTATATACACCTAATCCAAAATCCACTGTACATATGATTATTTCAACCAACCATTTCTACATTATGCATCTACAATAGTCTTACTTACAGTCAATGACACGACATATTTACACTCGTAAATGGCTCTTATGCTGATATGTGGATTGGTGGATTCATAGCGACCCGCAATTATTGTTTTTTCGGAGATTTTCCTTGTATCTTCTCTTTTTATTTCCTTGTCTAATCGCTAGCTTATCCGCCTAAAGCCGTCAATCCCAATGTTTATTGTTAAAATTCTGAACTTTTTTCTTTTCACTCAATGGACTGTTTTCATACTTCACTTCCAATAATAAAATGATCAAACTCAATCAAATAGTCCAAAACTTAACCCAAAAAATACTAATAAAAAGATAAATAAATCACAAAAATACACTCAAACAGTAAAAATATATATATATATATATACCCAGGAGCCGTAGGAGAAATGAGGGTGCCCTCAGAAATTAAAAATCCACCAGGAGTAGATCGTTGGACGTAATACTCCTCTAAAGCATCGTTTGGTATCTCATTTATCGCCCTACATCTTGTCATCGGCGCCAATACCACCCTACACAGTACATAGCGTTATATAATTTAGTCTTTTAATACGAAGAACGACATAATCATTTAATTGACACAATACTGATACGGATACGGACAGGGGTACGAATATACACAAATCCATGCAATATAGATTATTGGAGCAAGCGCCAAAACAAACAACAATCCAATAGGTACTAAAAAATAAAAATAAAAACGGGATGATCACGAGAGTTTGCTAAATTGCTAGTAATATATAAGTACCTGTGGGAGAGGGAGAATTTGCCGAGTTTGTAAGGAGCAAAGAGGGTGGCATCATTTTTGTAGGTTGCCATCACCGAATCAAGATCCCTTGTGTTCTGGGTGTGCTCGGTCCAGTTTTTGTAGCTGGTAGCAGCCGTTCTGATTGAAGAGAGTTCATCTGGTGTAGTCAAATCTAGATAAATGAATAGTCTATGATGGGTGGATCGGTATTGGACGGTGATGTATATGGGTGCAGATTGTGGCGGGGCCCCCACCCTGCAGTCCTGCATTAGTCGCTTATTTAACACGTTCTTTTTTAAAAGGATAAAATATAATTGAGCAATGTGCATGTCCCAATCTCAGCTTGACAGCATGTGCAACTTACGGATATCCAACTAGTCAACCACTCACCAGCTTAGACAGCTCGGTAATTTATGCAGTGTGTTTGTGAACGCCAAAATTAGGGATGACAATGGATATTACCCGACTCGAATTCGTTGATTCATATCTATTTTTACAGTATGATCCTTCAAAATTTAGATCTGACGGATCCGAGTCGAATGCGGGTCCTGTGTAGGGATGGCAATGAATATTAGACTCGACCTGGATCCGTGGATCCATATCCGTTTTGCGGATATGGGTCTTCAAAATTTAGACCCGACGAATACAGGTCCTATGACTGAAAAACGGATTCGGGTACGGGTCCAACCATAATACTCATTTTGGACCCGTCTTGAAATATTTTCCGTGATACTAATATATTTACAAACCAGTAACCAACAAAGAAATGAGAGAATGATAGTGAGGTAAAGTTCGACCATTAGTAAGAAATATTCAAATTAGGTCGATTTTGGTATCTATAAAAAAAGAATGAAAAATTGATTTTGATAATATTTTTTTAATTTGTCTAATTTGAAATACAGTAATTTGCTTTATAATTCAATCTAAAAAATAAAGTTCTTTTCTCATTAATGTCTAGGCAAATGTTCTAATGTGTATAATAAAGTCCATAATTTCAATTACAAATTCATTTTTCTAGTTGCGGAGTATTATAGACAATAATATAATAGCACAAAGAAATGTCTTCCCGCCTTAACTATCCCTTATGATGGTGTGTGGAGGACCCTAAAAATACACCTAAATATGTAAGATCCGTTTTGGACCCAAATCCGTTGAATCTGGATCTGGATCCTTACTTTTTATACCCGGCGGATCTGGATCCATCCTTGAAAAACGGATTTGGATCTGGATCCATAAGGACCCAGTCCAGATCCGATCTGTTGCCATCCCGAGTCCTGTGACAGAAAAACGGATCCGGGTACGGGTCTAACCATAATATCCGGATCCAGATCCATTACTCGTTTTTTTCATTTACTCATTTGTACTTGTTTGTACTTGTTTGTATTGTTATTCAAAAGACATGTAAAAATTTGATTTTGTTCATTTGTACTTTGTTGTTTTGTAACATTTGAGTAGTTATACGAATTATATTCAAGTATTGAACTTATATCCTTCGTTGGACGGTTGTCGTTGATGTAAAATGCAGATTTATAAACTTGAAACTTATTTTTGTCGCAAAAAATAGGCAAAACATGTAGGATCCGTTTTGTATCCGTTTGGACCCGGATCTGTTGGATCTGGATATGGATTCTTACTTTCTATACCCAGCGGATCTGGATATGGATCCATCCTTCAAAAACGGATCTGGATCTGGATCCATAAGGATCCAGTCTAGATCCGGTCCATTGTCATCCCTAGCCACAATACTCGCATGAAGACCTAAGTTTCGTTGTTAGTTTCCGTGACTATAAGTCTCAATTCATTATTTGAAGTATGTGGGATTTTGTTAGATGCATTTAAATGTAAATTTTTAAAATATCAAGTTTTCATAATTTTTTGAGTTACGAATTTGGAGATAAAAACGTTTAAAGTCGTATTTTGAAAATTGCAAACGTCAAATGAAGATTTCTTTTAGATTCAAAGAGAGTATTAGTTGCTCCCTTAATCCTTTTCTTTTGCCTCATTTCTTTTGTTTCATTTCTTGAATAGCAACAATTGGGTCACTTTTAAACCCAATTAACAACATTAATCTCTGCTCTTAACTATTGTAAGCGGGCTTTACTCACTGAGGCTAGCACTAATCCATCTCTCTCTTTTACTGACTCTACCTACCTCAACCTAATTACTCTCGTTTCACTCGTCTTCCTCTCTCTTGAACCTTCCATATTTATATTCTCTAGATATGCTCTTTTTCTCTCTTTCTCTTTGAACAAAAAGTGTACCAAAATTCTACTCATCTCTTGCATATTCTTTGGTCGATTTTTAATTCAAAGCCACACTAATTTCATAACATTATCATCTACTATAATCCTGTGTTTAGGGTTGACGATCCTTATCTTCGGTCTCTCAATGTAGTTCTCTTCGTTAATAAATATAGGTTATGAGATCTAGAACAACTTTTCTGGTGAGTGGTCAAATTTAGTAGCAACTACTCCCCCTTCCTCCATTGGTACCAAATTCGATTCAATTTTGGTAAGGTCTCCTTATGTTCCAGAAAACTTTCCTATTCCAGTTCTTCAAACTCCTTTTGTTATTGGTCGTTCTTCTATACTTTTTTTTACGAACACTACCTCCTTGTCAACCACTGCCTCACTTGATTTTGAATGAGACACCATAGGAGGTGTGATCCACCTTGGAATATTTAAGACGACAACCGGAAGAGGGTTGAGAAGAGATTGGAATGGGGGCGTTTCGAATACCATGATAGGATCAATTTCGATATTGTAATTTGTATTTTTTTTCAAAAAAATTTAACCAAAATCGCTGCTTTTTTTTACTGGAGGAAAATCGTTGTCTAGGATAATGAATTTCTTTTTTTTTTGTAAAATCACACCGCTTTAGCTTTCAACCCAGTATCAACCCCAACAAAATCCCACCGCTCAACTAAAATAGCTACCAGAGGCAGTGATTTTGGTTGAATTTTTTTAAAAAAAATTTACACATTAGTTTACAAAAGTGTCAAGGATTTCAAATGGTTCTCAAAAAGTAACTTAAGCATAAAAACATTTGAAATATTGACACGTTGCACACAACACGAATGAATGATCGATCTAAATCACGTTGCTTACTAGTTAATATTTTGAATTCATATCAACTGCTCCAACTCTTGTGCATTGAATCATTTGCTTCTTAGTATCACATATGTTGCATTGTGGTGTGAGACATATTCAACTTTGTCAGTACTATCCATGATTAATATTCAACTTATTTGTAAATGTTATTGTATTAATAACGTTAAGCATTCCTCTAGTAATTCCCTTGGTACTTCCATTGATTTGGGAGTGACCCCTTTCCCCCTATTTTATGTGCTTTCTTACATGTGGTATTAATATTCTATAGTTATCACCATTATGATGTTTCTTCATTTTTATCATTATATTTTATAATCTCAAAACGCATGGTTGATGAATCTTGGTTCAAGAACATGAAGTGCATGGTTGACAGCTGTAATTAGCTCATTTAATATTCTTAATGCTTGCTCATGTTGAATTACTTAGATAGCTTTTAAATAACCCAAAATCCAATGTATTGGTATTTGGACTATTTGATGGTTCTGGTACCAACTTTATTTGAAACCCATTTGAGTTTGTTGAATCTTGAAAATCAACAGCTGAATATAATATATATAGTGTTGCGTCATCTTGTTGGATCTCGATATTGCCACTTGCATATAATTGCCACTTGGACTTGATTACTGACATTAATTAATTTGTTGAAGAACATGCCCTTTGTGACTTCTTTTGTAATGTTGTTGATTGGCTTTATCTCAATTGTTCCTACCTCCCTGTGGACACTCCTTTGTTGTGATGATACTTCTTATGTAAATGGCAGTACCTATTTTTGCTATCAAAAATATAATTCAAATCTTATCCTCTATAAATTGTGGTTTTACTACTGCTTTAAGAAACATAATTTTAGTGATAAACCTCTTGGAATTTGCATGTCTATAGGGTTTCATGTCAACATGTGCTAAATAAAAAAAGTTTGACTGCTTTTGACATAAGAAACCACTTTCATCACACATGTACATAATTTTACATGTTTTCAAAAATTGTGCAAGTGTTCACATTAATGACATGGGACATACATTCATTCAACCTTTGTAGCTTACTTTTGGTTGTCAAGCTTGGTTTCATAGCGTTCCTATGTCTTTTGATCATACCCTTCTAGATAAACATGTGGATTGTGCTCTTGCTTGCTTTGAGTGATTTTGCTAATGATCTTATGTGATCATGTTCTTGAGTGAAACTACCATAAGATCTTCCACAACAGATTTTATGACCTTTCTCCCTACTCTTCCCTTTTAATATTTGGAAAGCTTTAACATAACACTTTTTCACTTCTTTCCAAAATCTTTGCATGATTCATCTGCTATAATTCAAAGTACTATCTAATTTTGAAATGTAACCATGTGGTAACTTCAGGTGTGTATTGTGATGCAAGAGTTATTTAATACATGACGACCTCTTCTTTACTCATATATGTCCTTTTCACTCTCCCATTTAGTGTTGAAACAAGTGATTGGGTTGGAGTGGTTGGTAGTTGCGGCTGTGTTGTGAACGTTGTTTGTTATGTAATAAGATCAATTTTGTTTGGTTGAGAATAAAATTCATGAGATGCTTCCAGTTTGCCCACTAATGGTTTTCTTTGAGGAGCAATGTCATAACTTTAAGGAGCGGTGTCATAACTTTAAATTTGTTTCGGGGGGTATTTAGGTCACTTTTTCTTACATGTTCTCCAATTTCATATTTTTAGTTGTCTGCCAGCAATAATGCCTTCCCTGGGCCTAGGCACGGAGTGCAACCGCCTAGGGCCCAAGGCTCAAAAGGCCTAAAAATAAATCTTAACACTATTGTTTAAATAAAGTTTATAAATAGTCTTAATTAAAATTTTAATGATAATTAATTTAAAGTATTTATGACATTAAAACCTTTAATCCTACTTTTAATTATTGTTCTCTATTTTCTAATTTCTAAAATTATGCTTTATAAACTATTAAGTTTAAGGGTCTTACAATGAAAAAATTTACTCTCTTATCAACCTAATTGTGTCATATAACTATACAAATACCTCAAATTTAAGATTTTTAGTTTTAGTTTTTTAATAAAATGCAATCAAAATTTTATCTTGGTGGATATTAGGTATATTGATAATGATAGGTTTGTATGTAGTAGCATCTTGGGTATTAAAATATATATTGTGTACTACATGTATGCTCTGGTATTTAAGTTGGGTTTCCGTGTTATGCAATTTTATGATTTGCTAAATATATTTTTAGTATTTAATAAGACACCCAACTTTTGGAGGTTATAAGTATTCTATTAACATTTTATTTAAAGATATCGTCATTATTCTACTCTATTTGTTTAGTTTACTTTCAAAAAATAATATTGTTTCATTAGTGCACCTTGTGTGTACCTTTTTTAATAATTTTTTTCAATTAACTTTTCAATGTTTGAATTATTTAACGGATGAAATTAGTAATATAAAATAAGATAATCATATTATATATAACCATGTGTTTACTATCCCGAAATAGATAAGAGAAAATTTTACAAGTAAAATATAAGACGCCTATGAGTATTATTACGCCTAGCGCTTTTAAAATGTCAGGACCGGTGCTGGTCAACACTAGTCACAGTTTCTTAGTCATATAGAGAAGAACTTACATATGATGCTAAGAAAGTAGAGAGATGAACGTGATAGTGATAGTGATAGTGATAATGATAGTGATAGTGATAGTGATTAGTGTACTTCAATTAGGAATGAAAGACTATGGATATACTTCACATGATCGGCATTCCCCGTTCCCATTGCATCTTTTCGTATTTGGATGGGTACTTTAGTTAATAGTTTGACTTTTGCCTTTCACAATTCCTTGCTCATCCTTCTCATATGATTGCATTCCTACTTTTTATTGAAGCATTCTTATTATGTGGTTGTTCATGATGCTAATAACTTTGTTTGTGAATTAGGCATCCTTACTCATTATTTTTTAAGCCTTTTGTTGATAACTAATTAGTGTTGTAGTGCATTTTAATGTATAGTTATATTCTAATTGCAAAAGTAATCCTTATTTTATTGTTGACAAACGGATAACCTTTATTCTTGAAGCACCTAAGCTCTATTCAATAAGGAATGTTTATTCTCTTAGATATTGAGTTCATTAGGAATATAAAAGTGCTTATATTGCAATGTAATCGATATGACATTTAAAATTATTAACTATATTTTTTTGACATCGTATCAATAGTATTGTTGTTGCATTATTTGTAAGGAATAGAGAGCTTATTTTCTTCTTTTGGAAAAAAAGGGTTAGTTGCGGAGATATTGTAATTTTGGCAGTATTTTAGACACTAGGTATTATAAAACTATGTAGTGTATTTGTTCCAAGAGTTTTTTTTATTCTAAATTTAATTTAGGGTAATTTGTTACCACGTAAAACATCATCTTGTGAAAAACTACCACATAAAAACAATCCAATTGCACAATACCACCACAAGATGGTTTATTTTCTGATCCATGACCCGGTTTTGGGCGTCGTTGACTTCCAAGTGGAAGGCATGTGTCCAACTCAATTTTTTTCTCCTTTTGCTTTTAATTACTTTCTATTTTCTCATTCCCCTTACCTTCATCTTCTACTCAACCTCCAACTTTGGCTTTGGTCATTAATATGAAATATTATGAGCAATTACATCATCTCCTGAAAATTGCATTGGATTTCAAAAATAAAATTATTCATGATATTTACAGAATAGTTACAATAGTATAAATAATAGATTCATGAAGGATCGTTTTGCTATGTATATTGGATGTAGGGGAGTTTTGCTATGTTCTTCGGATTTCCTGAATTACTGTTATGGTTCCTTTGTGTGACCAACTTTTGTTATTTTCTTGCTTTTGATGGTAAAATTATTGGGAGAGATTTACTGCTTATTGTATTAGTTATAAATTTAAGGTGTTGTTTCCGTTTTTTATCTATATAAAAGTTGGTATATTATCAAACATTTAGTTCATTAAGTGTATTGAACTTGAATAAAATCTCAATGAAAAGGAATAAAGTGAGAAGAATCGAGTAAGAGCAACGACTTTGATAAAATCACAATCATGAATTTGTGTTATGTTTGGAGAAGGAATATGAATCTCAGGGGATTGATATTGATATGGTGTCTCGTCATTTGAGCTGGCTTAAAGCTCATGAGAAGAAGTTAGATCCTTAAGAATATTAAGGTAAGAGGAATGAGAAAATAGAAAGTAATTAAAAGCAAAAGGAGAACAAAAAATTCAGCCGGACACAAAATCGGGTCAATGATCAGAAAACCACCTTTTGGTGGTATCATACGATGGGTTTTTTATGTGGTTGTTTTTTATAAGATTAATTTTATGTGATAATTTTTCACAAGTTGATGTTTTAACATGGTAGTTTCTTTCAAATTACCCTTTAATTCAAAGGAGTTAAAATAAAATCCATCATTTCATACTTTTATTTTTAGTTATTGTTATACAATTAAATGATTATGGAACATTTAATATTCCGTGCATTTATACGACACGTTCTAATTTTTTAAATATATAGCAAAAGTATATTTTTTACCAAATATGATGCAATGACTCAATGAGAGATAGCCAAACAACTAAATACCTATCTGGTTTAAACGTAATACAATAATTAGTTTTTTGCCAAATTACTACCATTTTCCATTGAATTGGCAAAAACAAACAATCAAGGTAAAAATATTGCTCAAATTCATATTTTATGGGAATTAAAATAAATTATAAAAATCAGTGTTCAATAAAAATCAAAAGAGTTTTCAAGTTCCCTTTTTTATTGAAAAAATAGGTTTAATTTAATTATAATTCGTTATCTATATTATATATAAAAGAGAATGTAAAGTTTGGCTCAAAAGGTTATTTGTACAGTAATGATTTTGTGCTTAATTACAATTGTACCCCATTTTGTTTTTTTATGCAGTGTTGGTTTTAAGGCACTTATAGGTCTTTTGTGGGTCAGTCCTCTTCTCCCCATTTATTTTTCAGATTTTCTCCCCATTTATTTTACTTCAGAATCTTCACACCTTCATATGCAAGCCTACATATCAACCACCAAATAAAAAAGAACCCAACAACCAAAAGAAGGCAGACAAAGTTCATCATCATTTCAGTGAATTGTGAAATTTGTATACACCATACTCACATACACCCAACGCTGCTAAAAGAAGAACCCATTTCTTCCTTTTGCGAGTAAAGCTTATACCTTTTTTCATCAATTGCAGATCCATTCATACAACTTAACCAAAATGCTACGCAATAAACAAAAATTAAAAATAACAAAAAATAAAGTTACTTCTACTTTCTTCCTTGTGATGTCAATGGGTTTGGATGATGAGAAAATATTTTGAATAATAAAGTTGACAGCGTTGGGGTTCTTGAGGGTGTTGAGGAGGTGGAGACGGCTAAGAAGAAGAAAGGTGGGTTGAAGTTTAAGATTAAGGTTGCTAATCCTTCATTAAGGAGACTGATTAGTGGGGCGATTTCGAGGACTACTGTGGCACCATTGGAGACTATTAGGACTCATTTGATGGTTGGGAGTAGTGGGCATTCTATTACTGAAGTGTTTCAAGAAATTATGAAGACTGATGGGTGGACTGGATTGTTTAGGGGGAATTTGGTTTACGTTATTCGAGTGGCTCCGAGTAAGGTTGTTGAGGTACCGTAATATTATTCTACTCAATGTTTTTTTTTGGTGTATTTACGATTACAGGGCAAAGGTATGGTGTTTACAAATTTCATAATTCACCTTCTTCTTGTAATTATTGCCATCTTCTTTTGGTTGTGAGAACTCTGTCCATATAATTGTTTTTTTTATTTATGAGAAAACTTTTATCGTTTTTCTTTTTTGTAACATAGGAAATAATTTGTAGCTATTATTGTTTGGGAACTTTTTTGGTGTATTTACGATTACAGGGCAAAGGTATGGTGTTTACAAATTTCACATTTCACCTTCTTCTTGTAATTATTGTCGTCTTCTTTTGGTTGTGAGAACTCTTTCCATATAATTGTTTTTTTATTTATGAGAAAACTTTTATCGTTTTTCTTTTTTGTGACATTGGAGATAATTTGTAGCTATTATTTTTTGGGAACTATATTAGTAATGGACCAAGTTGATTTGGAAGTGATTAATTTGATCATATGTACATAAAAACACATATTTACTTACCATATTCTTTGTTAACAAATCTAACATTCAGTAGGGGTGCAAGTGGAGTATCATAGGTCAAGTGTAGATGTATAAAAAATATATATATTATCATTACCCTTTTTTTTTGGGAAGGGGAGAGTACATAATTTTTTTTAATTTTGAATCATGCAAATATCAGGTGTCTTCAGTAGTTGAAACTCAATACATTGTGGCCTTCGAGGTTTCACAGTAGCTTGATTATGTGTGGTCTTGTCCTTATTTTGGCCTTTTTTTTTGCTTCAATTTATCAGGAGGTGATATGATTCATCAAGCTGGTTGCATGCATTTTATCAAGTGTCTCCAGAAGGTGATATGATTCATCAAGTTGGTTGCATGCATTTTATACGTGTACATATATTTTATACGTGTACATGCATTTTATAAGTTACTCCATCAATATATTACCCTCATTATTCATGCATCAATTTGACTACTATAGTCAATTTCTACCTTCCCCAAAACTTCCAAATCTCTTTGATATCTTTGTTCACGCTCAATAAACTGGTAAGTTTGATTTTATTTTGAACTTTTTCTTATTTTTCTATGTTTTTTTTATTACTTATTGAAAGTTGTTGGATTTACATTTCTTCTAAGCATTTCATGACCGGTATGGTATAGATTGCTACATCTTTTTGTGTCGTGCTTTCGATTTCGTAGTGTGCTTATGTGTCATGACAATAGGTAATGGTTGCGTGCTTGAGTTATATTTTTGTGGATCTTATACAGTATTACACATTCAATTGTTCTTACTTGTTGAAGATTAATATGTTCATACTAAATCCATCCACTTTACTACTGAAGTGAGAGCGCATATTTTAACTATTGTTAAAGTTGTAAAAGATGTGAGTTTAATTTTTTTAAATTATGTGCTTATACGATTTATAACTTTAAAAACAAAGAAAATAAATAAAGTTAAAGAGCACAAAGAAAGACAAGAAAAGCCAAAAAAAGTTTTCAAGTAAAACATTGATTCATCTTAGAAATATTTTATTTTGTTGCGGAAGTTTCAAGCAATAATTACAAGAAAAAGGTTAATAAGGCTAACAACCGAATTCTCTTAAACCTTATATCCTATGAGTTTAGAAACTTGTACTAATCAAGTACAAGAACGAGTTAAGAGAAACAAAATACATGGTTATCAATAAATAATCAACAATGAAAATAAAATGATTATGGCCATCAATCCATTATATTATTGAGTTTAGTTACTATTGTTGTACGTGATCATACCAGCGGAAAAGGAATGCAATATATGATAGTTGATATATATTTAAGATACTTATTAATTATGCATGCACCTTATAAAAAGTGGTGTACATAAAAGCTGAAACATTGCATTATATGAAATAATATATATGAAATATTTTACTATTACATGCTTGGAGCAACTAATAAAAATTGATAAAGGTGTATCGATCAGTTTGACTTATTCAAATATCTCTACACTTGCCTACAAACATATAATGAGGAGTACAGTTCAATTAAGAATCATATGCAAAATATAGTCTAGAGCTAGCGAATGGATAAGAACAATAAGGCACGATAGTGATGCTATCTTTCTCGACTTAAATTGCGAAGTAGGTTTCAATATTACAAAGTACTATAATAAGAATTTTTATTTTATTTTGAGTTGAAGCTCCAATCAATTCCCTCCTAAGCCTTACCATAACTAATAGGATGATCTAAATTCCCCACTCCACACCTTCCCCTTCAACAAGTAGAATGAATCTATTCTAATTGTGTCGTTTGTATAAACAACAAAAAGTCCATCAAGGCAAACAATGTCACCAAACCATCACTTGAGCGCATAACCCGTAATCAATTACCTTTATATTAAAAGCCCCACACAATTCCCTCCTAAGCCTTAACCGTCAACAAGCAAAACTACAACATCATAAACACTAACCCTAAAATCAAAACTACAACATCCAACGCTCCTTATACCAATCAAATCAAACCAAATAAACTTAGAACTAAAACTCAAAGTCTACATTTCTCTCCAAAAACACGAATGAAGAATCCTCTACAATATATTGATAGCGAGGTAGATGAGATAAATTAATTGATCAATCATGACTATCAACCACTTTAATGTCAACTATTCACCATTCAAAAGGTTTTCTTTCGCCTCCATACAGAATAAGAAAACAATACAAAAGAAATATTGTAGAAGATTTAAAGGTGAATTGGTTGACCTTTATTTTTCAACTTCGTAGTTAATTAATATACTATATAGTATAAAGAATATATTATTAAAGGAAAGAACAATAATGTATATAGCTCATACAATAATAGTCGATTTTACTTCCACTAATATGAATAGTGTGGGTATAGAAAACAAAAGCAGCTACTGAGTATCTCACAAAATCAGTAACAATTTTGAAAACAACAACAATAATTACTAAACCTTCAAGGTTTTGCATGTGGAAACTATGTGTTTACGCGAAGTGGACCATAAATTTGAATAGCAATGTTCCCTTACAACTTTTACTGTAAAAAGCAATATTTTTTTTTTGCAAAATATTCTCTTCGTACTTCTTTTCCCATAGAATTTGCTGCAACCAAATTGCAAGAACGTTATTATAACTCAGTGATGTTCGTAATAAAATTAAATATTGACAATATTAATATTAACTACACAATTGATTCAAAAACTACGTAACCTCATATTTTCGATGTGAATATAATAACATTTAATATTTCCTTTTTGGATTGTGTAGGTTTTACCTTACGACCTAAAGGACAATACTACAAAAAGGCAGCTAAAGTCGTAACACAAAGAGTACTTTGTAACAGGTAAATAGTATTCATTTTTATATAAGTGTATATGTTTTGCAGTATCTATAATTACTATATGCATTAACATCGATTCCTATAATATACAATTAGAAACTGTAAGCAAAATGTTGTGTAATAAATGCATACAGAATTAAAATGTATGTACTCCCATCTACTTCCATGTAAAATACGAAATATCATCGGTTACTTACCATGAATGTATGCCAAACTTCTTTCTTTTAACATGTTACTTTACTAAAGTTAACAAATTCTAATAAAAAAATTTCTTTTAAATGAAAGGTATGAAACGACCACCACAATACGCCTATATTCTTCCTTTGCCAACAATTTGCAAGTATTGTGGGGCCAAAATCTTTAGAAATGAATCTGTTAATTTCTGCTATAACCAAGATGAAATTTGGTTAGCGCAGAACCACATTCCAGATAAACTACGTTATCTGTTCATGTCTCCAGAAACCATCTCTCAAAATTTCCGAAAGTATATAATTCTATACAATCAGCTATTTGCATTCACTTCTTTTGGAGTTAAGAAAGACAAGGAGCTGGCTCAAAGGAATCGTGGTATATACACTTTCAAGGTTCAAGGACAGGTTTACCATTATATTAATGACATATGTCCCAATGATGAACATCTGAGATACCTTCAGATATACTTTTATGATACTGATATAGAACTCCAACATCGACTACGAGCTTCTGATGACCTTGATCCAAGTGTTATTTATCTATTAATGGAATTAATGGAGTTAAATCCATATGCAAGATTTTTTCGGTCACTTAAGGATTCCCAAATAAGCAAGACAAGTCAAATCATAATTCAATTTGACCACGATCATGATCAGCGTACCCACAACGCTCCTACTGTTTCACAAGTTGCTGCTATTTGGGTTGAAGATGGAGGATTATCAGGACCTCTTCAACGTGATATTATTGTACGTTTGTTTTTGGGCAGAAACCAGCGCATACTTCATTACCAAGGATGTTATGATCCTCTACAATACCCTATTATATTTCCCCATGGAGAAAGCGTATGTTATGATCCTCTACTGTACCCCGGTCGCTTGAATGTTGGACATCGATTTATTCTTCCTTTTTTCATTGGTGGACCACGAGATATGCGGCGTAGGTATCTTGATGCAATGGCCTTAGTTCAGCACTTTGGAAAACCTGATATTTTCTTAACTATGACGTGTAATCCATCATGGCCTAAAATTAAAGATGAATTACTTCCCCACAAAGAAGTGCAGAATAGATCTGATCTTATAGCACGAGTTTTTCATGCAAAGCTAATGGAGTTGAAAACAGATATTGTGAAAAAGAAATTAAATGGGTGGAGCAGCACTGCATATATCTATGTTATTGTATTCTAAAAGCGAGGCTTACCTCATGCTCATTTTCTTATTATCCTAGATTCATCCTCTAAAATTAGATCTCCTGATCAACATGATGACCATGTGCATGCGGAAATACCTAATCAAGTAGATAATCAACATCTTTACGATGTTGTATTGAAGCATATGATGTATGGTCCGTGTGGAAAGGAGAATCCCGGGAATGTATGCATGAAGGATGGAAGGTGTACAAAACATTATTCACGTAGCTTTGCAAACACAACGACAAATAGTCAAAATTCCTATCCCATATACAAGCGTCGCGATGATGGAAAGCAGTTTACTGTCCGAGGGGTAAGAGTTGATAACAAATGGGTAATTCCATATAATCCGTATTTGCTAGCAAAATATGATTGTCATATCAATGTTGAGATTTGCTCGACAATTAAAGGATTCAAGTTTCTATACAAATATGTGTACAAAGGCCACGATCGTGTGTCGTTCGCTATAGGAAGTTCTGCAACAAACAACAATATTGCCGATGAGATTACAACTTTCCAAACAGCTCGATGAATATCATCGCCTGAAGCCGCATGGAGGATCTTTATATTTCCTCTCAACAACATACATCCAAATGTTGTTCCACTGCAAATCCATCTGCCAAATATGCAGACTGTAGTATTCTAGTCGGAATCTAATTTGTAGAGTGTTGTAGATGATTCTAGAAGGAAAAGAACAATGCATACTGAATTCTTTGACTGGAATCGAGTTGACAGCTTTGCACGAACATTATTATATCAAGAATTTCCTCGACATTATACTTGGCATTCAAAAAAGAATGAAAAATTCTGGAACAGACGCGAAGCAGGTGCTGTAAATGGTCGATTAGTTTACGCAAACCCAACAGAGGGTGAACGTTACTACTTGAGTCTCCTACTTGCAAACGTCTGTGGATCTTTATCATTTGATGATTTGCTTACTATCAACTACGTAAAATATAGCTCATTCCAAGAAGCGGAATTTCGCAGAGGTTTACTTGAATCTGATGACTCTATTGATCAATGTTTGCAAGAGGCAGCTCAGATACAAATGTCGTCAGCATTGCGGCGATTATTTGTGACTCTACTTGTGTATTGCAATCCTGAAAATCCCAGCTCACTATGGAATAAATATTATACACAACTTTTTGAAGATTTCAGTCACACATTCCCTTCAAGTGCACAGAAATTCCGCAAAATGACAGTAAAATGTAGTCGCTACCTTGTTAAGTCAACAGGAAAGAGTTTCGAGATCTTCAATTTCAAAGCACACGATTTACTAGAGGATGAAGATGAGCACCAGATGAAAGAAATTGATGAAGAGCTACGTATTCCCATAAGGGAAGAAGAGATAAGTGTTGTTGATTTGTTAAATAAAGAACAAAAAAAGGCTTACAATATTATTTATGATAGAATATTGCATAATAAGCCAGCGGCTTATTTTGTTGATGGCCCCGTTGGTACAGGTAAAACCTTCCTTTACTCAACATTGCTTGCCAATATAAGAGCAAAGGGTTTTATTGCTCTAGCAGTGGCAACTTAAGGGATTGTTACATCAAGCATGGCTAGTGGAAGAACGGCAAATTCTCGTTTCAAAATTCCTCTAGATGTTGGAGATAATCAGATCCCCAACATTTCAATGCAAAGCACACTTGCAAAACTCATTCGCATCTTGCAACTTATAATATGGGATAAAGCCTCAATGGCTAAACGACAGACTATAGAATACTTTGACAAGCTACTACAGGACATTTGTTCATCAAACCGACTATTCGGGGGGAAAACCATTGTATTTGGAGGTGATTTCAGACAGGTATTGCCAGTGATACCAAAAGGAAGTTTACGGGAGGTTATTGACACCAGCTTTGTCATGTCTCCTCTCTAGGAAAAGTTACGAAAAATCCGCTTGACTGAAAATATGAGGGCGATTCACGATATAGCTTTTTGTGATTTCGTATTAAACATCGGTAACGGTTTGCCCCCTTTTGAAGATGGGAAGGATATAACATTTCCTATGTCGTTTGTCATCCCTTACAACAATAACCAGTCATCGATTTCTCTGTTGATTAAAAGTGTGTTTCCTGACGTGTCTAGAAATGATCAAAATGTTATCCTTATGACGAAAAAAGCAATTTTAACTCCTAAGAATGAAATACCGACAAAATCAACTCTATTCTGGTGTTGCAATAACCAGGTGACGTATATGATACAAGAGTTTTGATTCAGGAGTCGATGATTCAGCAGAGCAATACCCTCTTGAATTCCTCAATACTCTAAGCACAGCAGGTCTTCCACCCCATCAACTACTTTTGAAGAAAAGTAGTCCAGTTATTCTTCTACATAATTTGGATCCAAGTTCTGGGTTATGCAATGGTATAAGGTTGATATGTAAGGCGTTCTATCCTAATGTTATTGATGCATAAATTACTATTGGACATCACATAGGTGAACGTGTTTTCATACCACGTATACCACTAGAACCATCAATGGCAGATAAATACCCTTTCAGATTCAAGCGCAAACAATTTCCAGTTAAATTGAGTTTTGCGATGACAATAAACAAGTCTCAGGGACAAACGTTGGATCGAGTTGGCATATATTTACCACAACAAGTATTTTCTCATGGCCAGTTATATGTAGCTCTATCTCGTGCAAAAAAAGGAAGCGATGTTGTAATATCTATAAAGCCAAAAACTTCAACACCCGACAACTGGAGGCAAACAAAAAATATTGTTTGCTATGAAATATTTAAGCAAGCTGCCATTTTGTAGAATAATTATGCAGATACACTTATTTTGTAAATTAAAGAACATGGAATATAGTTTCATACATTTTTTAGATATTATATAATATATTAAGAATCATTATTAACTACACTTATTCCGTACATTTTTTTCCTTACTTCTCCATAACTACTATCTGCTAGAAAATAATGAAGCAAAATTGTATCTTGTATACGTCTAACAATTATGCAAAAACACATGTTTTGTATGGAAGAAAAGAAATTATAGCTTGCATTATTTATTTTTTGTGTACATTTTGTCTACTAAATTAAGAATTGTACTTACGTACGCCTTTATTTATTTTTCGTATTAAGTATTTATATTTGCTATATTTGACATTGTGTACATTTTTACTATTCGATTGAGAAGATAGACTATAGTTCGCATAATTTAGTTTTATGTACATTTTGTGTATTACATTTCCATAAATGATTATAGTTTTGCTGAAAATATTTTTCTCAGGACAAGAAGATTAAGTAAAATAAGCATGGCTCTTCAAAGAATAACACTTGGCGACTTAATAGAGCAGAGCAGAAACTTCACAACTATAGCCACCTTAGTACGCAAACATCCTCCTACAACTTCTCGCAGTGAATTCGCAAAATTGCAGCAACTTATACTTGAAAATAAAGAGGTACGTTTTTACAATATGAAATCATTCACCTACTTGGTATGATAATTTAACGACTTGAAGTTCTTATTAATCAGATGTATTTTTGCATTTTTATTTTCAAAATATACAGATGAAAGTTGTTGTATTTGGAGAAGATATTGAATTGTTTAAGGATATTCTTGTCCAAGGAAGGGAATATGAAATAACAAATCCCACAATCACCCGAATCCCGGAGATGTTTAGAAGAAATAACCAAATTTACCAAATGATAATTAACTCAAGAACACATATAAAAGAAATAGGAGATGCATCTGAAACATCATCATTTCTTGTGCCTCTTACTCCAGTTGCAAATTACATTGGTAGAAATGATCGAATAAGTACTACACTGACCTAATATCACATTAATGTCTAAAAATGTGGAAATTTCTAATTGAAAATACTTCTAACATTTCATTCTCTTTATTGTTCTTTACTAGATATTATTGCTATAGCAATTCATGTGCATCAGAAAGATATGTTCCATAGATGAGATACAAGAATATCTTACCTAGTGCGCAAAATAGAACTGGTGGATTTTGAGTAAGAATTTTTCAAATAAATAATTCTATGTAACTTTCATTATAAGATTGGTTATAACATAAAATTGTGTACAATGATAAATATATTAGGTTGCAACCTATTCAATTATCGCTATGGAACACATTAGTTGACAACGAAGCTGAAGAAGTTGCCCAAATAGTACATTCCCTGCCTATTGTAGAATTTTCACGAGTTAGAGCGTCTCCTTTCAAAGGTATGAAATACAAGATTCAATCTATATATATGTATGTATGTATATTTTTTTCTGTCTTTATTTATCATATAATATTATTTTGCAGGTGGAGTATTTAACACAACTTTCCCTTCTATAATTAAAATAAATCCCAACACTCCTGCTGCACAATTGCTTCGTGACTAGTAAATTATTCTACAAACTACTTGCAAATTACATACATATAAAAAACAAACAGATAATTATTATTTTAAATTGTAGGGGTGCAAACCATGCAAACGACATTGCTAATACACTAAGAAGATTCGTAACGGATCCAGGACAAAGTTCCCGACATATTGATTTGTCGATCCCAATTAATCTTATTCAAGAACAAAAGGTTTGTGAGAACTATAATAAATTACACCTATATCAATAACCTAATAAAATAATAATTTGTTTATACTAAACAAAAATTGTCACACCAGTCAGACACGTCTGTGTGGATTGCAGGAAGAGTTACTAACATTACCAACAAGAATAGCGTCATATATACTGCTTGCAGCGTCTGTAATAGGAGAAGTGATGCTGCAAGAGATACTACTTTCACATGCACGTCTACTACAAGGCCACGTGTTGGAACATCTGAACCTCGGTTAGAAATCTAACGAACCCATAACATTAATACTATATATTTCACTTACAAATTTTCATAAAGTATTAACAACATTTGTAATTCAATATTAGGTGTGTTTTACATCTTGATTTTGAAGATGCTAGTGGAAGCATACCAATTACCCTCTTTGGCCATCTTGTTGAACAAGTTCTACGTGCAGATGCTCACAAAATGGCTACACTATCTTTACAGGTATTACTAACTTGAATTCTGTAATTATATAAAATGGTTAATATAAAGTTTAACATCAAAGTATTTTTTTAGGATCAAAGGTCTTTTATTGATAATCGCATAAGATAACTCCATGACAAGACCTTTAGAATTGAATTGACTATATACACACTTGGAGAAGATTCTCAGCAACAACGTTGGAAAGCTAAGCACATTGTGAGTGTTAAATCTTGATTTAGAACTGTATGACATACACTAGCCGTCATTGTCTATAAATAAATTTATGTTGTTGTAGAATATGTTCAATTTCATCAAATTACTACCCTTGTAAGATTTGTTTTTTCTTATCTTAAAGCATGTTAACATGTACCTAACAACATGAATACTAACTTTGTTTAAAAAAAGCCTTTCTTTTAAAAAAAATGTACCTCTATCATATGAAATGTTTTTTCCCCTCTAAGAATCATCTCCTAATATGATACCACTATACAATATTCTCTTAAATATTGTAAGCAAATATTTATGAAGTTATTTTTTCTTTAACTAATATTTCTTAATATTAAATGTCCTTGCATACACGACGATAAATTACGTACATGACATATTTACTTTTACAAACCACATGTAATCATGATAATATAATATCTGTTTATTTGACATGTACTTTTAAAGACGTCTACCTTCAGACACGTAACCTAAATGCATTCACATCATATACATGTATAATAATCCTATCGTTATGCTACATTTCTTTATACTCTGTAATCATATAATCATGAGATTCTTTTTTCCTTAAATTATCTCTTTATAAATAGTATACATATAGATTTTCAAATATGACCTGCCATAAAAAAAAAAACTATTATCTACATGACATATATACTGTTACAAAACACACGTAATCCTATTGATATAATATCTACTTATTTGACACGTATTTTATAATGCACCAACCTTTAGACACGTATATGAAATGCATACTTATCATGTATACATTTAATAGTTCTATAACTTCTCTGCAAATATGCATGGAAATATTTCTTAATTATCTTCACACTTTATCTGATAACTCAATACATATTTTTACAATATACACTTACTAACCCTCAATGGAAGAACCGCGTCGAGTAATAGAAGTAAACATCAAAATAATATTGTATGATATGTTAACACAATTAGGATTGCCAAAAGCAGAGTATGGAATTCATGCGGTAACAGATGATGAGATGAGAGCATATATCAATATACATGATATTCCTAATACCTCAAGTGATGTGAGGTTTATTGGAACACCTGCTACTCGACTTGGTGCCTCACAACAAAATGCTGCTAGACAGGCAATCAAATTTCTCCAACAAATATACAACATCGACGTTGGAGATTACAATTACTACCAACTAAAACTAGAAGAGCAAAATAATGAGCAACTACTGCAGCAAATATCAACTAACTTGAGTAAATTAACATTGTAAATATGTTTAGAAATGTCTGTTTTATTATACTATGTTATTCAATTTCATATGTATATCTCTATGTTTTCTTTTAATATATTGTAAATTATTGCACGCAAAATAAAAAAATTCCGAATACTTTATATGATATATAATAGTAAAATTTTATATTCAACCCATAAATAACCATTATACATCCATAATAAGTCATGTTGGCACGCGGTGGTCCAACTAGTAAAAAGCGGTCAATAAAATTAAGTGGAAAAAAGTGAAGTTAATATAAAATAATTCAGACATGAGACATCATTAAACTTTAAAAATGACGTACTTTCCATTCGTGGTTCTTTCACTTTAGGAGCCAAACCCACCCTCTACAACAGCAGCAGCAACAACAAGGTATTAAAAAATTAGGCATTTAGTTTTCTCTTAAATTTTAAATTTTTATAGATTTTTTCGTTGTACATGTGAGCTGCTTTTGTGATATGTCTGCCTTGTTTGCGGGGTTCTTGTACATTTATTCTCATGTTGATTCATGATGTTGACGGTTGTGATTTCTGGGTCCTAAAGTTACAACCTTTTTAATCTGTGGGAAGTGGGTTTGTTAGTTTTTTATGGTATATGGTGCAAATTGTTTGTTTTGTGGTAAAATTTTGGCAATTGGAGCTTGAAAGGCGAAGTTCGAGTTTTTTCTTGCTCGAAAGTTATTTGGGGAGTTGAGTTTTGGAGGAAGAATATGGGAGAATATGGTGGTTTTGCTGGTAGTCATGATTATGAGATTATCTTGTGGGTGTGAATGCATGTATGATAGCAAAATAATGTGAAGTGGTAAAGTTCAAATGTTGAATGAAGAAGAACTTAATAATGCGAAGTGTTAACGTTCAAAATAATGTGAGTTCTAGATGATCCGGAGTCTTATCGTCGCCTTGTGGGAACGCTTGATGTATCTGTCCTTCACTCGCCCTTGCATATGCGGTTCATCTATTGGCCCAATTTATGCATTCTCCAAGACGTGATCATTGGGATGCTGCGTTGCGTGTGTTCGGTACTTGAAGGGCTTTCCGGGTCAAGGCATTTTACTTAGGGCCGATTGTGATCTCACACTCTCCGGTTGGTGTCACTAAGATTTGGCAGCTTCCCCTTGACTCGTCGTTGTCTTACGGGTTGGCTCGTCTTCCTTGGTGGTTCTCCTGTGTCGCTTTGTACAGTATGGCTGCTGTTACTTCGGAGTTGAAGTGGCTAAAATCACTTCTTCTTAGCTTGGGAGTGGGTCATACTCAATCCATCCATTTATTTTGTGACAATTAATCGGCTCTTCACATAGCTCAAAACCCGTGTTCTATGAGCGCACAAAGCATATTGAGGTCGACTATCATTATGTCCGTGATGCTATTCAAGATGGTACCATTGTCACTAGTCATGTTCCCACACAACATACATTTTTACTAAAGCATTGGGCAAACGTCGGTTCTTATACTTACTTTGCAAGTTGGGCGTTTATAACCTTCACGCTCCAATTTGAGTAGGGGTAATACTCCTCGGGTTATATAGCTAGGGTTAGGTTAATATTGTGCATATTTGTATCATTAGTTTCCCAAGCCCATGGTACTCTTGGTGTATATATACCCTTGTTTGTACATTAATCAAGATATGAAATACATATTTTACCCTAAACTTAGCAGAACTGGATTTAGCTTATTGTTGTTTTGCATACTGTGAGAACGTTAATAAGCATGCTGAGTTTTGACTTTATTGCTGCAAATGGGAGATAATGAAGGAATTATAATTTTGCTGAGGATAAAGTTTGATTGGGGAGGTTGAAGCTGGAAAGCGCCGAGAGAGTTATCCTACTAGTATCAACTGGTCAGGGGTACTGTTGTGTTATTTTTTGAACTATCTAGACCTTATTGAGTAGGACACCTTCGAAATTTGGGGAATGCTGAAACTGTAAGCACCCAATATGTTTTGGTAAGGCAGGTATGGTATAGTTCACCAAAATATTTTTGATTTGGTGTGAGGAACTTGGCAAACTGGTATCTGAAAAATGGAACTGCCCAATCTTATGTTACTCACTCAACTTGTAGATACTATTTGTATGAGTACTCACTGTTCCACTGCAATATTTTTTGCATGTTTGATAAATAATCTTCTGATGATGTTTTAGTTGTTAAGATTTCAGATTTGTTCTCTGGGCACCTTAAACTAATCGTCAAGGCTGGAAGCAAGAGGTTTTGACGCTGCAATTTTTTAAGAGTTAAAGTGGGAAACATATATGCCTATAGACAATACTTAGGTAATGATCTTAACAGTGACTAGGGTAGTACCTTAATCTTTACCACTCAGCCAAGGTTTTGTTGGCAAGTAGACAGTAGTATTGCCAACTTATATACTAAATAGTAATATGATAGATGTTTGAACTTTGAGGCGGTTAAAGCCTATGGAAGCTTTTTAATTTGTGCGCAGCTCTATGGTTTTAGTGGGAAACTGGGAAACATTGATATTTAATCCATAAACCTCAAGGTATACAGTAGTGTTGCTTTAGTTGTTTATAGTTTCCATTGAAAAGTTAAAGGACCTGAGAACTTTCGGAGGATTTAGTGCTGTAGGTTTTTTCTGTGCTATTCTTTACTTTTTGCTGCTTTACTTAAAATCTTGAAGAACCTTCGCAGAAGATAACTGCTTCACAATATGTATGAAAAGGCGAAAATAAATGGAAGGAGAGAAAAAAAAAAGTCTCTTCCTGTATTATACTTCTTTTACTACAAAACATTTATGGTTTATTTATGGTTTCTGGTCTTGTTTACTTAACCATAGAAGGAAAAAAAAGTCAACCGATATTACGGACAGTACCAAGACTACTTACATGCTGAGGTGACTTGTTTGCAACATCATTTGGCTTTTTTAACCTGTGAGATAAGATTTGGTGATCTTGAAAACTGCTGAGGATCTGTTGCTTGTTCGTATGGATTTCCATTAAAATTTATCTGTTTATGGGGAAATCAAGCTTTCAATTGCATTTATTGACATGTGATCATAGTAATGCTATTGTGCATCTTATGTTTCTTTGCTTTAGCTTAAGTTGATTTCGTAGAATAATTGCCAGGTGAAGAATTTACGCCTGATGAATTTATTGAGTATATTGATGTTATGACTGAGACTGAAGCCTCAAGCAGCCAAGGATGGGGATTGTCACTCTCATTGCCATCTTCAGAGGATGTTGCAAGTGTGGCAGCTGCTGCAACTGCAATAAGTTCACCATGACCATCTGTAGTGTTCTCTTCAAATGATGATGGGAATCATTTTTCATTAAAGAGAATACAGAAACAGGTGTCAAAGGTGCTACGAGGCTTGTCAAAATCTCCTGACATAAGAATTCTCACTTACAATTCAGAAGTGTTAACTAAACAAAAGTGTCAGTGGGCCAGCTTTCAATTACAATCTTTGGTATGATATTTCTTCTACATTTCTGGTTGCAAGTCGATGTCACTTTGTTTACTTTGCTATTTCATTCACATGAGGGGCATAGCACATAGCTTACAATGTGACTTGATTTTCATATAGTAAGTTGTTTTCTTGTTTGGTTTGGGCCTTTTGGAAAATAAGTTCCTGTGACTATACTGCATTTTTCTTTCTCAAACTTGTTGATTTATGTGCATTTCCATCAATTGTGATGCTTGTATTTCCCTATTCTTTGCTTTCTTTGTAAATGACTTCAGCAATATCATTTTGAATGCGCTTGTGATACCTGAACTTGACTTTAGGTATTAACAAGATATCTATCAAAAGGTTTTTTTTATAGTAAATTCCTTTTAACCTATCTTTTTATGTTTAATTACAGGATCATCGATCTTTTATAGAGCCATCAAAGCTTAGAGCATGGTAGTTGTTGGACTTCCTCCTAGTTTTGATATCCAGGCACTAAAAAAAGACTTCTTTCTTGGAAGTCTGAAGGTTCAGGAAAATTTCAATTACTTTATGTGGCTGTGGCCATTCTCTTGTGGAGCTTAACTTTGAACCCCAGGTGCAGACATGTGAAATGTTTGGTGGTCGGGCATTTTCCTGTTGGGCTTAATCTTCTGGTCCCAGGTTCTATTTGTTTATCCTCCAGAGACGCAGTTGCCACTGAAATACAGGGATCTTTAATCATTTTGCTTCCCTGGTGGTGTTGAGGTTGGTCCTGCAAATTTGTTGTTGGTCTATGCAATATCTGTATTTTTTTCCCGAAGAAAGTTTCCATCTTTTGGTGCACTTGACTAATCAAAGTATCACACTAAGTGCCAGGATTACTCCTCCTTATTGCTAGGGAACAGAGATCCTGGGGGGTTGGAGTTTACTGAAAACTTAACCTCCTCAATCCAGTGAAATCAATTTTGTTCTTTCAGTTAATGATTTAAATGTAGTTCTGCTATTGTTAGATTTGTTTAATAAGTATTATCATCATAAGTATCTTCTGACAGTTAAAACTCAAAATGTGCTCAAAGTTTGGTCTAGGATTGTTTGAAATTCTGTAGTAATATTCTGTGGGAGAAATCCTCAGCATAAAGAATCAACAGGAAATCTAAAATGACTATATTACTTAAGGAATCAACAGTAAATCTGAGCCATATAACTAGTGTGTGTTCACTTCAGCATAATTCAGAAAAATTTCAAGTTAGTTCCAATAAGTTCAATTTACAACTCAGTATGTTCCAGTAGGTTCTAAGAAGTTAAGGTAGTTCAGATAAGTGAAGATAGAGTAGTAGTGTAGTACACCCTTAGTTCCAGCTTTTGAAATTTTAAGCTCCCTATGGTTGCTGGAGTAAACATCTTCAAGAGATTAACACAATTCACGGCTACTAGATTGTGTTACTACTCTTACAAAGTCACTTATGCTTTTTGTTTGACCAGAATGGATCCTTATCTGTGTTTAACAGTTTAGTAGTCATGACATATGTTATTATAAACCATTAATGTATGTAGGTTGAAAAATATTTTGTGGATAAGTCAATCACGTATTCATAGAATTCAAGTTTGATAGGTAATTACGGGTTATGGGTCAGTGAAAAAGGAGGGAGCCTGCTCTTTTGATGTTAATCATCCTGAAGTATGTGCACATTAAGGTCCTATAAGTGGTGCTCTTTTAGTTAGAACTTGTTGCTTGTACCAAAGTCAATATTGAAAAGGCCAGTTTGTTACTTTCTTGTGTATCTGAGCTGGTTGACCTAAAACCCTTTGAAGGAGATTTGGTATTAGATCTGTTTTCCTGATGCCTTCATGTCTATGTTTCTGTTGAAGCTTTCTAGAAATCCTGGCTATTCTTAGCATGATATTGGGGAATCTCGTTGCTATTACTCAAACGAGCATGAAACGTACGCTTGCATATTCATCCATAGGTCAAATTGGATATGTGATATTGACAAATTTGCCTAAAGGAAAAGCAAGAAAGGAATTTCCCTCTGTTGCAGTTGATGGACTTTGAGATTTTTCTCTTGCAAGTTGCAGTTGTCAAAATATGAAAGTCCATCTGTCATGTTTGATGTTAAAAAATTCAGTCTTTTGTTTGTCTCCATTTTTTGTAAGATCACGAATGGAATATATCTGTCGACTTTCGTACTCTTTCCTCCTATTCTTCTTCCCTATATCTGTGTCTTTATGCTCAGTCTTCATATGTTTTTTTCCTTAGAAGAGTCTTCTCATGATTTTTGAATGTGCATACAGGTTCATGCGGTTGAGAAAAGTTCTTCAATGAGCAAGTTAATTGAAATTCTTCTTGGACAGGTACAATGTCATCTTACTGATTTCATCATGATGTGTAAATCTCAAGTCTCTGTTATGGTGAAATATGAAAGTTCTCTTTCAAAAACCTAATCAGAACCAAGCTTTATATGAGCATTGAGAACCAGATCTTTCAATTGATAATGGCAGTGCCTTAGTCAATAGTAACCTTCTTATTTCCTCCCTCCTTGAGCTGTCTGGCCATTTTTAGTGGTGATGGTGCATTTTGTCATATAATTTATTTTCCAAATTGTATTACTTCTAGTCTGTGTGACCTGCAGTGGACATTTCATCCAAAGTTTCTCTATCTTGCAAGTTCTCAAGTTCAAAGGGTCAATCAACTAATATGGCTGTTGGGCATACTCTTTTTTTTTCTTCTTTTTGCTTTAGTTGGCTCTGTGCAGTCTAAAACTGTTTCCATTTTATCTTAATGGAGATGAGGTAGGGTGGGAGTGGGAAGCAAAAGAGTAAGAAGATGTGATGGAAGGGGAAATTGATGGGGCTTCCTCACCAGAAAGAGACTGAATGAAAAGTGTAGGAAGGCGTAAAAGAGAGTGGTGGAGGGAAGTGGCTACCTGCCAGGAGAATTGCTGTATTATACTGCTTAGGGTGGAGAACTGCTGGAAAGGAGCTGAACCGTTGTAATGTTTGGGTTTAACACAAAACTATCATCAATGAAGGCCATTGTAAAGTTTGGTTATTATTCAGCATTGCTATCAATAAAAGCAATCTAAGCATACTGTCCTTGTGGTTCTTGTTATTTTTCTCCTTTCTATATGTTTTTATTGCCATTCAAGTTCATTAATGCCGTTGTGGAAATTTTGACCACTTCAAGTGTAACATAAGAGGGTAAATAGGTTAATTTTTCTCTAAGCTTGCATTTATGCGAGTGAAGAGCGCTGTTGGAGTGCTTTACTACACTGCTTTTACACTTTGACACCCCCGCTCCTCTGTTGCGTTTGCCAGGTATGTTGTGGGGGAGGGAGCGGGTAGTGTTCGACGGATTTTAAGCCTTTTGTTATTTTTATTGGATCCTAGGGTTCGAGAGAAGTATTTTGGCTTTTGTTTCTGAAATCTTTTTTAACATATTTACTTTTCTATGCAGGAAATCTGAAACATAGCCAGCTGTCCTTTGTATTTCGCTTGCAGCAGGTAGTTTGCTGAATCCCACAAATCCTTTCTACTGCCGGTCATTTTGCCTTTTAGATTTATATTTGATGCTATATGTTATGCCTACATTTTTGGGCTCTTTTTGGTTTTTTTTGGGGTATCACTTCCAATGCAAACATTCATTATGAAGTCTTTTCATACACACGTATGAAAGGAAAATCACGTTAAGTGCGAAAATGAGTAGAAGGGGGATAGGAAGTGGCTCTAAATCTTGGATTTGGTCATGGAAAAGCTTTGAGGGGGATGTGGATGGTTTGTGGTTGCCGTGGCCTAATATCACTGTGTGGAAGCTAAAATGTCCTTACAATGTGGTTGTGATCTGGTTGAGTATCTCATAGAAAGATTGCGTAAACAATGGCACTTGCTCATTTTAAATTCTTAGCGAGTAAATTGTTCTTGCTTACCATTGCATAAACCATGAACCTTTAAGGTTTTGGTGTAAGAGAGCCAGTCAGTCTGTTCTGAGGGGGAAAAAAAATCAGAGTAGAGAGCTAGACATTTGTTCATCTAATATGATGGTCATGGTTTTAGAAAGGGCTACATTGATGGGTTTTGGAATTATATTTTCTTTTTAGGTAACAATTATGTGGACTTAGTCTTCAAACTTTAATGCTATATTCTCATTCCTTTCCAAGCAATTATTTCCTTATTTACAGAAAATCAATTACTGTTGATGTACTTGTGTCCATTTCAGAAATGTGCATATTTGTATGCTATTCGGTCCCCATATACCTTAAAGACCATGTTCATTGCTTAATTGATATACTTAATAATTTTCTTTTTGCTATAATCTAAGAGAACTTATTAATAAAATGGGCAATGATATAAACATTCCTTCAGGCTGCATATATGCATTAAATACATTCCTAAAATGTAGTTTGTGAATTCATGAAAAAATTCTCCTGTAAACTGGTGTAACTAATGTTTATATTTCTTAAACTTCTCTCTTTAAAATGTCATTTTTCATAAAAAAAATTATTGTCTTTTGGTATATTTATTTAAACTGGTTAGCTTCTTACACATATTATGTTTCCCAGTTTGCTGATAGTACAACTCTTTATGGATGTTATAATTTGATGGAAGAACTTGTGTACAGACCTTCACGGTTAATTTCTAAAATTTCTGACAGCCAACATGTTAGCTCATGTTTGGGACGGTATATATTTACAACAAAACGCTGTTATTGCATACTTCAACTTGCATTTTGGTGTACTGAAAAGGTAGGCTTTTTGTGTAATCTCAAATCTGGTTTGAGTTCTGAATTTTGTTGTGTGCAGTCATTGAAATTTTTCCTTTTGTACGGACTTTTTGATTGACTTAACCTACTACAGGAATACCTTTAAGGGCTTAAGGCCCTGAGCTTAGTGTTGTGGCAAAATATTTCTTAGTTCCCTCATAACTTCATATTTGGATAGGAGTATCTTATATCGTAGTGGGTACGAGGTTGGCAATATTTCTTTGTTCCCTCATAACTTTATATTTGGATAGGAGTATATTTTATCTTAGTGGGTACGAGCTTGTTCTTTATTTTATAGAGGTGAGAAAAAGTGCTTTTTGGCTTGATAGTTCCGGTAATGGATATTGAATGCTCTAATATTATCAATTTTCATTCATAGTGACTTGATTTATCAGCTAAATCTTCAGACTGGGTTGGCTTGATGAATAGATTAATTCTTTATTGTGTAGAAAGTTCTGTTCCCTACATTGAACAGATTTAGCCTTGCTGGTGTTAGAATCTTTTTTGCTTTGTTATTGATGGATGAATGATTTCCTTTTTATGCCCTCTTTTGTTACTTGGGATTTGCTACCCTAGCAGAATCGAAGATGCACTTGGAGAAGGATATACTATAGTACTAGTAGCAGGGTAGCACTATAATATTGGACATATTATTGTTTTTTTTATTTATGAGTTTTTTGGTATTGAAATTTCCACAATCACTTTCATTTTGCTGGAAAGAAACTGAAGGAACAATGGGTCTAGGCCAATAACCTTTAGTATTTCTCACGGTATCCTTTGAGGCATCAAATGTTGCCTGCTGATTGTTGTTTTATTTCTTATTTTTCATATGATTTTCTTTATATACTCTTCCTTTTTCTGTATTAACTTTATTCTTACACGTTCTTCAATGGAGCTTTAATTCTGAAGCACGTATTTTCAATGATGATAACACTGTTATAAGCAAGCCAACCCTGGAAAAGTCTATACCAGGTGCTGTTTGGCCACTACTATGGTACCCACAGTTTGAGATTTCTGAGCCTTCCTGGTATATGATCGCCTTTTATCTCAAAAACTATTGTCCTCAGGTTTGGTAAGGTTTTTGTTTTAATCCCTGCACATCTACTTTGTATTTGAGTTGAGATGTACACTCATGCCTCACATGGGTGTCACAAATGTTGCAGAAAACCTCTTTGTTCTTGTTTTTGTCAACTTATCTGGCACAAGGCTCAATGTATCTCTTTAAAAGTGCCTCAATGAGCAAGGAGTGCTCTTTTTGTTTTTATAAAATAAATCTTCAGATTATACCAAAATAATATCAGACTGGTCATAGTTGATATCACCTTAAAAGCTTTTTTTCTTCTCTTTATCATCTTGTACCTCATCTTGAAGGATGTTATAGACTAGCTCTAAAAAAGTGAGGGTTGGGTGATGGGGCTGTTTAGACTCCAACTCCAAGAAAGCATCATTGTTCCATGTCTTTATGAATTATAATAGAGCTATGCAAAAGCTGGCTAATCTCCTCATACTAACTTTTTTCTTTTATATTTCACCTTTCATCCTCTCTGCATTTTATCTCTCTTCCATTGTACTAACACAAAGGTGCATTTTCTCTCTCTTCCTTTGCAAATTATTTGTGAATATTACAAGGTAGATTTTCCACCAAGTGGTACTAGCATTACTTATCTTCTACTAGAGTATTTGCATCCTTGGAGTTTCATAGACCTAGTGAAAAGCCCTGGATGTTTTTGGCTCACCGCTTGATCAAAGATTGTGTAGGACAAATCTTGAGAGGGTCGAGGTATTGAAATTATTTTAGTTTCTGTTAATATTTTGTGTTTCTGTTAATATTTTATGCTTCACTTCTTACAAAAGTGTATGATACTTTTCTACCATGGCCTTTATACCTAATTGGGAATATTGCTTTTACGGTTATGTAATTAAGGATCTTGATTGGGTGTTAGTCATTCCTAATTGGAATGGTAACTGTAACAAATTTAGTTTCTGAAAATGATCACCCCTTTTTAAGGTATTTAATGCGTTTATAGCTGAGGAAGAGGCTACATCTCTATCGGTAGTCAATTTCATGCATATGTGGTTATCTTAGGCTTGACAGTGTAAGTTTCTTCCAATCTGATGAAGTGATTTCTCTAATTTATCTCATCATTCCTTTGTTTTTATTTATACATATTTTAAGAATTATAACCAATTAACCACAAGCTACAGAAGACTGGCTTAAATTCTGATTTTTTTTTGTCTGTTTATTTATGCTTATATGAAATTACCCCAAGTATCAGTTTTTTGTTGTCTCTATCCCTCTCTCATCCCTGCCATTTAGTTGGTCAATAATGGTACAACGATGTTGAGAAAAGCCTTCATACAGCTCAAAGTCATCAATGATATATTGGCTGAATGGCTGGTGGAGGCATACTGTGCATATAGTAGATTTAATACTTATCTCCCGTTCTTACATGAATACTTAATTGCTGTATTTTTGGGGTAATGATTGAACTTTTTCAATTTGCAGCTCTTGACATTGTTTACAGGATCCCTGCTAGAGAAACAGATCGTTTTCATTTGCTCTAATTTGGTATGTATGATTTTATTGAATTGTTGTCCTCTTTCTTAGTTGTTAAGGTTTTACTGTGCATCACTGAGAAGACTATTTTGCTTGAGATGCTAAGGCTTGTGCATTTATCCACCATGTTTTATCCAGATTTAGACGTGTTGACCATAAATCCCTTGGTTTAAAGAATCACATTTTCTAGCCTTATATGACTCCACGTTTAAGAAAGGCTACTCGTGAAGAACAAGAAATCAACCATGGGATTAGGATCATCCCTGTGCAACTTTGACCTTCAAACAAGAGCTATAGGATAGGGCCAATGCTGTGTCCTGTTGGAACCTCCCTTTTGTTATTTCAGATTTTAGCCCTAATGGGTGGATCTATTGATAATGATGGGTACATCCTTCAGGTGGGAAATTGAGATGATTGCCATTAGTGTGCTTCTTGATTTTCGTTTGGAAGATGTGGCTGGAAAACTGGTCTCATTTGCTGTCAGGGTTATTATTTATGAGAGCCTTGATCAACCTATGATATTTAACTGAACTTAGAGCAAACATTTTTTGCAATCAATAAATTTTTGAACTGAAAAGGGTCAACTCTATGCAGATATCGCTTGTAGTTGAATATGATCATAGTTGCTTTATGTCTTCTTCAGGCTGCTTACCTTATTAACATTAACTTTCCATTCTTTTGATTGCTTTCATCCAACTGATAATCATACTTTACAAGACGTACTTGCTCAGGCAAAGAAATTTCTATAATATTCTTTTTGATTCTTTGATTTCTTAAGCCTTTATGACGCATGTATAGGAATTTGGTATGTGATAAAAAACTAAAAGAGCACCCCATAAACGAAACCCCTTTTTTAGTTACAGTTGTTGTGTTTGCTGTTTTTAGTGTCAACTTACCCTTGTGAAGTTCTCCCTCCTCTTGATATTACATGTCTATCTCTTCTGAGTTATTCTGAAAAAGTGCTCAATTTGGTTCATTAGATCCTCTTGATTTTCTCATATATAATTTTGTATTTTCCTATTCCTACAAAATAAGCAAAATATACTACTTAATACTTTTTCTTAAATACTTCTAGCAGATTAGAAAATTTGTTGGTAGGATTTTAAATTTGTTATGTGTTTCATAATATTTAAGGCATTAGTAGTCTAAGTCCTATAATTAAACAAGCTCCTAGTATTCGTTATCCTTCTGAGTTACTGCAGAAAATATATAAATTTTGTATTATCCCAAATTTAAGAGCAATTTTTTTGGCGATCGCACTCATCTTTTTTTCAGTTTTCACCAATTCTCATAAATGACTCAACACCACAGGAAAGAACAAAAATTTAAAATTATAGGTCACTATTGTAGCAAATTAGCTTGATACTTTTAAATAGAGATTAGAGAATGAGCAACACATAGCTATGTAAATCTAGCTTAGTTCAAAGTCAGGATTTAATGATTACCTCTCAGTTATGTGGCCATGGGAAATTTTCTTCCACTAATAAGCAAGTGAATGGTTTTATTTTGATGGATCTTGAGATTTATGTGCTTGCATTTGCGTCCATTTTAGGTTGCTATTTACCTCTGTGGAACTTTTTTCCCTTTTGTAGGGAATTTTGTCAGCCTCAGTTCTTTCCCTTGTTCCTTTAATGCATCCCTATCAGTGGCAAAGCTTATTAATTCCGGTACTTACTCTTCTCTGTGATTTTTTTTTTCAACAGCATTATCTTCCAAGCATCTTATATTGATAATTTGCTCATATATCGCCAGATTTTGGTAATGGTATTCTTGCTTTTCTTGATGCACCTGTGCCATATATTTTAAGTATTGTTTTTGATGGCCATATATTATGTTTGTTTTGTAATGATGCGTGAATTTATTTCTTTCCCTAGTTTCTGAAATGTTTGCTTTGGTTTGGCAATTTAGTGAACTATCCTATTGCTCACAATTAATAATTAATTATGCATTGATACTTCAAGCAACTGTCTTCCTGAGAGGAAGTGGATCTATTTTTGTCTCTTTTGGCTGGTTTGCAGTTGGTATTGTACTCTGAGAAGTGTGAGTTGCTTATATTAAATTTTGTGGAATTTTGTAAATAATTTCTTGGGAGTTTGGACTAGAATGATGAGAAATTTGTGATACTCTCTTTACAAGCTACTATTTCTACCATGTGCAAGTTTGGTGACAGGATTAGCTGTGCAAAATTTTTGGAGATGTTTTCCTGTAGAGTGGATAAAACTACGGCTCCTCTTCTGATGTGATATTGTTACATCATTTTTAATAAATTTTGGATGAGCCATGGGTCACCCTACTATGCTAAACTTGTTGGAGAAAGCTATTTGAGAAAAGGGTGACCCATGTATGAATATATATCTTGTTCCATTACTTTCCTGTATTCCAGCTAGTAGTGATTTTAATCTTATGCTTTTAGGAAAGTCAGAGGAGGGAACCTGTATTTGCTGAAACGTTTTTATACCGTTTTTTCTAATTTCAATCTTTCAAATGATCTCTACTGCAGTCTGTAGCTGCCAAAGGTTTCATGGAAGTATTAAAGAATTACTTAGATTCTCTTTGCTCTAATCTCCACTGTCGCATAATAAATAATGTGCAGTCCCATGAAGATAAGGTATTCCTGTGATTTATGTTGAATATCAGATTTTTTTTGTTGCCAATCAATTGAGTGAATATGCACCATTGTGGACCTGTAGTAAACATGCACATGTGGTTTAAAGTTGTCTATATTCATTGTCAAGTTAGTCAATGATAAATCTACAAGCATCATGATTAATGATCTATGTTTTGTGAATACTTTAACCTGGGTAAAATGAAGCTAACATTAACTTGGTCACACTGATCTTGCTATGCCCCCCCCCCCCCCCCCCCCCCCCCCCCCCCCCCAAGTTCAACCCTGCTAGCTTTGGAGGGCACCTATCCAATTTATCACTGAAGAATGTATGATTTACTGACTGTCTTCTTAAATTTTTATTATTAAAGTTGCTTTTAACCTTCACTGTTCTATCCCATAGAAAAACTTGCGAGCTAGTTATAAATTTGAGTGAAATATATTTTTGACTTTGGGGTGATTATGAACGAATTCTGATGTATGTTCTTGTTTGTGGGAAGAACAGCCTTCAGTAAGAGTAGTGTAAGACCATATAATGCAGTTTTGTAAGTGAAGATTTGATGGTGTGTTATATAGACTTAAGAATATGAAAAAACCAATAATGGTCATGATGTGAGGCTAGGGCTGTGTTGAGCTCCAATACAATATGACATGTTCTTCTCTTATACAAATGACTTACTCGTCCATTACCTACCTGTATATGCTACGGGAAAAATGTATCTAGAGCTACTGGATACACTATGATGCATGTAATTAATAAGACCCTGAATTTGAATGTAGCTGAACCTAAGCCTTCCTTTAGTTCACACATTGTAAATCATGTTCCACATGACCATGTTTACTACATAATGGATAAAGGTGTTGGTATATTGTTCTCCAACTTATAGAGCTGAACTTCATGTGGGATAGAAATGATGATTGGATAATTTTCTACATGTGGAAATAATATGCCCTTCATTGCTTGAACTCATAGTTCTTCTGTACTCATTAACCTTATTGGTGTTAAAACACTTGTATCTTTATTTCCCGCTCTCTTAGCCACCCCTTTTTACTTGATTTTGAGTAATTATATTTTGTTAACATTTTCATGTTATTTTCTTCAGGTATCTCTGCTTTTAAAGGAAAGCTTCATTGTCTCATTTCCTAGTCGTGATCGAGCTTTTATGAAGGTGTGCTCCTCATGCTTTCAAGTATATGATGCTTTAGTCAGATGTACTGTGGTTTCTATTTGAGTTGTATTCATACATAGCATAATCCAAGCAAACCCACTTAAATCTTTACTGAACTATGTCCGGCCATCATATTAGCAAATAAACGTATTCCTGAGCTTATTGCGCGAAAACAATGAGGAATTAGCTCGAGTACTAAAAAGTGTGCTAACGGCAGTGGGACTTCTGCAGGTAGTGAGATGCTTAAAAAAGGATTTCTAAGCCCAGCCACTTAGGCAGGGAGAAATCCAACTCCAGTTAGACCCAGCCTAAAAGGTGGTGAGCGACCTTGGTACATATAATTGTTTCTCTGGAAGACTTGTAGATTTATTTCTTAATCATTCATTCTATGACATGCATGTATTCTCCTGTGCCCATACCCTTCATACCAAGAAAACTGCTACCTTATATTCCTTGATAAATTGGAGTAAAGCCCCTAGTTTTTAAAATTCTGAAGCCACAAGTAAAATAATTGAAAAAATAAATACTCATTTTTTTCTAGGGTCGGAAATAAGGACAAATTCTTAGGGATGGAGAGAGTATATAAATCAATCATATAGTTTTTTGTTTTTAAGGCTAAAAATTATATTAATTATTACAAATGAACAATTAAGGTTAGATTATTTTTGGATAAAACCTCAAGGATGGTATTACTTTCAAGGTTGGTCTACCCAAAACCTAGAAATATAGAATACCAAGCTAGTAGATAAAATATGAGATGAACAAAAACCTCAAGCCTATCCAAGTTACTGATTTTTCTGGGCCACTCTGCCTTAATATTCTCACAAATGCTAACTAGTCTTACCACTCTAGAGGTTCATGCTGGGTCTCCCGAAAATGTTACATCAATGCAGTGACAATTTAGAGAACACAATTTCTTTTGTAGCTGGATCTTTGAAATCTTTTTGCTGGGAACCAACTTGCAACCATTGTTTCTTTCCTGTCCAATATTGACCATCAAAACCGCAAGATAAGAAAACATAGCTTCTTGTCTCAGATTATTGTCTGCATAATCACTGACCATAATATTAAGTCGTCAATGGGATATCCTTGACGTAGAATTTTAACTTACCATTAATATATTACTAGGAGGTCACTGATTTGCAGTTTTTGTATTTTATGTGCAGCTGTTTGTCACCACCCATATGTTCCTTTGTACGTACAGATCTTGTTCTGTCTATTTATCAGGAGGATTGAGGTTACTGCTGAAAGTTGGCAACATTTACATTACTCGGCTGTCGGAAATTTCTGTACTCAGTAATCTCAAGCTTTATTGGTGGTCGTTTGGCTAGACGTTAAAGGATTTACTTCCGGAAGTGCCAATGTTTGTTTGGCTGGGAAGTTCCTCTTACCCAGGAGGAATAAGCTAAGCAATTTCGTCTAATTGGTAGCAAGTAGAAGAACCCAACAAGGCGCGCTTCTGAACATCAACATAACGAACACTCAGAAATTATACTCTATGGTTTCAACACCACATACAAAGCTTTAGAAGCATAATTAGGTACCGCACATGTGATTTGTAAACTCTTCATTTGTTTGTTACACAGAACACCAAAAGATGTAAACGTCTTGTGAAAATTCCGTTTGTAATTTTGTTTGGGCATGGGGTATAATTAGGGATGTTGCTCTGAGGGCAGAGTGTGATGAATCGCTTTCGAATCATAAAGAAGGCTTTCACTGAAGTAGATCATGTACGTGTTTGGGTTCATGTTTCCTTAGTGGTGATCTTTGAAAGCTTGGTTTTCGTGGTCCAAAACGCTACTGTTGAGCCGTGACATTTGGACCACCATTTCTCCCATCACTGCAAACACAGAATGGCTGTGTTCCTCTTAAGAGCAGCTTTCATTGTAGTATGTAGACTGTAGTAAGAAGATATCGGTTATCACTTTTTAAGTTATCTTTATAATGTATATATATTTTGTTCATTGATCACTTTTTGCTTATTTAGAGAATAAGCAATACATAATCAAATGCGCAAAAGATATCCTTATCTATGTAAAACTTTACACTATCGGATTCTATATAACCATATCCTCTCTTTTTAGTAAAAACGGGGCAAACATTAAACGACAAAGAGACTATGTTTTTTTTTTTGTTCATCTCTATTTCTTTTATTTTCCCTTAACTGCGATGAATCTGCAGAGATTTCACCAGCTAGCATATATCTCTATTTTGTCCTAATCTTTGCACGTTTGTGTTGATGTAATGCACGTGTGCACCCTGCACATGTGTGCTATATTCTGCATAAAAAGTAGGAGCATAGTTGAAGCAACTATTTGTTTAAAATTGATTGTCTCTTCTTTCTTATATCTCTGTAAGATCTGGAGAATAGTCTAGATTTTTAGACTGGGTCTGGTGAGGGCGACCCCTCAAAGCTTGTTTTTATTACAACTTTATTTTCTACGTTAACTTGAAAACATAACTTTAAATTATTTATTAAATTTTTGTATATAGGTATAACTAATTTTCGACGCTCGTGTGTTATATAGTGTGGAACTGTAAATAGTCAATTATCTTTTAATATGATTAAAATGCAAGTCCTTTTCCTCAATAAAAATACATATAGATTGGGTACCATGTATTTACATAATATTTTTTTATATGAAATTCGAAAATTAAATTATTTTATACATAGACAATGTCTTGAAATGTTGCATCATTTTATGACTTTAAGATACTTTCAAACTAAAATCAAGGAAAAAATCTTCATTATATATTAATATTTATTGTACAAAGTATTTTTTACACATCATTAACTTTGGAGATCATAAAGTAAGAAGTCTTTTATCTTTTGACTATTTTGACTTATGTATTTGCCTGATTTTTTAGAATATAGTTATTGTACTTTAAATGTTGTTCCATGTGCATAGTTATAAATGCAAACCATGCATTACTTCATATAAAGTTTTCTTATTTCTAGAAATATTTTTGACCCTTTTATGATTGATTGAATCATCTACTTTAACTCTAAACACCAATTTCAACTGATTTTCAAAGTCCTTTTAATTGAGACTTAAACTAAGTTTAGGACGACCTTTGGAGTATTGAATAGTTATAAACCTTTAGCCTTTTGAGACAAAATGTAAGGTATTAAATATTTCAAACCTCCTCACATGCCCCTAAAAAAATCCAATGTGACTATCATTATTTCAATTTTTAAAATTTTCATAACTATCTCAACCACAATATACATAACTTTAAAATTGGATCATTTTGGATAATTCATATATAAGAGAACACGTTAATATTCTTTCCATGGGTCTTATAGGGTCATATTAGGTCATATATGTCCTATGAGTTATTGGAACCATTGTCTACTTTTACTCAAATGCCGTTTCAATTGTTTTCAAAACTTTTACTATTAGATCATAAATTTGTTTTAAGGGCCTTTGGAGACTTCAAATAAAGTCTTGAATGGTTAGTACCTCCTCATATAACATTTATGAAGCTTCTGGTACCTTTATTTCAAAATATCTCAAAAACAATGTATAATAACATTAGCTTCAAAGTTAAATCATTGTGGACAATTTTAAATTTGGTAAGGAAACACTTCAATTCAAATTCATATTAGGCCATATAAGTGTTTGGAATCATCTACTTTTAACCTAAATGTTCATTTCAACCAATTTTCAAAACTCCTACGATTGGATTATAAGCATATTTTTAAAGCGGTTACAAACCGAATATAAGATGTTGAATGGTTCTCAACCTCTTCATGTAACCCTAAGATCATCTTATACCTTTATTTCACTTAAAAAAGTTTACGAAGATATCTCAAATCTTTGAAATTCGATTATTTTGTACAATTTCGAACCTAGTGACAAAACATCTTAATGTGCTTACTATAAGTTATAGAGTCATATTAGGTCCTACGATATGTGAAATTATCTACTTTAATTCATTCGTCATGTTGGATTATCTTGGACCTAATAATGGAATATCTTTTTTACCTTGGTCCAATATGTTCATTTTGGGCCTTAATAGTAATTGAAATAATTTACTTTGACATTAAATATCCTTTTCATTCGATTTTCCAAACTCTTTATTCTCAAATTTGTACGATCTTATGATCCTACAATTTATAGATGTTGATCAATTTTCCCCCCTCTCATTGATTTCTATTACTTTAAGTACAAACCTAATCTCAACTTTACTCTAAATAATACAAAACTCACAATAAAATTAACTTTTAATCTTATATACACAACATTTCACAATATAGTAGGAATTTTTTAAAGTTTATTAAAAGATATTATAAATTGATCTTGTTTGAAGTATTTTTCAACACAAATCTAACAATATAAAAATTGTAAATTTATAATATTAGTGTTAAAAGTTACAATAATACATCCTCCGTTAGTTTAGTTTTCGTTTTAAAAATTATAATAAGTAAAAGTGATAATTGATTTTTTTTTCTACGTGGCACTCCTATAGTCTAGAAAAGTACATCTTTTTATTTATATAGTTAAATTTATATTGTGTCATACACAGTTAATATAGTTTTGTTTTCCTTTTATTAACTAGAATCACGTAATAAGATTTGTAAGTTGTGTGAACAACTCACTAAACTAGTTGAAAAGTATCGAACCAATTATTTTTTCATGTCCGTGTTTGTGCCATAACTTGAAATGTCATACAGAATCATCTCGTCATTGAAAGCTCTACATCGTATACGGACGGTATCTAGTCCATGCATCTTAGAGCTCCCTTAATGGTGAAAAAAAAAGGTCTGTGAGAGCAAACTACCCACAAACCTTTTTTTTCATCATAAATGGTGAACTTTTGGTTTGTTCGTGGGTGAAAAATGGTGAAAAAACTCGGCTAGACAAATAAAACAGCAAACAATTCGTGTTGACTGGACGTGGGCCCTAGCAACACTCGTTATCATCCAATGGACCAAAATGCAGTGTTTTGGTCGTAACTAGGTGCGCTGCTTGATCATTTTGATCCTATTTCAGAAAAATGGAATCTGCGCCTAGGCGCGCGCCACCTAGTCTAGTCGCGGATTAACATGTGTCACTGCAAGTATAATTAAAACGTTACAATTTTGTAACAGATGTATCTTCAAAACTACAACTAAAAAACTTAGCAACGATCTTATTTTTTTCTCAATAATAGAGACTTATTTTCATATACTTTCTTCAAGTTTAAAAATTCATTTTTTCCTCCTAAATTCGTAATATTTCTTTCTAAATTCCTGTTTTATTTTTTCTAAGCTCAAATTTTCCAAAATTTTTTCTTCTCTAAATGCTAATACTAATCTCACAAAACTAAAACAAAAAAAATATGGCTCAAAATATAATCTCGAATCCAACTAATTTTCCCTCAAATTCATCAAATTATTCATATAACCCCTCAAAATTTCCCCAAAATTATTAGCCGAATTGCCCATATAAACTCCATCAATTAGCTTCGCTTAAATTACGTTAACTATATGATGTGTAATTGGTTTCATTCAGATTATAGTAATCACGGTTTGTAATTGGTTTTGTTTAAATAACAGTAATTACATTAATAATAAATAATTACATTGTTGTAAGTAATTGTGATCAATGTAATTAATTATATTAATTATAATTAGTTAAATTTTATATGCTACACTTAATTACGATTATTATAATGAAATCATTAATCATGTTAATTAACATTAATTATGTTAATCATAATTGATTAGGTTTTACATAGGATTAATAATTTCTAATTACAATGAAATAAATTATATTTAAAAAGATAAAATAAGGTGGGTTGGGAGTATAGATGATGAGATTTTTCATTTGTTTCATTGTTAAGAGTACAATTGGTAAATGATTTGTTGTGATGATATGGGTGAGAGAGATTGAGCAATATTATAAAAGATATTCTTAGTAAGAAGTACCTCTTTAAAATCATTTTATTTAGGCATGTGTGTATGAGGGTATACAACTAGATCAACGCTTAGCAGCTTAGGACATATACTAAAGAATCCATGACAAACCATTTAAGAGCTCAGCTTGTGAAGAAGCCAAAAGTAAGTAGCCTTATTACTACCATACTCGATTCAGAACCTTTAAGTAAAAAGGTGGTAAATTTCATAAGTACACGACTTTTAGATTTTAAAGACGAAAAGTGGAATTCACACCATTTAATCGTCTGCATTCATTTTTAGAAAACAAGTGCAAATTTTCTAATACGAAGTAACATCAGTTTAACTTAATACACGTACTTAAGTAATGTACGTTCCTAAAGAAAAGTCCAATTTGAATTTTACGGTGTTCAAGACAAGATTTTAAGCGTTTTTATTTCCAAATCCTTAAGGCAAAAAATTATGAAAACTCGATATTCTAAAAATTTACCTTGAAATACATTTAACAAAATTTCACTTAAATAAACTATTTCTTATAATTTGATTAGAATTTACGATTAAACCTTTTAAAATTTAACTCCAAATAACACAAGTACAAAGGATTACGCAGCAAGCAATCGTTAAGCGTAGGGAGGTGCATTGTAAAATAAATGTTGGTTGGGAGGGAAGGATTGTTCAGAGTTCAGTAAATCTGAGTGACCCCACAAGAGTCAGAGATGAGTAATCAACACTGAAAAATCTCTCTCTGATGTTAGAGACTTTTTGGAGTGAAGTGGGAAAAACAGTGTCATGCGCTTCTGAGTCTCTGACAGTCTGACGTCTCCTGACTCTGACACTGAATCCTTTGATAGTAAATGCCCCTCCTGACCTCTCTTTTCTGCTCTCCTGATAAAGAAGCCTGATTTTTTAGATTATTCAAAGATTAGGAATCTACTTCCCCTCTCCACATTTTTTTCCTTCACTGCTTACTCCGTTACATAACTTTTTAAACTATAATCAAAATATGTAATGTTATATAAAGATAATATCTTACAACTTTAAGTTAAGAGTAATCTTATAATATGTTCAAACTATAAATATTTATAAAACTATAGAAATTTAATATCTTGAAAGTTTCAACCAAGATCTATACAACATTACTCCATCTGTTTATTCATATTTTTCCCATTTATTTTTGCGTAGATTTTAAAATATACTTAAATTTTAAATATATATGTAAAAATTATAAAAAAATGGTATTTGAAAAATATACATTAATACGAATTTTTTAAATCTCTGTATATAAATAATTTATGAATTGACTCTAAAATGATCTATACATTTCAAATGTAAAAACTATAAAGAAATTGAGGGAGTATTTCACATGACTATATTTCTATACATTATAATAGATGGTCAAAGTATAGTGTATGAACAATATCAATGTGCATTATTTCTATCTTATGCATTATTCAACAAGCGAATCTAAATATTATTATTTCTCCGTATAAATATATAATAAAAATAAATTAATATGTAATATATTTTTTTGTTAATCTTATAATACTTCAAATACAGTCTTTTCTCAATCTACACTATCTTTTTTCAATCTACACTAATAGATAAGCGAATATATTATTGGGCAAACGAATGCATTGACAAATGTAAAAATTAAAGTGATGTAATTGTTTTAAAATGGAGGTAAATATCTACTACTCTCTCGGTCCCCAAAAATTTGTCCAAAGTACGAAAAGTTAAAATTTTAAGACGAAATGGAATTTTTTTAGGAGGACAAAATGGAATTTTTTTTAGGAAATGAGATAATTTTTAAAAGACAACCCAAAATAAAAAATAGAGCGATTTTTGGGAGATCAAAGGACTAACTCATTTTAGGTTCTTCCTTGTTAAGTTGTTTTTCACAGTTCATTTATTTTGATTTAATTCAATTTTCATGTATTAGGCTTCAGGCGGCGTACAACTTTTCTTAATGTTGAATGAATAGAGGCATCTACTTCATAACGTGTGCTATAAATAGCTCCATTATATATTATGTAATTAGCTAATGTACTACTCTCATTATTTTATGTATTTTTAAAATATTTTATTTTATTTTATTATTACAATTAATTTTAATAGAAGGTAGTAAAAGTAGAATTGATTAGTTTAGTTTAAATGAACCAAAGTGTAGTATATTTTATACACAACAAAATTATTTCCTCTATTTGAACTTAATTACAACACTTTGACCGACATATGGGCTAAATTATTATTTTAACTCATAAAATTCATAAGTATATACTAGTATATTATGAAAATACGTATTAAAACAAACTCAACAATAATTTAAATAATAACTAATATGTTTATAAATAAAATAGTAAAATAAGTAAATAAACAATTCAAAAGCTAGGTAGTACTCCGTAACATGTCAACATGGGACGAAAGAGTAGTATGAAATAGTACACAATTTGTAATTTATTCTTTAGTTTTGTGTTTCCTTATATTTAAAATTTATTCTCTTTAAGGGTAGTTAATGGTACAGAAATTGTTGCTTATGCATGTGTCTGTGATTCAGAATGAGTAGTGTCTGACAAGAGTTGGATGTGAAGGAAGGAAGATTATGAAAACTCTCTACAGTCCACAGTAGTTGTTCAGTTTCATCTCTTCTCTTCCCTGCCAAAACATACAAATTCAGCTTATTATTTTTCTTTTATAAATATAAGAATATAAGAAGTACTCTGTTGCATCAATGAAACTATGAAACTATGAAACTGTGAAAGTCACCCACCAAACACATGCATACATTACCTTACAAATTTACTACATTCAATAAGATTTGAATATATTATTTCTTATAACACGAATAAAATTTGTGGTCAAATTTATATATGGGAATATTATAAATTTAGTGGAACAAAGGGAGTATGTATTGAAGTATGGAACAATTTTCTAATGGATTAAGATATTTAAGTTTGTAATTTTGGTTATAAAAGGTTAGGAATGAACCTGATCTTTCCTAATATTCTAATGGAGCTTGGAGGCTTGACAAAAGAGTATTGTACATATATCTAAAATAGTCACATGATGCTATTATTTTACTTGCTAGCTGAGCATAGAAATGATTTTGTTAGGTCTTCATCATGAGTCAAAGTGGATTTGAACCAAGTTAGGCTATAGTCTGAGCAGTCCTACTTCTAGATTCACCAGCTTTCATGCTAGCTAATGTGCAAATAAAGGTAGGTTTAGCCATTATATATGCAGTTTTTAAAGTACATGTTCAAAAGTTCTAGCCTTTATATAATTAGATTCATTTGCCTTCTCCCTAATAATAGCAAATCCATGAAGATTAGAGTATCGGACAATGTTTTGTTATTAGATTCATATGCCAAGAGCAAGCTAGTTCAAGATGGTAATGGGTTATTATGATGGTGGTAGCATAATTTGAGAGATGGCTTTGGTGACCCATGTTTTTAAATGATCAATTGGTATATGCACAACATGTTGCTTATGGATCGACACAAGCAAAGTTGTCTAGTAAGCCATCGCCACATCCATCAATATGTAGCCATTTACGGTAAATAAGTCGGATAGCATAGTAAAATTCAACCCCATGAGCTTCTCCAACTTGGTCATCTTTGAATTTGTAACATCCTGTAGCAAAATATGTGTAATTTTTGGGATTCTGTCTCCCAAATAATCCCAAAAATGTTCCTAATTACGAAAAATAACATTTTTAAAAAATAATGAAAAATCTTTGAAAGATAATTCAAAATGGAAAATCCTTAAAATAATGAGTCAATATTTGAAGGACAACCGAAAATGAAGAAATGAGACAACTTTTAAAGGTTTTCAATCTTTTACTAGGTCCCACTCCCTCGGTAGCTTAGGTGTCAAGCTAAAGATGCCACTTCTTTTGCCGAACATAAGGACCAACAAAATGCTTTATTCAACACTTTATTCTATTTTGAGGGAAAACATGCATATGAGAATGAGGATATAATAGACATAGTAGTTAATAATAGCATGTCTAATGCTGTTTTAAAGAGTAACAGAGTACAAGATGAAGGACAAACACATTACACAAAGTGTATGTTTGTGATGTGCTCTCTATATACTGATATACATCTTCTGTCTAATCAGCAGTGACCTAAAAAAAGTGAGGGAGGGGTGGTGTCGGGTGGGAGGGCAGGGATACTTAGACGAAGGTTGTGCAGTTGAATCATATCAAATCTATGTTGCTAAATAGCTAAGCTTTATAAAACAGCTAATAATACAAGTAATGCATTTCTTTCCCTATGTATGTCTACTCATCAGTCGTATTTTTAGTTATACATTTGTGATGTGAATTCCAAAAACTGATATAAAAGTCAAATTGGAAGTGGGTCTACTGACTTTCTGAGGTTTGAGGTAAAGTTACAGATAAAGTAAAAGACATTTTTTGCAGTAAATGCTCAGAGCCGTACCCACTGTTGTCTCTGCCCACCCATTTGGCTTCTACTTTGCTACGTACTTTGTTGCATTATATACTCCAATTCTAATATCATGTCTAATTTTTTCCATCTAAATATGGCCTAATGGTTATTGTACTTTTAAATATTTAACTATATAAGAAATAATATATTTAAGTGAAATCTCATTGTATAAATCTTAATGTAAATTTTGAAATTTTTACTTTATGAATTTAGATATAAGAGTGTTTCGTATCTTGAAATTTATAAAAAGTTAAATACGATAAAAAAAATTAGGAATAGAGTTATCAAATTGATAATATTCAAATATGTAAAAAGGAGTCCAAAGACTAAGGAGTAGGCAAATGTAAACTGGTTCAAGTGTGATTCTTTTACCAGTATGTAAATAACAGTAGTCAAGCATCTATTCCGTGACTGGGTTATTCAGGAAGTACCTCTCAGAAGAAGGCATGACGATCGAGGAGGTACCTGGCATTGTAGATGAAATTATAGACTTAAGGGTAAGAATGTGCAAATAGCGTGACATGGTCATGACCTAATGAATAGTGTGACATGACCATGCAATATGATTGAATGGTGGAAATTCGAGGCTTAAAACATATAAACCTAGAACACAAACACTATATTCTCATAGTGTGAATTTAAAAACAGAAGTATTTGTTCACTACCTCTCATTTGGATCTCCAAATTACGATTTTAAATGTTTTTATCTCTAAATTTATAAGGTAAAAAAATATATATAAAAACTCAATATTCTAAAAATTTACATTAAGATACATTCAACAATTAAGATCCACTTAAATATATTATTTCTTATAACATGACGAGAATATGTGGTTAAACTTATTGAATTTTGACTCTAAATAGAAATGGAGCAATATTTAGGAGACGGAAAGAGTATTTTATAGCCATAGTAAAATTCCCACTTTTATTTTTGTGTCATAACATCAAACTTGTTTTCATCTCAAATCCAAACACTTAATCAGATTCCACACTGCATTTTACCTTTAATTCATAAGGAATAAGAATTATTTGCAACCAATGCTACTAAAAAGTGGAAAGATACTAGAAACATATGGGGCGTGGAACATTCCCCTAGTCATGTTTACTTCTGAAGTCCTACAAAAGCACTTCAGAAATGTGAAGGTAATTAGAATGGCAAATGAGATATGTAAATGGGACTATCTACTTAGGAGTTGCATTAAACATATATCTGATGGAGTTTTGGATAGAGAACATGTGGCAATAGATTATGTTATCAGAGATCATGCAAGAAAAACTAATTAAAGCTGGTAGTTGTGATCTAGTAGTAAGATTAAAGACAGTAGTATCAACTTTTGTTTTGGTGTCTGAAGCAAAGAGAATGAGAAATTGAGGCAGCTTGTAATTCATGCTATTCTGAAATTTCATGTTCAGTTAATTAATTAGTCTGTGGTCCAAAATGCTTTTAAGGGTTAGAGTGAAACTCATGTGAAAAGGCTAGTACAGTATAGTCAATGACTCAAGGTGATAATATGATATGCTTCACTTGTCACTTTCCCCTCTTTATTTTTGTCTCAGTATGAGATCAAAAATTTGATTATTATTTTCACACATTGTTCAGTACATGAGGGTTGATATTTTCCCCATAAACCAATAATAAAGTTTTGGTATAGCTATCAATCCGGTCCTCGAAATATTGTCCCATCTTAACCAAAAAACTCAGGACAAATTTTTAATGCCGAGGGATTTCTTGTAACTACGTAAATTATTAAATGCATTTACTTTCTGTGAGCTGGGCTTTCCCTAATGGCCTAACAAAATTTAAGGTATGATTTATATGTTGGGTACGTGTTCATCTAGTAGAACTTTTCTTTACAGCTACAAGCTACAGGGTCCAAAGCCAAGGCAATCCTTTCTTGGATACAGATTTTTTAAGGTCATCAGTTACTAAATTCTGACTGATCAAGATTTTGGATCAGTAAAATTTTTGGTTTGGGAGAACTTTCTACCCAAATTGTGGTTTCATGGTGAGCTCAAAATCAAAACCTCTACTTAAATAACAGCCTGTTACCAGCTAATAGTAACAAATATTGGTTTTATCACGGGTGACTAATAATGTCTTAGGATTATTTTTTAGGCCAGCTGCCTTATGAATAGTGTACTGCTTTCCCTCCGCAAAGTTTACAAAAATGTGTTACAAGTAAGGACAGGAAAAAATAACACGTAGTGAAAATGGAAAAACAAAGAATTAGCTGTCTAAATCTGAGCTCATAAACCTACAAATCTTTAATTAATCCCCTTACCCTCTCATTAGTTTTATAGGATTCTGTAAAAGATTGGCAGAAGACAAATAGCTGCACACATGCAGCTGCTTAGCCTAGACATAGCATAGCATTGCAGCACCTCAGTAGCTAACAGCAGACTAGTGCAGTCATAATTTGTGCAGGAGACTTCTGCATACCCCTTCTCTTAGAGGGAGAAGCACAAGACTAGAGAGAGAAACTAACAAATACTTTTAATATAGGATAATAAAAAGAGGTGACAGTAGCAGAGTAGCAGCAGCAGCAGAACCTCTGCTCATCTGAACCATTAGTTTTATCCATGTACAGAACCCACTACTTTCTCTCTCTAGAAGTGGTCCCCTTAAAGATAAATATTTCCCCTTCTCCTCCCTTTCCCCACATATACTATACTCGTATACTTCCACACCATCTTCACACAGCACTTCCTCATTTTTCCAAACCCAACTATCTTTTCTTTCACTTCCTCTGTTTTTCCCCTGTTTTTTTCCTCTGTTTTCCACACATTCAAGTTCCAAACTTTCTTAGTCATCTCACAAAATGAGCACTACTACAGCATCCCCAACAGCAGCAGGAGGAGCAAGAACCAAATTTCCATTCACAGCAACGCAATGGCAAGAGCTTGAACACCAAGCTCTAATCTACAAATACATGGCAGCAGGAATCCCAATCCCCCCTGATCTCCTCTTCACAGTCAAGCGCAGCCTCGACTCATCCCTCACATCGAAACTATTCCCTTACCAGCCGTCCCCTTGTAAGTTTGTTCTCCTGTATGCATTTTTATCACACACACTACAAAGTTTCTCATTTTAAGGTCATTTCTCAAAATTTGACAATTTGTTTGGATCTCTTTTTTTTTTTTTGGTGAAGTGGGATGGAACCCTTATCAAATGGGGTACGGAAAAAAGATAGACCCAGAGCCAGGAAGGTGCAGAAGGACTGATGGGAAGAAATGGAGGTGTTCAAAAGAAGCATACCCTGATTCAAAGTACTGTGAAAGGCACATGCACAGAGGCAAGAACCGTTCAAGAAAGCCTGTGGAATCATCACCTTTGACTACTACTAACTCTACTTCTTCAAATAATAATATCATGCAGAATAGCAATAATAACAATTCTTCATCCACAAATTCATCCCTGACAGCTGCAGCAGCATCTTTGACCAATCAATCACTTCTCACCAAAAACCCTCCTACAGTTTCCTCCACTTCACTGTTTTCTCTACCTTCTTCAGATTCCTCCTGTAACTCTCACCTACTTTACCCTCATTCTTCCTCCCCCTACAACAATAGTCACAAGGACTACAACAGGTTTGTTTCTATTGCATTACTTGCACCTTTAGGGTTTAGTAGTCACTAATACGAGTCTAAATTATATGTGTATAAGTACTTCTACCTGTTTGGGTACTGTTGTCACCTTACAAATTCATATTACGCTATCAGCGCGAGTATTAAATCTTGAGTACGTGCTAGGGCAGTCATTTAAAGAGGTTTGTTGTTGTTATGTAGGGAAAGGTATTACCAAGGGATGAAAGAAGAGGTTGGGGAGCATGCATTCTTCACGGAAAGTTCAGGTTCGAGTATGAGGGGATTTTCAGGGACGGATGAAACTTGGCCATTCGGCAACTTAGAAAATCATCACTCAAAGCAAAATGGTGGGTACCCTAACTACTTGCAACAGCTTCAAAACAACAATGGCAACGCTGCGGCAGCAAAGCAGCAACAAGAGAAGCAATGCTATATATGGGGGAGAGATTTCAACTGTGATTTGTCAATGAAAGTTGAAGATGAAAGGGAAAACTTCAATGAGAAAACCACCCATCATTTCTTTGATGAGTGGCCTATTAAGGGTGGTGGAAGAGGAGGAAGAGATATTTCATGGCATGATTCTACATCAACTACTCAGCTTTCTATCTCCATTCCTAGTTCTACTGAACATCATCATGACTTCTTCCTCACAAATTCAAGGGATTCCTAATTAAAAATGGTAATTCATTTTATGTTCATGTATTATGTCTAATATTAAGAGTATATAATATATTTTTTTAATTTTATTTTTTGCCCTTTTTGGAGGGTTTGTTTGGTGTTGGCTTTTAATGTGACAAATTTTTGTTTGTCATATTATGTCCTTTAAGTTTTCATTAAATTTTTTTTATTTTTATTATTTTTTGCAGGTGGGTTGAGAATTTCAAGAGATGGGTGTGAGTGGGACTCTGAATCAAAGGTCACCAGAAAAAGAGAGCTGTTACTGAAACTTGGTGGGTGGGGGGTCAGTCAGCCTGCTGTTATTTTTTTTTAACTTTTTCTCCTTTGTTAACCTTTTTTTTTTAACTTTTTCTCCTTTGTTAACCTTTTTTTTTTAACTTTTTCTTGAACTTCTATCTCTGTAAGTTATGAGTGATAGGACTTGTTACTGGACTATGTATGAAGAAGATAATGCATTTTCATTGGTTTTTCCTGCAACGTGTGACTGACTCAGTAACTTAAATCATGTGTCATATTAATTAATCTTTTTTTTTTATGTATAAAAAGTTCTTTTTTCTTTTTCATTACAATATCATATGAAGGAATGGAAAAGACCCAATGGTTTTTTTGTACGTCCTTTCCTTGATTCTATTCTATTCCTTTTCTCCCTGTCAATTCTGCAATGATTCAACACATTATACTGGTTTTTGTAATTTTAATCTTCATAGGTGTTTATTTTAAGAATGATTGTGCGCGAAAACTTGTTTTGCCCTATTTTGACAAAAAAAAACTCTCATAACAAATGATTAAATAGAAATGATTAAATAGGAAGGGCAAACATTAAGGGACAGACAGAGTATTTATTTAGCAAATGATGTATTATTGTTTGCGTGAGATGGATTAACCTGGTTACATACAGTCGACTGTCTGGTGATACATTTAGGGTTTTGGAGATGTTTAGATCTCTCTCTGTTTGAAAGGCATATGACAGCTTCAACCCTTTTTGGCTGCTTGTTAAGCAGAATTGAGAGCTTGTGTTCTTTGGTTTAAGGACTTCTACTTGTTTAATTATTTACGTTGGGTCCCACAGATATGTCAGTTTTGGCGTTTCTCTTGTGATAAAACTTTATGTTGTTGAAAACTTGAAACAGGCTATTTAAACTGACATTAAAAAATCTGAGAAAGATAGTGTAATAAATTTAACTCGTGGAATTCAATTATTTTTATAGTAACTGAATAGGACAGGCAATTAGATAGCTCCATTTATGAATGCTATTAATCTAACTGGAATCCAAGGTTCAGCTTCAGTAGGACTAGATCTTAGGGAGTGCTTCGTTCAATGCGTAGTGAGACACTCTAGCAAGAAAAATACGTCGTAACTAAGTAATTGAATCATGTATAGACCCTGATAGTCAAACTTCACGTTACATCCTAGATTCACCTGTTTGTAACGATTGTCATATTACCATATTAGTTGTAACTTCACGTACCCTTTTCTTTTGTCATGCCATAAACTGACACTTTTATTTTAAATGCACTTTCAATTTTTTTTTTCTCGGGCTTTTGTCTGATTTATGTTGAATAGAATTTTTTAGGGGTTTATTACGCAATCGAGAGATTAAACAATGCAGCCCTATTCTTATGTTTTCAGATCTCAAGCTTATTGTTTTCTTAGACTTACTCCATATAGATTGATTTCTGTTTTAGAGGAAAGACGCATCAATACTAAACTGTTTTGTGAACTAAAGAACATGCGCTAGAACAAAAAGATTGCTAGCCCACTGAAGAAAATTCTACACTATTCATTCAATGGAGTAGAAATTTAGAACAGCTTGATACCGAAAAAAAAATGACGCAGGCCCTCCCCCCCCCCCCCCCCCCCCCCCAAAAAAAAAAGATGTACAGAAAAATGGGCGTCGGATCCTGAACTCCAATTTCTCATAAAATAACCTAATACAAAGTATTATAGAAAATTCAAGGGTACCACACATGCATACCCTGGGAATGTCTATTTGAATATAACTTCCAAACACTAGATGTGCAACCAAATGGCAGATAGGACCTTCAGCCCCTTTGCTGCCTGTAATTCCTTGAGGATGAAATCTTTCTCTATCCCCAAGGAAACCTTTGCATGGCCGAGTTTTATTTGGAGGTTGGTGCTCAAATCAATCTATTTCATCAACCTCAACATTTGTTTCATTCTCATTATCTCTTACAGTTCCAGTCTCCTGCTGCTGAGCAGTATTCTGTCCTACCGGACTGGAATATTCCTCTCTATATGCAGGTTCATCCTCGTCAGATTCTGCCCAAGCTTGCCTCCTCCGACTTGCAGTAGTAGGTGCACCCTTTAAGAGAAAGAGGGCATTTCAGTAAAACAAAGAAATCCCCATTTTAGTGAACAAAACAAAGAGCAAAATGTCAATTTTAACAAACACAATCATATTTCTTGCTGAGTGAATTGTCGCATGGTCAGATTAATCATCCATAAACACCATACTCGATGAAAAAGAAAGTAGAAGAGTGGATAAGCTACTCCTCCCATCACTTTTCTTTCCCCAATATGAGGGAAATAGACATTTTAATGCGAAATATAATATACGAAACGTAATTTTTAAAACAGGAAATACAACTAGATAAAAACTAATGCAAGGTTGCATCGTCTGACATCAATGAAAGAAGTGCAAAATATGATAACAGAGAATTACCATTTCATCCTCTACATCTGAATCTTCAAGGCCACCTGCAGCAACATGATCTTGAGCCATGTCTTCATCATCATCATATACTGTATTGAGCTGATTAGTGGGCTCCCCATAATCATTGTGGTGTTCATCCATCTCTTCTTGAAATTCAACTCTGTCAGCTTCAACATCCTCAGCTTCATAAAGCGATCTCTCGCTCTTGTCCTTCCTCTTCTTCTTTCCCCCTTTTCTCCTCTTCTTCTCACTGTGCTCACCCTCCTCATCTTCACTTTGAGCCCTTTCCTTACGTTTGGATGGTTGACTTGTTCTCTTCAATTGCTCCTGGAATAAACAAGTCGTTAGTTGCATAGTAAAAGACCTAAAAGCTCTGTCAGTCAGACTCTTTTCACCACATGGTATCCGTGTAGGATTCTTGACACTCCGACATGGGTAAGGGTATGGACACTAGACATTATGTTTCAGACCAAAATTATGCAATTATTCTTGAAAAAAATAGCAGAGTCAGACACTTGGATATGTGCCCGTGTCCTACATTAGTACCCGAGTCCGAGTAAAATAGCCTAAAAAGTACTTCTAAGCTCGGAAGAATGATCATCCTCTGACTAAATTCGTAATTATTTTACAATTGATTGAACATGGTGAACTTTTGAGCTCAGTCTCACAACGCACACATTTTATTTTCCATTACAGTGTAAGCCAGCAGCAACATACAAGATTAAGAGTATATTTAATTAAATGTTCTTTGATGATGATACTTACCTTTACACGTTCAAAATTCTCTTCCTCTTCCTTCACTCGTTTCAGCTCTTCCTCTTGTTTTCTCTTTTCCACCTGTTCTGGAAGCTATTAGTTTAACATAGTGTGACTTAATCTAGAGCCGATGAGCAGGAAATTGTGACATCTAACCTGAAGTCTCTGCTGTTCTTCAGCCTTACGACGGGCTTCCTCAGCTAATGTGACTTGACGAGCAAGCTCTAGTCTCTGGCGGCTCTGCTGCTCCTCGAGTTCAGCGGCCTCCCTATAAACTTTTGCAACATCTAATAAGTGCTTGCAGTAGCTAACATGTGTCTCAATTTTCTTCTCATCAATTCCATGAATATTCTGATTAAAACCCACAGCGAGCTGTCCAAAAACACTAATAGCAATCTCCAGCTCAGAAACCGTTGTGCGCATCTATAATAAGCCAAACAAAACAAAAAAATCAAAAGACTAAAAAAAAGGGGCAAGAATCAATGGATTACTAAAACCTCTTTTAATGTCAAAGGAGGACGAAATCAGAACCAGATGTCAAGACAGAATTCTAAAAGCATAACGTTTTGAGGAAACATAATTAGGAAGTCTATTAGCTAGATAAGTAGGAGGGTACATTTGATTTTGCAACTAGCACTTGCAATATAGGATTTCCATGGTGGATTACAACGAGGTTCAGGAGAAAAATAATATGAAGTATAACATATTGTGAGAAAGATCAATATAGGCCACAAGACCAAACAGAAGGACCATCAGTGTACCAGCAAATTTGACATTTGGTTCAGAATTGGTGCAGCTATACCCCTTTCATTGAATATCATATCACTTTCACGCTCGTTATCTAATTTGCCACTATCCTTCAGAATGGGTGACTGGAGGATCCAGGGGAGCAGAGAAATTATATAGGGAAGTAAACAACTTAGCTATGCATACATTGTGGTTAGATAGTGATCGTGATTTTAGCAACTAACAAGGTTTTGGGCATAGTGTCAGTAGGGGAAAAATTGTCAGACAGCAAAAAACTGCAAATCTTTTAGTTTTCTAGCAGAAAGATATTTGAAGATCCAAGTTACAGGATTGTCCCAGGGAAACCAATCAAAAAACCGAATTTTGGTGCAAAAGTGGGATCACCTAAATGCAGCATTTGCAGGTAAATTAGCCAAGTAATTAGTCAGGGCATTATTCCCGAAGACTATTTAAGAGGCCCCAGAATTAACGATCAATCATCATTATGATCAATAATTCTCACCAGGGTCAGCAATAAGAGCTAACAAGACTCACTACATCAGTACAGTATAAAAATTACACACAAGCCCCAACAAGGAACCTGCTTGGTAGATCTCACTTCCTTTCATCCAATTCTCAAATGGCCTTTAGATACTTTGTAGTTAATAATATATTGCCTCGCCATAATTTAAGGAAGGTACATTTCAAGAACCATCAAAAGACATAATAAGCGACACAGAAGCAAATGACTGAGTAGCCAAAGTAGGCATATTATATTACCTCATCTGCAGACCTCTTTTCCTTGTTCAGCAAGGACGCTGAAAACTTCTGCATCACAACACCAAGATTGAATCTAAGTGTATAATTTGAAGGTGACAAACGAATGGCTCGAAGTAGCGTCCTCTTGCTATCCTGCCACTGTTCAGCTTCATAATGAGTACGGGCAAGATACAGAAAAAGTTGACTCTCTGTGTTGTAGTAGAACTTCCGCAAGCAATTCTGATACTGCAGGATAGGCAAAACAAAGATGTCATTAGGATAATGAACCAATTAACAAAGAGAACACAAAAGAAAGTAAAAGGGTAGGCAAGTACCATCTTTACAGCCAGTGTATGATTCCCTTGAGCAAAGTACACGTGTGCCAAATTTATCCACACATCTGGCATCTGAGAAAAAATTGTTCCACTTCCAGCTTCTTGGACCTGGACCAGAAATATGAACATATGGTGGAATGATGATGAAGTTGCAGGACTAAAACTTTAACTCCCCTTGGTAATGTGATCTGACATTACAAGAATTACCAGCAAAAATAAAGAAGGATCTGAAGCCTACATTTGATATAGGAATCAGATATTTCATAACATTTCAAAGGCCACAGCAAGACTAACAAATGGCTCTTGAAAAGAAACATTCATTCTAAGCTTACCTGTGTAAATAATTCTCTAGAAACATCAAATTGCCCCTTTTCTGCAAGAATCATTCCAAGCCCATTGGCCGCATACAGATTGGTGGTGCACTTCTTTAAGACCTAATATCCATTAGACAAATAAAATACATGTATAATTAACAGCAATACGAGTTTCATAGAGAGAATATAGGTCAGGATCAAGCCTAACTAAAGGAGAAAGAAGATACAGGCAGGTCAACGGGTGTAATAAAATTATTGTATCCCATAAAACACAGGAAAGTGGGCATCTTAAGAAGATGTTACATTTGAGTAAATGTCCTTTGCTTTCTCCAGATGGACGGGAATGTGCTTGACCTGTTTCTTCAACTCGCTAACGAGTGCAGCAAAGTAGTTCCAGTTTCCCTAATCAGAGAAAAAGAATATGAAATTTTAAATAATAAACATATGTAGTTAAAAAAAAGATAAAATAGTAAATACAGAAGACAGCTATGACAATAACATTGGAAGGGTAGGTTGCTTATAGTGCAATGAAACAGAAAGAAAAAGTTGGAATACTAGATATCAAAATATATATTTAGTAAACATCTTGACAAAAAATACCTAGGGAAGATACTTTAGTTAAAAAGCCAGAGCAAGAGCAGGGTGATTAGTTAAGTTGATTCCTACCAAACAAACAGAAGCGTAAAAATCCTTCCCATCAGCAGCCTCACTAGCAGCGCGGAAAGTCTCCTTAGCCTTAACCCATTCATCATTCTTCAGCTCCAAGCATCCTAGAATAGCAAGAGCACCAGGACACTTATCATTCACCTTAAGTGCTTCACCTACCTGTAACAATAATAATTCACACCATTAAAGACGAAAAAACAACACAAAAAACTTGGGACATTAAGTCTATACAAAACCGTAAACTTAATATAAACTAGTACACTCAAAGGTATCCAACAGTAAACTTGGCCTCCAGAATCTAGGGTCAAGATCAATATGTATCACAACTTGCCATCAATTGATATGAAGTGGTATAGAGCAAGGATGAAAAAGAACTTGTGCCCAAAACTTTAGACCACAGGCAAAATAAAATAACGAAAGAGAACTCTTCAAGAAATAAAATTATGCTGTATTCGAGCATATAAATGGACTAACCAATTCAATGCTCAATTGAATGTTGCTTCGAGCCTTTGCTATAGAAGCAAGCCTTAGAAGTGCATCTACATATTCTGGATACTGCAAAACAGATTAGAAATAATTAGTGGTCAATAAAAAACATGTAACTAGTGTAACAAATCACACAGGGACTTCAAGAGAGTATTGGATGAATGTTAAATCTAAGTCTTTTAGGGTAGAGGCAAGATGGGAGGAGAGTTGAGGAGTTATTCAGCAATAAAGAAATTTTACTTCTCACTAGAGGAGGGGGGGGGGGGGGGGGGGGGGGTGTAAGAGTTTGAACTAGGTCATTAAGGATGTACTATTCAGTATCAAGTCCCAGACAACTAGAGTAATTAAAGTCACCTAAAGCTATTAAGGACGTGGCATTCAGATTCAACATTAACAAACTCTAATGTCATTAACAAGGCTATAGTAATGGTAGGGTTAAGGTAAGACATAAGTATCCTCACCCTTTGCAAAACAATGAGACTATAACTTTGACCTGAATTGCATTTCACCATCTACTATGCAATTTGGATAGTTTATGTTGCTGCTTATTTAACACGGTGTAACTTATAATCCCCGGACAAAAAAAATGAATCTTCAGACTTGATAGTTAACAAACATGAAGGCCTCAAATGCAGCTCATATAAACAAAATAAGAGTAAGATTTTATGACATCCAACAAAATAGTATTCTTTGAAACCACATTGGAAACAATGTATTGCCATGTAAAAAAACCTTATCTAAAAGTTATAGCATCACTCAAAAGTCACAGAGAACTGTCAATTAAAAATCTATGACAATAAAACATTCAGTATGAACTAGTCACACAAGTCAACACCATCTTAGCTATTTCAAATATTAAAAGAAGCAATATAGCCCCCAGTGACAGACTCCCTTGACAATGATGGCCTTGGAACTTTGCAAACTTTCTTGAGAGCTCAACCATTAAATCTACCCCATAACAAGTGTGCCTTCATACTACTCAAACTCTCAAAGAAACTTAATGTAAGACGCTAAGATATTTGCTCATGGAAAAAGTGGAAACCAGATATGAACACTGAGGGTGCCAGCCCATATTGGAGTGACGGTAATTTTTATTCCTATTTTTTTGTCCTGGAACTAGCTTAGGGGCATTATTAGCTACCAATAACAAACATATAACAAAGGGTGTCCCACCAGCAGAAAATTGACATGAAAATGTCGAGATCATTTAGTATAGCATCCACTCATCTAGTGCATTTCATATACAAAGATCCCAATTCATATAACTATAATCTCCTAAAGGACTAAAAACCTAAACAAAATACAGCCCCACCAATCCTATATTGTATTAATAGATAGATTAAAAATTAAATGGTATGGATAGATCATTTAGTATAGCATCCAGTTATCTGAACCACCTTATGGAGTTATTTGGCTAAAATGGTACTACCTTTTTTTACCAATTTATCAATAAATTCTATAAGCAGTCCAAAACCAGTCAGCAAGGGAGAACTCCAAGGATTTTTGTCAGAAAAAGAAGCATATGGTGTTGACCAACAGAAACCGGTCAGGTACTGACAAAGTGACATATAAGTCTTATTTTCAACAGAAATTCCTTAAATATTCCAATTCTTTCCAGCAGGAGACTTAAATATTGAATAATTGAAAGCATTGACGGCAGTTTAAACAGAGCAGATTTTAATTCGCACATCTCTTGAAGGTGTATTTTAAGCCAACTTTCCAAAGATATTGTAGCTCCATGACGCCAACATACCTTGTATAAAATTAAGCGATACAGCAAAATAGCGCTTAGAGTTTTGTGCGACTCCTCATATAGCCGGGCCAAGTTAAAGATTGTTGCAACTTTGTTCCATGGTAATTCCACACTACTACCTTCTTCCTCAAGACGATGAAATACATGAACGTCCTTGTACTGAAGTAAAGCAGTGAACGCATCCACAACATAATTGTTTTCTTTCCCATTGATCAGTGGAAGCCAAACACCACTGCCTAAAGCATCCTTGAAGGTTTGCTCTGCAAGCTAAAGACAAATACCAAAATTTTGTAGGACTTCAAGAAGATATAGAGAAACCAATGAGAAAATTAGCCAAGGATATGAACAAACCTCAAATTCTCCCCTCTCAAAGTGAAGAACCCCAATGTTGTTGAGAAGATCTATTGGTACATCTTCGCCTACTTTCCTCAGAAGGATGCGTGCCTATAAAGAAACATAAAATTGGGAAAATTGAGTACAGTTAATGAAATCAGGTAAACAGAACAGAAAAACAGGCAAAACATAATGTCCAGGTCCTCACAGTTCTGTAGGCTTCTAGAGCAGCTCCAGTATCAGTTGAGATCAAAACTTCGCCCAGATCCAAAAATGCCTGCATATAAGATGAATCAAATATCATCCAAACACCAAAATTTAATCAATAACATTGGCTGAGTATAAGATTTGAGGCTGATTTTTGCTCAGGTTTTTACATAACATAATGTCTTCTTTCCCTCCATTTTTCTATTAACCTCTATACCTCTATTCCTATTGCAACAGAAGGAATCTGGAGAGTCAGCTACGCTATTCTTGCCCACCATTGATGTAATGAAAAGAATGTGGAGTGTTGATGCAATTTTATATATCAAATTGGCATGACATGTTAGATACAAGGCTGAACTTCTTTACAAATGAGTCTAAACATTATATTATGTCTGGCAGGGTTTCATAAGTTGCATGGAATGGGCACTATGAGAAAATGGACAGGGGATGTAGGTGCGAAAACAACGATGACATAGGGAAACAACCCTAAAAAGACGATAGCTACAGATAAAAACAAAGGAAAAATATGTTCAAAGATATTGATAAAATACTCATGACTTCGTATAGTTAATGAACAAAAGTTCTCTTTTTCACTGTATTATATCAAATAATATTCTTGTACGTGTAAGAATACATTAACACAAGTTAGAAATGTATCCAAGATGTGTTCAAGGCAGAAACGACTCAGTGCCAGTGTTTGGGAGACCTAGATTGGCACTCAAGTATCACTTGCGAAGGCTAGGGCTCTGAAGCAAGTGAACTTTTTTGATGCTTGTAATGCTTGTGAATTTGTTTTTGCGTAAGGGGAAACTCACTACTTGTGATATTCTGCAGGAGACCACACAAGAATTTATCAACTCACATGTGTACTCTAAGTCTCTCTAATGAGGAGACAATAAATATGTTTTTGCAGATGTTTCTTCAGGAGAGGTCATTAGGTGGTTGGGATACATTGAATTGCCCCTTCTATTCTTTTGAGTCAGCTATTGAATTGGCAGAATACATTTTTTACCATCATGTGAGTGCTTTGCTAGGAGAGGAATAATGGGATTATCTGTGATTGACTGGTCAAGCCTTGTTTGGTTAATCAACGGAGACGACTAAAGTTCTGTTAGGGCTCATGATCACGGGGTATTCCCTAGCAGGTGTTCCTTTCTGATGTGCCAGAGTGGAATTCTATTTTTTCTTTCCCAAGATTTATGACGGACTTTAATCCTACTCTGTGTCGGATCTTTGTTGTAAACAAAATTTTGTTTCCAAATCAAAAAATAAATTCACAAGTCCACGGCATGTTTTAGAGGGAGATGGAAAAGTACGACGACAACTACGTGACAAACCGAATAGCCACAAGCTGCATCTAGTTTAATTGACTTTAAAACATTATCCCTCTATAACACCGCAGACCTTAGGCATCTCAAGGAAGGACAACACATTTAAGTTATCACTTTGTGACATATACATTCCTGTTTTCTATGTTCTATATTCTCCTTCAAAAGGTGCCACTTGGAGTTTCCACTTTCTAATAGAAATATTGTTTTCACATTTAATAATCCATCTTATTACTATCTCATAGTATTTCTTACACACAGTCCTGATACAGGACCAAAAATTTGTAAAATGTAAAGTAAAGAACATATCACCTGAGCATCACGTGGATCAATTCTAGTAACTTTCCTCAAAACCTCCAAAGCTTTGTCTGTCTGGTGTAGTATAGCATAAATGTGGCCAAGTGCCTAAACATATATGATTCAAAAGCACTAAATGAATTAGAAAATAAATGGAAACAACACTTCCCAGTCTATAAAACCTGAATGAAACAAGACCCTTTCCAGAGTTGACAACAAACCTTCAGTGTTTCACAGTTCTCAGGATAGACCTCCAAAACCTTTTCAAAGTTGGCAAGGGAACTTCGGTAGTCTCCAAGTTTGAGCTGTACTTGGCCCAAACCTGCAGAAAGGCCAAAGACTTTAACACATGTCCCAAGTACGAGGGAAACATATAGGTAGCAAACAAATCAAGAGTAAAATGTATAGGTAGCTGGGATCATGAAGAGCCAGTAAACAGTTCAGAAGGCAGAAAGGATCAAGATTCAGTATAAATTTAACTCAATCGTCCAAAATTGCCTGTACTTTTCTCAGATTTCTATAGTGATGTGGCAACATTATGAAGCATTACCATTGTTGATGAATTGAACAAGTCCAACGCCTAATCCTAGAAGGTCACAACCGACTGCAGGTAAAATCCTTGGAGAATTGTACAGTATTGTGTATCTAACTAATCTAGACCAACGAGAATTGATATACTACTTGCATGTGCAAATGCAAGTAAGTGTTTTTGATCCTTAATTAGGTCAAGTTCAATTAGCTCATTAGCAAAAGGTGTTTCATATGAGCTCAGGATTAAATACAATCTACAGCTTGTTCGGATAGAGGGATTTGGAGAGAAGGGAAGAGAAGGCAAATTGTAGTACAAATGAGCCTTAGTCGGCCCATTCCAGAACAACTTGTTAGGATATACACATACCATAAAATGGTAACACAAATTCCTGCGGCTTGCTGCTTTCCTTGACAGAGGCCATGTAATACCGCCCTGCTTTTTCATAATCTCCCTGCAGGAAAGATACATTGACATAAAAAGCCGGGGGTGGGGTGGGGGATGGAGAATCTAACAGGTCAAACAAATTTTTTTTATTTCTCTAGAAGAAAATGCGAACAAGACATATTTAACTATCAAAATAAATACAGCAGGCTTATCAACTGATCATGATACAAAAGCTAGAAACAAATATAACATCAAAAGGCAAAATAACCGGTATAGCCAAAAAAAAGTAAAATGACCGGCATAGCCAAACAGAAGGAGCGTAAAACAAGAAGATCTAAGGTTTACACAAAACGAAAGCAGGGAAGAAGGGATGGGTGGAGCATGAGCAATGGGTAAGTAGCATGAACAAAATTGAACTTATGAATAGAATAAAAAATATATAAGAAAAGGCATTACCCTTGATCTTTTTCTATCAAGTCAATTAGTACAGTCAATATTGAAAAACACTAAACATCGATCTTACAAAGTAAAAAAATGAGCAACATTTTCAGACCTTGCTATGATAAGAACGGGCTAAATTGTAGTACGAATGAGCCTTAGTTGGTCCGTGATTTGTAACAGCCAAGGCAGTTTCTGTCAATTGCTCAACCAAAAAATGTTGACCAGTGAAAAAGAAGTGATTCGCCAGATAATTCAATGACAATGCATTGTAGGGATATATCTCAAATGCAAGCAGCATCCTTTCCATTCCCCTTCTAATCCCAGCAGCTGTCAGATAAATTTCACCAAGAATAGTTAGGTTACAGCGCATAAGCTTCAGTAAAACAGTGATAAAGCTCAGAACACAGCCACCACTCAGAAAGTTCAGGCCACTAACCATCGCTTGCATGCAAATCCATTACCCCAAGAGCAACAAGAGCTTCAACATTTTCAGGATCTAACTACAAATCAAACCACAATAGAAAATGATAAGAAAAGATCAGAAAAAAATAACCACCACCCCCCCAGCAATGATCTAGTGTGTGTGTGTGAGTGTTGGAAGAATAAAGAAGCTTTTAAATGTACTGAACACGTGAATGTGGTCTTGAGATTAACTGAAAACATGTAATATTTAAGAGTGACCGTCAGTTTGAAAATTATTTCATCTAAGTAATTCCAACTTAGCTATCAGTGTTGGACATAGATAAAATTACCAAAGCCAGACTAGGCCATTTCATGAAAAAATCAATTTTGAGGTCTGAGTGTCCAACATGAAGTGTTAACTGCCAAGTATCCATATACGTAAACCTGGCGTTATCCCTGAATAAATGTTAAATGAAAAATAACAAAGTGAATTTTGCTTACCTGCAATACACGCTCAAAAGCTTGGCGGGCCTTTTCAAAGTGACCCAACTTGTAGCGGCATAAACCTATGCCTAGTCTGACAGCCCCAGGACAATCAGGATACACTCTCAAGGCTCTCTATCAAAGCTTGGTAAAAACAAATTAGTAGCAAATAAAAATACATTCACTTTCAAGCAATATGTCTAAGGTAAAATGGCACAAGGCCTACAAGTGATCATTTTACTAATAATTCTTTTAAAAACATCCACAGATAAACTAAGCCAGGCAAAAACTGACCTTGTACAACTCCAAGGACTCTGAATAACGTCCCCGGTTAAACTGCACAGATGCCTGCAGTTAGGCACATGATTAGTACAAAAGGGGGTGAGAGAGTGCCCGTGAAAGGAGAACACCACATTCAAATGAATCTACAAAACAATCAAATGAAAAAACAAATAGAATAAAAAAAAATGACACATGCCAACAGGACTAAATTTGGCCCACTTCAGATTTGTGTCTAACTACAAATAACAAAGAAAAAACAAAAAGGGCAAGGTGGGAGGCATAGAATATACTCCGTACTGGGAGAAAAGAGTCAATTATAAGGCTTTTCAGTATAAACAAGATAAAAATTGATGACTTCAGAAACAAATAAGCATAGAATCTCAGGTTCAATTGATGATGAGCTCAGACTAGATCTTTCACAGCAGGCGTAACTCTACTGGGAGAGAAGTTTTTCTTATATGCCAGATATGATATAAGATATTGAGGCCTTTCTCTCCTAATCTTTTGCATTAATCTCAAAGCCTCCAAAAGTCTCTTTTGTTATCTTATCAAGTACTCCCACCATCCAATTTTAACTTCCCCCTTTTCTTTTTGGAACGTGACGGATGTCCATTATAAAAAATTTCACTTTCATTTTCAAGTAAAAGTTACTTATCCATCACATAAACCTTTCTTTTCTCTCTAGATCATTGCTGGTTACTTCATTTTCATTCTCTGTCCATTATCAGATTCTAGATAGGACTACAACATTGTTTCCTTAATCCCTTTGCCACTGAATATGGAAAGTAATATATGGGCCAAAAGGAGTACAGAGTGTGTTTACCCAATATACGATGTATTGGCCAATGCTTATCAGCTTTTCAGCTCGCTAACTCATCAACATAAGAGCTTTACATATTGATTGACATGGCCAATGCAAAGTCCATACAGCCAATAGGCTGTTAAGAGCTGACAAAAGGCTGATACAAGCCGACAAAAGTTTGACATAGCTGAATGACCAATGTAATAATCATGCCACACAAACCAAAACACTTGACACAATACCACAATTACAGAACATTTCCTTAGTGTCCCACTATTACAAATTAACAAAATGGCGACTACAAATTTGAATTAAAACTGTGATGAAATAACATTGTGGATATGATTGAACTTCACAAATAGAAAATAACGAAGTGAGAAATATTCTACGAGTCATCAAAAACCTTAGCTACCTTTAGCTAGGGGTGGCAATGGGTTGGGTTGGGTTTGGTTCGGGTTCAACCTATTTGGGTTTGGGTTGGAATATGTCAACCCAAACCCAACTTGTTCATTAAATGGGTTGAAAATTTAAACCAAATCCAACCCGCTATGGGTTCGGGTTGACCCAACCCAACTTGTTTAGTATAGGGGTGGCAAACGAATCAGATCGGGTCTGGTTCGTATTCAGGTCACCTATTTTCGAGTCACCTATATCCCCAACCCGCCCGAACCTAGTCCATTTAAGTTTTCAGGTTGAAAACCCCAACCCAAACCTAACCCATTTAATTTCGGGTCGAATTCGTGTCAACCCATTTAAGTTTTTTGTGTCGAAAATCTCAACCCTAACCCACTATTTTCGGGTCGGGGTCGGGTCGAGTTTTCAGGTTGGGTCATTTTTGCAACCCCTAGTTTAATAAGTAAAAGTCATTTGAGTTTTTTATTTTCCAAGTTCTAAGCAACACAAAGTAAAAATCTCAAATTTTAACATAGTCTTAATACAACCAAATTGAAAAGTTTGACAATATGTTAAGAAGGCACGACGAGATGAAAAAATGAAAAATTAAAGACTAAGAGTGAAGAGGTTGAGCGGCGAAATACAAATAGAAAGTAGAAACTAGGGTTGGCCGGTGGTAATTATGATTTGAGTTTATAACCCGCATTAATTAAACCCGATTAATATCAGAATCAAATCCAATAATAAACAGGTTGGGTTGGGTTGAAATCAGGTTGAAATTTTTCAACTTGACCCAACATGTTTATTAATTGGGTTGGGTTGGGTTGGGTTGACCCATTTAATTAATCGGGTTGAAAATTTCAACCCAACTCTTAATAAACGGGTTGGGTTCGGGTCGGGTTGCTAAGTTGGGTCAGTTTTTGCCACCCCTACCTTTAGCGCAAATAAAGCGATAGATGTCCCTCTCTATTCCCTAAAGGTAGAGAATAAAGATACCTGTCCAAGAAGAGCAGGAACATTATCAGGATCCCCATCGAGTACAATCTTGAAACTACTTAATGCTTGATCTAAATCACCCTTAGCAAGTAAGAGCTGACCTGCGCTCGACAAAGATGATAAAATGATTACCAAAGAATCCTCATCCAACAGACATTATTATTCAATCAACAGAGCATAATCCTTGATGACATGAAAAAGCATCAACTGAAATAAAGAGCTCAAAGTATATGAGATTTGAAAACATATAGGATAGCAAAACAACATAGATGAAGGAACAAAAATGCAAATATAGATGCCACTGAGTTCTAGAAGACCAGAATCCTGACCAATTTGCAACCTTAGTAATCCAACATCACTTTGCAATAAAAGATTTAAAGAGAAAACATATGTGGCTGCTAGAACTGTTTTCGTAACGAAAAAACAGTTCTCAGAAAGCAAGAGGGTTATTTATACATTAAAAAAAAAGGGTGTCGATCTGTCAGGAGCACAATTATGAAGCATTAGAACCCTCTCATAGTTGGGGAGGGCCTAACTCACCCATCTTCCACCCCAGAAAGAAAAGATTAAATATAAACTCTACAAATTAAGCATCAACCTCATAGAATCACAAATAAACTTATCAAAAAAATCAAGGAATGACAAATAATGTCATGACAAAAGGCTAGACAATAGAAGAGCCACATAAACCAAAACTTAAGCACCTTGCTCAACAGTGTTTTATTTCCATCTGCTCCTTCCCTTTCACGTATAATCACCAACCACCAGTGATAAATTAGATTCTAAGCTGTGGGATTAGCCTATTGAGATTGAGATGAAGTGTGTACAAGGCAAAGAAAATTATGGTAGTCTTCAACAAAAGCGCTGCATTCCACAGATAATGAAAACCTCTATTATGTTGTGTGATCGCTAAAAACAGCGAGGAGAACTAGATAATAAAATCCTCCTGAATATAATTTATTGACAATTTTACGCTCTACGTAGTTCATGCCACTCTTTTTGAAGTATAGATGCTCATCACTTGAATAAAACATCTTGATTACAGTTTATCTTGGAGCAGAGTGTAAGATTCCTAAAATCCTTAAGACTGCTTGATAGATGTAGTATAGTTTCTTTCAAGTAACACTGCTGAATCAAGTTCAGAGTTTCTGGTATATGCTCATCCAGACATGGTTCATTTTTACCTTTTTTGAATCTTCAATACACATGAACTTCTACCAAATACCACATCCCAAATTTTGGCTCATAATGCAAGTCATTTATATGTAGAAACCACACGTCCATGACAAGCTTCATAGTATATATTTTGCTTTATACATGTCTATATAAATGTCTCTTAGCCTTATAGTAGTTAGGAAAAGTGGAAGTTATACAGTATACACACACCAATTCTCTGTCATTCATACTGTATCTGTTACTTTCAGTATACAACCATTTGTTTCTCTTAATTAGCATAAATGGGTAGGAATGGAGGATGGAAGTATGAGATACTGAACAACCACTTTGCTCACATGTAAACAGTTGCATATAACTAGAACAAATCCTTCTTGGCAGGTCATTCAATTCACGAGAATAGTTACGCCTCCTGAATTCAAATCCTATCACTTATGAAAAATTAACACAAAGTGCTCACCTTTTCCAACCCAGGTAGATGGTTCATGCATGTCAATTCTTGACGCCCTATTGTAGTACTTGATTGCTTTAGTGAAATGAAGATCCTTCTCCTTAGCACCTGTCTCTATTTTTCCAACATAGCTATAATAAGCGCCCAACGCATTAAGGATAGCAATCCTTTCATATCTGACCTCAGCATAATATTCCTCGATTTCTGCAATCACATGCAACAGTTTAACCCTCAAACTCTATTTGAGCAGAGAGACAAAACTAAAGAGAAAAAAAAAAAAAAAAAACCTTCCGAAGTTACCTGCGCTAGAACCTTCTTCCAAAATTTGAAGGAATTGTTCAATCTTCCCTTGCTTAAAATACTCCCTCTACACAACACCATCACAATTTCAAAAAGAAGATTTTCCAACCACATTCGCACTTCAAACCGAATAAACAAGTGGCTTTGTCAAGGCCAAAACCGAGTGCATAAAGTGCATCGTATATCAACAATTGTACATAACTAGAAACTATAACAATAATAAGCCTTTTTGTTTGGTATGAGCAAGCAGAAACTTATAATGCCTAGCCAAGCAAAACCAAACACAATTAATAAACATAACAATAACAAGCCAATGATTTAGTATTTGCATACGAAAACCATACACAACTATAAACATAACAATAACAAGCCTTTCGTTCGGTATTTGGAAGCGAAAACCGAGCAAACGTCGAAAATTGATAGAATTCAGTTAGAATTGAAACCTAAAGCAGTAATTGGACACGAATAATCAACAATTCCAAGCAATTCAAAATTATAAATTCGAAACAATAATCGAAGAGAGAGAGAGAGAGAGGACCGCAATGACGAGCCATAGGTCGAGGGGAGCTTGTTCAGCCTTGAGAATATCGAGAATATCAGTAGCATCGCGAGGTAATTGATCGAGAGAGACACGGACTTCTTCCTCGGAGTTCTGGACTGGAATGTATACGCACGCCATTGATCAATGAATTCAACGATTGAGAAGTCGAAACCCTAGTTCATCAAATGAAATCGAATTGAAGATGAAGAGTTGCGCTTGAAGTATTAGTACTCAAGAATCATGATTTGACTGGGAAGCGAGCAGAGTAGGTTTATTTTGTTAACGCGAGGGGTTTTAACGACTATTAGTAAGCAGTGACCTCAAAATTTACTAACCCTATTGGATGTCGACTCGTTTTAGGATAAGTAATTTTCTTAGATTTTTTTATCAAAATTTTCTGTAGCGTAGGAATTGGTTTAACTTTTTTGTTATAATTTATATCATGCATTTTAGATTCCTGTACTACTAATTCTAATCGGTTTCTACATAAAATTAAGTACTTTGTACTACTATCAGGATAAGATTAACATAATTAATTCATTTTCATTTACCATAGCTAAGATCATTCCATATGAACAGATTTACCCTAAAAAATGAAAAAAAAAAATTGACAAGAATATTCCAACCTTTTTGCTAAAAATAAGTTATCCTTTGGATTATTTACGAGTAATCCAACCTTTGACTCCCTTTTCTTCTAATGGATAAGCTTATTGGTCGCCTGCTAATGAAGTGTATAACAAGTGAATTATTTTAACCCTTAACAACCCATTATTGAGCTTTCAACCATCAAAGTACGATATTAAAAGGAACGTTGGAAGGTGAAGAGGCAAGCAATAACAACTACAGGTTAAGTGTGTGAAAGAATGTCACATTAATATTTAGGAGTGTTGAAGAGAAACACATTTACCATAGGAATATAAAAAGAAATAGGCAACAAAAATCAACATAGACTGCAAGGGAGTTGTTAGAACTTTGAAGTGTTCGAAGTTAGAACTCATTGGCCAAATACGGATATAAGGGATACAATAAGAACTCACAAGGTATTACTAAAGAGAGACTTTATATAAAAAGTAAAATATCATTATCACATAATATTGCACGGTTTAATATAAAAAAGGACTACTTCAAAATGAGTAGATACATTGAAGTTTGAAGAAATCAAGCCATGACATTATCATAGAGTTAGTAGCTAATCAATGTAACAAGAGCTTTGCTCTTGTGTTTCAAATAATTTTCTCTTACTTTGATAGGTTAACGAAAGGATAATTACTATCGGATGTTTTCTATTTTTAGGTTGTTATTATAAGGGAGAATAACTTATCATGGTTGAGTACATACATGTTAAGAATGCAAATTAAACCTAACATGCATCATCCCAAAATAAATAATTGGTCACATGGAAGAACAATCAAACATACAATTCATGCTTCAACTTAATAACAAGAACACTCTAACCTTTAAAATCATAAATAGGATTTTAAAGTTTATTTACTTTAACTACTATTATCAATGATTTACAATGAATGAGTTTATTACTTAGTCCATAGGGGAGTAATAAGGATTAGTATAAAGTTTGAATTTACTACTATTATTGTTATGTCATTATTATGGAAATGACAGGTTCCCAAACATTATTAGCAAGAAAGGTAATATCGTCAAGTCACCTAATTAGAGCATTGGATTACCACTAAGTGCCCCGTATTGTTCTAATACTTAAGGTAAATTCAACTACACATGCTTCTACTAATGTTACAATACTTCTTTATTGTTGATTCACAATAAGCACCTACAGGAAGGGATAGGAACGGGTGTGGGAAAAAGTAAGGTATGATACTCAACTATACATGCTTCAATGCTCATTCAAGTACAGAGGATGTATCATATGTGTTAAGGTCTTTAATATATCACCTAAGTGTTCAGTCACCTAGTTTGTGCAGGTGCCTAGTGGAAGTGGAGCAACATTGCTCAATTAGTATCCAAACTTTGGCACATAATCAAGTCAAGCCTCGTTAGTGCACCATCGAACCTAGCCTTAATAAGTTATTTCATTGAACAACTACTTGCTCAATGTAATGTAATCACTTAGTTTATTTGTACTTGTACCAACATTAACACAGTTTTTAAAAGTATGTTGGTGATTCTTTGAAACTTGTGCTGTTTTTGAACTCAAGTAAGTATATTGGACAAAAAAGGCCACAAAAATTCAAGTTATTTTAACACTAAATTTTATGCAAAAAATAAAACTAACTCCACTTTTATTAGCTAAATTAGACATTTCAATACATAATAAGCCACCTTACATCATTCATCATCATTTGCCATATAGACCTTATATAATTTCTTACAACAACAAACTCCCTATTTATAACAACACAAAACTAAAGCAAAAAAATAAAAAAATCCATGAAAATAGCGAGGCCATGGGTCAATTTCTTCTCATTCCTTGGACACTTTATCAATTCAATACGCATTTCGCCAAACTCCATTCTTCATCTCTTGAACATTTTCCTTTAGATTCTCATTCTTCATTTGTAACTTCTTTGTCTTGTCTTCCAATGTTTTTTCAAATTCTAATTTCAAAATTATTGCCTCGTTCTCCAAAATCTGAAGTTGAAGTTCTTCCTTTCATCAACCCACCAGAACATTTGACATTTCATATCTAATCAAAATGTAGAGAGATACAAACCAAAATTATATCAAAATCAAAATCCAACGGAGTATTACAAATAAATTAAGAATTAATCTCCTTAACTTATAGGCCACAAGGGACATGCATAGAACTTCATTCCCACATTTTTCAAAAAGAAGGAAGAAGCTAGAAGATATCAAAAATGATGAAGAAGGTAATGGAGAGGAGGATGAAGAAAGAATGAGAGAAACATTTAAAAAAGAGGGGAGATGTTTGAAAAGAGGAAAAATAATTTTAAAAAAAAGGAAAAAAGGGAAATAACCTAATGGTTTCTATCACATCAACATATTCATCTACTATTGGAGGTGACTGCTTAATATTACTCATTAGAAGAAAATGGGGCCAAAGGTTGGATTATTCATAAATAATCCAAAGATTGGCTTATTTTCAACAGATTCTATAAATTTCTATAGATCATAGAGTCAACCTTTTGGAGTTTGGACACTAAGGATATTAGTATATTACTAACATCAGGCATAATCTAAATTTTTTTAACCATGCATATTTGCCTAACAAGCCACCTCTTTGGCTCTTCCTAAGTTTGATAGTACCAAACTTACACCTGCATTTTATAAGCCATGTAAAGCAAAGAAATAATGAATACCTGCAGTTCAAAACTAATCAATAGAATGATGGAGCGGAAAATTCTACAGTTCTGAAATATGGTGGGTTGCTTGAAGCAGTGATCGACCAAGAAACAACTGCAAGCTTGCTAAAGTGGGCGATGATAGTATTAGCTATGCATCCAGATTTGGCAAGAGAAAGCAAGAGAGGAGGTTGAAGAAGTCTGTGGGAAAAACTGTCAATTACAAGGCAACTACCTACATTACTGTAAGTCTGTCTTACTCTTACCCAGATTGAATTTCAGTTCCTAACACTTGTGTGAAGCACTGAAGTACAGCATAAAATAAATGCCACGGGTTAAACAAAATATGCTCTCTACCTTCCCGTGACAACTGTAAGACAAAGTAGTTTAAGTCTGGTTAATATGATACTTCTGGAGGTTCTAAGGCTGTACCCTCATGCGATTGCTCTATACCAACACACTTGCCAGAAAATTGAAGTAGCATCGTCATCCCAGCTGGGGTGGATTTCACATTTGCTACTCTACTTATCCATCAAAACCCTGATATCTGGGGTGACGACGTCTCTGGACGAGGCCCACAGAGAATTTCTGAGGGAGCGTCGAAGGCATCCAAAGATCAGCATGCATTCTTCCCTTTTGGATTTGGTCCTGAGACTTGTGTTGGTCAAGAATTCACTCTTGTGGAAGCTAAGGAGGCTTTATCCATGACATACAGAACTCCTTTCAGCTCTCCTCATCCTACAGTCATGCTCCCCACACTGTGATTTCCATCCGCAACATGGAGCTCATTATATGCTGCATCCTCACTTAGTTGTACAAAACTAGCCAAATCTTTGTGATAAATCTTTTGAACCATATGTAAACCTGTGCTTTGGTGTTGTCATAGACTTATTTTTATATAGAAGGATTTACTCATTATAATTGAACTTTGCAACCAAGACAAGAGGAAGTGAGAGAAATTCCAATACGCAGCATTATGAATGAAAGAAGCAAAAAATGTTCAGTCATAATATTGTATCACAGTCTGTGAAAGACTCAGAGAGAGATAATACCTCATTTTACACCAATTTTAAGTACCCTCTATCCTCATTAATCGTGCTTTCATCAAAGTCTTCAAAGATTAGTACATACTATTGCATCACCAATTAACTGCATCTGACATTGCTAAATAGTCAGAAAACAGATCCACTTTACAGGTCTAGCATACATGTCTTCAATGGATTAGCAAAATTTTCAGCATGGTATTTCACATGAAAAAACAAAAATTTCATTCAATAGAACGGTATTTTACTGGTAATGTCAAATTGTACATCACTTCAAGTACACAGGCTCTAGATGATTGCATGACAGTCTTATAGTTTCAGCTAATTATGTGAGAACAAAAGAATTGAGGAAAAAGAACCTCTACCTCTTTCTTAGAGAGATCCTTCAAAGGATGTTTTTCAGCCCTAAGAAATTGAAAGCCAAGGAAATAAGAGGTATAAAGACCTTTGAAGTTCCGGCTATATATTCTCTTTTTCTGTAAACGTTCAGATTACCTATTAAAGCTAAAACTTCGAGCAGAAACTAATATAAGTCAGCAAAGCCATCCAAAATAGAGTCTATATCAGGGGTTAGTATAGCACGCTTGTTGAGTTCCCCTACAACACAACAATGCTTGTCCGCCGCATTTATAGCCATGACATCCTGGGCAAATGCACAATCTGAACCAATGCCTACCTGCAGCAAAATGTTGAGCATAATGAAATTTCATAGTGGTAAATCTTGTGAAATGAGATGGAATTAGAAAGGAATTTCTCACAACAGAGAAAGAGAAAAATCACAATTCAACAATGTAGGCAGTACTGCAATTTTGAACGGATACATTCCACCAACCTTTTTAAAACAGATGCAGGACTCACTAGTAGCTCTTTCAGAGATCAATTGTAGTACGAAGGCAAAATAAAATACCTAGCTGTTTTATCCTATTCATTATAGGATAGGTCAGCTGAAGAGTTTTCATTAAAGGGTATAACAGCTGTCAACATCAGGATACTCTACTATGGTAGAAGGAATAGAAGCCTTGTAGATGAGGTGGTGATTGCACAATTCATGAGTCATGACATGATGGAAGGACAAAACTAGGGGGCATTACAGTCGTACAATCCAATTTGTAGTCAAAGGCATATTGCAGCCAACTCAACCAATTAGAGAGAATCTACACCATCTACCATACTCAAAACTCAATTTTTCTCTTAACTAGCTAGTCAAAGGTAAAATTCCATTCATTTGATATTTGTACTTACATCATAAAGGGTATCACCAAGCTTAAGCTTAACCGCACCACTTCTGTAAACCAGCATTTTGCCCATGATACCTGCTTGTATATCGTTAAGCCTAGCAGCTTTCTCTAAAGGGTTTGAAACAGTTGGTGGTTTCAAGCTGCAAGTTGATTCTTGGCCTACGGTAGGAGTAGTTCGTTTTGTCATTGGCATAGTTGTTGGAAGCTGAAGAAACATCATCCTAGGCTCGGAATTTTCCTCCTGTAATGAAATGCATTCAGATAAATTATGCAATCCAGAACTCTGCATCATGCATTCAAATTACAAGCAGGTATACTAGGAACTCACCATAAGGCCCAGCTCCTTGGCTGGGTTAGACATACTTTCATCAAAAGTAGATACGTGTCCAAACTCTTCATCATTAAGAACATCTGAAAGCAAGCAGAGAAATAACATTATCTGTTAATAAGAATACTAGAAGCAACCCATCAAAAAAAGGATAAATAGCAGCAGATTAGCCTCCATATAGGCAAGAGTTAAGTATGCATCTTTGACTTAAACAAATTCCATTGAGCGACATATATTGATGATATGCAAAATCATAAAAGTACTTGACTTTGCTTGACATACCTGGATTTCCGGAATAAGGCCTTCGAAGAGGAAGAGTTACAGGATAATAGCTGTAATAATTCTGTGAAAGCATGCAAAGAATAAATTAGGATCAAAGAGTTCAAACCCTATTGAAAGGGACCGAACACAAAATGAGAGGAAGGTAATGAGAATTTTGACCCATCAAAAGACAAAAAACCTACCCATGGCTCTCTGTATTCTTTGCTCTCTCTGACGGTGGAAAACCGGCCTTTATCTGGGTTGTAAAAAATATTTCTGAAGGTCAAAGTAGTTTATGTAATGAAAACAGCAAAGCTATTTCCCACTAAGTCTCAGACATACCTTGCTTCCCAGAGTTATTTCCATTGCAGGCTTTAAATTGATTACTGGGGATTGCTGATCCATAGCCGAATGCAACTCGCTGAATAGGCTCTGCTGCATACCCAGAAACCAAGAGGAAACTTGAACAGGTGTTGAGAAAATGAGGAATGTTAAAAGATAAGAAAATATACTGAGTGCAAGTCACTTCACAATTATCCCCATCATATATTCATATCGATAAGGGAAAAAGTTTCTCTCCAAGTACCATTTAAATATGCATACAGGATTCATCAATGGTCAAGGAGGTCAACTTCAAAGTAGCAGTGTAATTAATGCAGGTTCCATCTAATTATAATCCTCTTCCTTATCAGTTGACTCAGACAAAGCAGTGTAGAATCTATAGATAACATCAAACATGAAGATGGGTTAACAATACTCCAGACAAGAGAAATCACTGAAACTAGAAGTTTATAATACTAATACCTTTCACTTCAGTCATGCATATCAAATTCTTACCAATAAAATATAAATGGGATTATTTGCCTGAAATGTTTCACTTCAGTGAGTTAGGTCCAGTTAAAAAAGGCTTCCCTGAGACACATACCACTTTGATATTAAAGTCCTAGATGACAACATGCATTGGTTAGCCATTGAGTCGATAGCTCATTGCTTTCGGCTTTCTTAGCTACAGTCCCCGTCTTGGTTCAATCCCTACTACTTAGCGGTCTTGCTTATCTATGACCTGAGGATGAGGAATTGAGGAGTAGCAGGGTTGTTAGGGTTGGGCTCCACCCAATACACTTTAGTCATAGCTATGGCCCACTTCTAACATCAACCCAATCATTGAAGAAGCAAAAGATGGTTATGGGTCCAGTCCTAGTTGTAACCTACCAAAAGAGGGGAGAGAAAGCTGATGGGGATATTAGAACATAGAAGTTGAGTCATATTACTATATATTAGAACTTATAAGTTGAGCCAACAACAAAAACTCCATTAATTTGCAAACTTGATCATTGTTCATAATACTTGGCACTCATATCTTAAAAGCATCAAGGAGTAACTACTCAGAAAAACTACTCACATTTTTTCTCAACCTTAGGCTTCATTGCTAAGCCATCCTATTAAGGAAAAGAAATAGATTAGAACACGAAATCGGATCTACAAGAACATTTCCTTAAAGTATATCAATGACAACAGCAAAACCTGAAAACGTCGCATCAAATCCTTTGCCTCAGCAGCTTCAGCGTCATCAATCACTTCACTGGGAACAATAGAAAACATGAGGTGGGGTAGTAGGATACAACAGAAAATAAGTCCCTAACAAACCACATTACTAAGTAAAGAACACCATACGTTTTGGCAACAGCAGCTTTAGGCACTTTGCGTGGAGGAGCTTTTGGTGCAAATCTCACCTGCAATGAGAAACAAGCATTTTAAGCATATCAAAGAAAGAACACAGCAGACATGAAAGATGCGATGTACACCTTCCGTGGCGCAAGTGGTTTCTGGTCAAATGATGCAGGATCCATCAAAGTTGTATCACAAACTACTTGTACAAGAAGCAACTGTAAAGCTGCAACATTTAATCCACAACTTTGTCACAAAATCCAATACACTTCATTCTTCATTTACAACAACACAAAATACAATTATACCAAAACAGCAACAAAATTAACACCCGATTCCCAGCCTAAGGCGGAATGTATGGAACTACAATTATACCAACTATTACTAAAAAATCAGCATATTGCAAACCCACTAAATCACTCATCATACGCAAAAACCCCACACCAACCGTTCTCCAAAACATAGTATCATTGAATAATCCGCCTCATTCTACAATGTCTATTCACATTCATGTACAACATTACTACACAGATTTGCAACGACAAAAGAAAAAAACTAGTTCAATGGTGTACGGCGCAGGAGGAAAGAGATAAACACTAACCTAATTTTAAAAACTGGGAATGTGTGAATCACACTGGAATTCTTGCTTCTCAATCTTGTTGTTTAGTGTAGTTTGACGGAATGACTGCTAATGAACTTTAATATAATTTGGATCTTAATTATCTTCGTATTTCTAAGCGCAAATAGAAAGTTAAAAAACGGATGTAGTATATTATAATTTTTTATGTCCTATAAACTATTTGATTTTAATTTCGAGAAATTGTTTAGTGCCTTGCAAAATAGTCAGAATAATAGAGAGCTTAGAATAATTTTACCTTTGATTAACATTTGCACCCAAGTTTGATGAGTGCTAACAATTAATTATGAAGTTGGTGTATAATCCCATGAAATTGAACTTTAGATTGATCTTGTTGACATCTGTTTAGCAGTTGAAGAGTATATTATTTCAACTTAATTATTGTTCACTGAAATTGTGGTGATACACTGCCACAGTAGAAATTCATAACTACTCTAGGGTCTAGGCTATACCAATTACCAGTGTACATTTGACATAATCGGAGCAAAGAGACATTAAGTTCACATGTCTAATCATACTGCAAGAATTCATGAAGTTCAAAATAATTTGAAAAGCAAAGTTGATTAGAGAATAATACATGGTAACGATGCAGGGTATTAGGCTAACCATACAAGTTTTAAAAAGAAAATACATGGTAAATGGTAATTATAGTTCTATCAACTAATTTCTGACTGCCTGTGTTGTTTGCACAGTTGCAATCAGTTGTGCCATAACAGTAGCATACTGAACTGCTGTATGTTCAGAAGTATACTGGTCCGTTAAGCCATAATCTCCAAAGTTTGGTTCGATATGCAGAAAATGACCTGGTAACGACCTCTTTGACAATGCATCTTTCCAAATTTCAACAAAATCTTCAAGAATTTGCCTGGATTTATCAACAGAAGATATTGGAAGATACTCAACCTGTAAGGATAGGGGAAGAGGAATGAAGACAAACAATTAGCTTTTGGCAGGAGCAAATAAACTGAACCGTGGCAGTGAACAACATTCATCAATATCTTATTACCCAAGCACCACCTTATATTCCTCATCAGCCTTTAGAAAATGTATCATTGCACAAACTAAATTCCAGATTTACTCAAGATTCCTGGACACGCATTGAAACCATAAAGCAAAGTTTCATACAGAAACCTTAATATATAGGATAGGTAGCAAATAGAAAGTAAAAAGGTACAGCTCGAAGAGGGCAATGTAGCAAATATTAAGGGATGGACAGATGGAGGGAGTATACAAGTAACGGTTCCATGGCAGTAAAAAATGGTGAATGTGTTAAGATTAATAGACACACAAGGGGTGAAGGCATACGAGACACTTATGGAAGTGATGAGAAAGACAACTAATGTAAAATAGCATCAAGGAAGAACAGAACACACAACCCTGCAGGAAGCAAAATGTAGATACAGTGAAGGCAGCTACTCATCAACAAGCATTTTCAATCATTGATACAAATAACAACAATCGGGAGCTTCCTTTTGAGAAATGAAGATATGAGAAAGAAGTTTAGAGTGTTGTGACATTTCCAGGAAATTTTTCAGAGAATTGACATACAAATTAAAAGTATTAAAATAACAAAGTGCCCGTAGAAAATACTCAACTGTTCTGCTTACCATACTCTTCCGAATAAAGAGAATGAAATCTCATACAGGCTTCTTTTGCTCTAAAGAAGCATTTTCTATGCAATTTTCTATCAGTCTGTACCTTAATACGAAGTATAAAAGAATAAGATGGCATAATACCTTTCCATGGTTTAACAATAAGTTCTTTCATAGTAATCAAATAAATGTCTTCATGCTCACTGCAAATTGGTTATATTGGTGACTTAGTGTTGCATATCTTATACTTTAAGCCACATCCAGATATCATTCCAGCATTGATCAAGCAAGAGGGTACAGAATGGTACAACAAAAAATGTCTCTCGTCTCACTTACAAACAAAGAGAACATACACAAAACTCTTTTGTTTCCCCTCTTTTCTTCTTTTCACGCTTTTTTTTGGAAGACATAAGCCACTGAGATGGTTTTGTCTAACATTAGAATTTATTGTACTGTCTAACTCTATTCGCAAACTTGATTGAGAGTCTTTCAATCAGAAACCAGTCAACTATAAATGAAAAGACACTCAGCTTTGAAATTATATGATGCTACGTAGTTAAAGAAACAGTATCTGATAAACAACATGATACACATTACAGCTCATATATTATACCAACCAGAAACAAGTTACCATGGATTACATGTACTAGTCCTAGCATACTGATAATGATGCAGCAAGAACATCTCAGAGAAACTAATAGATTCTATACAGAAGTATATACCTCCATTACAATTCCTCGCATAGTTTCAGATTGATTCGGGGCAACCTTTCCCACTCTCACAAGGAAGTCCCCAAGCTGGTACTGGATCCCCTACACAGGCAAAGAGAAAAAAAGGTATAGTTCGCAAGCAGCCAGGATGCCCGTTTCAGTACTAGGAAGAAAAAATTGCCAGTAAAATATGTAATGCATCATGGAAGTAGATGAATATCGTACATGATAAACTCCAGTCAACAACATTAATAAATCCATAACAGCTCAGAAGAATACAGATTTCTACGGAAAAGACGACAACTATCTCCAAAGCACTACTCATCAATATATAAACGAGCCAATTTTGCGATTAACCATACTTCAGGCAAAGAATTTATAAATTAGCAGAAGTAACAATTCCTCATTACTCCTCAAGCTGATAGTCCAACAACACCACTTACACCAGAAAACTATTCGTCTCTAGAGCATGGACCCTAGACCAGGGTGTAACACATTCACACCTAACGAATTAGTTACATCAATTCAACATAAAAAGCTATTGAAGAACGAATTCAAATGAGTGGAAAAAACCCACATAATTCAATACATCAGTCACAAACAATCGCATAGCATCCTCCATGGCATATTCAGGCAAACATAAACTAGTAATATCCTTAGCATTTAAATTTTCCAGCTAGCCAATAACAAGGCTGGTCTTAGTAAGAAAAAAAAAGCAGTACAACAAATGAAATCAGTAATAAGTTTGATCATTTCTTTAAATGGATTCAATCAAACTTCCAGCAGCAGCAAAACAAATTTTACTTTTTGAAGAGAAAAGAAAAGCAAGAGAAACTAGTAGCAATAGACACATTAACACTTAATGTATGACATGGATTCCACATAAAACTACCAAAGAAAGAATTCAAATCAGTGCAAAAAATTCTACACATCATTCACGGACAATCACATAGTATCCTCCATGGCGTATACAGGCTAACATAAACTAGTAATCTCCTTTGCATTTAAAAATTCCAGCTAGCCAATGACAACAATAATAAGTTTCATCATTTCTTTTATGAATTTAATCAAACTTCCAACATCAGTAAAACAAATTTTATTTTTTGAAGGGATAAAAAAGCAACAGAAACAAAAAAATTGAAATCAACCTCAAAAGTTAGGGATACCCTAGTCCTGTATGATTGCAACTTATCCATAATCGTTTGTAAAGTTAAATCTGCTTCAAGAACAATCCGCTGGTTGCGAATTATGAAGTAGTATTTGTTGGGCTGCTCTGGCATTGAGATGCCAATAAAATCACGCGGAAATTCAGCTGTCATCGACTGATCTAATGGGAAATCACAAACTTTACAATTAGATCAAATAAGATACATGAAGTATTACTCGATGATGAGCAGAAAAATATACTATGGAGTAGCATATACTCCTATAAATAAAATACGGAGTATATATACATCTAATAACCAATAGACCTCGAGTAATGGGCTTGTAAAAGGTGAGTACAGCTTTCCACCTCCCATCTTTGACACCATTCAAGCTCTCAACACACTGGAAGATTTCACTCATTAGTTGAGTGTTCACTGTATACCCTGCATTGGGACTCCAGGGAAGAACCCTATATATGCAAAAATTAGACCAACCCAACTTTTAAAAAAAAAAAAAAATTCTTCGTAGATAAATTAAGGGGCAGATAATGCATAGGCATACCACTTCACAGTCATAGGGACCACAAATGGAAGGAAGTAAAATACTGGAATTACTCAATAAGCAAGCTTCTTGACCTTGTATACCGATATCTGATGTCTGGACTCGGGAAAAATAAATTCATAACATCTATAAATTGAACAGAAAGTTACAGAATGCAATCAAATGCTTTCTCTTCAGCAATATTGACCCAAATCCCAATTCACATAAAAATGAAAGAGGGTAGTGGATTATGTACCTTGGTTAATCGTAGAATTGGCCAATTGAGGCTTCGGGGCTTCTACAGCTTGTCGAGATGCGGAGATGAGAGAGGCAAAGAGAGGCAAAGAGGAGGAGACGAGCTATGCGGCTGTGTGGGAAAGCGATGGTGGCCGGTGGCGTGGTGGCGCCGTGTAGGGCAGTGAGACAGTCGACAGTCCGGCAGGTGAGGACTTGGGGTTGGGCTCTATAGGAGTGTAGGGAAATTGAAGAGATGAGAATAAGGGGAAAAAATTAATAGGAGGAGAGGAGTGTACAAGGATTCGAACGTAGGTGTTTGAGAGTAATAATGTCTTACAAAGCTAAGAGTTGTCAATATTTTGTTTTGATATGGGTTTAACACTGAATCCATATTATAACTGTACGTCCGCACCTGTTGGGTAGTAGATGTTCACAGATAGTATGCACAAGTTTGGGTATGAAAATTGATACGAACATGAAAAAATCCCAGCAAAATATCAAAGTACATTATCATATTTTACATAGTAAAATATAGATTTCGGAAGGAATTTAACAAAAAAAAAAAAATTGGTATTCAAATTAGACCAAAAGGGCAAAAGAACAATAACGAAACTTTGTAGTATAAAATATAAATGAATATTACAAATTTCTTTTGGGACGTTCCTACAAGTTAGTGATAAGTTCCAAGTCATTCAAATTGCCGAATTATGAATATCATTGCATACAAGTTAGTGATGAGTTCATAAGCTCAATAGTTGCATAAGAATCGATGCTCAATGCTCATTCATCAAAGTAAGTAGTGAGAAAAGCATTTCAGCCAATCGTACAAGCTAATACTCTCTTTGTCTTTTTTTTTTTATATTACATGGAGGCTATCTCTATTTTTATGAAATGTGATGATTACATGGGGGCCATATGAACTTGATCAAAAGTTAGTTGATATAATCAGAAATTTGGAATGGAATTACAATTGACATTTTTTGGAGGGAAATCACATTTTTACCGAAATTTGGCTACCCATATTTCCATATTTTTTGCCTCCAAAAATTTAAAAATTCAAATTGAATTCAGAACTGAGCCAACAAAGAGGAGTATAAATACAACAATGTTGTGGTGGGTAACCCCACATTTATTACATATTCGAATTTGGGAGATAAAAAAAAAATCAGAATCAAAGCATTAGTTGGAAGAAATAGGAGTAATCACTCTCAGAAAATTATCATCATTGAGTGATTATACTTACTTGTTGTCAATAGAATCAAAGCATTAGTTGTGAATCTTGTTGGATATGTATTGGTTGCTTCATGTCAAGCTCAAACATGGTTGATAGAGCATCCTATATCTCCCTAAGAGGTTCCACGTCAACTAGGCCAACAATGGTTGACCTAAATGAACCACCAAAAGAGCAACCACAGTGGCAAACTCATGAGCAAGCTGTCAGCAATCTAGCACAGAGCAATAGAAGAGTGCTTAGCAACATGGAAAGGACACCAGTTGCTAACAAGTTGCAACAGCTGTGTACATATGATTATAGCTTACCCCCAACATCTTCAGAAGCCCCTGTCCACAAGTTGTATCAACAACCTTGCTGAACAATATAATGTGTCTAGATGGACAATAAGTAGGATATGGTAAACTGTAAGAGCTCAAATGACTAGCAATGAACCCATCATTTTTCATAGCCTCAAGAGGGGGAGAGTTGGCAGAAAAAGGGTATGTTTCAACCCAGAGGACATCAAGCTCATACCATTGAGGAAAAGAACAGTAACTAGAGCATCAGTTGCTAGCCTAGGGGTTGCATAGATCAACAGTACATAAGATGATCAAGAGAGGTACAATCAAGAAGCATACAAATGCAATAAAGCCAGAGCTGTCAGAAGCACACAAAGTAACAAGCTAAGGGTTCAATGGTGCATTAATGCTATCATACCAATAACCATAACAACAACACCTAGGTTTTCAAATATGTATAATGTTGTATATGTGGATAAAAATAGTGTTACATGTCAAAGGTTACAGCTAGATACTACCTAGCCCCAAATGAGGAAGAGCCACAAAGACAATGCAAAAGCAAGAGATTCATAATGAAGGTTATGTTCATTACACTTGTGGCAAGGCCACATATCACCCTAACTGGGAATGTGGTCTTTGACGGAAAAATAGGGATATTTCCCTTCACTGAGTTAGTCCCAGGAAAGAGGACTGGCAAGAACAGACCAACAGACACAGTGGAAATCAAACCAATAATAAGTGTCATAAAGCAAGTGGTTAAAACAAAGCTCATTACAAACATACTGCTAGCAATATGGAGTAAGTGGCCAGAATGGGGATGCAAGCAAATCTAGATTGTCCAAGACAATGCAAAGCCACATATACACAAAGATAAACCAGATTTATAAAAGAAGCTACAAAAGATGGGTATAGAATCATGCTAGTCAACCAACCACCACAAAGCCTTGATCTAAGCTTTTTCAGGGTTATTCAATCACTCAAAGATTAGACAGCACCCAAGACAATACAAAAACTGGTTGAAGTTGTAGAATATGCATACTATGACTATGATCCAAAGCTAATCAACCATATATTTTTTACTCTACAACAATGCATGGTAAAAATCTTGAAGACAAAGGGTAACAATAATTATCACATCCCACACAGGAATAAGCAACAACTTGAAAGAAGAGGTCAATTACCAACATCAATAGAAGTAACAAAGGATGTGGTAGATGAATGCAAATAATGGCTTGAAGCAGGGTAGTATAGTGTAGTAGAAGAAGAAGCAGAAGGCATTAAATAATGTGAAGAATTAGTCTGACAATGAAGAGTAAATCACTTTTTGTGTACTTAGATAATCTAAATAAGAGACAAAATCACTTTTTGTGTACTTATCTTTTGTATAAACATCAGATTGTCACTTTTTATGAGTTTATCTTGTCTACAAACCTTAGTTTATAACTTTATGAATAAACCTTGCACAAATTAACTCAATATTAAGGAAACAAACGAAGTCAATAACAACATCACAACATTAACTCAATATTAAGGACACCAACACTATTAACATAAAAACAACAAGAGGAAAACACAACCAGTAACATAACATAACAAGGCCACCAACACCAATAACATAACATAACCACTAACATTAAGAGCACTAGTAACATAACATAATTAGGACACTAACACCATGACACCAACACCATAAATAGGACATCAACACCAACACACCAACACCAACACCAAGACACCAAGACCAGGACACCAACACTAGGATACCAACACCAGGATACCAACACCAACACCAGGACACCAACACCAGGACACCAACACCAACATGACACCAACACCCAGACATCAACATGACACCTACATCAACACATACATTACATGACACCAACAACAAGTAGAGGTCAATAGGACACCAACACCATCAACATAACAATAGGAGGACAACAAACCCAGGGTACCATAACAACAACAAGAGGACAACAAACCTAGAGAGGACACCAGTAACATAACACGAACACAAGATATCAACAAGAACACAAAAAAGATCAGCAAGAACACGAGAGCACAAAAGAAATCACCAATCCCAATAAAAAATGGCACACCAACAACAATAAAAAGAACACATAACCCTAAATTTTACAACAACAAGATCAACAAGAACACGAAAGAAATCAGCAACCCCAACAAACACAATAACAATTATAGTGAATTGCAAAAGAAAACGGTTCAGAAAGACTTAGCCACACTTATCTCGCTGATTAGAGTACCAATAAGAATACTCCAACCACGATCTAAATCCGACTGATGGTGGATCTGGTGTTTTGGGAAGTGGCGGAGCAAGAGTCAAAGTGGAAACCCTCACTTGGTGGTTCGAAGTGCTTAGAAACCTAGTCTGACACCTCTCCACATCAATTTCAACAATAATGGATTGTAAATGTTTCATTTTAGATGGTAGAAGGGGGTCTTCCTCAAACCCAAAGATCTAGGTTTAGGAGGATGAACACTCGAGCTCTTTTCATCACCCAAAGTAAGCAAATTGGGTATCAAAATGATCAGCATTGAATGCAAATAATTAATTTAGTGAAAATTATAGAAAACACGCAAAGAAACAAAGGAGATATAAGAGTTCACAATGGAGAAAGCACCGACCAATGAGAGCAGACCAGAAGACTCGAGAGATGTGAGGGAATGATTAGGGTAGGGTAGTTTTAGGGTTTACAGTGGGTAGGGTTTGTTTAAGGGGTTAAAGTAAGGGTATTTTAGTCATTTCGTGGCCAATAAGGGTATTTTAGTCTTTTTTATACTGTAAGTAGAAATGCAGTAAATAAATCGAGACAACTGAATGAGGAAAATGTAGAAAATAAAAAAAGACGGAGGGAGTATTAAGAGCAGTATTGGAATGCTCATCAATCATCACTACAAACATGGTTACTATTATTACCGATAAGTGATAAGTTTTAACTCAACTCAACCAATAATATATTATAGTATAATATAATATAATATAACTACCAATACAATATACAATAATACTACTATTAGTATTACATAAAACAATTACAAGAATGATAAATGGAGGAAATTACAAAACTTTAGTAGAAAACCCGGAAAACATCAATCACATTTATTTATTCAAAATCATACCCTGTTATAAGGTCAGAGTTTTCATAATGTCAAAATTACATGATTTAGGGTTTGGTTTATTTAATCACAACCAATCAGGCCTACTAATTTGTGTGAATGAGATAAAGAAGTTGAAGGTTGAAGTACTTGAGAAGTCGAGTGTTGCGATTTTAATTTCAGTCATGTTTTGAGGAGTTGACACTGTCGTGCGCCTCAACCCTCAACCGTAAAGATTGGAGATTTTTTCAATCATCTTTTCTTTTATCGAAAGATGTTGGCCATCTTGCCACTCATTGAAAATATAACCCAATTAAATAAATAGAATTCAATTACTTTTTCATATTCGCATTCGCATGAAGACACGTTGCCATTCATTACTTTTTCATATTTATTTTTTTATAAAAATAATCAATGGTATTTTGGGAAAAACAATTTTTTTATTTTCTAATGGAAAAATTTAATCTTCTCTCTCCAATTATGTGTCAGAGCTAATGCAAGGTAAGTTGATAAAAGTATCCTAGAACTATCATGATTGTGTTGTTCGCTCAAACTCCCATTACATTGTCGTTTATTCCTAACATAGTCGACACGCAGGACATTTTCATCGTCATCAACACTGTCAATAATGATATGATTGATAAATGTAGTATTTTTTGTCAATGGCCCAATGTCTTAAAAATTTTGAACCACAAAATTTAATGTCCTCTTGACTACTTCTAGAGTCAAAATTTTAGTTTTGGTTTATTAAGTGAGATATAATAGTTGAATCTTGCATGAAAAGAAAAACTATCAAAATTTGCTTAACAGGCTACTAATGAAGATAGTATATTCCTATAACAAAACTCATAAAGATATCAAATATTTTTCCATTATAGATCAACATCATAAGTAATTAAGGTATTCTAGCATATCATAAACAGCCACTTTCTAACTCAATAATCAAGCACGATTTACTATTGATAAAATCATGCCTAGGCTTGTAGCATAGAGTTATGTCTCTCCCACTAAAGTCAAAAGTTTATCCTCATTAACTCATTGCTTATCAGCTCAACTATATATATTACCTATTTGGTTTGAACTAAGAGAATGTGTTGAAAGATTGTTTAAACACACTAACAGATTCACTTAGTTCAAAACCTCTTAAACATTTCAAGAATGACAACATTAATGTGTTAACGGTTATTTAATCATAAAATATACTTATAAGAATCAAAATTGAGCCTATCTATAATATTCATGAACCTATATATCACGAACATTGTTTGGTTGAATAACTCGTCTTTGCAAGCTTTTCGACGATTATAAGCTCAATTCTGATTTAAAAAGGAAGAGTTATAAATAATTTAGTAAAATATATCTTGATTTTGGTACATGTTATTTTATGGGTTCTAACTTTTCAATTTTATCCAAATTATCTGATTTTTAAGCCATTTGCTATCTCATTCTACGCTGTTTCTATTGATATGTTATGGATCCCATACAAAGATTTGTAGTAAAAGTTACGAGTAACAAAAAAAAGGAGTGGTGCCTCGAGGAACTATTTTCCCCAAATACACTCCTTTTTTAAACAAAAAATTAAAAAACTTTTGTAAATAAGGGGTAAGATAATCAATTAATAAAAAAAATACAAACGAAATTTAATAATTCAGTATAAATATCAAATGATTTATACCTTAGTATAATCATGATATATTTTATACAAAATTATATGATCCACTTCATTATAGTTATTACTCGTCGTTAAAACTTTACTCAATATAATGTCTGCTAAATAAGTTATCTAAAATACTACTCCCTCCATTCTTTTTTGTTTTTCTCATTTTCTCTAGCCGAAAATTTCAAAATGTTGTTCTCATATAGAAATCCTTCTATTTTAGTTTAATATTGTGATTGGGTGAAAAAGTTTGGTTGAGATCACTATCTATGTGATATATAGCACATTGGTTGATTTTTTATTTTTAAATTAATTTAAATTATTTTATAAAATCTTAATAATACTTAATATTGGCTTGGTTTTAAAATAGGAAGAAAAAAAAAACGGAAAAAGTAATCAAATAATATTTTGCCACGTGAATGCTAAACTTCGAAAGCAACATGGCTTTGGAGTGAAAGTTAGAGAAGAAGAATTTTACCACGAGATAGCATAGATTTGGCATTAATTATAGTACCTAATTACTCAAAATTACCACAACAAGCCATTATGTGAGGTCAACACCAAACCCTTTTAATAGGAACACTGTCTTTAATTGCCTTCAACATAACTTTTGTTTAAAATGTGCAAGATTCGATGTTAGTTGTAACATATTCATAACTTTTATTCAAACCTATTGCGTAATCACTTGCTAGTTTTGGTTCCTAGCTCATGTACAACTAAAGGAATTTCTTACTTCACTTGGTAAAAAATTAATTTTTTTCTCAACTAATAAAGTCCTTCACTTTAAGGTTATTACTAGCGTCTACTGTGAAAACTTTTCATTTGTCTTGGAATATTATGCCTTACAAGTTTTTACCGGATCATACATGAATTCAGCTAATATTAGAGTTTTTTTTTTATATATATCTCAAAAACGAACAAGAAATAAATTCTAGCTAATATTAGTTGCTAACTTTACATAAGGAGTATATCTTTCTTATGTTTCGATCAAATACATAGTGACACACTACCTCTAATTCAACATATATAAGTTTAATCAATTTGGAGAAATTTTTGTCAATAAAATACTTAATATTTTGCGGCACTATATTATTATACTTATCAAATTTTAACCTATACTAACTTGTTTTGTCTAAAATTATTTGTGTTATTGTTGAACTGAGCTTTAAGCAATAATAAAGAAAATGAAAAAGTTTGGCCTCACATTAATTACCACACACTTCGTAATAGTTACTAGTAGTACTATGATCCCGCGAAACAGGAATTGGAACCATTTTTTACAGACATGAAAGTGTGGATAAATTTAGACTTTAATTAGCACGATGATGAGAAGTCGAGCTCGAGTTTGAGTTTGAGCTTATTAGGTTATCATCGAATACAATAATAATAAAAAGCAAGCCTATGATAAAAGATATTTTGTACAAGTGTTAATGCAAAAGATTGAAAGCTCTAAACCAATAGGGCTATGTTTGATGTAAGCTCAAAAGGGTCCTAACCATATCTTTGATGGTCCATGGTGGTCATCTATCATAACATTCAATTATTTCCAAGATTTACTATTGGCATTATTACATGTCACCCTAAAGTTGTAATAACTTTGCCATTGTTCATGAACACTCATACAAAACCGATTAGGCCTTGAACTCTTGATTATATACCTCATTAGTGCAGTATTATCATGAGCCGTACCATCTTTGAGTATCAGATATGTACATTAATGTAATAGTAATATAATGTAATATTAATTCTATTTTACAATATCAGATATGTACATTAATACAATATTCTTGATACGTACAAGCCATCGAATCAAGTATAACTTGATCGAGTGCAAACCATGAAATAAACTATAAGCTTTAACTCTTGCATAATTTATTTACTTTTACGATAAATATTTTGCCATTGGAGAGGGCATTTTAATTTGCAAGCAATGAAAATCTTGTAAGGTTATATATTGAAGGCCTTCATAAATAGAAAGACCACAATTATAGCACTTAAAAGAGGAATATAAATAAAAAATAGAAACTCTTGAAAGAAGAAAAAAAAAAAAGTCTCATATTATGGTCGTGTGAAGAGAAGTAGAACGAGGACACTAGTCCAAAACTAAGAATCTAGTGCAGATGACACGCATACATACATCCTCAATGTGCAGTGCATGATATACCTTAACACTCAACTACTGATCAAGTTCAAGAAGGTGAAAAATCAATCAGAAAAGATAGAGAATAAAGATAGCTGAAAAAGTGAAGATAATTACTATGAGAAGACAAAGTCCAAAAACAACTAGTCACAGAACTTGTTGATTTCCAAGCCAATCTTCAAGCAACTCTTGAGACAACACAAAGGGTTGTTCAGGGGAAGTAGGGGATAAATCACTAGCACCGTTGCTTGACTCGTTGCTAAAATCACAGATTTCTGAAAAATCGGATTTGAGAAGCTCAGAAATAAGATGAAAATCCCCTGCATTAGAAGCCTCCATCATTAAATCCGATGGCATATTAAACTCTTCATCTAGTCTTAACGAAGGATAGTGTTGATCAACCCAAAAGCCTTCCACATTATAATCCATTGAGCTTGGCTGCACGTCCGCGGCATTAGTAGCTTTGTTAGCACGTAGAATTTGTGGTTGTGGTTGCGGTTGCGGTTGCGGTTGCGGTTGCGGGTTGACGAACACTTTGGTGCATCGGACTGCCTTGGTTCGGACCACATTGGACTCTATAGGCCGGGCGGGTGTTTTAGGTCCATCTGTAGTTGTTGCCTTCTTGTCCTTGGATTCATTGCGAGGTTTTGTTGGGCTATGGGTGTGGTTGGCTGCTTGATCATTACGTTGGCCGTTCAATCGCTTGCTCAAATTGGTATTCCAATAATTCTTGATTTCATTGTCTGTTCGACCAGGTAATCTTCCAGCGATCAATGACCACCTAAACACACACACACACAACAGTGGCCCCAAAGAAAATGTTAATACCATGCTAGAACTTTGAAGTTACATTCATTTTACTCCTTGTGTGGAATTTCATAGCTTAGAAATGACTTTTTAAGTTTAAGGAGGATAACTTATGTGTTATTATTGAGCAAAGTTAGTCTAGTATAAAAAATTTCTAATTTATACCTGATATAAAATATATCAGGCGATAGAAGTCTCAAAATAATGGTAAAGAATTGAAATAAAGGAGACAATAACTTGCATATACACCTATTTCCTAAAAGCTTATGGAGCCTTATGATGAGTTCTTCCTCGTCGGGGGTGATATTGCCTCTCTTAATACCCGGTCTAAGATAGTTCAACCATCTTAACCGACAACTCTTCCCACATCTCTTGAGACCTGCAAATTGTGCACCATACACTAACTTGGATTAGCATGTATCATTTGTCGGAGGTCTTGATATGTAACAGCCAACTAAAAGGAAGGACAAAAGCATATTCATCAAGTAGTATATATAGCTAGTCAATCAAGTAAAATTAATCCAAACCAAGATTCATAAGAGAAATGAATGTTTACCGATCTTAAGAAATTTCTAATTTATATCTAATATATGTTTTTATTTTATATTTTTGTATATTCTACATTTCTATATCTGATATAACAATACATATAATTCTGAAATCTCAATATTTAGATATAATTTATATTAGGTATGAATTAGAAAAGTCTCGTTTATCTCCGTACCTGCTCTCTTGGGAAGATTTCTCCACCTTCCTTCACCATGTGTTTTGATATACTCACTCAAAGTTTTGTCCTCCATTGTCGTCCAAGATCCCTTGTTCATCCCTTCTTTGGCGCAACAAGGGCTCCTTCCCATCTCCGAGTCCCCCTCTAGCGCTGCCTCTCGATCTATATATGCGTATGAACGTCTTCGTTCGTTGGAAAGTACACCTCTAAGATACAAAGGATGTGGAGGAAGAAAAAGATGATGCGGACGATCTAAATCTTTCAATGTTGTATATTGGTCACACTAAGCTATGCTATGATCGAGCTAGAAATAAAGCAAGAAAAAGTATATGGTAAGATCATATGGTTCATCACATAGTCTTGAATAAGTAGGGTTTATATATAGTTGATTTGTGTACGTAAGTGGGCACTTTAGAGCAAAATTTGAAATCCCAAAGGAATAATCACACTGCCTTAAAAGGGTGAATTATGAAAGGACCACGAAGGGTCATACCTAATCAGAAAATAACATAGATTTGTGAGTATCTGAAAATGAAATTATCATTCACTAGAAGCTGTAGTGACCAACTTACTTAATTTGTAACATAGCATTAATTTATACGACAAGTAGGACTTCTTGCAATGCATGTGCAAGAGACGAGACCATTAATTTTTTGGGGGTGTTATAATAGCCGTCAGATTATTATTATTTTTTTGGGATCTTTTTTCACTGAATTCACATAACCTATAGGTTTGGGCACTCCTTGAAAGTTTTCATAATTGATGGGAGAGAAGGGGGTAAAATAATACTCTTCTTTATCATAATTAGGTCTACCAAAATAGTATTAAAAATCAACCATCAAAAGAAGACTACTGTTAGCGACGAGGTATGGCTTAACTCATGAGGTCCAGCCTCTTAAGATTTTTTATATGATTGTATTATTGGATTATCGGAAAGTTACTTTGCTTAAAAGGATACCCTAATTCCTTTGCAATTAAAAAAAAATACAAAAAGTTTGTATGTACTTCCACTATTTTTTATTAGTTGTTTCTTTTGACCATTATTAATTATTTTTTTTCTTATAAAATATAGTTTTATAGGATTTTTTTTTAGGTTTGTATTAATATATAGTTTCGTAATATCGACTTCTTGAAATTTTAATGTATACGGCTATAATTGTCTAAAGTCAAAGAAGTGTGTTGGCAAAATGTGAATGGTTAAAGTGGAATGACTAAAATAATAGAGGAAGTAATACGTACAATATAATATAATCGGTATGATTTTTATCACCCTATATCACAGTAAGTAAAGTGGGAGTATTTTGATGAGTTATTCAATAGAAGTCAAGTGGGTGTATGGAGGATATTACTATTGAGGATAATAAAGTAAACTAGGAGTATATGAAAAGGATACAAAAAAATAAAAGTGGAGGAGGAATTGAATAGGATGAAATTAAGAAAGGTTATTGGGTTAGATGATATTCCTATCGAGAATTAGAGATAGCTAGGCAATATTATTGGTATAGAGAGGTTAACATACCTCTTTATCATGATTTGGAGGACAAGTAAGGTGCCACAAGATTGGAGAAGAGCCTTGAAGCTTATTTACAAAAACAAAGGAAATACTCAAGAGTGTTTATTTAAATTATCAAGGAATAAAACTTATGAGCCACACCATATAATAATGGGAGAGAGTGATTGAGCAGATTGAGGAAGTGTGCTAATATTTTGGAAAATCAATTTGGATGTATGCCAGATTGATCTACCACAGAAGCTAGTCATCTTGTTAGGCAAATAACGGGGCAATAGAATATTATCGTAAAAAGAAAAAAGATTTACACATGGTGTTCCCTAACTTGGAGAAGGCGTATAACAAGGTACGTACCAAGAGATCGAAGTATTTTAGTGGACAATGACTAAGAAGGGCTTACCACGTAAATACATTGACCTAGTAAGGACATATTACCACAAATGTTAGCCGTTGTGGTACAATGACTAAGAATTTTCCTATTACAATTAGGTTATACTAAGGATTTTCCCTAAGTCCATTAATTTTAACGACTATCCTAGATGACGTAATAAGGTCAATATAAGAAGAGATAAAGTGGTATTACTTTTTGTGAATAATATTACTCTGGTGGATAAGACTTACAAAGGGGTGAATGCTAAGTTGAATAAGGGAGACAAAAGTTGGGATCTAGAGGTTTTATAGTTCATAAGAGTAAAATAGATCATATGAAGTGTTAGTTTTACATATAAGCAGATGTTTCAAATACCTAGGATCGATACTCTAAAATAATGGAGACATTGATTAAGATATCATACATATAATAAATTTGGGTGGCTCAAATGAAGAGAAGCTACATGACTATTATATAATAAAAGTATACCCTTACAGTTAAAAGGGAAAGTCTATAGGATGGCAATTACACTAGCACTATTTTATGGATAAGTATTGGGTTTTCAAAAAGAGCATGTTAAGAAGATTTGTATAGCAGAGATGCTTATGTTAAATTGGTTGTGTGGGAAAACCTTGATGGATAAAATTAGAAATGTAGATATCCGAAATAAAGTTAGAGTAGAAAATTTTGATGATAAGTTAAGGGGGAATAATCGATTGCACTAGCTTTGTCCTACTAGACGCTGAACAATATATGCTTCGATGAGGAAGGTAGAGGATTAATGGAGACCTCAAATGTGGTCGAGGAAGATCAAGGATGACTTTGATGGATGGAGTTAGAAAAAAGATATGGAGAAAATGGTTTGGAAGAAGAGGGGTGACTCTATATAGGAGAGAATGGGTGGAAGATAATTTTTGCGTTTGATCACGCGAGATAAATATTTAGTTCATGTAGTTGATCCCGTATTTTTGGGATTAAGGGTTGACTTTGTTATTGTATATCCATCACAATAAGTCGACTTTAAAAAGAAGTCATTTTAATATAATTAGTTAATAACATGTACAACACACAAAAGTTACTAAATTTCTTTATTATTGTTTCAACAAAAATAAAACAACAAAATTTACCTAATTAATGAAATAAATTAAATTTAATATTTTCATGTAAAATTAGAAAATTATGAAAAAAAATAAAGTAAAAAAAATTTACGAGGGTATGAATCCATAATTTTGTAAGAGACTCGCTTAAGTTTACTAAATTCGGATAGTAAAATATGTTACACGGTATCCTATTTTGTTATTTAAGAGCATCAATGAATGTGAGACATCCAAATTGTAATGTGAGACTTTTCATTGCTTCAGGTAGAAAAATTTTAAAAATTAAAAAAGGTTGCTTTGGAAAACTAATGATTCGTAGGTTCTAATGAATAAATTTTAAAAAAAGTTGCTTTGGGTTTAAAAAAAAAGAGAGAGATAAATATGCATAACTGTTTTGATTACTTCAACAAAAGAAAATCGTCATTAGTAATGTACATGCCCACGTTTACCCATTAACTTTTGGAATTCTGATCTTAAATGTCTTCAACAACATAGCCAACCACCATAAAAAAATCAGAGTTTTTTACAGAAAATTTACAATAGTAATATACACGCTAGAGGACAAAATCAACGATTTTCATTTTTTGGGTCACCGAGTTATATCATCTAGTATGATCTTTGTTTTCAATTCTTTATTGAACAATCATATACTATAGAACATATATCTTACCACACAAAACTGCTGAATATAGCAACACAAATTCAACCCAGTTGAATTCGTCTTAGAGACTAATATCTCATTATCACAAAAAAAAAAAGGTGTCGTCTTCATCTAGGCTCCAAGGCCATTTTATCCGGTCCACTTCTTTTTGGTTCATTCTAACCGAATTATTGTCATTACTACAATAGGTATTCATACTACTCTTCTCCTTTATTTGTTTTGGTTTTGTTTGGTTTGGATGTTGAGATAGTTCGAAACTTGCGAGTTGTATTTACAGAAGATGTGGGAAGAGGAGAGAGAATGGAACGTGGAAGGGAGGGGTAAGGGAGCTGATTTATACTCATAACCCATCCCAACACAATTATTATCGCCTGTACATCAACAAGAACAACCACCAAATAACAATACCCCATTTGTACACTGTTCTGAAGATTCAAAGTTAAAGAAAGAATGTTTTTGAGAAAAATACAAACTTTCTAAGAATTAAACCAACACCATAATTCGATAGAGTAGAAAATAATTTGCAATTTTGGAGACAAATAGGAACTTTACCAAAAAGAGGGAGGTTACAAAAGGGTTGGATCAATTAAAGATATTTGGTTGATAAGATGAAGAAGAATCATTGTTAGTGCTCCCATTTTCTTGGATTCCATCAGAGCGTCGGGGTTTCTTCTTAACATTACCCATCTTAAAAAAAAATTTGCAAATTCAATCAGAAAAACCCAATATGCAAAATGATGAACGGATTGTATAAGAAAAAGGGATGAATTTGAAACCCACTGAAACTGTAAGTTAACTGAAGAGGGGCTATGAAGTGAAAATTCAACCAAAAAAACCCAAACTTTGAATATTAGAAACCCAGAAAATGGGAATTCATATGAGAAGGGTCTGTGAAAGTTGGGAGTGAAAAAGGAGTACTCCTATGAAAATAATGTGTTTTGTTGTTTTACTTTCATTATTATCTTGGATACTTTCATTATATCATCTAGTATGATCTTTGTTTCCAATTCGTTATATTGTGGTTATGTTTTATTATATTGGTGACTTACTGTCGCATATCTTATACTTTAAGCCACATCCAGATATCATTCCAGCATTGATCAAGCAAGAGGGTATAGAATGGTACAACAAAAAATAAAAAAGAAGAGAACATACACAAAACCCTTTTATTTCTCCTCCTTTCTCCTTTTCAATCTTCTTTTTGGAATACATAAGCCACTGAGATGGTTTTGTATAACATCTTATATTATATATTTAAGACCAAGAATGAATGTGAGACCTCCAAATTGCAATTTGAGACTTTTCGTTGTTTCGGGTAAAAAAAAATAAAAAAAAATAGCTTTGTATGAAAAATAAATAAATAGACTAGTTTTGGGTGAAATAAACAAAAACTAATACACATTGGATAACTATCAATATCCCTACATAAAAAATTAAATTAGATCATTTTCTTAAATAAATTATAACTAACCATCTCCCCTTAAGAGGCACAATTGTAGCCTTTGGGTGAAAAAAAATTATATTAGAAAAACAAAATTTGAAATAAAAAATTTAAAAAAAGTCAAGAATGAATGTGGAGCCTCTAAATTGTAATTTAAGACTTTTCGTTACTTTGAGTGGAAAGAAATAAAAAAAATACAAAAATAGCTTCAGGTAAAAAATAAATACAAAAAACTAGCTTCGTATGAAATAAATAAAAAAAAAACTAATACACATTGGATAACTATCAATAAACCTATTAAAAAATATATATTAGATCATTTTAGTCGTCTGCTATCCAATAGCGGGCAGTTAGCCCTATCATTGAAGGTTGTAATGTGATTGCTCAAGCTCAGTCTGGGACTGGCAAGACTTCCATGATTTCTCTCACTATTTTCCAAATGGTTGACACTAACATTCGAGAGTACATTCATTTTCTTCTTCTTTTTTTTGTTGATTTGGGTTTTTTTAGGGTTTTGATTGTTGGGTTTCGCGATTGTTTTAGCTAATTTTGTAGGGTTTTGGTTTAATTAGGGTTTTATGTTGTTTGAGAAAATTAGGGTTTGAACAATTGCTTGATGAAATCAAATTGGCTTCTACTCTAATTTTTTTATTTATGTTGATATGCAGGATTGTTTGGTCCAAAAAAGCGAGTTGATTTGAGATTTGTCTTGGAGATTATTTTTCGATTTATTTAATTAAAAAGAAACAGAAAATTGTCTAAAATCAACGAACTGATTCGCCCTAAACCGACTTGAAAATTAATCATATTGACAATCCGAAAGAAAAAAATATCCAATCTACTTGATCCTAAATCGACTCAAACATAGTCACTATAAATATACGATAAGATTTGTCTAGCAAGAACAAAAAACAAACAACCAACCCAGTTAACAGAAATCAGACTAAACTCGAGTCCTCTAATCATGGCATCATCCTCAAGCAATGCGGTTCAAGAACACATAGTGTCCTACCCTCCTGGATTTCACTTTAGGCCTACAGATATTGAGATGATTGATTGTCACCTTAGTCTTAAGAATTATGGTTGGGTTTTGCCACCAAATATGATTCATGAGGTTTCTCTTTACGAAGGTGAAGGTCCTGAATTCATGTATATTTACATATCATGATTTTTATAATATTTAGTTACATACACTTAATTTATACGGGGTTTTATGTTGTTAAAGTATGTGTGACATGACATCTTTTGATTGCGATATCGTATAATTTTTGGATAATTGATGGGAAATTTTTCTTCCTTAGCAATGAGAAAGTCAAAGAGTGGTAGTTCTTTACACTAAGGGAAAGAAATTATGTCAATGGAGATAGGCCGAACAGAGCTACCGGTAGTGGGTATTGGAAAGCCACTGGGCATAAGGTACCGATTTATGATGATCTAGGAGTAGAGAACGGTAAGAAGAGGAGTTTGAAGTGCTTAATTGGAAACCCTCCAAATGGCCTCAAGACCTCATGGCTTATGCATGAATATTATTGTCTTCGAATTTGAAATATTATTGTGTTCGTACCATTTTTAAATCAAACCTCATTCGATATGAACTTAAAACTTATGTTTCTTAATTTTTTTTGTTAAATCGCGTACTTGAAAACATTTAGTCTAATGAAATTCGATAATTTTGTAGTATATTGATAAGATGAATGACATATACTGTGAAGTTGTGATGTGATAGTATATGATTTCATGGTGGGAAAGAGTGGTACCATTCTCACGTCCATATTACTAAACTTGAGGTCTCGGTTAACCATCGATTATGGAAGGAGGGTTTTCTATATGTAGTGTTGGGCTGTTGGCCAATTGAGGCAAGGTCTGCTTTAGTTGGTTGGGCCGCGAATTACCACGGATCGCCCGCATTTTCACCAGAACATGATCTTTTTGCCCTTAATTTTTTTTAAAAAAATACATATAAAAGATAAATAAGTTTACTTTCATCAGTCACTATAGCATTGTAATTTTGTAAAATTGTTTTCACTATAGTAAAAACATTCAACACTCACAATTAAGGTGTACGTGACAAATTAAGGTGTATTTGACATTAACTCTAACAAATTGATGATGTCGGACCAACCGAGAACGCCTTCTCCCGAATATCAGGTAAAATTTTGGATTATACTTGAAGAATTGGTCGTTTTACCGACGTGTTGCCGGGGCGTCTTCGAAAGACGCCACCCACCATGATGGGGCGTCTTCCCAAGACACCTCAAAAAAAAATTTGGTTTCTAATATTGAAATTCTTGTTCTTTTAGGATAATAATGAAGATTACGGTGGAGATGAGATTGATTATAGTGCTATTTTTGAACATGATGATTTTGCAACATCGGAATTGGCAATTAAATGGGCTAAGTTGCAATTTAATCCGGTTTTTGTTTGACGACTTCGACATGGAAAACACAAAGAGATGGTTGATATGATAAATTGTTGAAATGTGATCGTTCTTCGAAAAGTTAATCGAGATTTGACAACGGTCGTGAGGTTCAACACGAAGAGGAAACATTGTGGTTGCTTGTTTAAGATTAAGGTTTGTCAGCATTGAGATCTTAGGGGTTGGCACATTGTTGGTGCTTCTGAATGGGGTAAACACAACCATGAGTTGGTTGTGTATCCAAAGGACATCGACAGATTAGCGGCATCAGTCCTGGTGCGAAGAAAGTTGTGCAAGAGATGGCTGAGGCACAAGTGAGACCAGCTAAAATACTGGCAACTTTGTTGGAGAAATATCCAGAAGATAATCCAAATAAAAGATATGTTTACAATGAAAGAGATAAGATAAGGAGAGAAAACTCAGAAGGAAGGAACCCAATTCAGCAATTGCTATATCAAGCAATCAAGCATAATTACTTACATTGGTTTATGAGTGATGAAGTCACTTATGTTGTGACCCATGTCTTCTTGGTGCACCCAATGTTTGCTGATTTGTTACATACGTATCCATATATGATTCTTATAGATTCTATGTACAAGACAAACAAGTACAAGTATTCTTTAGTGGAGATAATTGGGATGACTCTGAGGAACATGAACTTTGTGATTGGTTATGCAATCATGAAAGATGAAACAGAGTCAAGTTATCGGTGGGTGTTGGAGAAGCTAAAGAATTATGTTGGTCCTGAGGTGCACCCGAGTTCTATAGTAACCGATTATGAGGGTGGTCTTTTTGCCCCGATTAGGGATTTGTTCCCTAATTCTGCACATTTACTTTGCACGTGGCATATCAATAAGTGTGCGCTGAATAAAGCTTATCATTGCATGAGAAAGAACAAGGTTTCAGCTGAAAAATTCCAAAAGGGGCGTTGGAGGCAAGTCATGTATGTTACTATGCAAGAGCAGTATGAGAATAATGTTCAGTTCATGATGGATTCATATAGCTGGTGTCCTGCACTTTTACAATATGTTACACAACAATGGATTCCTCATAAAGAGAAATTTGTGTTATACTGGACGAATCAGGACCTTCATTTTGGGAACACTACGACTTGTAGAGTCGAGAGTGCCCACAATGCACTAAAGGATTGGCTTAACCCTTCCACACTGGCTCTTGACACGTTATTCGAGCGTGTTAACAAGACGATTGAGACCCAAGTCAACGTTATTAAACAGTGTTTGGAGGACTCCAGACGAAGACATGACACATTGTATCGAGGTCGACTGTAGCAGAATCTCCATGGTCACACTTCCCATTATTGTCTGAGCTTGCTGGAATAATAGAAGAGTAGGATGAGTGCTTTAAGTGACGAGATTGACATTAGATGCGGGTGTGTGCTGAAAACAACCCATGGGATTCTATGCGCTTGCACAATAGCGCGATGCATTCAGTCGGGCAAGGGTTTTTACCTAGATCAAATTCATCCTTTTTGGAGATCACTTATCATTGGTGAAGTTGTGTGCCCTAATGTCGTAGATCGATCCATGCAAGACATAAAACTTTTTGATGAACTTACACCCAGATGAATCAGAGATTAGAGAACCCAAGGGTAGCACCATTACTAGAGGTCAACCTCAACGTGATTTCAGTGCTTGGGAGTACATGGAGAGAAATGTTGCTCGAGGTCAGGGTCGGGGTCGGGGTCGGGGTCAGGGTCGTGGTCGTGGTCGTGGTCGTGGTCGGGGTCGTGGTCGAGGTCGAGGTCGAGGTCGAGGTCGAAGTCAATCTTCTAGCAGTACTCAAACTATGAGTCGTTCGTCCTCATCTGTAAACATGCCCTCCACTGGTACGTACATGTTTTCATTTTTTATTTTTGTGTTTTCATGTTACTTGTAATTAAATATTTTCATGTTTTCATTTGTAATTTTATTGGCTGCACAGGTAGAGTGGATGTTGACCAATTTTCATATATTGATAGAGTTCCCGGATTTATAATGTCGTATTTAGAAGGATGAAATGATGTTTTAGCTGATGGAAATTGTGGATTTCGATTTGTTGTCGATGTGTTTCATGGTTCTGAAGATCTGTAGTTTGTTGCACGACAAACAATGTTCAATGAAATATCAACAAAACGACACAAATATCAAGATGTATACTATGACGGTTTGGATGCTGCATTAACACATATCAATTGGGGAGGAGGCCACTGTGGCATTGAGCATTACATGGAAATTATTGTGGATTTGTTTCCAATTGTCAATTTCTACAAGAGCGCCGTCATGTGCTATGAATTGGGAAATGATGGATCTTCAGTATATCCGTGTATTACCGTTCTACCTTGGGAAAGTCCTACTAGCATTACGAGGCCATTAAGTGAATTTACGATTGCACACTTGGGCAGATATAAGCATTTCATTCGGTTGGATTTGGCTGATGGTTTTCCAGTACCACCGATAGCTACCTTATGGTTTCAAATTCGAAATGAAAGTGTGGTTGGTTGGAAAGATATATATAGACAACGAATTGAATTATGGCAATTGTTATCATGTATTTAGGTTTTCTAATGTATCATTTGAAGGCATTTTAAAAGTTTATGAAGACATTTCAAAAACGTTGATATATTGAAAAAGTTAGGAGTAATTTGATAGATATCCTGCGGAAATTTTGACAAAGTTTCCTCTATAAAGTGAGCTACCAAGTGACGACAAAAATAATATTAACCTGTTCCAACAGAAATATCCAACACACAACGAACCTACACAATCCAAAAGCAACATAATATCCAACAACAAAAACTCTAAATCAATATTCTAAATACAAAATCCATAAGAAACATGTCAAGACTCATCATCATCATAATCTTGCATAGTCAACGATCGGTTCCACATGTCAATAATATTATCCCACCGAGCGTAAGCAGCCTTCGCCTTCTCGGTAGGCATCAAATCTCTAACTTCCAAGAAACTGGAAGTTGCTTCAATAGCCATGTTCATCCACTGCACACAAACGTAGAAACAGTTATAAGAGACAAAATGTACTAACTGAACCTTATAAGAGTAAGTAACTTATAGCATCTGTCCCAGTTCACGGTGGCACTCGTTCTCTTATGGATTTAGACCCGTCATTTGCTATAATGCTAGGATGTGACTTCGATTTGAACCATGTCTGTACGAATCATCGCACATGGGAGGAACCTCAGTACGCATCAAATCACCTAGGAAGAGTCTTGCACCCCTCAAGAACTGAAGCCACAAGTTCTTTACCACAGAAATAGGCCACTCCACCCTGATACTTCTAGACGATAAGCAAAAGCAAGCTTAGGAGAGGGAGATGGGATGACCTGTACATACCCAAGTTGTCGCAAGCATCGGTCGGGCATATAAGGCTCAATGATGTCCCGATACTGCAAGAAATCGAGGAATACAGTCCTTGGTACCTTCTTAGAAGGGTCCTGAAAGTAAGGCAACCATTCAACCTGTAAAGCAAATGATTAGCAATCATACATCAAGTAAACCAAAATAAGAACATAAAAACAAGGATAACTAACCTCTGACGCAGTCATATTATCAAGCTGCCTTCGAATCACCCTCAGTCGCTTTGTAGAACTAGTAACCATGTGGACATTCCAACATTCGGTACAAGGGTACCCTTCTTCAATGGGAATGCAATCTTTATGGGGATGAAAGGCAGGAAAATACTCATATATCCATGCCTGAAATAGAGTAAGACAACCAGTAAGTTGCTTATAATCAATACGACTGGCTATTCCAATCTAATGGTACAAGAATGCTAGAGTAGTTGATCCCCACGAGTATGTTCCTATAGTACTAGGTTCCCTCGCCTCTATTATATCTCGTGGCCTCACCCTACAACCACTTTTATCAAGGAACAAACAACATCCAAGGCATAAAAGAAAATAGATACTGAGTTGATTGTTCAAATTCCTAGGTGGAACCACCTTCCTACATAAATCATCGACCGCCTTGATATTTAGTCCACCTCCTTCCCAATATTTACGAGTATCTAATGTTTCAATTCTCACAAAAAGTAACTCAGCACAATAAGTCTTCAAATCCCCAACATTTGACTTTCCACTAACTAATTTACCCTCTATAGGGACCCTAAGTATCTCCTGCACATCATGTAATAAAATCGTCATCTCTTCAAATGAAAAGTAAAATGAGTTGGTGTCAGGCTACCAACGCTCTATAAAATCTAATAAAAGGGTGGCATCAATATGGTTGAACATGGCCCAAGGCAGGTGGGACACTCCAGTGTTATCTAAGCGTGCACAAATAGGTGAACCATCAGCCATCCATGATTCATACCATAACTTCAAATTTGCGCACGCTCTCTCTCTGTTCTGTTTTAAAATACCCACTCATGATGAAGATTCCCTCTCCTCACCATCCCATATGCGCCTAGCAATGTGACCCAAAAAACTAGGAATAACACTCCCATCAATTGGCCCACCAGAAACCGCCTGTTTCACAACCCATGAATCATCGACCTTCATCTTCTTCTGGCTTTGACCAGAAATAGAAGAAGAAGTTGTACCAGAAGTACTAATGAATCGGCCACCCTTACCCTTACGAATTGTTTCTTTTTTATCAGCCCAAACACCCTCTAATTGAACCTCTAATTTGTCTATATAATCATCTCCATCTTCCTCGAAGATGTTTTCATCATCATCCCAACTATCAACACTTTCTTCTTCGTCCTCCATATCTACAACCTGCTCGTATCGAGTAGATATTCTCTCCCTTCGAGCCAAGGCAGACACACCACGAGTATGTGGATGCCTTGGATCGGAATCATCCTGTAAGTGTTGTCTAATCATGTGAGCAGGTATCAATTTTCCTTTTTCCTGGTCGGTAGCTCGATTCCTAATTACATCAAGGAAAATGACATAATTATAATACTATATCCTAAACATACATTTTATATTTAACTAATTACCATAATTAATATAATAATTATAACACAATCAATATATAATAATATAATAATATATCCTAAATATATATTTATACTTAAGTAATTACCATAATTAATATAATAATTATAATAATATATACTAAACATATATTTTTTACTTAAGTAATAAACATAATTAATATAATAATTATAATTATCTATTTTATAATTCAACCTAAACATACGTTACATTTTATATTTAACCAATTACCAGAATTAATATAATAACTATAACACAATTAATATATAATAATTATAATAATATAATATATCCCAAACATACATTTATACATAAGTATAAACATAATTAATATAATAGTTATAATAATATATAGTTAACATATATTTTTTACTTAAGTAATTAACATAATTAATATCATAATTATAATAATATATCTTAAACTTATATTTTAACTAATTAACATAATTAATATAATAATTATAATAATATATCTTAAGCATATATTTTAACTAATTAACATAGTTAACATAATAATTATAGTAATTCAACCTAAACAAACGTTATACAAAAGAAATTAATATCATATATAACCTAAATATACATATTATAACTATTAATATAATTAATTAACATAATTCATTCGTAATTAACTAATTACTTAAAAAAAACACAAGGGTTCTCCGGCGGAAGGGGCGGCGCACCAGCTCTGGCGAGGAGCTCCACCACGCAGCCGGGGCGTCTGGCCAAGGCGCCTGATCCAGACACCCCACCACGGCGTCCGGCGTCCGCAGCAAACGCCTGATCTAGGCGTTCGTCCTACGATGAAGGCGTCTTTGGCAGCCGCTCGATCCAGCCGCCGCCATCGGTCCCCTCCATGCCGGATCCAGCGATTTCTAAAAAAAATATTACCTCAACCACCGGAACCGCCGTCGCCGCTGCTGCCACCGTCGCTGGCGATGTCATCCTCCATGCCACTTCTTTGCCGGGTCTTCGGGACATAATGTATGAAGGAATTTTGTAAACTTTGAACTTTGTTTTGAAAGGATTAATGAATATAATGGTTTGTATGGAAGGGTTTGAAGTATTGAAAAGGTTTTTGTATGGATGGGTTTGATTAAATTGATATAATGAACTAAGGGTATAACGATAATTCATTTGAAAATTTGGGGGCGATGTCATGTAATTGCGGGCGATATTTAACGATTCAGTATATTTAATATAGGTGGGCTTGGCCTATTAAATGCATAACAATAATGACTAATTACTTGCTTCATTCTTGCAGCTTCATGGCTTTGTATTATGCAAAGTCTATAACAAAAACCTCAAGTTTGACGATATAATAATACCAGATGATGAAAATGAGCAACAACTAGAACTAATGCAAGATGAAGAGAATCAAGCAGCACCAATGCAAGGTGAAGGGCAACAAGTACCACCAATGCTGAAAGAAGTGCACCAACAAATGGATCGTGTACAACATCATGCTCAAATTCATATTGCTCAAAGGGAGGACCAAATGTCGCCAAACACAACATCAACAACACGAAAAAACTCATGCCCAGTTAAAAATAGTTTAGAAAATTCTAGATTAATTTTTATCGAAAATCTAGAATCATCTATCGACTAGTATAAATACCCCTTAGGAGGGGAATATTGTAATCATTCACCCCCAAAACCAAAATTTTCAATAAAGTAATAATGTGTTTTGTTTTTTTGCTTTCATTATTAGTTTGGATACTTTGTCTATGACTTAGCTTAGGTTAGTATAGCAGTTTACTTAGCAAGCTCATACTACAAAACTCAGTTTCTTGCCCTTCATATATTTAAGATAAAACAATCTATCAAATGTAATTTGTTTGTCATTGTCAAAACTCTTAATGGGAACCATAAAATGTTATGAATTTTATATTTCCATTAATTCATATCAATTTTTTAAAAATATCTACAACTTCAATTCTACTAGTTTTCGACGTGAATTAGAAGATATTTTTAACCATGAAAAAGCGTATAATGGTTCAAATGGATACTCAAACAAGAATTGTTGCTTTCCAAAGCAATTGTGTATATATGTATGATGATAATTGATCGTGTGCTATTAGTTTGTTAATCATTGTCAAACTTTGTTGATCAAAACTATTATGTTGAAGATTTCATTAATTTATTGCTATAGAAAGGGTAATACATATTGTCTATAAATAAGATTAAAATTTTGAATGTTCAACCCTTATTTTTATCACAATATGTCATATATGTTATGATACGAATGTAAGTCAGAGGTAAGAGACTCAATTTTATTAAAATAATAGAAAGGTAAATAAACACTTGGTGTCTAACATTAGGTCAATTACCTTTCGTATAGCTAAACTTACCTGTTTTATAAATTTAAATTAATGTTCAACACAAATATTCAAATCCTTATTTATATATTGTGTATATGAAATGAGCTTCTATTCTAAACATTTCTAATCATCAATGTTTTTAGTTAAGTGATCATTTGATTTTCCTAAGCTTAATAGTAGGCTTTTACTAGGTCGCCCTATAAATACATGTTGTCTTACGTGTCTATCATACTATAATACCAAATGAGTCTATATTAGGTTTACACCTTACAGGCTACACATAGACAAAATGTGAAGATAGCTTAGCTTCGTATAATTATTTTCTTCTCACTATGTCTTTCGTTCCCATCGAGAAGACATCCATCACGTTAGTTAGCGTGTAGATTTCCCTGTGAGGCGTGATGCTGCATGACCCACCTTGCGCCAAAGTCTACGCTATATTTTTAACATCTACAACACGGGGAATCTTGCCTAGCCTTGGATCCGAGCCTACAGATTTCCCCAAACCCCAACCACAGCATGTGTCATGCACTTATTGGCACTTATATCAACCAAACTTTATAATATACGAGGGAAGAAAAAAAAAAAAGATCATATTCCCGTCCCGTCCAAAACTAAGATCCGCAAACTAACTAGCTGTAGTAACGTAGCATGGACCATCCCTCAGTTTATGTGCTTTATAATTAATACTTAATTAGTCTTATAATCATGCTTTTTAATTCTTATAAAGTATGGAAAGATGTCAAGCCAACCTTAAACTAGCAAGTTAGATTAATTGATGGTAGGGGGTGGATTCATAGTGGTAGTAGGAATAATTGTGATGAGTTTCTTGAAAAAGAATTATTAGTTAATCTTATCCACCGTCCTTAAGCTCAAGTTAATTAATCTCGTTCTTATTAAATTGTGTAATTTGCTATGACAGCTAGATGTTTACATAAGTTAAATACAATGTCTAACAGTTAGTACTTAATAACGTACTAATCTATAAGTGTCGCTCCTAAACGGACCATAGATTAGAATCGTTATTTTAAGTAATTATGTAAATATCAACAATAGGTGATGTACTATTGTTTGATTCGTAGGAGTAGCATTTACTGATGTTAAATAAAGTTTTGGATTTCCTTGGAAATTATTGGTCACCAATCCTTCTATATAGGATATTAAGATCACATACTTTCTAGATAAAGCAGTAATTGAGATGTCCAAGTCATCTCTATAATGGTGATCTTTGAAGTTTTTAGTTTTTTTTTTTCTTCCAAATATATTTAACCAAAATTAGCACTAGAAGTTAAAGGTTTTTTTTTTTAGGTATGAATGTTAAGGAATTTTTAATACTCCCTCCTCCGATTCCTTTTATTTGTCCTATTTAGAATATTTTATTTGAGGAATGGAAAACTTAAATATGATTATATTTTTCGTGTGAGATCTTTTTGGATTTGTTTTGAAATATTTTTTAATATGCACATTAAAAACCGTGAAAAAATTGTGACAAATAAAAGGAAATAGAGGGAGTAGTAAATGATGATTACTGCTAGTTTTGTTGAAAGAGTCTTGGGATGTTATTTAGATTTTGGTGTATGTGTTTGGATTCAAATTTAAGCCAACATTCTTAGTAAAATCATGTTATATCTTTTGATTATAAATATTTTAGTTCGAACTATAAATAGTCAATATAACAAAACTTAAATCATCACCAACTGGGGCTCAAATAAGGTCTTAAATGGGAATAAAGTGTGTTAAAAATAAATCCCCCATTACATTTTGATAATAAAATAGGGGAAAAATAAAATTTTCTTCCTTGACAAAGGAAGGTTTTTGTAAAATAGAAGAAAATTAAAAATTATGCATTAATCACTCCTAAATAAGGTCTATCAATTTAATTTATCAACACACTTTTCTAGAATCTCATTTTCGAAAAGTTTGGGTTTCAAATCAAGTTTCATTCCTAAATAAAATTGATTTCGAAATTCAACACTAAATAAAAAAGTTATATATTTAAGAAAGGTTTTTAAAAGTCAACTAGAAGAAGAATTCACCATTAGAGCATCACTATTCACCAATGGTGGGCCTCTAGCTTAGTTTCAAAATCTTTTTGAAGTGTTTTTTTTATTTAATGTTGAGTATCTAAATGAATTTTATTTTTGAGACTCAATGTATGACAAACCTTTTTAATGGAGATGCTTTGTATAAGTGTATAGGCAAATTTATATGAATAGATTTCATTTAAGAGTCATTAATACATAATTTTTATTTTTCTATTATTTATTTTGAAATAAAACTTTCCAATATGGGACCACATAAAAAAATTATCTTAGTGGTACTCTTAGAGGAAGGTATTTTGCTCACCATGTCATCCAGATTATAATATCTTCTTCATTGGGTAAAGATTATCATAGGAAGAGCCCAACTCAAACTCAGTGGACCCAATATTGATGGTTCAGTACCTCATAAAGCATTTAGGAAAATGTCCAAGCAAACTGAACAAATGTGTTTAAAACACCCAGTGCTCAGATCTAAGCCATGTATACTAGTAGATCCCATCAAGTAAAAAAATACCCTCTAAAGTATAAACAATTAAACGCCGTCGTCTTTTATTTTAAATTGCAACTTTTTGACTTTTACTTAGTTCATATACTATCCTTTGACTATTATAGTATATGTAATGAACGAGAAATCTTATTGTATGTCTAGATTTTAAATTTCGAGATATCAACATTTTTGGTTATTACTCGTTGAGAATTAAAGATATTAATCTTCAAATTTGTACATTGTAGTTGTAAAACTCTACATATTAATATATTACCCTTTGGAACACAGTGAAGTATATGAAATAAATCCCGCAACACTGTTATCATTATTATTCACTTGGCTACGTTTGTATAAAACTACACAAATATTCCGCAATGTAGTCTATCATTATAATTTGACTCTCGGGTATATAACGAAAGTTATAAACAAAGTATGTATAAAACTACACAAATATTCCACAATCTAGTCTATCGTTATAATTTGACAAGAGGGTGTACAATGAAAGTTACGAAACTGAAGTCCGTACTTCAGTATATAGAGAAAAGAAGCGAGAGAGAGATCAGGATTTTTTAGACAGCAGCTTCCGAGCGTGACTGTTAAATTCTCTCGCTCTCTACTATTTCTCTCTTTCTAAAAAAAAAAAAACTTCACAGAATTCAGAGTGGTGGTTGTTCCTTCCAGTAGATTCGATTCAATCGCCGATCTCTCTCATCTTTTTTCTCGGGAATCCATCCACTGATTTTCTGTCATTCATTCAATCAATCTATGTCTTTCTCCTTCCGATAATGTTCCAGATTTTCAAGGTATGATTGGAATTTCACACACTTGATATTCATTTTATTTAAGTGTGTGAGTCCAAAGTTCTAAACTTAAGTAATCTCTCTTTATTTAATTCATTTAAAATTTTCCCTTTTGTTTTCTTTAATTACTCTTTAATGAGTTCCTCTTAATTTGAATTTCATTCATTTTTCTTGATTTTATCTCATTTTTAGCCTAATTTTGTCCTTTTAAATTCACTTCAATATTCTGTAATTCTAAATTATGTGATTTTCATGTTTGAATAATGGTTTTTTTTATATTTAATCTTCGTAATCTGTAAAGATTGTACACAATTTAAATGGTGCTGCAGTATGTGCTGCATCATTGATTGACTAAGTTTTTTTTTGTTCTGGGGTTTGGGGGGGGAATACTTCTATGAAAGATGAAACTGTGAAAACTTTAGGTGGGTATTTCAGAGTACATTTGAAAAAGGTTCCCTTTTATGGAAAATGGGATCTGCTTTTCACATCTCATCATACCCAAAAAAAGAATTTATAATAATTATCACCTTCTCCTCCAACAGTTTAAATTTCACCCCATAATCCAATTTTACCAAAAAAATAAAATTATGACTGTGATTGTAGTTAGGGACAACTCAATTTGCTAAGCTCATGATTTCATCTTTTGCTAAGCTCATGATTTCATCTTTAGTACAATTTTTTACTCTAGTACCATTTTTTTTTTGGTATGCCGTCAAATCTTTGTACTGAATTTCCGTTCTCGAGGATAGGAGTATTAATCATGATTAGTGGTGTACCAGTTGATTTGGGTTTGTTAGGATTGTGATATTTATGTAGTAAATGGTTTTGTCCTTTGATAATACTATATTGTGTATGTTTTTGATGAATGGTATTGTGAATTTTGGCAGTTTTGGTGAAGGACAATAGTCGGGATAGGTGGGTGCTAAAAATGGAAGGAGACACATTTTCAGGACTAGGAAATGGTACACAGATAGACAGTAAGGTATTGCAGACATTTCAGAAGAGTTTTGTGCAAGTCCAGAGCATATTGGACCAGAACAGATTGCTGATCAATCAGATCAACCAAAACCATGAGTCAAGGATTCCTGATAATCTTTCCAGGAATGTGGGCCTAATAAGGGAGCTTAACAATAATATCAGGAGGGTTGTTGACCTTTATTCTGATCTTTCTCATTCCTTAACTAGGTCCATGGAAGCTTCCTCCGAGGGGGATTCCAGTGGCGTTCTTAAATCCGATGCCAAAGCTACCCAAAAGCGAAATCGGCCCGGTTAGCTTGGCTTACTCCCTTGCTCGAATCATATCCAATCCGAACTTAAAATTGTTAGGTGTTTTTAATTCTTTCATATGTGGGCATTCAGCTAAATGCATGTATCTATATAGTATGTATGTGCGTTGGGATAGAGTTTAAAGATTTAGAGTTTTCTGTAAGACTGTAACTCCTCTTGTATCCGGATACTCATCTTTCTGATACTTACCTGTTACCTGTTACCTGTTACCTTCTTTCTGATAAAAAAAAGGAAGAAAAAACTCTCATAAACTAACTCTTCAAAGTCTTTACTCTTATGGATTTGTAACCCTCTTACTTTGAATCATGTTGAAAATGAAACATGCTGCTCAAGTTTCGTTCCTTTGGATTATCAGTGTTTGCTTTCTGTTTTGTTTTTTTAGCTTCTGGTTTTTGGTCAAAATTTGATTCTTTGATGCAGTATTTCCTTTTTTTTTTAGCGCTTAATCATTGTGTGAGTCAATGAATTGGTCTAAAAAATCAAGTTTTTTCGCAAACACAAGGGGAATGGTATGATGCCTTCTATAGCTTGTGGCATTTGTGTGTAAACTGTGATCGTCCCTGTTTAATGAATTACTCCTGTCCAGACTTGATAGTCGACAGGACTTGATAGTCGCATTGATTATGTTCTTTGAAATGCTATTATTGATAACTAAATCTAAACGGGGGCATATATTAAATTAAAGTTTTATTGATGAAAAGGGGGATGGAAGCCACATGATTTGATTAAACCCTTTAGATCAAGTTTCCTTGATCATTATATCAAGATCCTTTGAATGCCATAATTCCCCTTTTTTTTTTCTTCTTCTGTTCTTGAACATGAGTTTTTACTCAGAACTGAAGGCTGAAGCACTAGAAAAGTGGCAGAAACTGTTTTTGAGGTATTTCATTTGAAAATCAAAATGTAAATCTGTTTTTTTTCTACTACTAATATACTCACTTTGTCCTCTAAAAATCGTCCCATTTTTTCATTTTGAGTTGTCTTCCAAATATTGTCTAATTTTCTTAAACATTTTCCATTTTGAGTTTTTTCCAGATATTTTATTGTGTTTCAAAAAAGTTAATTTTCATAACTAGTGAATGAGGGAATTAGCTCTTTTTGGTGTTTGTCTGTGGAGAACTCAAGAAATCATGCAAAAACCTCTGCAAAGATGCCCTGAAAACAATTGGAGAAAAAGGCAGCTTTTTAGATAAATCTTTTTTTTTTTTTTTTTTTTGGTGCACAAATCACCTTCCACCACATGAACAGAATCTCAGATAAGGGTATGATATATGTTTATGATTAGCTTCTTTGACCAATTTTTTTTGTTTTGTTTTTGCTTTTGATCTTTAGATTTGATTTGATTTGTAATTTGCCTTTTTCTCCTCTAACCAATTGCATTAATTTCATGACATAATAATATCAAATATATAGAAAAAGAAAAGAACAAAGTATAAAAACTTATTTTTTTTTTTTTTTTAGAAAAAAGTAGGATTGTGTAGCATAGATAGCTCAAAAGCTTTGATGCACACTATAGTTGTACAAGTATAATTTAATAGACAAACAGTGAACCCCAATAGTATGACAAAGGGGTCCAAATGAGTTCCTTTCTAATGGGGAATTGAAACATTTTCCCATGCTTATGTACCCCTTTTCTCTACTTGGGCTCTTTTCAGCTGCTTTTTCCAATATATTCCTTCATTTCTACTACTACTCCTATATGTTTTATGCAAGTAGTTCACCTTTTGTGTTTAGATTCATTGACTCCTTTGATTGATGCCCATTTGCCTTCCCTTCAAAACCCAGCTACAAAGGAATCTAGCCTGGAGTTATGTTGGTATCCCCTCATCAATAGTATTGATCTACTGCTTATGTACTTATGTAGGCCTGTAACAATGTGTGAAACCTTTAGGTTTGTTTTTTTAGTTGTAATATTTGACTTTGTGTTCCCTACTTTGAAGTATTATCGTATAAAATGAATTTAATCTATTCTCGATGTTTATTGTATTTTCAAGAAATTAACTTTCATAAAGATTACCAAAGATAGTAATAATCAAAGTTGTAGGTTAACAAATGTAGATGTTAAATGGTATAATTGAATAGCTTAGGAAATAGCTAAAGTTATGGTCTTATACTCTTTATCATATCACATTTTATCATGAGTAATGACTTTTCAACTTGAAATGGGATTGTTAGTTATAAGTCTTATTACTCCATAAATTATGCAAGCTACTTCTCGTCTCACACCAAGTAACTTTGCATCTTTAAAAAGGGTGCAAAGATTTGATTACATGGAGAATGTCTATATTTAGGTCCACCAACGAAGTTCAAATGAAAGTTATGATAAATTTATCAAATTTATGAGGGTATCATATGAGTTTAAAAAAAATTATATTTTTAACTGAATTTATCAAATAAACTTTTTTATTTTACTTCGTCTAATTAACTACTCATGTTAATCATATAAGATTATCTCAATGATGGCTCAAATAGACAGTGTTATAAATAAATGAGCTTTTATGTTATATGAGTTCTCAAAACTTAAAACTCTAATCACAAGTCATAAAAAATGATAGCTTTAATAAATAGTTTTTTTTTTAATTTTTGAGAAAGTAGTTTTAAATTAAAAAAATAAAAATTATGCATTAATCATTCCTAAATAAGTCTACTAATCTAATTTGTCTATACAAGTTCTTAGAGTCTCGGGCTCTCGACATTAAAAATTAGGTCTCAAACCGAGATTTTTAAAAAAAAAATTGAATTTGAAACTCAACATTAAATAAAAAAAAATACTTGCATAAAATATATCAGAGACTCAATTAAAGACTCATTATCGATAATCATATAAAAATTATTTCCCCCTATTTAAATTGGCTCTAAAATCCCCGAGTCCTTGTCATAGGAAATCACGAGGCACTTTTTTTGTTTGTGACACCATACAGCTACAAAATCATCCAAACAACAACAAAAGAAACAACCTCATTACTCTTGACAAGAAGTTAAATGGAAGGCCACACTAGAGTATTCCCCAAGACCACCACTTACACCCACAGCTCAACACTTAGCACAAACTACCCCAAATATCATGACAATTGCACCTCCGAACAAAAGAAGCAAGCCTTATCCTTGAATTGCCATTAGTATCCCAGCCCCCTAAACCACCAAGACTATGGAGGCCTGGCGGGCTGTAGTATCGTCAGCTAGTGTTAATGGTCGATCATCGACATTTGCCAAGACTACTTAAGACCCTGATTCTCAATGCACGTACTAGACTAGATGTATGGATGACCAACGAGGAGATGGTATCAACTAACATACGGAAATATTTCTAACTAAGGATTGGGGTCAATGTTCAACACATGAAAAAACTTCAGGCGTAGTGAGCTAATTAAACTAGCAAAGCCCAAACACAGCTGAAAATTATTTGTTTTTGTTGTGAATGATAATTTGGTAACATATCTATCAATCCTTTTACGTTTGCTCCATTTCTTATTATAGAATTTGACCATAAATTCTTATCATGTTATAACAAATAATATATTTAAGAGGAATCTCAATGTAAAGTTTTCATAATTTTTTGTGTTATAGATTTAGAAATGAAAACGGTTTAGGTCGTCGTATCTTGAAAACCGTAAAAAGTCAAATGAGGCAACAAATTATAGTCAAGGCAGTGTTCAAAAATTTCAACTAATAAAATATTAGGCTTATAAACCTTGATTAGTTGGACTAATACATAGAGTGGGAGTAATATGATGTTTTGTGAATAAAATTACTTGTACGAAAGTGTATTGGAGATACAAAAATGAAGTGAATAATCCTAAGAACATAATATGAGGGTGCAATAGTGCATTGTGGTTGGCAATGCATGAATGAATGCAAGTAACGAGACAATTGTTGGGAAATATATAATGAATTGCTTGGAATAAACGAATAAAATGATCGATGGCTGGAAGATCAGGTCATCAGCTGGGACCCACTGTGAAACTAGGCAAAGACAAAACTAATCATGGTTGAAACTTAGAAACATAACATGTGAAACTTGGGAATCTTACTTTATCATCTCCATCTCAGACTTTTGTTCCTTGTGTTTCCAGCATTGGTCTTCCAAAGGGGACTCTTAACTCTACCTTTGGTCTGAGTTTTTTTATTTGAGCCATTTTCTTTGCCTTTCATCATTGCTTGCTTCCTAGTTTCAATTATAATCATGAATTTTTCCACTTTATGTTGCCTAAAATTAACTAATTATGATATTATGGATTAATAAGATCTCAGTTATCATTATTATAACTCTGGAGCATTGGATTGAAAGATGTGAAGGCCTCAAAATGTCAATCTACATTACTGGTGTGGTTCACATTCTTGTTTGTGTTTACTGCACCATAAAACATTATCATTATGAGATGAAATATTTAGAGTTTTTACTTACACTAGCTAATTCATTTCATTCATCAATAATAGTATGATATCTATACTAGAAATTTAAATCTAACAAATATAAAACACTTGTATCAATTAAAAATAAAAAAAAACTCTTACAAACGCTTATAATTAATATTATTCAATATTCATGTCCCCTTCCGTATCAATGTGATTACAATTTTCAAATAAGTGTCCATTAGTATTATGTAGTTGTATATATTCAAATATTCATCTCGGAATTTTCCCATAATTCATCGATCAATGTTGTATATATTTAAGGTGATTGATGGCTAAGGTGGCAATGGGTTGGGTTGGGTTGGGTTGGGTTTGGGTTGAAATATGTCAACCCAAACTATTTATTAAATGGGTTAAAAATTTCAATCCAATCCAACCTGTTATGGGTTCGGGTTGATTCAACCCAACCTGTTTAATAAGTAAAAGTCATTTGAATTTTAAATTTTTCAAGGTTTAAGCAATGCAAAATAAAAATTTCAAATCTTAATATAGTCTTAATACAACAAAATTGAAAAGTTTGGCAATATGTTAAGAAGAGATAGGAAGCACCGAAAAGTGAAGAAGAGGTAGAGAGCATTGACAAGTGAAGAAGAAGACACGAAGAGAAAGCAAAATGAAAAATTGAAGACTAATAGTGAAGAGGCAGAGCGGCAAAATGCAAATAGAATGCAGAAACTAGTGTTGGCTGGTGGTAATTATGACATGAGTTTATGACTCGCATCAATTAAACTCAACCCATTTAAAAAATAAACCTTATAATAAATAGATCGGGTCGGATTGAAATCGGGTTGAAAATTTCAACCCGACCCGACCTGTTTATTAATCGGGTTATGTTTGGTTGACTCATTTAACAAATCGGGTTGAAAATTTTAATCCAACCCTTTATAAACGGGGTTGGCGGGTTGGATCAGTTTTAGCCACCTCTATTGATGGTGCTTTGATAAGATAGACTAAATGAAGAACAATTTATTTATAAATGATAACATTAGATAGATTATTGGTTCATATATCCAATCCCATGCTTTTGGATTTAGGATTTAAATTTGTTGTTGTATTTACTTTTGAATAAAAGTTAATACTTTCTCTCTCTCTCTCTCTCTCTCTCTCTCTCTCTCTCTCTCTCTCTCTCTCTCTCTCTCTCTCTCTCTCTCTCTCTCTCTCTCTCTCTCTCTCTCTCTCTCTCTCTCTCTCTCTCTCTAAGTTGCTAATTACTCTTACGTGACAAGTCAAACAAGATGACTTTCTTCTTTAGGTTAACAAGTTCAAACATTGAACAAGTTTAACCTTGGGTTTCTTTATTTTCACTTTTTAATTAGTCATAGGGATGACAATTTAATTCGAATTTGAAGGAAAAAGTATGATTCAAACCCCGTTTAAAAAAAACTTCGACTCCGAATAGGAGGAGATGGGTTGGATTCGGATATTGTATTACATCCGACTTGAATATGATATGAATCCGATTCGAATGGTTAGTGTCAAAACCAAACAAAGTCAAACACTTACACCAATGGTATTATGCTTAGAGTATAATTTTTTAATTTACTTTATATATTATAAATGAATTATAGTATTAGTAATAATTTTTTTTAAAAAAAAATATAGGTAAGAAAAGTGCAAATTTTAAAATAGATTAAATTTTGGATCATGATGAAGGTCCACAGAACGGATTCAAAGGTCCAAAATCCCTAATAGGTTCAGAGTCATAGTCGAAGTCTACGGATTTGGAGTCGAATCCTGAATTAAGTTTTGCGAACTTGTCAGATGGATTTGAATTTGATCAGGTCCGCTCCAACTCTAATCTATTGCCATTCCTACTTAGTTAGGAGTAAAATTATTAGAAAACTTCGCCCCTGATGCTCTTTCATATACACGGATAATATCATCAATCTTTGAACACTCCACCAAGGCGCAAATAAAATGTTGTCATCAGTTAAAAAAAAAAAAAAAAAAAAAAAAAAAAAAAAAAAAAAAAAAAAGTGAGAAACCCTCTCTCACCATTACAATTTGCAAGGCTTGCTTTAGATTAGAAAGAGCCCATATGGCTGCTCTACACTTTAGACATGATTTGGGCCTAGTTCTGACCCAAAATTTGGTCTTGTGTTCCAACTCTTATGTTTCCTTCAGGCTTTGTGAAATAGACTACATAAACAATTTAGTTAAAAATTAGTTGTATTGATGGTAGTCCATGTGATTGTCACATGAACGGGCCTAAATAGAGGTTGGCCAATTGATGGCATAGTTTATTTAACCCAAATCAAAACTTGATCAAATTACTTATTTCAAATCAATATCTTAAATATATACTCCGTATTTCAACTTATATATTTTTTTTGGAAGACCGTATTTCAACTTATAAAAGAACTCTTATTTTCGATTCTCGTTTATTCTACAAATTATTCTATTTTTTTTGCTATATATTAAAATTTTAACTAAAATATTATTAATCATCCAGTACCTTTATTTTAGTTTTATAAATTTTTCCATAATATTTCAAACATAATCCATAACTTTTAAAGTTAGGTTATTTTAGACAATTCTATCCCATGGGAAAATACTTTAATATACTTGGCATGGGGCTTATAGGGTCATATTAGAGCCTAAAATTAATTGCATATCTACTTTGACTTTAAGTATCCATTTTGACTGATTTTTAAGAATCTCACAATTGGGTCCTAAACTTATTTTAATTTTGATTTTTTTTTAATATCTCATAGATAATTAAATTATTTTATTTTGGACAATTTAATTAGGATTTAGTGAGATAAACACTTTATATACTTACTATGGTCTTATAGTGTCATACTAAGCCTAAAAAATGAATAAAATTGTCTATTCAAAACACCCATTTTAAATAATATCCAAATATTGCCTCTATAAAAGCTTTTAGTCATTAAAACATCGTTAGAGGCTGTAATCATAAAAATTTTATGAGGTTTTCAAAGCATTTAAAAAGTAAGGGTCTCAAAATATAAATAATTTTGAATAATGATACCAAAAGAAATACAAACCACTTCACACTTCAACCTAAATCAGAACCCAAACCCAAACCCATAATCCCTGAAAAGTAAAAACCCTAAAATAGAGAAGAAGATATCAGCCCCAAAGCCCAAATCCACTAAACCCATCACAATCCATCATCCTCTGATATATATCCCAAATTAGGGTTTTAAACTCTTAGGGTTATATCTCATCCATCTCCACTCCGCATCCGCCTCTCAATTTCTCTGTATCTCTCTCCCCCAGAGATCCCGCAATCATGGCTACCCAGATGAGCAAGAAGCGAAAGTTCGTCGCTGATGGAGTCTTCTACGCTGAACTCAATGAAGTCTTCACCCGTGAACTCGCTGAAGATGGCTACTCCGGCGTCGAAGTTAGGGTTACCCCAATGCGCACTGAGATCATCATCCGCGCCACCCGGACGCAGAATGTTCTCGGTAATTCCCTTTTTACTCCCCACTTCGCGATTTGGTTGTGGGTTTATGGTTTTGATTTTGTTTTTCGTTTTGATGGTGGATTAGGTGAGAAGGGGAGGAGGATTAGGGAGCTGACCTCGATTGTGCAGAAGAGGTTCAAGTTTCCTGAAAACACTGTTGAATTGTATGCTGAAAAGGTTAACAACAGGGGCCTTTGCGCTATTGCTCAGTGTGAGTCTCTCCGTTACAAGCTCCTTGGTGGCCTCGCTGTCCGAAGGTATATATATATGTTTCATCTTTTCAATTAAATCATTTGATTATATAAATATGATTGTTACATGTATGTTGGGTGATTGGTATTATTGCTAATTGATTGATTTATTATACTTGTAATTTATTATACTTGTAAAATCTTGCTAAAGATTAGATCTTGTCAAATGTTATATCTAAAAGATGAATCTTGTACTCTGTATGTCTTAGACATGTTTTCTGCTTCATTTGTTTATTCTATGAATATGAAAATGTTGGTTCTTTCGTATCACATGTGATATATTTGGTTGAGGAAGTATCGATTGGTTGATGGGTAGGTTTTTCTGTTTGCTAGATACATGGGTTAGTTATTGTACCTCAAACTTCTTGGTATTATATATTATTGCTGAATTGGTCAAGCGACTCAGGTTTCGCTATGTTTTATTAATCTGATTTTCTGTGTTTATATGTGTTACTGGATCAAATTTTTGTTGTGTGCTTTGGTTCTGCCATTTGCGCTGCTGCTAACTTGTATCCTTTTGACTGTCTTAGAACATGTTTGTTAATTTCCAGATCACTCTTATGTCATCAATAAAGCAGATTGGTTCTTCTGTATCTGTTCTGTGTCGGAGGTGACTAGATTAAAACAATCCTTGATGCTATTATCTACTAGATGATTTCAATTTTCACGTAGAAACCTGCTAGAGGACACATCTTTTGAAGTTATCATTAGTATATGGTTCAAAGTTGTTTGAATGTCTAATGACTTACGGATTGTGTGTGTTAAAATTATTTTATTGTCTTTCTCCAAGTATAGAAGAATTTATTGGAACTTAATCAACAAAGTTGTAACAGCAAAACCAATTTTTTGAATAAATGCAATTAAGTTGTGTTGGTTGTTTTATTTTTTAACAAGGGTTAATTGCCTGGATATCTTTGTAATACTTCTTTTTCCCTATACTGTTTTCATTTTACGTCATCTACAAAGCTAGTTGGTGTTTCTGTGCCAATCTTGTGTCGGAAGTTGACGAAATCAAGCTCCCCTCTCATTTTTTTTCCTGAGATATCTTGGTATTCATGAATATATTTGAGTGAGGACACATGGCATGCTTGCTGTTTCCTTGATTATCCGATTGATGTTTTCATGTCTTTTGTTTGAATGTATAATATCTACAGAGTATATTGTCTGATTCCCTATCTTTTGTTGTTTGATAATGTGGAAGCAAGAATGTTTTTGAAATGTACTAGTCTCACAAAATGTTTTTCCACTTATACATTTGTTTTTTTTGGCTACTTTTAACCTTTTTCTTTAAGTATTATGATTCACCATCAATATTCTGCTGCTTTCTTTTCATTTTTGTTTGAATTGAAATGGCTGATGCCCTTGATATTCCCGTTTTTGGGCTTACAATTGCTTCTTCTGTTATTATCTCCATAAATTTTTTGCTTGCCATAGAAATCAGTGCCTTTTATTATGTGCTGGTCTATAATTCTCTTTGGTCTATCCTTGTTCTGATTCTTTTTGGTTGATGTTTGATCTTATTTCTCTCAGGGCCTGCTATGGTGTTCTGAGGTTTGTCATGGAAAGTGGGGCTAAGGGTTGTGAGGTCTGTATCTGAAAAAAATTAGTCACCATGTCTTATTTACTTACTGCTGTTATAACAATTCTTTCTGTTTCTTGGGGATTTATCATGAATTTTTGTTCGAACAGGTCATTGTTAGTGGGAAATTGAGGGCACAGCGTGCTAAATCCATGAAGTTTAAGGATGGATACATGATCTCCTCTGGTCAGCCCGTCAATGAGTACATTGACTCAGCTATCCGACACGTCCTTCTCCGACAGGTACTCCTTTTAATGTTTTATGTTTTTTCAGAACAAGACAGAGGATTCTGATTTATTTCGTGGTCTCTGAACATGCTATTTGTTTGATTATGAAATATCTTAATGCAGGGAGTGCTTGGTATCAAGGTTAAGATCATGCTTGACTGGGATCCTAAGGGAAAGATTGGACCTCAGAAGCCAATCCCTGATGTTGTTACCATCCTTCAACCTAAGGATGATGATATCTATGGTAGAATTCCGATAATGGCACCAGAAGTTGATATTATAGATCCCGTCGCTGTTCCTGTCCCTGTCCCTGTCCCTGGCCCCCTACCTGTTCCTCTTGCTTAACCTAGCCTAGTCTACAGAACCTTTTTTCAACATTTTTTTTAAAGGTCACCAGACTTCGTATAATGACTTGTTTGAGTTGACAGTGGTGTTTCTGCAATTTCTTTCTTTAGCGTTCTTGAAAGTTTTGTAGTTCTTTAAGAGCTTGTGGTAAGTATTTTGTTACATTTTTATTCCATTAAACCAGAATTTATGCAATATGCCGCTGTTAGCACTATATTCACCTGGAGTAGGAACAAAGTTTTGAGATTTATTGTTCAGTCTATAATGTTCGAAAACTGATTTTCTAAACACGATTTGTACCCCCTTTCGCCTTTCCCAAATCTTTAGGCCAAGTGATTTTGGCTCAAGTTTTCAAAGCCCATTTTACCCATGCAAGTAGTGATTATTGATGTTGTGGAGAACCTGTTTTTAGAGAGCTCCCAAGGAAATCTCAATGGCTTTCGATGTTACGTTACATTATTCATTAAGGACTAATAATTGATAATGCATGCTTTTATATTTAGTGTAATATGTTCGAAGTAAATCTCACTAAAATTTGGCCACAGTTAACATCAAACACAAGAGTTCTAAATCACATGTTCACCCTTGTACAAATTACAGTTCGGTTTAATTTGTTTTGATTTAATTTCAAGTTGTCTGATTTTAACCATTTTTTTATCTAATTTAATATGATATGACCCTATATTATCATTTGTTTTAACAAAAAAAAAAAAAAAAAAAAAAACAGGAGGCTAATTGATCTCCAAATTAGGGTAGTGAAATATTGTTCATAATTTGTATGAAGACTTTCTATGGAGACTTCAGACCTTCTCATATGTTCCTTGGATGTATTAATCACTTTTATCTTAATTTTTTATTCTTTTTAAAAATCTATAAAAAAAATGTATAATAACCTTTTAATTTCATTATTTTGGATTCTGTGATGGAATCATTGATATGTTTACCAAGAGTCTGGTATCATGTTAAGTCTTCGATAAATACTCATTCTAACATATTTTCAAAACTCTTATAATTGTATCATAGCATTCATAGACTCATTTTAAGGCATTCAAAAAGAAATAAAAGGTATTGAATCTATCTTTATTTTAAAAAAAAGATATTGAATCTTTCTAAATAATTTTATATGTCATTTAGAAGCATTTAATACCTCCAAAATTCAGTCAATTTGGACCGAATTTGGTAAGAGAACACCATAAATTGCTTAGCATTAGCCTTATATGGTCCAATTAAGTTTTAGAAGTAATTAAAACTATCTACTTTGACTCTAAATATTCATTTCAACCAATTTTCAAAACTCTTACAATTGGATCATATAGTTGTTAGTAGGGTGCTTGGAAATAAATATAAGTTATTGAATGGTTTTAAATCTTCTTCTATGAACCTAGGAAATATTCAATACCTTTACCTCGATTTCAAGAGATTTTTGAAAATGTTTATAAAAAATAATATAAAAAAAGTTAATTTAGTCATTTTGGACAATTTTAGAGTAAGAGAACATCACAATATGCTTACCATGAATTTTATAGTCACACAGACCTTATGAGTGATTGAAATCATCTGCTTTGAATCTAAACACTCATATCAATCGATTTTTAACTCTTAAAATTGGGTCTTTAACTTGTCTTTTTGGGTATTTGGAGATCAAATATAAGGTACCAAATTATTTCAAACTTCTTTATATGACTATAGAAAGTACCAAATACCATTATTATATTTCAATGTTAGAAATTTTGGAAATGATATCAAATACAGTGTGTATTCTTTAAAATTTAGTTATTTTGTATAAAGTGAGACCCGCTGAGAGAATATCTTAATGTGATTACCATGCTCTCTTAGGGTCATATGAGGCCTTAAAAGTGTTTGGAACTATCTACATTGAATAAGAGCATTCATTTCAAAAGATTTCTAAAGCACCTCTAATTGGATTCTAAATACCCCCTTTGTATATTTTTGTTCTTCCTATTTGTTTTTGCGTAGATTTCAAAGTAAACTCAAATTTTTAATATCATCATATTGTGTTTGCAAAAATTATAAAAAGTTTGTATTTGAAAATATACATTAAGGCGAATCTTTTAAGACCCCATATAATTATGTTTTTTCTTATAAATTAGTAAGAATTCATATACATAGCTTGATTATAAAATATATATTTCAAATGAAAAGAACAAAAAGAAACGGAAGGAGTATAAGTTATTAAATGATTTCAAATTTCATCATACGACCTTAAAAAGGATTAAATATTTTTTTCAATCTTGAAATTTTTTCAAAAACATTAAAAATAACAAAAACAAGTCCAAAGCAGTAAAAATAATAATTTTATTTTCAGATATAGTAATTAAAGAGGCTTCTAAAGCAAGGATCCGAGCTGCGTGGGGAATACTACTTCCACATTAAGGGGTTCCCAACTTTCCTCCCCCAAATATTTCGTTACCCGCCATTTCCAAAAACCCTAACCATCAACGTTCTTTTCTCTCCTCAATTCAATCCGACATCAATTCAAAACCCTCGGAAAAATGCCGATAAATCTGACGCGTAACGCAATCGCAACCATCATGGACGGAGACGTCAACTCCAAGCCTCTGGTTCAGGTTCTGGACATCAAGCCCATCAGCAACAACGCGGAACGGTACCGTTTATTGTTATCCGACGGCGCTGCGACTCAGCAAGCAATGATTGCCACTCAGCTTAACGGTCTCGTTAAGTCCGGTGAAGTTCGTAAGGGTTCCGTTATTCAATTGATTGAGTATATTTGCAGCGCCGTTCAAAATCGCAGGTAGTTTCTGATTTTTTTTTTCTTTTGTATAATTTTGATTGCACTTTGATTGCATTGATTTTGGTTAGAAAAGGAGATATTCTGCTTGAAAATGATGTGTACAGTATAAGTTTCTGCTGAATTTTATTGTTATATATGTGTAATAGAACTCGAAATGGCGTATGAATTACGTGTTCGGTTAGAAATGGAGTATTTAGAAGTAGGCTGAGAGGTGTAGTGTTGGATATCATGTTCTATGATTTCGATTTGTGAAATTTTATGGAAAGAAAGTTAGGATGAATGATAACGGTTGGCAGTACTTTGTCGGAGAAGAGTGTAGGAATTGTTTGTCTGTGTCTAGATATTCTGAGAGATGATGAGATGTTGTGTATTAAGGTGCAAATTCGGAGTTTGTGGGTACTATGTTTAGGTGACATTGAGTTGGAATTATTTCGTGGATGGATGAGATAGACGTTTGTTAACGAAGGTGATATCCTTATTTTAGAAAGTGAAAGAACTGTAGAAATTGAGATAATATGGAGAAGTGTGTTACTGTGTCTGTAAACGCTACTGAGTCCTGAATTATATGTGATTATTTTTGATATGTAAGGGTGATATACGGTATGTCACATTTTGCAACTAGTTGTAGATATTATTGGTTGGGGTTGAAATTTAAGGAAATGATTAGCTCCCTGAATATCCTTGTTATATTCGAAGTAGCTATGGAGATCACGGTGTGACCGTGTGAGTTTGTGTATAATGTTGATTTAAAGTAAATCTAGTAATTCACATACTATTGACGGATATTCGTGTTACTCTTAGATAGACCAGAAGACATAGTGGCTTTCTTTTCATAGCTGATGGCTTATACATCAATTTTTTTTAATAGAACTCAAGTAATTGTAGTGTTAATGCTTACTGTCTTGCTTGCCACAATAATTCTCTGTGATTTGCCACTTTTGTGATTCACACAGTATGAGAAGTTAAATTGGACCATTTTTTGCAGAATTATTGTTATCCTCAACATGGAAACTATTGTACCTGATTGTGAGATGATTGGGAATCCAGTGATGTCTACTGGAGCTGATTCTTCTGTTGGAAATGCATTGCCGCCTATTAACAATACTACTAATCCTGTCCGAGGAATCAATACACGAATGACAGTACCAAGTAACAGTACCAATGCACCCAATTTCCGACCCACTATTCAGCCTGCTTACCAGCCACCCCCTAGTTACAAAAATCATGGTCCTGTTGTGAAAAATGAGGCACCAGCTCGTATTCTTCCAATAGCTGCATTGAATCCTTACCAGGGGCGTTGGGCTATCAAAGCAAGAGTCACAGCTAAAGGAGATCTTCGTCGTTATAACAATGCTAAAGGTGATGGGAAGGTGTTTTCTTTTGATCTTCTTGATTCAGATGGTGGTGAGATTCGTGTTACATGCTTTAATGCTGTTGTAGATCGCTTTTATGATGTTATTGAGGTTGGGAAGGTTTATATGATCTCAAAGGGTGTCCTAAAACCTGCACAGAAGAACTTCAATCATTTGAAGAATGAGTGGGAGATTTTTCTGGAAACAACTTCTACTGTTGATCTTTGCCCTGATGAAGATGTTTCAATACCCAGACAACAGTTTAACTTCCGACCTATCAGTGAAATTGAGAGTGCTGAAAACAATTCCATTTTAGACATTATTGGTATTGTAATTTCAGTCAATCCTTCTGTTCCCATAATGAGGAAGAATGGGATGGAAACCCAAAAAAGAAGTATTAATTTGAAAGATATGTCTGGTAGAAGCATTGAGCTAACGATGTGGGGAGATTTTTGCAACCGAGAAGGTCAGCAGCTGCAAGAATTGGTTGATTCCGGGTACTCTCCTGTCTTAGTTGTGAAGGCTGCGAAGGTCAGTGATTTCATTGGGAAGTGTGTTGGTACTATTTCTTCAACCCAGCTCTTTATTAACCCGGATATTCCAGAAGCTCACAGTTTGAATGAGTGGTTTCATCAAGGGGGGAAGGATTGTGTTGCTCAGTCTATCTCTAGAGATGTTATGCCTCTTGGAGGAAAGAATGAGATACGCAAGACTATTGCCCAGATCAAGGATGAGGGTCTTGGGAGGTCTGAAAAACCAAACTGGGTCACAGTTAAGGCAACATTATCATTTATCAAAGCAGATACCTTTTGTTACACAGCGTGCCCATTGATGATTGGTGATAGACAGTGCAATAAGAAAGTCACAAGGTCGGGAAACTCAAGATGGGTTTGTGATCGGTGCAATCAAGAATTTGAGGAATGTGATTACCGCTATTTGCTTCAAGCACAAATTCAGGATCATTCAGGTGTGATATGGGTAACCGCTTTCCAAGAATCTGGGGAAGAGATCTTGGGTTGCTCTGCTAAAGAATTGTACGCTTTAAAATATGAAGACCAAGATGATGATAGGTTTGCAGAGGCTATTCGTAGTAAGATCTTTGTTCCATTCCTTTTCAAGCTCAAGATAAAAGAAGAAACATATGGTGAAGAGCAGAGAGTAAAGACGACAGTTGTGAGAGCAGATAAAATGGACTACGCAGCTGAGAGCAGGTATTTGCTTGATACAATCTTGAAGAATCGTAGACGATGAATATCAAAATTCATAGTTAAGACTTCTGAATTTGGCTACTGAAAGGGTTACAAACAATTTGCTTATCCGGATTCGTCAGGTAATTTGTTATGGTAGATGCTATGTAAGTGTTATACGGGGAAATTGAATTTGTGTAGGCTAATTGTGGATAAAGTGAGAATATAGACATATTTGTCCTTGTGATCGTCGTACTCCTTTATTTTATCAAAAGAGTGGGATCATCTTGATTCCTTAGTTCATATGCTGCCTGACAAAGAAGTTTTATCTTCACCTTGATGTTGTTAAGATGTTATGAGTCTCTACTTGGTAGTTTTGCTGTTGACTGTAGTCATTTTCGAAAGACGACTTACCAGTGACGTCACCCCCGAAAAACAATGTCACCAATTTCTTATGTACTGATCATCGCTAGGGAATATCCATTTTCTGTGACGAGGACGCTCGTATAGTTACTCTTTTTACGGAGTTATAATCTTGAAGTACATTATTCTTGCAAGGTGAAAAGAACACTAAAAAGTGGGAACAATGATTTAAATTTAAAAGAAAGGAGCCGAGCAAGTATAATCTTAGGCTCAATTTGAGGGCTAACCCTGTTCAAACTTGTTATTGAGCCAAGCTTTGACCTAGTCGAGAACAAGCTTTTACCGAGACCAGATGGTTCCAGATGAAATCAAATAAACAGTAACATAGCAGAACATGCTTAAAGTAGACTATAAGCTAGTCGAGATATTAGACGGTCCTCGGAGTTCTTTGTTACAAGCAACCCTTTAATATAACAAAAGTTACCCCTCAAAGTTGATAAGTATAAAAATATGTTGTTTTAAGGGGTAACTTTTGTTTTATTAAGGGACAACTTTTGTTTTAATTAGGGACAACTTTTGTTGAAAATACAATAACATTATAGTATTATATTCAGTATATATACAAGATATTTTGATTTACACTAAGGTTTAAAGCTTATACCTTAACAACGAGAGTCATATTCCTTATCATCTCTAGTATGTTTGTTATGCTTTAGTTTCCAGTAAAAAAGATATATATACTTTATTTATAATAAAAGAAATTGAAATGAAAGAAAAACAAAATGGAAAAGCTCACTTTCTTTCAAGATATATATATACTTCATTTATGCTTTAGCCTAAATTGTTTGAGCTCAAACTCGGGATCGCTTTTGTCATGTTTGGGCTCAGTTCGCCTAATTCCGAACTCGAGCCGAACTTTGGCTGATCTAATCCCCGAATAGCTCACGAGCTAACTCGATTCATACCCATCCTTAATCGAGCCTAATTTAACGGTGGGAGCTTTTATATTCCTCCGTGTTTTTTTTTTATTAAGAAAGAGTGTTAAATTTCGTATTATACATCTGTAATTCTGTATTGCGACAATTGATTAAAAAAAAACAAAGACTTGGACGTCTTGGGGATAACCTCGGAGAAGACTACCAATCACAAGAGAAAAGATCTATTGCGAGACGCCTAGATATTTTCCGTCATAAAGCTTTCCACAGCTAAAGCTTCACATCACCAACAGGATAAACAAGGGCTTTCACAGTTTCACGAGAGCTTAATAATGATACCAGTTATGTCATACTCGTATGTCATATGTGACAATAATCCTGAGAGTTACAAGAGTGGACCCATCATTTTCCTCTTTAATTATCGATTGAGAAAGTATAAATGGATATCAATCGTTTATTTTTATTTTTATTTTTTGAATTCTTCATTTTTTTAATCATCTAAATATCTTTAAAATGTCTCTTTAAACTAGGATTTTTCATATAATTTTACCATGCATAGGACACAACTCGTGTTTTTTCTTTTACTCATTCGCACTTTAAATCTCGTTCAAACTTGCAAATAAACAAAAATGGTCTTAATTGCATTGTATAACTAATTGTACAATAAACCGGATTGAAAAATATACCTAGAAATTCATCTTTTAAAGGTTAGAGTAACCATACTACTCCGTACCAGCACTATACTATCATTATCACTGCACCAAGAGCTCCATGGATTACAAGGTACCTGAAACTGAAAACATCTTCAGTTCTAACTTTGCAACAATTTCAACAACCACCAAAAAATATAATAGAAATTAATGTCAGCCGTCCTTGTTTGGTAGCACACATAGCTTTAATTTGTCCTCACTACCATGATGATATAAACCTCTACAGTCTTGGAAAGCGCACACCAAAACACAACAAATTTCCCTTACACTCTAGTTTAACAACCACTGCATCGTTCCTACATAAAGCATCGACCTGCAGAAACTTTCTTTACTAGTAAAACAAAACTCAGTTAACAAAAATATGAGTGAGTCTCCAGACTCTCACTTAGGACCTCCAACATTGAATGAACAACAAATTGCTGGTCACAACTTAAGCATGCTCTACTGTGGTTTATTCGTGGTAGCGACTGCTGGAATCATCCTCGCGATCTACCACTGTCTGGCACTCAACTGGTGTGCTGACTACCCTCCTGCTTGGCAGCGAAACAGTGAAGCTGCTGGAACGGAGCGTAAGTTCAATGCTCGGAAACTTGTGGAGTTGGATTCAAATCTTTTTAAGTACAAAGGGAGTCATCAAGAAGCAGGCAGTGGAACTGGTAGTAGTGAAGAAGAGTGTGTAGTCTGCTTGTCTGTGTTTGAAGAAGGTGAAGATGTTAGGGAGTTGGTTAGATGTAAGCACTCTTTCCACGCTCCTTGTATTGATATGTGGCTGTATTCGCATTTTGATTGCCCGCTTTGTCGAGCACCCGTGGGTGGTCGAGACAGTGGTGCTGCACAGTCTGAGAATTCAGATTCAGGTTTAACAGAACCTGATTTTCTTCCAATAATACTTCCAGTATAAAAGCCTTTGTTTCTTCTTAGTTATCTTCATCAAGTGCTTCATTTTTGCATACTTTGTTCATCCCCTTGTGTTTTTGTCTCTGTTGTGTAGGGAGAATTCTAAGTAGACAAGTATAAGGGTTTGGAATCCTTTTATATCATTGGATTGATTCTAGATCTCTTCAAATGGGAGGGGCGGTCCTTGATTGACACGTTTATAAAATGGTCTAATCAATTATGAACTTAATTGAGTCGGTTTTTTTTTTTAAAGGATTATGATTTATTGAATCTTTAATGAATCAAGTTGGATCAATAAAGGGCAAATAGTTTCCAAGACTTTTAAACATTATCAGGTAATGAATTATTTTTACTTAATTACCGATAGTCCACTGCCAAAGATTTGAGGTAATATATACAAACTATCATCCCTCTCTATAGATAAAAACTATACTTTTTTTAGACAATCAGACCCGACACGACCCATTTTGTACATTATTTGACCTAACCCGACTCGACCTCATAACTCATGGACCAAAGTAGTACACAAATGGTTGCGAAATGTTTTTTTTCCCCCTTCCAACTTCGAGTTACAGAGGCACGGTGGCACCGAATCATCCAGCTCAGCAATGCATTAGTGTTGGCGCTTCTAGTGAAATCTGCTAAGCATTTGCGAAACTGATAACTAGTCCGTCCAAAAGTTGATAGTTTCAAGTCCATAATGTCATTGTTGTAAACATATTTGTACATAATAGCGGGGCCAAATATGTCCCTACGAGAGGGCCATCATATGACCACAGCCAAGTTGCCTATAATCTCATTTGTCTTGTGACGATTTACAAACCCACCAAGACAGAAAGGTTCCCTTTCAGACTCCAAATTGTGGAAGTAATAACATGTAACTCTCAAATAGAAGAAAATAAAATATCAAACCTTGTGATCAGATTTCAACACCACATTTATTCTCTCTGTTAAGATTTTTTTCTCAAAGCTGTGTAAGAATTGAAAGTTCAACTATTCAATCCCTGTTAGTAATACTTTTGGCTAACAAGGGAATATGGATGATGACAATTAAGCTAACGATGAGTTTGCCAAATTTAAATTTGGTAAAAGGAGCAAACCGTAGGAGGTGTTTTCGGTTATTATGCAATTATTATGGAGATAAATAATTCGATTTTTTTAGTATTGTAACGTTTTGCTTAAAACCAATTAAGATATGTGGGTTTAATGTGATTGGACTCACAATTAATCTAATCGAGTGTTATAAGGTCACACAATAAACGCAAATGGATCAATTTCTCCTAACCCTTTATCTAATGGATAGGATGGCCAAATAGTTGTAGGATTAGGATTTTGCTTGCTTGCTTGATTAGTATATAAAGAAGAGCAATTAAGTTAAAACACACTTGTACAATACTAATCATAAGAGCATAAACCCTAATTTCCTACTAACTCAAGCTATGAGTTTTGTGGGGAGACAAAGGGAGATTTTCTTCCTACTTTTGCATACTAGCATGCACTAAATTTCTGTTCTATTCAATAGTTGAAGCATACATCAAAGATATATCTAATTCCATAAGATATGAGATTCATGTTTTAGGTGTTAGAAAACTTTCCCAAAATTCTGCTAATCTCACCTTATAGTCCAATAACCTATTCTTCGAATTGCACAAATTTGCATTATAATTTTCAGAAAAAAAAACACACAGGAGAAGGATATAGAGAATGATTGTCTTTTTGTCAGTAGACCTGTACATTGGGTTGGGTTAGGGCCGAGGTGGGTTGAAGGAGATACATAACAGGCCGAGTCAAGCTGGGCCGTTCAAAAAAAGTATAGTTTTTATTTATAAAAGGTGATAATTTGCATGTATGACCTCCAATCTTTGATAGTGGATCATTGACAAGTAATTAAAAATAATTCATTACCTGATAGTGATTAAAAGTCTTGAAAATTATTGACACATTATTGACCCATTAAAGACCCAATAAAATATGCTCCTTTAAAAAATCGGCCCATTAAACCCATTATTAGGACTATTTTAATTTACAAAGGAGTCGATCAATAGCTCTTAACGAGGCCCCTCCCATTTAAAGAGGTCTATTTGTTAGCAGCCATCGGCAATCCAAAATGGAGTTCTCAAACTTCCTCTGTCACTTTCAATGTTATCAAGCAGTAGATATTAGTTGCATCGAGATTGTTTCAACTCTCAAAGTAGTTATCCAGCCACAGAGAAGGCTTAAGTGTCAAACATCTCATCACCCTGGATTGGCCAGAAAACTCTTCCCAAACAGTAAACATGGCAACCACAAGCGTCGCCAGTGCAAGGGAGACCAGCTATAGACTGATATTAGAAACAATTCGCTAACAAAATAAAACAGCTGAGAAAAGGAAGGAACCAAGAATTACAAGATCAAAAACACAAGAGTCATAATCGTTCCACACACTGTACAGTAAGGAAAAAGGCAGAGTCACAGAACATGGTAAAGAAAGATGGCATAACTCTTATTCATATGAATTGAAGTAAAAAGAAAAATGGCAGTAAGTTGATTAACATCATGTATTTCCCCTCACCAGGAAAATGCAACTTATTTTGTAACTAGATCATATTTTCTTATTATATACAAACAAAATATTCAGTGGGTATTCCATCAAATGTTAAGCAGTGAACGCTCTTGATCAGAAGTATGAAGTAATGCGACAGATGAGACTACATTCTTCTCATCAAGTTATCCAACAACCTTGCCTGCAAGTCGCCATCAATTCTAGCATCATCGTTAGTTGTGACTTTCAGCCTGTGCAACCTTGCCCGTACCTGATGGAGTGATGGGGCTTTCACAAGCTGAGAAAAGCGTGTGAACAGGTTTCAGTGCATCTGATTGACAAGGTAATTTGATGAGATAGTAAATGTCTCTTTTTAATTGCTAATTTTGATAATACACAGTTTAATATTTTCTTGAAATTTGTTAGACAAATAATTTAAAAATTTTGATTTTCTAAATAGAAATGCATTTATAAAATCCCATAGTAAAAAAAAAGAGTAGTACATAGTGAATAATAAACATCAATACCAATTTAACAAAGTCGTCTGTTTCATCCTCCTCTTCAATCTTCATATCCCTCCAAAGCATCATCAATAGAAGCTTTCCTAATTCATACATGATATAAATTATATCAAGATTGATATTGTTATACCAAATATATCTATTGTTACATCAGATGTAGATATAAAGAAGATATAAATATAAAAAAAAATATATATTAGGTATAGACATTATGATATAAAATATAAAAATAAAATTACGAAAATAATTCTAATATAGAGTTGACTGAATTATCATAAAAACTAATTATCAATAGAATTAAGAGCTTAATTATTTTTAATATTAATCCATTTTTCAGTGATGGTATGAATGTCCATACATGAGCATTAGGCAAGGGCTTGCTATTGTGTTGTCAACCAAAGAGGCAGCAGTGTAAGTGTGCAACAGAGTTGGCTTCTGTCCCAAGCCTGTTAAGTGTTAACAACTGGTGGGCTTAGCCTACTATAACAAAGACCCTTTTTAATTGGTCCAAAAGAAGCCCAATAATCAAGGAAAAAAAAAAACTAACAAAACTTGCTTGCCCCCATTATTTTTTTTCTTAACGGTGTTGGAAGAAGTTGCTCGACATACCAACATCTATATTAATATATTTAAAAGTATTTTAAAAAATGTAGAATTTTAATAAGAGTTAACTCCTTTTATCATCTTCGTCACATATATTTTTTTACTTAAATTTACCATTAACAAGATGCATTCTTCTTATTTTGGATATATAAGAAAATAATATAAATTAGAAAACAAAATTGGAATACCATGAAGCTTTAATATTGATTAGGTAGAGGATTCAACTAAAAGAATTATATTTCCTGTAAAATTATATTGTTGGTAGATAGTCATGTATAAGAATTCTACTATTTTGCATTGAAACCCTAATATATTATTTACAATATTTCATATAATATATTATAAATTTAGTATTAAACTTGAAACCCTCTAATATAGCAGTATGCTTCTCAACAAACACACCAGAAACGTTGCCCGTAACACTTGTCTATTTAATATCAAGAAATAATATTGGAACATTCTTTATATTTTTGTACTCCGTATATGGTAAGAACACAACACCTCCCTTATAGCTTTGCGAGTTCACAATGTAGTGCACCTTGTTCAGTATTCTATTAGTCTATTAATAAGAAAATGTATCAATAACAATAAAAATGAGCATCAATCAGTTGCCCGGACTTTAGTTTTTTCTCTAAATTTATTGGAGCGGTCAGTATGCACGAGGAATTTACTGCTCTTACTAAACAACATGCCTGGGATCTTGTTCTAGACCCGAAGGGGTGAATATTATTCATTGCATGTGGTTATTTAAATATAAGTACAGGAAAAATGGTGATTTCAAGAGACATAAAGCCCGACTTGTTGTTAACGGCAAGTCTCAACAGGTTGGTATTGATTGTGACAAGACCTTTAGCCCTGTTGTCAAACCGGCAACAATTCGTACTGTTTTAAGTATTGCTATGGGCGGAGATTGGTCGATTTATCAGTTGGATGTCAAAAATGTGTTTCTACATGGTGATCTTGAAGAAACGGTATTTATGCATCAATCACCGGGATTCATTGATCCAATACCCCAACACATGTCTGTTGCCTTCGGAAGTCTCTCTATGGTCTTAAACAGGCGCCTCAGGCCTGGTATTAGCTGTTTGCGACTTTTTTGTTGCATTATGGGTTTGTTTGCAGCAGGAGCGATAATTCCCTATTCATTCTGTGTCGTGGTACGAATATTACATATCTTTTACTCTATGTAGATGACATTGTCCTCACAACATCCTCCAAGACACTCAAATGTGACATTAATGATCTCCTTAAGTCAGAATTCTCTATGACAGACTTGGGAAAGCTTTACTATTTTTTGGGGATTTCTGTAAGCCGCTCTTCACAGTCTATGTTCCTCAGTCAGAGTAAATATGCGGAGGAAATTATTCACAGAGGAAATATGGTTCATTGCAAACCAGTAGCCACGCCGGTGGACATTAAATCTAAACTAGGGGCTCTTGATGGTGAGCCAATGGATGATCCTTCTCTCTATAGGAGTCTTGCAGGTGCTCTTCACTACCTCATATTCACGAGACCTGATATTGCTTATGCTGTTCAACAAATCTGCCTTTTTATGAATGCTCCTAGAGTACCTCATTTTAACGCTATTAAGCGCATCATCGGATATATCAAAGGTATTTTGGATCATGGCCTACACTGATGCTAACTGGCAGGCTGCCCAGACACTCGTCGTTCCACTTCTGGCTACTGAGTTTATTTGGGGGACAATCTAGTGTTGTGGTCCGCCAAAAGATAAGATACCTTGTCTTATTCCAATGCCGAAGCACAATGTAGAGGCGCAGCTAACGTCGTTGCCAAACTTTGTTGGCTACGTAATCTCCTTCTAGAGTTACATTGTCCCATTCAACATGCTTTCTTGGTTTATTGTGATAATATATCAGCTGTATATTTATCTTGTAATCTAGTGTAACATCAACGCACTAAACACATTGAGATGGCTATTCACTTTGTTCATGATAAAGTCGCCCTTGGTCAGGTCAAGGCTCTTTATGTTCCTTCCTCTTATCAAAATGCAGATATCTTTACCAAAGGATTGCATGTCAACTGTTTTTGGACTTCAAATCCAATCTAAGCATTTGGCCTCCTCCGGCTTCAACTGCGTGGGTGTTATAGACAATAGATAATTGCTTTACATTATATTTGTTAATATGATATATTATGTGTAATTAATATAACCTAGGACTCTAGTAATCTAGATAAGTACTTTGTGAGAATTGGCGTCATATGTCCTGTACTATGATTCTCAAACCCTCGAAAGGGCATGCGAAAAGGAGTGATGGGATAATTTATGTATTTTGAATGTAATTCTCATGCCTTAACTTAAAAGAAGAGAAGGCAATGAGGACATGATGTCATGTCTTTGTATGCTGTATGAACCAATCGCCATCGTGTTTTACTGCAGTTGAGTCAAAGATGTACACATACACATAACACATGTCATGTGCAAGTGGGAAGCCAATAGTGAATGTGCAACGCTAAATGTCGCTGACATTTTATTTCTTAACACCAACATTTTAATCACGATTTTTCCATCCTTTCGTCATTTCCCTAATTTCACTCACTTTCCTTCACTTACACCCTTCAACAAAGCACCATGCCACCACAGAGCAGAATGCTAGCCACCAAAGATGGCGGTAAATTTTTTTTTTATTATAAAACCACCCAATTACCATGATAGAACTGCCTAAAATAGGCAGTTCTACCACGGTGAAATTGTCCATTTCGGGCGATTCTACCACGGTAGAAATGCCTTATTTGGGCGTTTATGTATTTTTAAAAAAAATATTATTTTTGTTATTATTATTATTTTTAATATTATTGTTATTATTAATTATTAATCTTAATTATTGTTATTATGTTTGATTTTTACTATTGATTTTATTGTTAGTATCCTAATATTATTAATACTATTAGTGATTAGTGGGTAATAATAATTAATAATTTTTTAAAAGTAATTATAGTAATAATAATACATAATTATATGCATGCAAATGAGGGAAATCGAATTTCATAAAATGTGTTCATGAAGGATGAATTAACCCTTAGAAATCAAATTTCATAAATTATATTCTATTAGAGGCATTTTTTGGAATAAGTGGACAAATCTCCCTTTGGAGAATTTGTCATGCATAGATTTCGAAAAAATACACAATTTCGACATAAAATTCACCCCATTCGTAGTCCCGTAGCCTATTTTATGTCTTGTCAAAGTTTTTTTATGATATCTCATATTAAAATAAATTGAGGATACTAAATGGCTACATGGTTGTCTAGTACCTTCCAAAATATGGAGTTTAAAAAAAAATTGTGCCTTTCATACTACCAGGCTAAGAGATATACCTCTCTGAATTGACCGAAACCTCAAAATACACCCAAAATTTATGAAAAATTAATTGATTGTCCATTTTGAGTATATCTCGTAGATCGCAATTTTGCGTGCCAAATCGAGTGGTCATAATAGAATATTAGATTTATATGCTTCATGTTAGGTCATTTCTTAACTTTTCTCATTAAGACACATTATATCTATTTATGCATGATCTTCTTAGCTTAAATTAGATTAGGTTCTTGATCGAAGGTAATTCAATTGTATATAATAAGTACATTACTAGATTAGAATTGTAAATATAATATTTTTGTGAGATATTAATTATTAATAATATACTTTTTTAATCAGCTGTGATTTTCTGAAAATTCGCAACATTTAAACCATCAAGTGCTACATTTTTTCTGGAACAGAAAAATTGTTAGTTATAATTATTATAATATTATAATATTTACGGTGAAAATGGTCAAAACGCTCAAAAAGGGTGTTTTGCCATTTACACCGTAAAATTTTTTTTACCTCGCTAAAAATATTCGATGATTGCTATTGCATGTTAATCGATGGCATAGAGTTGTTTGGGATTGCTTTCTGACAATGTTGGATAATATTTTAGAGAAAGTGATGGAGAGAAAGGGAGAAATTAAAATAATGGCAAAAGTGTAATTATGTCAAAGATTTTGTTGGCGTTAAGAATCAATTTGTTCGCGACGAATAACAACCCCCTAGTGAATTCAGAACTCTCCCACTTTTAAAAAAAAAACTCCTAAGGCTGACACTTGCCAGGTGATCACGTATGCTTCTGTCTACTTCTCATGTTTTTACTTCATTCTTACACGCCGCACATGTCAATTTTTGCCCTACTTTCATTTGTTTATTTTATTAATTTTTCTATTTTGGTTCGTCCCCTAAAAATTGCCCTATTTACTTTAAAACTTTTCATTTTAAGTTGTTGCACCAAAAAATTTCCATTGTATCTTTAAAAAGTAGATTTTTGTACTTGGAACAAAAAAAAAGACAGAGGAAGTAGTTAATTCGGTAAAATTACTAAGAAAGAAAACTAACGAGACTATGTATTATATATTTCATCTGTCTATTAATATTTTTCTCATACAATCATTTTTTATGAGAGCTTTTTGGTTATATTGGGATAAATATCAAGAGATAGAGGGAGTATTCCATATGTAAAAGTAAATAATATATGATCTCCTATATTTAAGATATAAGCCAAAAAAAATTATTAGTTGTTTTTCTATAACAACTCTTAAACTCCTATTTTATTGACAATTCACCCTAAAACAACTCTTAGAGTCGACAATAAGATGTAGAGCCTAAAAAATATTGTGTCATTAGTGGTGTAATGTTTCAACGGTCTTATTAAATCTTTTCATGTTTTAGGTTTAATAAAAGGCCACAACTTTTTTAATGATTGTCTGTACTATGGAGTAGACATGTGCATTGGGTCGGGTTGAGGTTGGGATGGATCACAAGTAAAACAGGCCGGTCCGGGTCGGTCAAAGAAGATCCAAAATGGACCGGGTCAGACCAAAGGAGATTTATAGCGGGCCGAGTCGGTCGGTCAAAGGCCATAGTGTAGCTAGATCAGTACTCACACTATTTTTCAAGAACCTTTTTGGCTTTTCCATCAACTTTACCCCACATTAGTTTCTTAATAATGGATGCATGATTGTGTGCTTCTAATTATCTTTATGCGTAGGGGCATCATTCTCTGTGGCTCTGTCTCTTCCATGAGGCTTACTCAAGTTCCTTGAAATCTATATTATGTTCTTGGAATTTCGTCTCACTGCTCTAGTAAATTACTCCATATAATTTAGTCTTTCAAGAAAATGTGCTGGGGAAATGATCATAGAGTGCGCTAAACATGACCTTATGCGATCTTAAACAATGTAAACATACTATTGTTTACACTAATAAGACCCAGGCCTGCCCCTAAGCCCAGAAAAGTAGGGCAACTGCCTAGGGCCTTAGGGAGGAGGCCCCAGTAATTGTTGTAGCAAATTTTTGAGATCTAGTTTATGATATTATGCATGCAACATTATTCTAGATAACTAAGGATAGATTATTAGTTATGGGCTTTTTTTTTTTTTGAGTGCTCTTCTCTATCCCATGGTAAGTGGTTCCCCTTGGAAACTCTTTCTTCATTATTCTTTTTATTTTTTAAAATGAGTTCATTAAAATAGTATTAGTTTTTCTGAATTGCGAAACATCGCCTACAATTGCTTGAAATCACCCCTATTTTTTGTTGAATCGATTATTATTGAAAAACAACTCAAAAAAATAAAAGAGGGAATTTTAAACTGTAGGAAGAAAATATGGTCCAAAATTAATTAGAATCTTTCTAGGTTGCAAGTTGATGAAGCCCTGACCTCATTACTTTAGGAAGAAAATAAGGTCCAAAACTAAATAATCATAGTACTGAATGGTTTGAATCTACAAGAAAAATTTATAATCATATTATTTTAACTTCATAATCATATTATTGTGATAGAAAACCTATGTCAACTATAGTAGGGTTCTCTCCAACGGTAAGTGTCTTAGATTATTTAAAAGTCATCTTCCCTGGAATGTCAATATCAAAAAGATGTATCTGCAAAATCAAAAAATTACAGCAATGTCAGGTATCATAATAATATGAACTTCAATATCATGGAATGCGAAGTGAGTATATAGTAGATTAGACACATGCCTTCTTGTATTTAGCTTCTCATCTGTCCCAAAGACTCAACAATTATTATAAAGCTTATCACCACACCTTTACATTATGGAATCACCAACTATTATAACTTTAAGGTATAAGAAACTTCAGAAAACATTGTTGTGGAGGGACGAGGAGAAGCAGACAAAATTGACACTCTTATGTTTATGAGAATTTTTGTATATTATGTGTTTTCTCTCTTGATTAATTTGATACAAACTAATACGTATATATAGCTAATGAATAACCTTATCTTTGACTATTCTAGTTGTGCAGGATATCTCAAACACCTGATATTTAGGAGTTTGATCTTATTGAGTTTGATTGATCTAAGACTCTATCTTTTCTACACTTCCTCTCAAGTTGATTGTGGGATCATCTGCAACCAACTTGCTCAATATACTCTCAAAACTAGTAGTACTCACTGCCTTAGTCAATATATCTGCCATCTAATCTTCTAATCGAACAAATGTAAGCTGATAATCTTTGCATCCAATTTATCCTTAATAAAGTGTCTATCAACCTCAATATGTTTTGTTCGATCATGTGGAACTGGATTCTCGGAGATGCTAATTGTGGCTTTATTATCACAAAAAATCTCATAACTTTCTTCAGGAGGAAACCCTAGTTCAGATAGAAGTTTTTTATGCCATAAAACCTCTGCTACTCCTTTTACAACTCCTCAAAATTTTGCTTCTGCACTAAAAATAGCAACAACCTTATATTTTTTGCTCTTTCATGTAACCAGATTTCCCCTAACAAGGGTGAAATATCCTGAGGTTCAAAGACCATTTCTTCTAAACATGACTCCCCTTACATGAGTTCATTTGAGATATCAAAGAATCCTATAAATAGTATCCATGTGTTGCATATAACGTATGTGCATGAATCTACTGAGTACTCCAACTACATATACAATATCTGGTCATATATGAGACATATATATCAACTTACCTACCAACTTCTGTTACTATGCCTGATCTGCAACTTCTGCATGTTCATCAATTTGCAGCCTATGATTAATCACCATAGGATTATCAGCTAGTTTACAATCCCACATCCCAACTTCCGCTGAAAGATCAAGGACATATTTTCTTTGAGAGATGAAGATTCCTTCCTTTGATCTAAGTACTTCAACTCCCAAGAAGTATTTTAGTCTCCCGAATTCCTTTATTTCAAACTCTTGAAATAACCTTTCCTTTCGCCTAAGCTTTTCCTTATCATCTCTAGTGATAATTTATATCATCTACATATATGATCAGACACGTTATCAATTTTCCCCTCCTTTTTAGGAATAAGGTGTGATCCGAATTACACTGCTAGAATCCAAGTTTTCTTATGGCTCAAGTAAATCGTCTAAACCACGCCCTAGGAGACTGCTTTAAACCATACAACGCTCTTTTTAACCTATATCCTTCTCTTGGTGAGAACCTTTGAGTGAACCCTAGAAGATCCTCCATACACACCTCTTATATAATGGCCACCATGGAGAAATGCATTCTTCACATTAAATTGATGTAGTGGCCAATTTTTATTAGCTACCACTAAGAATAGAACCCTAATTGTATCAATCTTTGCCACAGGAGAGAATGTCTTAGAGTAGTCTATTCCATAGACATGTGTATAGCACTTGGCTACCAATATCACCTTATATAGCTCAACACTCTCGTCAACTATGTATTTGATGGTAAATACCCATTTGTATCCGACCGCCTTCTTTCCTTTAGGGATCATGCAATTTTCCCACGCTTCCTTTTTTACAAGTGCATCGAACTCCTCTTCCATTGCTTTTTTCCATACTTTGTTTCCTAAGGCCTCCTCTACTGTACTTGGGATCTGTGATGAATACATTCTAGCATTGAAGCATACTGCTACATTAGACATGTTTTATCCCAAGTAACTCTATACAGGATATATACATTATCGGGTTTCATAGGATGGATCATATCTCTTTGGAGAGATTCCCCTTGTACTTCTTAAAGGTAAATTATATCTCTCAGCAGTGGGTATAACAACACTCTCTTCAGCATTCTCCTGCTCCACTTCAACACTGTCTACTGGAGTTACATTAGATACATTCAAAGTTTCACAATTTACCTCGACAACTTCCTCCTGATGCTTGGGCCCGGTAGATACTGGTAATGGTACTGAAATAAGTGTAGACTAAGCCATGTCAACATCATTTAGGGTTTGATATATCAACCAACTGAGATCGTCATTTATACTATCCCCTTGACATCAAAGGTGGGGATAAAAATAAGAGGTTTCCACAAAGCCACAATCCATAGTGGTATATAAGTGATTTGAGGAGGCATCACAACACAGATATCCTTTTTGGGTTACACCATACCCTACAAACACACATTTCACCGCCAGGGGTTCTAATTTATGGCGATGTTGTTTTGGTAAATGTACATAAATGACTCAACCAAAAAATCATGGTGGTAAGGAGTGAAAGGAAGGGATGGAAAAATTGGTACTAAGGACATCTAGTAGTGTTTTGTAGTGAAGAATCTTAGTGGGAAGCCGGTTTTATAGGTAATCAGTAGCAGCAATTGCCTCAGGCCAAAAAGGATTTTGGAACATTTAATTCAAATATCATTGCTTAGGCCATTTATAAAAGTGTTTAGTTTTTCTATTTAGCTATACCATTCTGTTTAGGTGTGTCGGGACAGGTAGTCTGGTGAATTAGGCCATTGGTTTGAAAGAAAGACTGCATTTTATGGTTAGTAAATTCACTTTCATTATCTGATCTTAGTATACTTATTTTTGTCTGAAACTGAGTATCAATCATTTGATACAAAGTAACAAAAATATCATATACTTCATATTTATTTCTCATAATGTAAATCCAACTCATACGGGTGTAGTCTCAATAAAAAGAACATAATATAAAAAACCATGAACGCCAGATTTTGGGGCGGGCCCCCATAATCAAAATGAATAATTCTAAATGGTTTATTAGAATGGCTCAAACTCCCAAAATAAGAATGTTTGTGACTTTTAGCTAAGAAATATGCTTCACAATTAAGTACTATTTTTGAGCTAGCAAAGGTAGGAAAGAAATGTTCCAAATACCCTAGGGAAGGATGTCCTAGACGATGATACCACAACCAAAGTTGGTCTTCTACTGAACTTTTTCCAATTAGGGCACCACCTCCTTTGAACAGTTTGTCGACATAGTAAAGTCCATCCTTCTCAATACCACGCCCAATGGTCTCCCCGGTCTGAGTATCCTACACAATACAACAATCAGATCTCATTAGGACTGTACATCCCTATTCCTTTGTAAGTTGACTGATAGATAACAACTTATACGAAAGTTTTGGTATGTAAATACAATTTTTTAGAGATAAATGAGATCCTATTTTAATTCTTCCTGCTCCTGTTACATCCTTACAGTAACCATTTTTTGTCTAAACGAGATTTTTCTTAGGTTTTTTAGATGTTAAAAAATCTCTCTTATCATATGACATGAAATTTGTTGCTCCACATTCAAAAATCCAACAGACATCTGAACATTATCCTTTCGTAACACCTAGGCCACCACTTTGGGCTACGTTGGTTTGGGCTAACTAGGTTAGTCACGGAGTTTTCCCCGTGATTTATTTGGTCAATTGGCCTTTTAATCCGTGTGAATTTTGAGCCTTTGGATTGATGATGGGGCAAAGCACGGTGGGGATTCTCCGTCGCATAAGATATAGGGTTAGAAGTTTACTAGGTTTCACTTTACCTACTTCCTCTTTTGCCTCCTTTGTCTCCCCTTTGTCTTTCACTTCTTCAGTGGCTGTTGAGCCTACTCCTTTCCTCCTCTTATCATCTCGCCTGGTTGTGCTCTTCTCCCCTCGCTTTCGAGAATCTGGCCAACAATCTGGGTAGCCTACCAATTTAAAACAATCATCTTTGGTATGTCGTGATCCTCCACAGTGTGTGCACTTGAGATGAGTTTCGTCATCTTCTTTCCAGGATGGTGGTCTGGACGATCAAACGTTTGAGGTCAACCCACTCCCTAGTCCTTGCACCTTTCACAGCAGATTATACTGTATGCAACCTCTACAGTTGGTAGAGGCTCTTGATTGACTAAATCTCTTTTATCTTATTCGAAGTCTTTATTTAAGCCTGCTAGAAATTGGTATAACCTATTTTGCTGCTTAAGGTTATTGTGTATTAACATGTCTTCCGAGCATTGCATAGTGTTTGGCATGCTACGACCGATTTCTTTCCATAAGGTTGTTAATTTACTGTAGTAAATATATCCCCTGCTTGTGAGGTCGAAATTATGGAGCCCATCTCCTCCGCTGCTAAAAGTAGCCTTTATTCCTTTCCACAATTCTCTGGATATAGGAAAGTCTAAGAATTGGTTAACCAATTCGGCCCCTATGTTCTCTATGATCCATGCTCTTACGGTTGAATCTTTTTGGGTCCATTGATTGTAATCTAAGGCATCTTTAGTAGGGAGGTTGGCTATGATATGATTGAGCCTCCCCCTTCCTTCAATTGCCAGTTGCTTCAATTTAAACCATTTGGTGAAGTTCTGGGTGCTTAGCTTCTCTACGATGATGACCGAATTGGTTGCCTCGTGACTTTCATTGCTCCTACTGAAGTCTCATAAAGAGCTCCATTATTTGAGCAACAATCACGGTGGAAGCCTCATCCGGTCCTTTGGATGGTTCACCAATCTTCTGGTAAGTTTCTGGTAAATGATGATACCTGATTATCGAAAACCACCCTTGAATTCCCTTTTCTATGATACCAAGACAAAATTGACACTCTTATGTTTATGATAATTTATGTATATTATGTGTTTTCTCTCTTGATTAATTTGATACAAGATAATACGCAGGATATCTCAAACTCCTGATATTTAGGAGTTTGATCTACTTTGGGAGTTTGATCTTATTTAAGTTTGATTGATCTAAGACTCTATCTTTTCCACAGAAGCATCAACCCCTAATTTAATATCTTTAGCATAAGCTAGAAATCTGTCATTCGTGTAAGTTAATATTTGGGAGGTTTGGTGTAATTACATATTCTGTTAACTGTTGAGTGTCCAAAGCATGGTTTAACTACTTACATTATTTCCCTAATTACCCCTATAATATCTCCTAAATATTCTTTACAATATCACTGATTTATTTTGTTTTCTTGTTTACATTGATCTGATTTGATTCTTTTTTACAGTCTCCCTCAAGTTGTGTTATGAGATCTTCCACATTCAACTTACACAATACTTTGAAAAATACTTTGGCTAGTACAACTTTTGTTAGGATGTCTGCTAATTGCTCTTTTATCTAACAAAAGGAATGCATATATTTTGATCCTTTAGTTTTTATTTGATAAAATGTTTACTAATCTACTTATGTTTAGTTCGATCACGTTGGATAGGGTCTCATAATTGTTGAATGCTACAAAGAACGATTAATAAACTGTTTTGTTGTATTTCATTGACTGAATTTTGTTGATACATGTCTGGTATTTATACAAGCTCATTAAAGGTATAACCCTACTCAAACTCTTCTTTGTATATCTTTATCCTAATGAAAACTTATCTTATTATGATATTATCTTTGCCTAATTTGATCTTACCTTGGATTCTCTCTTAAATCTATCTTTTATTTCCTACACTCCCCCTCAAGTTAAGTCCTCAAGACCTAACTTGCTCAATAACTTATCAAATACCCTATTGCTCAACCCTTTTGTCAAAATATCTGTCAACTGATCTTTTGATCGAACAAATGTGAGACTAACAACTTTAGTATCCAAATTATCTTTTATAAAATGTCGATCGACCTTGACATGCTTCGTTCGATCATGTTGTACTGGGTTTTCTGAAATGCTGATCGCTGCTTTCTTGTCGCAAAAGAGTTCACAGCCCCTTTCTGGGGTCATACCAATTTCTGACAGAAGTTTCTTCAACCAGAGTGCTTCTGCAATTCCTTTTGCTATTCCTTAAAACTCACCCTCCGCATTGGATAATGCCATGACTTTCTATTTCTTACTTCTCCATGTCACTATATTTCCTCCTACAAGAGCAAAATAGCCAGAGGTAGATTTCCTGCTATCTTTGTCTCCTGCCCAATCAACATCTGTATAAACTTGAAGGTCTAAATGATCATTCCTTCTAAACATAACTGCTTTTCCTACAGACCCCTTAAGATACCTTAAGATCTTGAACACAACTTCCATATGATTAACTTGAGGCTTATGCATAAACCGACTAACTACTCCAACTGCATACGTAATATCAAGACGAGTATGGGATAAATAGATTAATTTCCCTACAAGTCTTTAATATTGAGCTTGATCTGTAAGCTCAACAGTCTTATCAAGGCAAAGACCATGATTCATCATTATTGGTGTTTCTGCAGGTTTACAATCCACCATTCCAGATTCCCTTAAGAGGTCTTGGATGTATTTTTGTTGAGAAATGAAGATCCCAGTGTTATTTCTAGATACATCAATTCCTAAAAAATACTTAAGTTGTCCTAGATCTTTCATCTCAAATTCTTGAAACAACTTTGTTTTCAATGAGTCTATCTCTTCTTTATCATTTCCTGTGATAATCATATCATTAACATAGATGATCAAATAGGTTATCAAGGATCCTCTTTGTTTCAAGAATAAAGTATGATAAGCATTACTCTTCTTGTACCCAAACTTCTTCATTGCCAGTGTAAATTTTCCAAACCATGCTCTTTGAGATTGTTTGAGACCATATAACGCCTTTTTTAGTTTGCACCCTTCACCTGCTGAGAAACCTTGTGAAAAACATGGTGGAGCTTCCATGTATACTTCTTCGAGTATCTCACCATGTAGGAACACATTCTTAACATCAAATTGGTATAAAAGGCCATTCTTTATTTGCTGCAACCGAGAAGAGTACCCTGATTGTATCAATTTTAGCTACTGGAGAAAAAGTCTCGGAGTAATCTATTCCATAAATCTGAGTGTATCCTTTTGCTACTAGTCTTGCCTTGTATCTCTCAATACTTCCATCTGCCTTATACTTAATAGTGAAGACCCATCTGCAGCCTACTGCTTTCTTCCCTTTTGGATTAACACACTGCTCCTAAGTTTCATTTTTTATAAGGGCACCAATTTCTTCCTTCATAACCTTTCTCTAATTCTTGCTCTATAGTGCTTCATCAACAGATGAGGGAACCCTTTTAGAGTATATAGCTGTGTTAGAAACTCCATTGATTGGGTATCTCGATCTTTAGGCTTCATAATCAGGATCATATCATCTGGGAGGAACACCTCTTGAGGCTCTAGGAGGCCATCGGTAGCTTCTGACACCGGCTTCTCCCATATTATCATCATTTTGTACTTCCTCATTTTCCTGTGGAACCTCATTAACTGTTGTTATACTATCTATAAGTGCTCAATAGGGATTTGAGATCTTACCTCATTCTTAGAATGTTCATGAGAGGAATGTGTCATTAGGGGTGGTGTTGATATTATAGACTGTACCGGAGGAGGTGTGGACCACGTTAGCCAACTTAGATTGTCTACTTGTTTCTCCCCCTGACATCGAAGTTGGGGATAGAAAAACGTATCTTCAACAAATACATAATCCATAGTAGTGTGTACTTGATTAGTCAATGGGTCAAAACATCGATACCCTTTTTGTGATACTCCGTATCCAATAAACACGCATTTAATTGCTCTAGGCTCTAATTTATGTCTATTCCTTTTTTGGCGATGAACATACACAACACAACCAAAAACCCGAGGAGGTAATGAATAGGGAAAAGGTACAGGTATGTGAGAACATAGGACATCTAGAGGAGTCTTATAGTTAAGTTTTTTTTATGGGTAGTCGGTTTTCCAGATAATTTGCAGTGGCTATGGCTTCAGGCCAAAAAAAGGTAGGGGTACATGACTCAATCATCATGGCTCGAGTCATATCAAGCAAAGTACGATTCTTTTGTTCTGTAACCCCGTTCTGTTGCAGGGTATCTAGGCAAGAAGTTTGATGTATAAGGCCATGGGTCCGGAAAAAGGATTTCATATTCTGATTAACATATTCCCCACCATTATTTGTTCTAAGGATGCTAATCTTAGTCTGAAATTGCACAAGTATCATTTGATAAAAAACCACAAAAATATCATAAACCTCATATTTATGTTTCATGAAATAAATCCAACTCATTCTAGTACAGTCATCAATAAACAAAATATAATACGATAAATTATGTTTACCGAGTTCAAGGGCAGGATCCCATACATCAGAATGAATCAAATAGAAAGGTTTAGCTGCGTGACTAGTACTAATAGGATAACTACTTTTATGACTTTTTGCAAGGTGACATGACTCGCAATTTAACTCTAAATTTGTCCTAGTAAATGAAGGAAAAAGGTGTTTTAAGTACCCTAAGGAGGGGTGGCCTAACCGACGATGTCATCGTTAAAGTTGAACCTCTACTGATTCACTCATCAGTGTTGTACTTCCTAAACGATCTACCTCATCCATGTAGTATAGTCCATCTTTCTCAATACCACGCCAAATGATCTTCCTGGTCTGAACATCCTGTATAGTACAACAGTTGGAACTTACTAAAACTGTGCAATTCAACTCTTTCGTAATTTGACTAACAGATAGCAATTTATACGAAAGGGTTGGTATGTAAAGACAGTTATTAATTGAAAACTTAGTTCCAATTTTAACAGTTCCAATTCCACAAACATCCATATATTCTCCGCTTGCAGTCTGAATAAATGTTTTTGGGGTTTAATGGATGTAAGAAAATCTTCCTTGTCATAGGTCATGGTATGCGTCGCACCACAGTCGAAAATCCACTGGGTTTTTTTTCCTTCACCATACGAGATTCCTTCATTACTGCATTGGGCTGCACATGAACTTGGGCCCAACTTTCATAATAAAGGAGTCATGCGACTTAAACTCGTGTAGATGGGCTCCTTTTGTCTTCGGTGCTCCGATTTGAGGAAGGCTACAACACACGACTTAGGGTTAGGGTTTTTAACATAGTCCCTCACTTTACCTTCTTGTGTCGGTGTGGTTTACTCCTTTGAGTTTGCCTCCTTCTTTGTCTTCTCTCTCTCACAACTCCCACCATGCCTCTCTTGTCTTCAGCTTTTCCACTCTTCTTTTTCAACTCGTGCCACCATTCTGGGTACCTAATTAAACGGAAGCATTCGTCTTTGGTGTGGCGTGACCCCCCCCCCCCCCCCCCCCCCCCCCCCACCCCCTACAGTGAGAGCACTTCAGATCCTTCTTGTCGATGTCTCGCCAGAGTGATGTATGACCTGACTGGCTTTGCTCTGTGGTGAGTCCTTGTCCAATTCCTCCATCTACATCACGATCTTCAGGTAAGTTAGGAAAGTCATGTGTATTAACTTTCATGATGTTCCTCCTTGTAATTTCTCTTCTGATGGTATTGTATGCCCTCTCTACGGTTGGTAGGGGTTCTTGATTAACGAGATCTCTTCAATCTTCATCTAAATTGTCATTTAATCCGGCTAAGAACTGATATAGTCGGTTTTGTTGAGTGAATTTGTTGAATATATTTTTTTTCTTCTGAGCACTCCATGGGGTTTGATGTTCTTTGATCTATCTCCTTCCATGTCGCATTTAAGTAAGTCTCGATGGGATCCATACCTTGTTTAATGTTGTTTTCTTTGACTGTTAAGTCAAAGATATGCAGCCCATCTTGACCCCCACTGTAAATCGCCTCGATTCCTCTCCATAGCTCTTTTGCGGTGGGGAAATCCAAGAATTGATTGACAAGGTCGGTTCCAATATTCTCAATAATCCATGAGATAACGGCCGAATCCTTTTGGACCCAAAGGTTGTACTCTTGGGAAGTCGGGGAAGGGGGATCGGTTGTGATATGATTTAGCCGATCCCTTTCTCTGATTGCCAGATGCATCAATCGGGCCCATTTGGAATAGTTATGGTCATTGAGTTTCTCACTGATTTGCACCGAAGACATGCTAGGTTCTTGACCTTGTTTGCTCGTGTGTAATTGGTGCAACACTTGAAGCAATTGGTCCATAGTCACCGGTGGCTCCATGATTTAGGGTATAGGTAAGTGATGGTAAATGATGAAAAAGGATTGTAATCTCTGCCCAAGATTACGGTGGCTCTGATACCATGCTACAAATAACGATTAATAAACTATTTTGTTGTATTTCATTGATTGAATTTTGTTGATACATGTTTGGTATTTATACAAGCTCATTAGAGGTATAACCCTACTCAAACTCTTCTTTGTATATCTTTATCCTAATGCAAACTTATCTTATTTTGATATTATCTTTGCCTAATTTGATCTTACCTTGGATTCTCTCTTAAATCTATCTTGTATTTCCTACATTGATTGCTACCTTGTTATCACATAACACTTCACACTTTTCTCTTGGAGGAAAACTTATTTATGTCAGTTGCTTCGTTAACTCCTCTTGCAATGCCTCTAAATTATGCCTCTTCACTTAATGATGCTACCATCTTTTGTTTTTTACTTTGCCATGTCACAAAATTCCCTCCAACCAAAGTAAAGGACCCTGAGGTAGACTTCCTATCATTTGGATTTCGTATCCAATCTGCATCTGTATAGGCTTATATTTTCAAGTGACCATTCTTTTGAAACAATACTTCTTTTCTAGAAGTTCCTTTAAGATATCTAACTATTTGAAGTGTTGCTTCCATATAATCTACTTATGGTTTATGCATGAATTGGCTTATCACCCTAACAGTGTAGTCAATATCTAGCTTTGTATGTGGATAGATATATGAGCTTTCCAACCAATCTCTGATATTACTTTTGATTGGTTAGCTATCCACATTAGTTATTTGAAGTCCCAGCTAGTGAATCCGTGATGTTTTTTTTTCTCTAAGAGAAAAGATTCTCCTTTTTGGTCTCAACACCACAATACCAACATAAATAAGTCTTTTATTTCAAGCTCCTTAAAACGTGGACTATGACTATGACTATGACTATGACTATGACTAGTTTAAGGAGTTTGAAATGAAACTCCCACATCACATCAGTTGCTTTTGCTAGTTCACTCTTGCTAAAGTATGGAGGACATTAAATTGTCTCTCATGAATATGTCTAACTTTTTCTTGATTATGAATTGAAATAAAAAAATGGGTATCCCTCATATTACCTTATTTGGACTTGTCAAAGAAACTTTAATTTTAATTTTCCATCTTTTTGAGGTTGGGTGTGTGGCCACTTGAGGATGTAATTATACATTATATTTACTTGATCTCACTGTAAATTTTGATGTACCAAATTTGAGATTACAGCATTTCTATCCGTTGGAAGAACCTTACCATTGACATGCTGCTTGTCAACTTTTAAGGACTAAACCCTCTAAACTTACTCTATAATAAAAGTTGCATACAGTGGAAGATATCGAAACAAGAAGAGAAAAATAATAAATAAACAAAAGAACCAAAAAAACAAAATAACTGCAAATGGAATGACTTCTGACTTTCTGAGGTTAAATACAAGCAGCATATACCCTGATCTCAAAGCATTTCTTCTTCAAAGGCAGTAACGCATCCTTTAGGTATTTGTACTGAGGTAGTAACATATAAAGAATGTAGGCTAGACACAACTTGCTCCTCTTCAGTCCATCAGTACTCACAGTTTCCCCACTTGTTCTTTCTGATTACAAGTATTGTTCATGTACCCGTGCTCTATTCTCTTCCCACCAAACTCTAGCATGCATCTCTCCAAATTTTTCTCGGCTGCATTACATGGGATGCTCATTTCAGTCATAAATTCACATTTAATATGTGTCAAACAACGTAGCATACAGAATAGCTAAGATCAAGCAAAATCTACACACACATTCTGCAAAAACTAAACGCATATTCCAACTTCCAAAAGAACAGACGAAAAAAAAAATGAAAGGAATAATCCAAGTGAATATTACCCTAATGCCTTTGAAAAGACTCTCACCAAGGCAAGGTAAGTAGGGAGGTTTAGCCAATCGAATTCTGGTCCATTATTGACCCTTGATCAGTTAATCTAATATGCAATAACACTGTCATACCTAACAGGAGTACTTCACAATTAATCAGAACGAACATCGTTTAATGAACCATTCGAGTAAAGATCAGTTTGATCCAAAAGCAAAAAATTAGTTCATTATACTCCAAAATCCTGCTATTCATATTACTGACTTCCGATCTAAATGTCCTTTTTGTATTGAAACACAGACAGAAAAAACAGAGGAAAAATCTGCAGTCTTTCTGTATCATAACTTGTTTTCCAACTTTACAATGAATATTAACCAGTACTTTCCGACGTAAGCTTGAGGTGGATTGCAAATATATATGTTGTGGTCCATGTGACCTTAATTCTTCTTCTGTCAATTTTTCCACTTCCCTTAAGACTTCTAATTGGACATTGCATTTATAAGGTGGGACTGCAATGTTTATGTGTACTATCATTTTCTTTCATTGCCAACTAGAAACGCAATACATTAGATCAATTCATTATCCAAAGGCACTTGACTAATGGTTCTCAACTACCTCAGGATATAAGGAGGTCACCTTGATTTATAATGTCATCTCAATGATAGAGTACATCTGCGACATTTAGTGACTGCAACCATCAGTGTTTTGGAAGTGACAAACTGGACTCACATTCTGATGTATTTCTAAGAAACTCATTAGTGACAGTTCAATGATTAGATACACACTTCAGCCATAGGCCATTTTACACACAACTAAGTTAAGTACTTAAACTAAGCATGGAGAACTCGGACGAAGAACTAATGACCTCATAAATTACTATAGTCTATCCCCTAGGAGAACTAAAATGACTTGTATCAATGTTTTAGCAAATTTTTGGAGTAAATATTGCAAGCTGAAAATATTACCTGAATCTTACGCGTCTGAGCTCCCTTCTCCCACCAGGCAAAGCTCTTATAGTGATGTAAACTCCTGGCTCATCCTCTTCCACCCATTCAGTCTCCATGTCACTGGCGTTGCTGATTGACAGTTCTCCAGATCGATCTCCATCTCTGGAAGAGGTAGACCTTAGTGACTCATCCATTGAAGATAGTTCTGTCTTAGCAGTGACTCCACTGATGCTGGAGTGCTTGGGTGTTGAGGTGAGACCACTTGATTCATACTGTCGTGATTGCTTTGAATGTTGCTCGAAAGAGTCCGAGGATGAGTATCCCATACCCATGTTCATCCCTCGGTAAAGGTTGCGTGGTAGATTTTCTTTACTTAATGGTGGTGTAACAGGACTGTCCCCAATAGATGACTCCATCATTTTTGAGTTCTGTAGAAGTAGAAGTTGACATCATAATCATAGCAACTACACATCTAGGTATCATCTATATCTACAATTTCAAGTATCCTTGTTAATTAATATTCACAATGTGTATACAAATATAGAGTCAATTAGTCAAACAACCCACCAAATTCTGATTCAGTTTGGTTGTTGTGCCTAAGTTTTGCTTTTACAAAAAGGTGATGATCAAAGAAGCTAACTTTAACTCTAACCTCCACTCACTTTGCTAATTAAGTTGATAATCTTAATGATTCTCTTTTGGTGGTGTGAATGTAGAACCAATTGGCCAAAAGTATAAACAATGACAAGAATGCCCAGCGAAAGGAAACTGGGAGCTACAAGTCCATCTAAGGAATATTTTTTTTCATTTTATGCTTTCTTTTTAAATTTATTTCAAAAATCAGTTCTGGATCAAACAATTTCAAAAATAAGCTTCTAGAGCGCTTTTGGTTATAAATTTTTTTTAAAAATTATTACAAGGGACAATGATTTCGCTTCGAATTTTGAAAAACACACAAATAGTATTTGAGTCAGCCCAACTCAGGCTAACCCTCAGACAGCGATTTTCATCAAAACCTACAGAAATATTTTTTTGAAAAATTTTTGGCCCGAAAATAAAAAAAAATAAAAGCTTAAAAAAAAGTCTCATCTAAGTGGCAAATTATTAACCTTTTTACTTTTCTACTTTTGGAGCTATAAATTAGAAAAATGTTCTCTATAAGTAAATTAAAGGATGTGGTTTATATAAGTCCATGTCCATAATCCTAATACTTTGTTTAAGCAAAAAGTGGCATGGCGTACCATAGAGCTATTGTCATCTTCCGATCTGGGGGGAGTTGGAAGTGGAAATGCGTTACGACTAAGCCGTTGGACATTGTACAGTTCCATGATCTTCTCGTAGTTATCTGTCCACCATTTTTGAGCTTGCCATTTGTTGAACATATCTCGGCTAATCATAGTAAAAACAAGCAATCAGATATCAAAACCCTCAAACATGACAGCATAAACTAGACAATGGACATTGGAAGTGCACAGGATCCACTCATATCATTAAACATGCAGTTGGACTTTGTGGAACTGCACCAGTGTCATAGATCCCCACCATTCATTTCATGGTAACTTTGTAAATGTGGATCACCAGAATGCAAAATTCAATGTTCATTAATTTTTTGTGAAGAGTCAATGGCAAAGCTACAAAGTAATGATGCTTCAACTCTTCTACTCATTTAAGTATTTGTGTCCGACACTCCACATCTTACGATGTGTGTACACTTCTCCCTTTATTTTTTTGATAAAAACATGGGAGTTTCTTCACAAAATAAGCATTGTTTGACACATGAGTACTCATGTCTTTATACGAATATCCATAACCGAGTAGGCAACGCAAGCCCTTGAGCCCGACCCAGTACGCCTAAGTGAGAGTTAAACCCTGTACCAAAGGATTGAAAGATCTCTACTACAGTACTATAGTTTATAATGCCTGGATAAGTAAATTATCCCACCTTCCTACATTCTGACCTCACCTTTTTACACATGCTTTAGTGCCATAATATGGATTCAATCATGACTGTAATCTTTTGTGATTGTTCGAATTCAAAAGCTAGTTTTTGCAATAGTAATGGTTTAGTCCACCAAAATGATCACCTAACGACTTTTTGACAAAGCCACATTGTCCTTATATTAAGGGATGAATGGCCCCCCGGGTCATGACATCTGGGCATGGGAAACAATATAATTTTACAATAGTGACCAACATTGGATTTTTAAATCAAGAGATGCCAAACATATCTAATCACCTAGTTTTATACTTCATATTATCGTACATGACAACTTTTTACAATTTATTGCCTAGCCATCTACACTGGTCAGTTTGTTCTGATTATGAGCTTCAAGTAGGCCTATTAATGGGAGGGCCCGTTAAGGGTCTTTGACCGACCCATTTATATAATGATCTAATTAATACTGAATCTAGTAGGTCGATTTCTTAAAAGGTCATGTTTTATTGGGTCTTTAATAGATCAAGCAGGACCAATAATTGACTAACAATTTCTAAAACTTTTAAACACGATCAAGTAATGAATTATTTCACATATTTGCCGATGACCCACTACCCTACCAAAGATTGAGATGATATATCTAAACTCTATAGATAAAAATTATACACTCTTTGGATGGTCCGACCCGAATCAGCTCGTTATGTATCTCTTTTGGCCCGACCTATTTTGCATGTGACCCATCATAACCCTAACCGATCCCAATGCACATGTTTAGCTTCAAGGCTCAACTACAGTGGTCAATTTATCGTCGTAGCTAATAAAAATTGAGGATTACGTTCTTAGCTCTTAGGATTGAATCGGTTGATAGCTACCATACTAGGTTAGGACATACCATCATAATCACATTATCAAAGTAAACATTCCCTATATACACCGTATTTTCTTGCTACTTTTTCCCAAGAAAGTTGTCATTGAGTAAAACTTCAAACCGACACTTGATCAAGTGTTAGTAACCTTATGTATGTTTTGCGTAGTATTACAGTAAGGAGATGAGATTAGGATGCGCAAGAAGTAGAGAGGATAATTCTCAAGTGGTTTGAATTATTGATCACGAGTAAAGATAAGACTCTAGAACTCTACGAGATATATTTTCCTAACAAGATTAGATAATCCTAACACAATGCCACTACTTTGTCATCGGTATAAACTTCACATATCAATTAATTTACTTGGCAATCTAGCATAATTATAGACTCATATTATACAACACATATCATACTCTAAACAACGCAATGCAAATTATAGTAACAACAATGGGCAAATGAGGACCCAAGTATAACACGAACAAGTGTAGGACTGCAGGTCTGCAGGATAATAATAGTTGAAGCCAAGTACAGTACAGTACAGTACAGTGCATGATGCCAGTTATGTCCTTCAATCATATTCATGACAATCAAGATATGTAAATTCTACTCCGTTTAACATACGTCCAATACTCCAATGCAAACATGCGCACCCACCCATGATTTACAAGAAAATGGGATTTTAGGTATGTCATGTCATATTGTCAATAATATCTTGGTATTTTGTAGGGCAAGGCACAGGGAAATTGGCAAAAGCTGACAAAGCTAACTCTACATTGGCGTGAAAGAAGCTTGGCAAAAAAAAAAAATTTGAGGTTGACCCACACCCGACATATCGACATAGTGCATAATAAAAGTTCATGCAAGACACAAGAAATGGCCCACTATCCAACCAGACCTGCAATTAATTCCTTTTTTTGGACTTTTTTGGTAATACTACTTCCTTTTTTATTTTTTAAATTGCAGGGCAAAAGAGTAGATTTCAGTGTAAGTCGTCATTAATCATTCATACAAGACTGAATTGTCTCCCAACTCTCAAGGCCTTGTTTGGGACAAGAATACACCAAGTCAAAAAAGTGATTTAGAATTTTAAGTTTGTAACTCTCTTGTAATCAAACAAGTTTTGCTACATTTGGGTATAAGGGATACAGTAAATCACGAATTGAAGACCCTAGTTTTGTTGAATTCTTCCATTTTCTCTTTCTATTTGCTTTCTCATTCTTGTACTTCTTTCCTTAATCAAACACTGGAAATCTAGAATAGCAAGATGATCGTGACTCTATGTTATATCATACTAGTAAAAATACGGAGGATTTGGGGATAATATGAGTTAAACTTTTTGGATAAAATATTCGGAGTACAAAAGTAATACTCCATCCGTCCCACTATGTTTGCTACATTTTACTTTTAGCGGTTTTCAAAACACAGCTTTAAACGTTTTTATCTTAAATTCGTAAGGTAAAAAATTATGAAAATTTGATACTCTAAAAATTTACATTGAAATGTATTCAACAAGATCTCATTTAAATATAATATTTCTTGTAACATGATGAGAATTTGTGGTTAAATTTTTCGGATTTTGACTCTATAAATAAAAATGTTGCAAATTTAGTGGGACGGAGGGAGTAGTTTAGAATCAAAAATTTATAGCGCCGAACAAATATAATGAAATCCTCTGAGAAGCTCCGATAGATTGCTATAAAGTCCATTCACTCTTTTCTTAAGGGGCATAAGTCCATAACTTGAATACATTTATTAAGTTCGAGAAAAGAAAGAAAAGAGGTCAAACCAATAATACCATACTCAATTTCTACTCAAATAACATACTCCCTATCATCAAGATGAGATTATGAAAAATGATTGTCACTTCTTCCTCCTCTAAAAAATAAGGTAAGAGCATTTTGAATCATTAAAACAAAAAAAAAATGTTTATCCATTTTCCCCATTATATACTTCCCTACCTTTTTCCTCATTTGGAGGGCAAAAACTTCTACCCCTTCTAGTCAAATGGTGTGAAGGAAAATCATATCATCAGCCAACAATAAAGAAGCATAAAGTTTCATAACATCAACTAGTGAAACATAAGAATGTAAAGACCATTTCATATGAAAAATGTAGTTGCTTTGTTACTTCCTCTATCCTTTGTTTTGTTGCCACGAGTACAACAATTTACTTTTTAAAGATATATCATGAAAAATCTTTTGTGGGACAATTCAAAATGAAAAGTTTTTAAATAAATGGGGCAAACTTTCAGAAGGGAAAAAGAAAAGGATAAGGAGAGTACAAGGTTTGTTTTCAAAATACTTGTCCATGTGGGTCCATCGTTCTTCTACTTCACATCATGATTCATATGGAAATAGGAGTATATAGTGTAGCAACAACCAAAGAATCCAAACACGGCCTATTCCACCAACTAATTTATAGGTTGAATCAAAACGCATTATGAAAATTAAATCACCTACTTAAGTAGTCTTTAATAATGTTTTAACTAATCATGTCCAAAAATAAAACAATACTTTAATCAAGGCCTAACCTTTCATTGTTCAACGTTACTATTCCTAAAGTATTACTCATTAAAACGCACACTTTACACTTGTCTAAAAATTAATCTATTCTAGAAAACCATTTCTTTACGAGTATACATTAGGGAGTACTCCGTGATTTCGTGGGGTTGTTAGCCTATCATTTTCGTACTGATATATGCTGTAATACATATGAAATTCCTTGTCAAAAAAAAGAACATATGAAATTTCATTCATAATACCAAAACATCCACAAAGTCACAAAAGTATAGTACATGAAAGAAACACAAAAATGCTATTGCACTAACCCTGAATATAACAAAAGTTACTATAATCATAATATTTATGATTCTTTCATTTTTGTCAAACGAATAAGATACGTCTTTGATTCGAATCGTTTCTTCAAGTAACTAAACGAGTACATGATTCTACTCATAAATGCACAAAAAATGTACCAAATCAAGACCGTAAAAATTGCAATGAAAAGAGTAAAATTTGATCCAGGGAACTCACTTGAACCGAATGCGCTTGAGATCATTGCCACCACGTGGCAGAGAAACAAAGTCGATCAAAACCCCGGGCTCCACCTGAGCAACCCATTCCCTGGGCTCGTCTTCCTCAACCAACACAACCGGGTCGGGTCGGCGCCCGCTCGCTGACGCGGACATTGCCGGCGTAGCCTCGCCACCAACCGACAACCCCTTCAACCGCGCCTCCATCTCTTTCCCCCATCTGTGCGTGGCCGAGTTGGCGCTCAACGTCCGTTTAAAAGCCCTAGGCGGCTTAAACTTATCAGACCCGGAAACCGAGCCAGTATCGGACCCGGAAAAGTTCTTGAACTGAACCGGACCCGAGGCAGCAGCACCGGAAGAGCTTGGGTGTGAACAAGGATTGCATTTGTACGCCCCGGATGCCTTTAAAGCAATGCCTTTGATCTAACATATAAAACCCGGAAAACAAAAGGCAAAAGAAAGCACAAAAATTAAAAAAAAAAAAAAAAAAAGTAGAAAAGTAAAAACACAAGAAGTAAAAAGAATAAGGGAATACCTGAGAGGTGAGGGTTTTAATGGCCTGTTTACTGTTGGGAGAGTGAAGAGAGTCAGGATGGTCGTGTTGATGATGATGAGCCGCTGGGTTATGCCCTTGCTGTTGCTTTGAACGAGCTATACACGTTAACATTTTTAGCGGGAAGGGGAAGGGGAAGGGGAAGGGGTACAACCGAAGAAGAAGGAGTGGTAACTGGTAAGTGCAATGCACGTTGGGCTTAATGGACGACGCATCTTCTTTACTTTTTGGCTCCCTCCCTCTTTTTATTCTTCGGTGTTTTCTCCTTTCTTTTTTTAATACTTCTTTTTTAACTTTTTTATTAAATTTATGCATTGGGTCAGGTCACTGCCGAAATGGGTCATATGCAAAACAGCTCGAATTGGGTCGGGCCAAATGAGATACATAACGGGCTGGACCGTTCAAAGAGAGTATAGCTTTTTATCTATAAAGGGTGATAGTTTACATGTATTACCTTTAATCTTTGATAGTAAACCATCGGCAAATAAGTGGAAATAATCCATTATCTGACCGTGTTTAAAAGTCTTGGAAACTATTGACCCGACTTGACTCATTAAATTCTCAATAAAACATGATCATTTAAAAGATCGACTCATTATGCCCATTATTGATTAGACACTTTATAAACGAGTCCATCAAGAGCCCTAATGGGACCCCTTGAGCAGGTTTATTCTTTACCACCAGGGTCAGTCACTAGAAGAGGGCCGCTTTGTTCACAATTCTTCCATATCGTAACACTTATTTACTCGTGTTGTTTCATATTAGACTTGCTTAAATGGGAGAGGATTAATTAAGGGTCTTTTATCAGTCCGTTTGTAAAAGGTTTTAATTAATTATGATTTTAATTTGATCAGTCTTTTAAAGGGACTTGTTTTATTGGGAGTCAATAGTTTTTGCACTTTTAAACACTATCAGGTAATAAATTATTTTCACTTACTTACAAATGGTCCACTGTTAGAGATTACAGGCAATACAAACAAACTATCACTCTCTATAAATAAAACTATACTATCTTTGGACAGCATGACCCGACTTGACCCTTTTTGTATCTTCTTTTGCCCAACCCGACTCAGTCCATTTTACATCTTCTTTGGCCCAGCCCGACCCTTTTTGCATGTGACGCCATCTCAATCCTAACCCGACTCAATGTAGAAGTCTATTTCGTGTTACTCCCCGTGTCCCTAATTTTTCCCCGTCTTATTTTACTTTTTACAATTTTTAAAATATAATTTAAAACACTTTTATCTCCAAATTTATAAGATAAAACATTATGAAAGTTTGATATTATAACAATTTACACTTAGATGCATTCAACTATATTTTACTTGAATATATATATTTTTTATAACATAATAAGAATTTATAGTAAAATATTTCAAACTTTTACTCTGTAATAAAAATGGGACAAAAATAATAGAATGAAAGGAATACTCCCTAATTGTATATGGACCCTTCATAATTTTGGGTTAAGCAGATTTTGAGTTTGGGTTTAGCAACCAAGCTTACACAAATTATGCTCCAAAGGCGTCGTTAAATGCTGGCATGCCGCGTTAGTCTAGTGAGTCAACTTTTTGCGTTTCCACCAGTTTGCAGCTTCAGCACCTGTTCCATCAAAGCCACTTATACCATCATACATGGGTGATACTATAAGAGATGGAAAATTATAACTGCATGCTGCATGGGTCATAATGACCTAATACCATTTGGGTGGCCCTATGTTATGATCCGTGGCCCATTTTCTATACTAGACAATTTGGGCTGCCATTGGATTGGTGTAGTTTGAGTTTGGGCCTTGGTTCGAAGTACCAACCCTATTGTCCTTAAACTAGTCCATGGGGCTTACTAGCCCATTTAACATTTTAGGCTCTTTAATCAACTTTATTGTTTTCATCAAATTATCCATGTATTATGGGTTTGCGATTGGGCTCAAATGTGGCTTGGCCCATCTTAACTCTTAGGTAGATTTGATCCACATTAGCCTACTTACTCAAACTAGTAGATTAGTTTTGCAAAGAAGCATTTTAGCTCTAGAAACAAAGTTAATCTCTTGATTTTACCAAAACTCATTCCTCACCACACTAGGGCATAATTTTCAATTTTCAAAGCTAACTCTTGAAATTTAACGAGTTTACTAACTCAAACACCCTCAATGACTTGGAATTTATTTCAATACTAATCTAATTAGCTTGGTATTTTCACAAACTCTGATTAAATAAGTATATTTTCTAAAATAAAATATGTTCATTGATATGAAATACTTCCTACTCATACTAACACACAAGTAATCATATTAATACTTACTATAAATATAATTAAATATAACAAAATAATAAACAAATAACAGCAAGAAGGAAATTATAAAATTTATAAATATAATCATGAAAGCTTATGTGTTTGACTAAATCTAATTTGGTTAGGAGAAAAACTCTTATTCATCTATATATTATTTGCTAAGGAGATGAATATATATTTAATATGTCAATTCAAGTACTCCTAGACCAAGGTTTGTACTCTTCATAAAAGTAAGAAGTGTTCTCTTTAATCCAATTTGTACTTGTGTGGACTACATAGAGGAATTTTACAATTAAGATTCTCGATAAAAAAAATATATATATATATTTAACTTCTTGATTGATTCATGATTAATTATGCATGAAATCTTGTGTTTTTGATGTAAGATAATCAATTTTTAAAATTCATTCTTTGACGCATCATAATTCTAGAAAATGGATGAGGGTTCACGATTCTGAATGTGTCATTTCTTTATTCTTCATTCTTATTATCATGGCATTACAAGCTTCCACTTGCCGAATTATTATTGGCATTTTCTTGATGATTTTCTATGCAATGTGGGAGAAAACTTTGTATGTTGGCACTTTTTGAACTGAAATTAGATAGAAATTGAAGTTGATCTTATGCTTTGATCTATTTGTTGCAACTGATTGCCCTCTCTATCATACTATCTTAAAGGTTTTGCTCCAAATCCTTCCTGCCTAGAGTTAAGTTACATATCACTATTTTGGTGAGTACCGCTCATTCTCTGTTTTTTTTAATATGGTGCAACTAAAGGCAACAACCTTGCTAATGCAACCTGCCGAGATGTGTGGACAGAGTACCTATGACATGGGCATTCCTGACATCAAAGCTGCTATTGATCTAAAGTTTACACAGCAGGATCAATATTAGATTTACTTCATTACAAGGCTCCAGAAATGATGAAACACTATAGATGTTCATTATTCATATGGCATAGCTTAAGAGCACTTGGAAAAATATTCCTTGCTTATCACATCAACAGCCGCATTTTGCCTTCCTCATGGGGAGAATAGAAACAGCCCAATACTTTAGACCACGTGTACACGTGGTCCATTTTTTTTCTTTCGATGAATTGATGAGTTAAACCAATCAATATTTGACATGTGTCAAATCTGACCAATCAGAAAAATAAAAAAGAGTGTGATGGAGAGTTTTTTAGCCCATTGATGGGAAGAGTTATGGATAAAAATACTTGGCCATTAAAATTTTAATATAGATGAGAGATAAAATGGGTAGGGAGAGATGGATGGGAAGATTTTTTCCCAATTTGTGATCATAGTCTTATGATTTAGATGACCCAAAATACTACCATTATAAATATTGGTCAAATTTATTAGAAACTAATATGATATAATAAGCCTATATTAAAATTTTAACCTATATATTTTACTTTGAAAACTAACTATAGATATAATACATATTGCCTAAATAATCCAGACTTGTGGAACATGTCAAAAGGTTGCTTGAAATGTGTTGTAATAAGCCCTAACCCAATTAACCAAAGTAATTAAGATAAATACCTCAGTCTAAACACAATTAATAACCCTAAGTATAAATTGGGCCTAAAAGGGCATTACTCAAATTATATTTAGGAACAAAATATAGAGTATTCCACATATTTTATAAACAAAGAACTTCGCATTATATTGTGTGTCTCACAACACGGAGCTTTATGTTTGTGCTAAGATAATCGATGAAACAAGAAAAGTGCAACTAGTTTTGCATGTCCTGCAAAGAGACTAGGCAAAGTGTAATATTTTTGTGTGGCGTGGGCCTTTGTAAATGCTTTATACAATTACCCTAATTTTGAATCCCGATTTTCTCCTAATCTTATATTAACTTCCTTAACCTCACTCTATAGTCATCTCCATTTTATTATATTGCCTTTTGTGGTTTTTTTTGTTTTAACCATATGTGTAGTTTTTTCGATATAGATTTACAATTCTATTTGTTTTATCATAGAGTAATGGGTGTTATTTAAATTTTTACATGACTATATCTAATCAGGTTTATTATACCTATAAATTTATCATGTATAATCCTTAAATTATTGGATAATTTTCAAGGTATTAGTTTGCTTGATTACCAACATTAGACGATTTTTGAAAGTTAATTTGTTGCGACTTGGACGAAATGCAGTAATCTAGGTAATTTAAAGTATACCATAATAAAATTGGGGTTTTGAACTTGAAATTCATTGATGATATTGGCTTAGGTATGAACGCTATTGAGATGCTTATATGGACACTCTTGTTGATACTCCTATTGTTTCACCACCAAAATATGCTAGTTATGCTTATTTTCCTTGCTTGCAGTGTGGGGGGTCACAAAGGAATTCACTATCACTTGTAAACTATGGAGGCCATGGTGAAGTAGATGACATATATTTGTAATGTGACAAAGGAGATAAATGCTTTGAAAGACTGGATTCTCATAGATTTAGTTGAGAATGATTAAAGAATGTTTAAGCCTGGTTCGAGAAGGATATGACAGTGTACTTTTGATGGGGTGCTCTTGTTATTTTAGGAAGATTAGAGCAATAAGGAAGCATAGGGAAGGAATTGGTGAGATTAGAGCAATAAGGAAGCATAGGGAAGGAATTGATGACATATACTCCTTTCCCTTAATGGTGAAAAAAAAGGTTTGTGGGAGCAAACCATTTTTTCACCATTAATGGTGAACTTTTGGTTTGTTCATCCATGAATAGTGGTGGAAAAACTTGGCCTGACAAACAAAACAACAAACAATTCATGCTGACCAGATGTGGGGAACTTTTTTTTATTTTTGAGCCAAAAAAATTTAAAAATTCGAAAAATAAGCTACTGTTTAAAATAATTTCAAAAATAAGCCAATTTAGGTTCGGAAATAAAACGTTATCCAAGGCAGCATTTTAGCTTGAAAAAAAACGCTACCCAGGGCAACATTTTGCATGGGGTTGGGTTTTAGGGTGAATTCTGGGTCAGGGGAAAACGCTGCCCAGGGCAGCGTTTTAGGTAAAAGAAAAACGCTGCCCAGTGCAGCGTTTTTTCTAAGGCCCAATTTTTTTTAAGTTTTTTTTTTAATAAAAACGCTGCCCTGGGCAGCATTTTTTCTAAGGCCCAATTATTATTTTTTGTTTTTTTAAGTTTTTTTTAAGGCAGCGTTTTTACTGAGGCCCAATATTTTTTTGTTTTTTTTTTTTTGAGAAAAAACGCTGCCCAGGACGGCGTTTTTTTCTGACCTATAACGCTGCCTAGGGCAACGTTTTTTTATTAGGTATAACGCTGCCCGAGGCAGTGTTTTTAGTCCGACCCTAAATTCGGCTTATTTTTGAAAATAGTTTGAACAATAGCTTATTTTTCAAATTTTTTTTTAAAAAAAGCTTAAAAATAAAAAAAATTCAGATGTGGGGCTCAACAACTGTTGGCCCAGTCGCAAATTGACACGTTTTGCTGCTAATTTAATTAAAACGTTTTAATTTTATAACAGATTTATCAACGGTCTTATTTTTTCTTTATAAAAATAAGACCCATTTTCATATACTTTCTCCCACTTAAAAAATTCATTTTTTTCCTCCTAAATTCGTAATCTTTCTTTCAAAATTCCTGTTTTAATTTTTCCAAGCACAAATTTTCATAATTTTTCTTCTTCTATGGATGCTAATACTAATCGCAACACCAAACGAAAACAAAAAATACAGCTCAAAATATGAATGAATTAAATTATATTTAAAAAGATAAAATAAGATGGGATAGGGAGTATTGATGATGAACTGTTTTTTTATTTGGTTCATTGTTAAGAGTAAAATTGGTAAATGATTTATTGTGATGATGTGGATGAGATCATGAGAGATAATTGATGATAGTAATCCATAAACATATTTTTTTGTTCACCATAAATTATGCTCTTATATAACTAATTTCACTAAGAAGTATTAAGAGTATATCATCGTTGTCATATCTTAATAAAAGTGGTAAATGAGACAAATTAGGGTGTTTTTTTTAATTGTCACTACTATTTTGATGATAAAGAATCAGACTTTTTTGGAGTTTGTCTTGGAGAACAACTTTTTATTTGTCTGTTTTGCTTATGAGATTATTGGCTTGTTTTTATCGATCAATTAGGCCACTAGATGGTTGTTACTTGTTAGAGACTTAGATAGATTAGAATGTAATTTAAAAAGATTTACCAACTTAATCATAACGTAATACCAATAAAACATGGCATCACATATATTAATTCATTAAATAATCTAGATAAAATTAGCTTAACTCAACAATTACACTACCTCAATATTATGTGTCAAAATCATTTTTGAACAACCATCACATGTTTCAAAGCACATATTATAAATATAATATCTATAAATATGTATTATTAAAAAAATATAAAATTTACATAACAAAAAACTATAATTCAAGATAAATCTAGTAAAATTTTATAAAAATATATTCTAACACACATATAATATATATATTTGGAACGACAGAATTTACCATTTAGGGCTACGTTAAGATAAGATTGACAACAGTAAAAAAAAATATATGGGAGGGAGGGACCTCAGTTTCGTTGACACAGAAAAAGACGATATTAAATGACATTGGGAAAAGCCAACCAAAGAGTCGTTTAACTTTACTGCAATTAGCTATACACTAATGGTTTTCATGTTTGAGTAAAATGGTGAGATAACAAGCTTCCCTTCCTCTATTTCTCACTGTCTTTTTTATGCAACATGAGTACATGACACTAGTTCACTTTGATGAGTGATCATTTGGGTAAATGGGGTAGTCTATTCACTCCTATTTATTGCCTACTATTCACTATTCTTCCCTCTTTCCCTAAGCACCAAATCCAACAAAATACAGATAATTTGATAAATTGAAAATTAAATAATCTAGATATAAAGTTCAGAGAGAGAGAGAGAGAGAAAGTGATGGGATTGGGGGTTTCAAGGGGGGGAACATGCCCAAGTTGAACCCTGCAGCTCTATTTTTTGCTTCCCTTCTTCAGATCCCAAAGGTCCTCCTCTCTCTCTTTTTTATTTTTATTTTGCAAGATTAAATTTTTACTTTTTTGTACTTTATTTTATTTAGCAAGTATAAATCTTTCTGCTTGTACTTACACTTTTATCATCTGGGTATGTGTTGAAATTACTTTATAAAAAGATCTGAAATGTTTTTGGTGTTTTTTTTCCATTTTTACTGCATGTGGGTGTTTTTTTTTGGGATCATATGAATGATGATGTTTCTATGTTTATTACTAAGTGGAGTATTAGTATTATTGACAAAGAACAAGAAAAGTGAAAGTTTTCTGTTTTGGTAAAACGAAAAAAAAAAACACATCTTGTTGTTTTGTGGTTGTATGTGTTACTTTGCTATTGGTTGTTTTAATCTTCCTAGAAATTTCCATATTAGGTGTTGTTTGTTTGGATTCTTGCTTTTTGGGGGTTAGTTTTTGTTCCTATATTTTCTTACCCCTTTTTGCACTTGTTTTTCTTCCTGTTAATGGTATATGTTTGTCAGTTATAAATTGTTTAACATTTTATATTTTGAGTTTGATGATTGTATTTTCTTCCAAAGTCATGGGGGTTGAGTTTATGTCAATGGATTGGTTGAGAGAAACTACCTGCGATGCTTTGTCAATTGTTGCTCTTTTTTGGAGTCTTTTTATGGTCTCATTTGATTGGGCTTGTGTTTGTACGGATTGTTCTATTTGTGGAAGCTTGGTTTTTCATTAGTTCTACCTTCCTTGCTATCTTCTTACCAATATTGGTAAGGATGAATTGCATAACTTTGAGTCATCTTATTTTTTTGGTATATTTATATGTTCATGGCTTGTTGCATGCAACTGATTGCTAAACTTAACTTGCAGCTCAGTGTTGGGTGACTGGAGCTCGCTCGCGTTCTTTTTTTGGTCTGCCAGGTAAACTGTTGAATCTATGTCATTTGTGTGCCCTTGAGGGGTCGTTCTTCTGTTAATGGTTCATTTGGTACCGGATTTTCTATGTACATGTGCTGTGTACAATTGTTATTTGTGCCGTTGATATTTATTTATTTTATTGGTATGGTTCCACACGGAACAGTACATGTAAATTTACACATAAATTCGTTAGTCTTACCTCAAATTATGTATTTCTGAATTTGTGCTACATGTTCAGCAAGTTAATGGTTGTGCTTCATGACATATACAGTGTTTGAAACTGATATTGGTGACACCTTAATCCTAAGAATAATGGCTTAAAACAATTTTAGGTGTTCAAGTTATCTGAAATTTAGAGTGTGTCAGTACTTGAGAGAAATGTGCTGCAACTACTTTTAGGTTTTGAGCAAGTCTGAACATGTACTTCTTTGATGTCATCCTTGTGTGCTTTTCCTTGGAAGAAATTGGAATTTGTCATGAATGAATTAATGAACTTGGTTGTGGTGTGATACCCACCCACATTCACTTGTTTATGCATTGGCGTTTGTACAACTGTCTATGTTGCTACTTTCATCTGCTTCAGAAGTCAGAACAATCTGTAAAAAAGTTAAATATTGATTATATTTCTTATTTGTTTAAACAAATAGTTGTCAACCTGCCTGATGTACAAGCTTTATTATGCTACCATGAGTGAGCTCCTTTTAGGTAGCTATCTATTAGGCAACATGATTTTTTGGAGAATGAGGTGTATTCACTTAATGAACACCACATTCCTTTATATTGGGGGTGAGGCGTTGAGCCAGTAAGGAGGGGGGGAATCTAGGGGATATAGTAGAAGATTACCTGGGAATGTTTTTTTCCTTCCCTTAATTTTTTGAGGTCTCTTTATGATTTTATGTGGATATGTACAGTAATTGTTTTTATGATCCTAGAAGTATTGGTAATGATTTTTGCAATCTTGATTCCGGATTAAGAAAATATCTGAAAAATGTATGAAGTTATGATTGATATCATCTCTTGTTAATCACTAGTATTCTACTATAAATTATGGCTACTGCAGCAGTGCAGCGCTAACTGCTATTGTTTTATGTTAGTTTCTTTTTTGGTATTGTTCTGACTTCCGAGTTTGCTGCTTTCAACTTCTTACCTAAAGATGTTCAGTAGATGCTCACCCAACCATTACTTCACTTTATGTCGTATAGAAGGCTGCATCCATCCTGCGTGGTATTGTAGTAATTTAATTGTTGAGAGTATTTTAATAGATTGGGTGTGGAGAAAGGAGAATTTTAATGGTGTTGAATTGTAGTCAAACCATCTTCTTAGGCTACAAATGGTTTTATGATTCAATCCTTATAAATTTGTAGATAGCTGCTGGCTTTGACCTTTGCTATTAAGGATCTTGAGGAGCTTGCACTTTTGCAGGGTCAACCTACCAGCCTCAGAACTGTGCAGAAACTCTAGACTCACAAAGAATTTGTGTAGTTGATATATTGTTGGTTTATCGAAATGTCCTACTTGTATGGCAATTGTCCTTCACATTGGCATTTAAACGGCCAGCAGTATTCTGACTCTTTGTCAAAGGGCTTGAGCTTGAAAGTGAATTCCCCTCCTCGACTTCATCTAAATGCAAGGTCCTTGAGCTTTCATTTACAAGATCAAGACTCGCCTTCGAGTCAATCAACTCAGTCTAATCATGATTGGACTGCTAATACTGGAACCAATTCTCAGGACCAATGCATGTCATCTGAGTCTGGTATTTCTCTATTGAGATCCCTTCCCTTTTTGTTTGTTAAATGGTGGTGATGAAGTTCTGATGATTGCATGATTGGAAATGACAGTGGTATAACTATACAAGTGTTGCTTGCACAAAAAAGAGTGGTGTTTATCTAAGGCTCGTCAAGCTTCCTCGTATTGATTATCCACGATATTAACATACTTTTTCTCATTCTTTCCTCCTCAGGTCAAGAAGTCAGTTGTGGCAAGAACCTAGGCCAGCTTAAGCCAGTCTATTTGATGGGTCACCCTGAAGCTACCTATAATACTGGTCAAATAGATTACAGCCGTGCAATGGTAAGCACTATTTGATTTTTGTCTCTTTTTGTTTTCGTTTTTCATTCTTTCTATTGGATATTTAGAGACATGAGATAACTCGTCCTTTCTGCAGGCTTGCATGCCCTATTTTAGTGGTGATCCATACTACAACAGTTTATTGACTGGATATGGAGCAGGACCTGTTGTAAGTCCCAATATATCTTATTTAGTCACTTTTGTATGCCGCCATGTGTTAGTTTAGACCATCGTACGACATGGGCACTTGACACGAGTTTTGACTACCTTAAAATCAGAGACCTCTCTTTTCTCCGAAGAAGTAACTAACAAATACAACATACACCTTTTTTGTAGGGAAATTGAACATATATGGGTTTTGAATTGGATATCAAACTAGTTTTTAGATCTGCGCTAATGGACAAGTCCTCTTTTTTCCTAAAATGTCAAGAAATACAGAATCATTTGTGTTAAGCAATTAGTCCTCTGTCATTGTTTTGATGAATACTCTTGTATAAACAATGATGAGATTTTAATAATTAAAAAAAGTTTCAAGGATGAGAAGAAGATGCAGAAAGAATCAAGGATATGATGGATTGTACCTATTCAAAATTCTTAACGTGCTTATAAATGTGACAGAAATATATGAATGTTTCTTTAGAAATATTATAAAAGGTTCTTCTACAAATTAGTAGAATATGTAGTAAGGTTTTCTTATACTTAGTGGTCGTTAGGTTATGTAGGAAGTATGATTTCCTATGAAGTTGTGATTTCTAGGGACTTGAAGTGCGAAAAATAATATATTAAAACACATCTTCTTCCTCTGGGATGGGATGTTGAAATTCATGTATTTTTAAAACCAAACACCAGAGATTTCTACTTCTCAAACATCCAGAGACTACAACTTCCTGTTTGAATCTATTTCAACCTAACCACCAGGTTGTACAGATTACTTCATGTTCAATACCAGTTTACACCTAGGCAGATCTTGATAGGCTTTCTACAAATGGAGTAATATTTTGTGATTTGATTTAGATTAAATCCTTCTCTATTACCTTGGATTGACCAGATTCAGCCCCAAATGATGGGCTTAACAACTGCAAGAGTCCCATTGCCTCTTGATATATCTGAAGATGAACCCATTTATGTCAATGCGAAACAATACAATGGCATCCTCAGAAGGCGTCAATCAAGAGCAAAGATGGAAGCCCAAAATAAGCTCATCAAAGCTCGCAAGGTATGTGTTTCTCCCACTTGGTAAGCTCTATCAAACTTCATGGAGGCTATCTTTAATGTTTTCTTGATGATCACATTATATATTGATATATTTTTGGAGCTGGATTTAGGGTAAAAGCAGCACGGTTATGGCCTTCGATTTTGTCCATAGACTTGTGCTTGCTTGTGGTTCTCTTTATAATGTTCTGACATAAACATAGGTCATTGACCAATCTATTGGACATCACTGCATCAGAAATAGTACCCTGTGTAAAATTTTACTAGTATGTCTTCCGTAATAGTATTTAGGAGATTCCATGATCATATATACCTTTGTAATATCAGGAGATTTTATATACCTTTGTAATATCAGGAGATTTTTGTCACCTTATAACTGAGCCTATTAGGAATTTTGATCATAAACCTATATTATTTTATGAAATGAGACAACTTTTGTTAGATATTCTAAAATAGTTTGCACAAATTATGGTTTTTAATTTTGTGCAGAGAGTTGAATGATTTGTAAATACTGACTAATGGAGCTTTCCATCGTTTTGGCAGCCTTATCTTCATGAATCAAGGCATCTTCATGCCCTGAACAGGGTCAGAGGAACAGGTGGTCGCTTCCTTAGCACAAAGAAGCAGCAACAATCTGACTCAACCTCTGAAAATGGGAACCATAACAACATGGTGTTCGAAACCCATCAATCACAATGCATGGCAACTGGCAGCTCAAGCATCTCAAGTGGCAATGCCTTCTTCCAGCAGCAAGACAGTGGGTTCTTGGGCATCTCCTCTTCGCATACCGGTGGAACCATGCAACGCAACGGAGGTTTCATAAACAACCCAAACCAGCATCAAGCCCCAGTGGTCCGGTAAAGTTGACAGGAGAAACCACAAGTCATCGCTGACAAGGCAATTCATTCTTGGCTATCAAATATTTACGTATTTTTCTTGCTTTTAGTAGCCTCCTGGCTTATTTGAAGTATGTTACTATTCTAATATTCTGCTGTGTATTTAAAAATCTTTTCAATGTTCTGGTATCCGGAGTCGTCGATGACATTTTCAAGTGGCTGAAACTCATGATGGTGGATGCTTTTACAAGTATTGTCAAGTACACACAATTCTATTTAACGTATGTGTTGCTCGTTTGCTCTAATGCTGCTTTTTCCAAGATGAACCATATGAGCTATACCATCCATTAATTTTACTTTTCAACTCCTAACGTTAAAAACTTCTTTTGTACAATACTGGAATAATTTTTGAAAGAGTTTTTTTGTTCAAGGAATACTGAGTTCAGGTAATTCACTAAAGGTCCGGCCATGATAACATGATTAAATTTTGTTTTATTTTTATTTTTTTTGCAATTTTACGAATAAATATTTTGTACACCATTGTCAAAACACAGCAAAAACTTATGAGTTAAATTTTTATTGGTTAAAATAGCAAGACCTAGTAATCATTATTTTTAATTACAGTGTTCCACCCCAAGGTTGATTTTAACCGAGAAGTTTAAAAAACTACTCTCTCCATCCTTAATTTTATTTTGCCCCTTTTGACTTTCCATGGTCTTTAAGACACAATTTAAAACGTTTTTATCTCCAAATTCGTATGATAAAAAATTATGAAAATTTGATATTAAAAAAATTTACAATGAGATGCATCCAACAAAATCATATTTGAATATATTAATACTTATAACATGATAAGAATTTGTAATCAAAATTTTTAAACTTTGACTCCATAAATAAAAATAGGGCAAAAATAAACTAAAAAAGAAACCTAGAGGATGACATGATGGACATTTGGATATCAGTCTGATCAAATTTGACTTCCACATCACCCAACACATTGTATCGTCAAGGTAATTGCAAGTCATCCACAATATTCAACAATATGTAATGTAAAAATAGAACCTGTAAACAGCACATAATTTTACAAAATGGGGACTGAACATTATATGTCCCCAAGAATTTGAAAAAAGAAAAACTCACGTTATCAGAAAATCACTTGTCGAGATTTCAACGTTCTCAATAATCACATGGAATAACCAAAGAACAGTAGAATTTCCAAAGTAAACAAGCACGAGGAAGAAGGTGGTAACAAATTTGCTAGGAGACCAACAATTCACCATCCATATTTTGCTTGCGTTTCAGCTTTAGTGAGAAACCCTTTAGAACGCCGTTCTGCAAGTTCCATTTCCTTTTGCTTCATATCAAAGTACAAAGAACCAATTTGATGTTTTCGTTTGTGCTGCTTAGTTGGCTTCCCCTTAGTCGAAGCTGGCTACAACAATAAAACAGCAGATGCCATGACCGACCAACCAACCAAAGCACTAACAGAAGTATATCAGGCAAGCTTAAAAATGAACTCAACAGAACACCCATTAAAACTCCAAGTTGAGATCACAAGTGCCAATTTGTGTCTCATCTTGGGTCCTCATTCATTGTAGCAAATTGGACATCAGGTACAATGGGAATCTTCTTAAACAAATTTATCATGACAGAGCTGTAGAGATAGAGAGTTGCATACATACTGCAGGATGCACTTGCTCTCTACTTCTATATTAACTCAGAATTAAAAGTGACAAAATATAGAGTGCAGAATCTACTCTATGAAAAGATTAGTCAAAGAGAGAGGGGCTGGTTTGATGAGATATATAGTAAATAGTTTGTTTCCAGGCTTGTTGCCTGAGTGTTTTTTTGGTTGCTTTCTTTCTAGTCAGTCCTTGATGTTTGGTCTGTCTAGATTGAAGTAAACTTAGGATGTAATCTTCGTTCTTGTGGTTTAATATACATAGCTTACTGCTAGCTTACCAAAAAAAAAATCCAGAAAGATAGAGAATTGCAAGCAACAAGGGGATTAGTCAGACAACAGGTTCAAACACAAAAAATCTTACACTCTAAATGAGAAACAAAGTACATGGACTTTGGAGCCATGTTAATATGATACACTAAGATTTAAAAAAAAAGTTCAAAGAATAGTGGATCTGAAGCTCCTACTGAAAAGGATAGAGAAGAGATACTAAGAGGCTCTTTAAGAACAGAAAGAATCAAAGAATTGAATCTTCCATCAGAATTTGATCATTGCTGAACCACCCTCGGATGAATATTTTAGTTGTAACATCGATTGGTACATTGGTTCATGCAACAATGTCCTAAAGTTCCGTAGAAGAGTTTCTTCTTTCTGTAGAAACTTTTTCAATGAATGACCAGCAAAAACAGAGGACAAGTTGTCCTCATAGCAGCAGTAACAGATTACAAATTACCCCAGTTTCTGAGAATTTCCCCGACTGAATAACTGCTTAGTACGTAATTCTATCCCAAAACAAATCATTAGTTCGTGTGGTTCCTAAGAAACGTGTGCATTCCATTCTTACCACAATCACCAAACAATTGCTATAACAGTATTACGCAATAACTTCTCCTTTTCCCTTTCGAAACTAGACAAACTAGCAGTAATTCCAAAACCGAATGAGGAAAAACACAGGACTTCCCATGACAGTATAGACCTCTTCCAAGGTATAATCACCGTCTGAAAATGAGGGAAAATGATCTGCTGAAGAGTGTTTCTTGATTATGAAATGTGCCTAAGGACTTGCATGGCTCATTCAAAGGCAGACTGCAGATTTTAAGTGTCTCCATGAAAAAAGTTGTTGATTATTGAATAACTGCTTGAAGGATGTGTAAAACGCATCCTTTTCTTCTTAGATCTCCAAATTGGTAATGGAGTTTAACGACTAGCTATAATTATGCAAAACATATAACACTAAAACCAATGGGAAGAAAAGGTGCTATTCAGCATTTTTCAGGTTATGAATAATTGCCAACTTTGACTAACCCAAGAATACAACAAATACTGAGTACCAACGTCTATAGGTGACGTCCACTCTAATGGAGAAAGAGTAATTATTTAGGTCACATATTGCATGATACCTACTTTATTAGACTTGGTTTTACATCAACGAAGAACCAATAGACATGGCCCAGAAAACCCACAAGCAACAATTTTTTTTTAAAAAAAAAAAACACCAAGGAAACAGTAAAGAAATGAGAATAAATCTAAGATCAAACTCCAGAAGTCAGAATAATAAGTACTTTCTGCAGCATCCCTAAACACGTAAAATCAAGGACCCTCAAAGCAATCAACTTTCAACCTAAGAATACATAAAAACTATCACAATCTAGCAATCAAAGAATTAAGAACATAAACCAGAAGAAGCCCAAAAACACACAACTATGAAATGGCACAATCTCAAACACACAAACAAATAGTATACCTGATAAGCAGGTCCAAATGCAATTCCTGTTAGCTTAGACTTATCCTCAGTCGGACGATTCTTCATCAACTCATCCTGCTTCACCTCAATTATCTCAGCAGGCGGCTGATCCTTCCTTCTCTTCCCTCCGCCCAAACTAGCAAAACTCCCAAACCCCCCTCCCACCGCCGTTGCCGAACCCCCTTCAGAACCATTGTACCAATTACTACTATCATAACCACCAAAATCACTAACACTTCCATAACTAGCATCATACACTCCATAAGTACCATACCCTTGACTTTGATCACCTGCCACACCCACATCATATTCATAACTATTTCCCTCCCCCACTTCACCAATAACCCCATCAACCTCAGAACTTGTCGGATCCAATACCGGCCCCTCGGTGTCGATAATAGAGCGACGCCCGGACCCTGAAGAAGACGGCACCGCACCGAGGGAACTCTGACCAGAGTTTTTAGGGGTAGGCATAGATGAAAGGAAGGATTTAACGGATACATCATGACCCAGTTGTCTTTGCTTCTTCCTCTCTCGTCCCGCTTCATCTTCTTCGTCGTCTTCATCATCTTCGAGGACATTGGGAGGTGGGGTTGGGAGAGGAGGGCGGAATTGGACGACCCTTTTGGGATTAGGAGTTGGGAGAGGGATTTCAGGGGTGGGTTGGGAGGAGGGAGGAGGGAGGAGAGAGAAAAGGGCGGAGGGTTTAGACGGATGTTGGAGTTGGGGTTGGATTTGAGAAGGGGTTGATGAAGATGAAGATTGTGGTTTGGGGAGGGAGAAGAAGAGTGAGAGTGAAGGTTTTGAGAGGGGTTGGGGTTGGTCGTCTTCTTCGTCTGAGGATTCGTAGGTAGCTAAGAGAGAATCCATTGACAAATTATGAGTTGAGCTTATGAGTTACGACCACAATGCTTTAGGCTTTGGGCACTGTCAAATATCCGTAATTGCGTAGTCGATACTCGATACTATCCTGTCTCAATAGAGGTCTTCTAGTTTGAGTTTTGAAGTTGGTTGTTTGTTTGTGGAAAACTGGATTCGGACCACTTATTTAGTGGGCCGAGCCGGGCTTGGCCCGGTTTGTTGACGGGGCGATTTGGTTAGAGCCAGCTGCGGGCCGGGCTGAACTGGCCCAATAACCATCTCTAATTGCAAGCTATTATCTTTTGTTATTATGGGCTGCTGGATTATTTAGGGGAATGGTTTCTTCTCATTTGAAAGATAATTTTAAGTCCAATAAGTTATGTTAAGTTCAAATAAGATCAAATAAGGTCAAACAATGTTAAATTTTTAGCCTTACTGAAATTCAAATAAACCATCCACATATATTATTTTTTTTACTTTTTTCACATAAATTTTGGAAATACTTTTAACAATATTTCGTCCAATTTCTCAACTCCCTTTCCTTTAATTGATGATTTATAAAATTCAATTTGAAGATAAACAAATAAAAACCTGATTTTAGAAATCAGGTGGACAATTATCTAATGATGACATATATGTTGATTTTTATTGATCAACCCCTCCCTTATGTCTCATTTATAAAAAAAACTTATTTGGTTTTTTCACCATATATCCCTAAGTTTTAAGCAAGTTAATTGACTTAGTATTATAATGTTAAATAGTTGATAGCGTGATATTATTATATTATAGTTAGTGGGATGTAGGGACCATTGTTTTTTTTTATGTGGGTAAGCATGTGTAAAGTTTTCAATGTTTTTGTGAAAATGAGTTAATGAAGTGGTTCTTAATGCATGTGAGAGAAATTATAAATAAATTGTGGGACTGTTCCATTTAAGTGAACATTGCAAGTATTTTGAAACGACATAATAAGGAATATGTAGAGGTGATCAAGTTGCGGGCGAGGCCGGGTTTGGAGCGGGTCAAAGGTTTGCTTTACAACCCATTCTTTGCGGCGGGCTCGGGCCAAGAATATATTCGGACCTGCGGGCCTATTTTACCATTCAAGGGGAATATCATGTGGTGACATTTGAAGAACAAAATAGCAAAGTATAAAGTGTTATAAGGGTCTAAAGGTGAAATTTAAAGAATTATTAATCCATCATATCTATTGGTGGCTTAATAATTCGTCGCATATAGTTTATTGTTGACGCCATCAACTTGTTTTTATTCTACTATTATTAGTTGATAAGAACTTTGAGTTGTGTTAAAAGTATTAAAAAGTTTCTTGCCTAAGCGAAAAATAAGTATAAAAAGTTTCTTATTTCCTACAAAAATCTACAACCTTTGTCTGAGTTTAGCTATCACATTGTTAATTTGGAACAGAGAAAATTTTCTACTTGTATATATTCAAAATTGTGGAATGAGGAACCTGTTGTATATGTTTGTGCTCATTTCCAGTTTGTTAATACTTGTGCACTTTGAAAGAATCCAAATAATATCATCATTTAAGCAGTCATTTTATGGTTGTTGGCATCGTGTATTATTCAATAGGTTGGTAATGCTAGTGAAATGATAACCCATATCAAATGGTCGTAATGATGCTTTGTGGGAGCTATTAATTAAAATCTGGGCATATCGGACGGGGTTTCGGGCTGTGTTTCGCTACCCAAACCCATCCCAATAATTTTCGGACCAAAATCAACTTGTCTAAACCCTAATTTCGGGCTAGTTTTCAATGCCCAAGACCGGACATTTTTTGGGTGGGGTCGGGTCGGGCCATTGTTGATCAGGCCTAGGAATATGTTAAAGTAATAAACCTATAATTGTTTTTGATGATTTATTGTATTCACTTGTACTAAATATGTTTACAACATAAGGTTTTGTATAGTAAACTATAATACTAGTATACTAAATTTAGCACGCTTAGTTCCCTAAGCTACCACAAATCCTAGTTTCTTAAAAATACTAGTTACCTAAACACATCATATTTTTATAGCACTAACATTCCCCTGTAGTCGTAAGAGTAATAAATTGAAAATTATGATCAAAACATAAAACTAATTAGGTTGTGAAGATCATAGGATGCAATATGAATCTATGGAAAGAAGGATTCCAATTAGTAACCAACACAACCTTTCTTTTATCATTTCTTAACGAGGATGTCATCCTTATTGAACCCATCAATAATGAATCAAACAGCAACAACCGTTTTTATCGAACTTGTTAAATCTCATTCTTTTGAAGGCAATCAGACAAGCACCATAAATCAATGCACAATGGAATTTTGGATTTAAAAAAATTGTATGGGTAATAATTCATGTAAATCCCTTGGGTGAGAATAATTTCCAAACCCAACGACAAGGGTAATTTGTGTTGATTGTTCCAGTAATCTAATCCTCTCTTATTACCATGTCAAATACGAATCTAGACCACATTTGTCAGAATGAGAGAAAGTCCATTTCACTAAGTCTAATAGGGTTTTAGCTTTAAATCAGGCAATAAGAGGAGAGATCTCTTAACCTTTCTCACATGTGATATAGTTTAGGCTTAAAACTTCAGCAGAATATATTGCGAGATGGAGGGGGCATTGTTGATTGAATAGAGAAGTTCGTAAATTTGTTATGGAAGGAGGATAGTTGATAATATGAATTAATTAAACTAAGATAGGAAATTCACGTTTCAAATTTAGATTATCAAAAACTCGATGAGCTTAGTGTCATCATTTTTTTTTGACATGGGTTAGAATAGCGTCATTATTAGTGAGTATGAGATATGGAGAGAAATGAGTACTGGGTTAGTTAAGGGTGAATATGGTATTAGAGTTAATGTCGTTAGATGTCCACTAGTAATATATCCAACTGAATTTTTTGTGATCAATTTAAGGATACATAATAAGTATTTGAATAATTTAGAACATATAATAAATAAATAAAAAACTATTAGGGGTATTTGATGAAAAAACCGTATTAATTTTAAAGTATTAGAGCAATCACAGCACTAAGGAAAAAGTTCCTTGTTCATGAGATTTTACCTCCCCACTCCCTCACCTCAGAGGGGAAAATTTAACTTGCTCATGGGTGAAACCAATTCAACCCAAGAATTGCGCAAATTTCATGCATTGGACCACATAAAACTGAATAAAAAATTGAATATAATTGTGTTAAATATATAGGAAAGAGAAAATATTGCGAGGATATAGCGAAAAGTAAAATAGAGTGTAATGGGAAAATTTTTTAGCCCATTAATAAAAAGAGTTAAGAAAAAAAATTATTGTCCATTAATAGAGAGATTTTTGTCCACTAATACCTGTGTTCTTAGACTTCCCTAGAGAGATAAAAGCAAAAAAAGCACCACCCTTCAAACGTGACCCGAGACCCGAGACCCGACCCGAGACCCGAGACCCGAGACCCGAGACCCGAGACCCGATACCTTTCAGGCTATCAACGCTCTGCCTACAAAACAAGCAAGAACAAGTACAACCGGTAACACTACATTCAACACCTGAAAAACAAGTCTCATCCAACTAAACCCAAAAAAATGGTGTCGTACATAAACGCGTTATTGTATGGCGTAGGGGGTATAGTGGCGGCAGGAATGGCGTTACTCGTTGCATTTCAGGAGCGACTCGTCTACGTTCCGGTGTTGCCTGGTCTCACGAAGTCGTACCCCATCACTCCCGCACGCTTACGTCTTCTTTATGAAGATGTGTGGCTCAGATCTTCTGATGGTGTTAAGCTTCACGCTTGGTTCATCAAACTCCTCCCCGACTCCCGAGGTTTTCTCTCTTTACTTATATTTTTAGATTTTTGATTCATAGTTTGATGTTAAATCGGGTTGATTTTGTGGGTTTAGGGTTTAATTCGGGTTAACGTGTACTACTCGTGTTTGTAGTTGATATATATTTCTGGGTATCCATTTGTTATGTTGTTCGGATATTTCGTTGATGAAATCCGAGAATTGGGGTTTGACAGATAGGAATTTTGGTTGAATAGTTTCGCCGTCGCTTTGTTGATTAGGCTTATCATGCAAAGGGGTGATAATGTTGGTTGGGTTGGCTAGCTGAATTCTGCAATTATATGATGTAGAGCTGTATAGGGGTTTTGTAGTCAGGATTTTGGTTAAATTTCGTGGGTTCGTTGTCCGGTGTTGTGATTTAAGGGGTATGGTTTGGATTAAAAATGCCCTTGAATGATAACGGAATGGGCGAGATGTAGTGTGGAATTGGAGCTATGTATTCATCATAACTTCATCTGATCAAAAACCTAGGTCCTGAGACTTGCAAAATGCTTCGGGGAGTTGAAAATACACAGAGATTCTCTAATAGCTCAACTGTCAACCTTTCGAACTTCTGCTGAATCCATGGGCGGGAAAGGGACAGCCTGGCGGACTCAGTAGCCAGAAAAAAAGAAAGCAAAAGTGATTCCTGTAGCAGCAGCGAAAGAAATTGTATCACTCTATACTGTGAAAACGAGGTTGTGAAATGAAAGTTGTGAATGTACTTTAAAATAGGTTCAGTTGCTTCAGTTTCTTATTTGTCAAATATCGAGCTCTATGCATTGTGCTGGCATTAACCTATAAGAGTAGCTGCCAGTTTCTTTATTTATCTAAGATCTGAACAAGATATCTGCAAACGATTACCTAAGTACTAAAAGTTGGAGAATATTTTCCCTGCTACACTGAGAATAATTGTATGAGGGATAGTTGATGTGGTATGAGAATACCTCTAGGAAGTTGTGGCATAGTTCATCCCTGTGAATGTCGTATTCATGATTTAGATGATTGTTCAGAGGAGTGTTTTACTACCTTCTGCGTTCAGGCTCAAGTCAATTTCTTATCCCAGACATTTGTTCCTATAGAACATCTATTTGGGTTCCTTAGCGCACATTGTTTTCAAACCACGCTTAGTTAAATACTTAAATTGTTGTCCACCTGTAAGATTTGACCATATATTGCCAATGGAATGATCCGCCAGGCTTAGCTTGAACAATATCCCTCATTGGTGGACGTCAAGTATGGAGTATTCCTTAAACTGTGTACCCTTATAATTTTCTAATTGGCTAGCCGATCATTGGTCAAAGGTTTTGGAGAGCCTCAATTAAGTCTGCCTTTGAATTTAGGAAATCAATGCTATTCTCTTACATCACCTGAGCCCAATTTTTGTCAAATCACTCTTTCAAACATTTTCTACTCTTTCTCTCTTTACAAACATCTTATAACTTATTGATTTGGGTTGCCCAGAGGAACTCTTCTAAAAAATGCACAGGTGTGATGGTGTATTGGTTGCCCTTCCACCTCGATAGTATTTGTACACGTATCAGGTTCAAACAAGATCATCTGTTGCATATCCTCTCTAGATCTTCCTCATCATCTTTTCCACATCTGCAATTGAACCTCCTTGAATTCCCATGCCAAATTAGGAGGTCTTGCCTAGTTTTGAGCTAATATCCATATATTATCTGAAGTCGCTGCACTCTGGAAGTCTTTACAACAACTCAATGAATATGTGAGGAGGAAACATCATATTGAAGGTCCTATTAGTTTGTTTTACTTGAGAAGTCGACCACTGGCGTTATTAAATACAAAATAAAGAGAATTCAGGCATTCAAGAGCATTCTGAGGCTGAATCAAACTAAAAGATCAAGATACTGTACCTAATTTTGTTGGGACAATTAATTAGGCATCATGCTTATTTGGTTTGAAGAAATATTAGGGACTTCTGCTGTTCTGCAGCAGCATTTTTACCCCTTTCTTGATTGGGAATGGGAGATATGGTGGTTAGTGAAGTATTGTGGATCAGTTAAGTCTCTGTTCAAACAACCCCTTGTTGGCTGTGAATTGTCTTGACAATAATTGATAAAAAAAGAACTGTTTGCCTGGGTTCAATTTTATTGTAAGATCAAGTGAGCTGAATCTGTGGCAATTTCCGTTTTCTACCCAATTTTTCAAGAACCCCCCAGCTGCATCCTCGGGTGCAAATTGTTATTCTTTTCCTCACCTATGCTGCTCTTTTATCTTCATCTGATTGTGGGTATTAAGGTGAAGTTGGAAGCAGTTCATCTGTTCTTCTGGTATGAATAGTTATGAATTACTAATAGTCAACTGATTTTTGATATTGATTTTCAGGTCCAACTATTCTATTTTTTCAAGAAAATGCTGGAAGTATCCTTTTTTTTATTTTTTATTATTGCCACATTAAATTAGTTTCTTGTGACAAACCTGGAAATTGACTTTTTTCAATATTTGTTTCTCTTTGATTCTGTTGTCAATTTGTCATTGTTTGTAGACCCTAACCATCCTTTTGCATAGATATTGCTCATCGCCTTGAAATGGTTCGAATTATGATACAGAAGTTGCAGTGCAATGTTTTCATGCTTTCTTACAGAGGGTATATTCCTCTGGATGCTAATGGACTAGCTTATTTCCAATTATATATGATAAGTGGCAGTTATATACTTATATACTTATGTATATGCATTTTCTCTGTCTGATGAATGTGATGTTTGTGTCTTGTTTTCTAGTTATGGTGCAAGTGATGGCTATCCTTCTCAACATGGAATCACCGATGACGCTCAGGTTTGCTTCTTCACCTGATAGTTTGGGCTGCTATGAGTAGTATTAAATGAAGTTCCTTGATAAAAATCTTTGTTTTCTAGGCTGCATTGGATCATTTAATGCAGAGGAATGATATAGACACATCCCAGGTAGTTGTGTTCGGGAGGTCTTTGGGTGGAGCCGTTGGAGCAGTTCTCGCAAAGAACAACCCTGATAAGGTATCAATCAATTGTTCAACATGTTTCCCTTTATTTCTTAAAATTTTATTTCAATTACTTGTTGCGGAACTGCTGATAGTTTACTTTAGGTGTTGTCTGCTGCTCTTTGGAATTTATGATGACTCAGCTGATTGACATTTTCATAGTTGTAGTTGGAATAGTTTAAGAATTCAGTTTTGTAGTCCTTCATGTCCACTTAACCCTTTAGTACATCGTCTTTTGATCATGTATTTTGATATATCTACATTTTGATTTCATTTGATTTGTTTCTGCTGGATCAGTTTTGAATTGTGCGTAAGATGAAATGTTCATATTAGTTTGGACCTAGCATTTTGTTATTTCTCACTGATATAATGCATATTCTCTCTGATTATTGACCTTATAAACCTTGTAGAATAAAGGGGAAAAGGTGCTTTCTAAAATCCATAATTCTTTGGAAAAGAGGTATAAGCCTGTCAAGAGAAAGTAAATTTTAGATTCATGCTCATAAAATATCTGCCAAAATTGAGAGTCTTTAGTGACTGATATCCTCAATTTAATGCTCCCTTTCATAAAGATAGGTTACAATTAAGCCAGTGTTTATCCAGTATGTGTCTCCCAATCAGTTAATAAACACAATGTCAAATAGACTTTTTCTTACATTGTTAGATGGTCAAATGAGTTTCCACTCTGCTTCCTAGACATTTACTTATCTGCAATTTTTATTAAGGGAGCAAAAGTTAATGAGATCCTTTATTCAGAAAGAATTAGTTATGTTTAGTATGTTGGCTGAAGAGGAGTCTTGGGACTTTCTTCTTTCACCTTTTTTTTGAGTCTATTTTTTTTGCTGGAGCTAGACCAACAATCATCTTTTCCTGCTTTACTTTTTTGTCTAATCTTAATTCTACGATGTATTAGGTTGATAATTGTGGTTCCATCTGATGGCTTTGGTGTTGTTGAGTTTTGAGTATATCCTTCAATTGCTTCTTACACAATGAATACAGAGGTTCCAAAGTAGATATTTGATGTTTACTAATATTTTTTGCATGATGCATTTGGTCTAAGTGCCACCTAGAATTCTTTGCAATAAAAAAATAGTTCATTTTTCTTTTTGATAGGATAAGATAGAGCGGGTGAGTAGAGCAATTTTTCTAACCTCATTGTTGTGGTCCACTTTGCTTTTTCTCTAAGGGATCTACTTTATTGAGATATATTTTGTTGTTTTTGTCGTTTGTGATTGTTTATTGGTTCCATTTGGTAGGTCTGATCCTTTTAGTTTCTATTTAGCTGCCTAATCAAACATGAGTCCCACGAGACTCATATTGTTAGTAGTAGTCACTGATTAGTCATACTACATGAGCGTTTGGAAACTGTCTATTTTTCTTTATACAAATTTCTGTATAGTAAATGCTATTTTCTTTTGAATTGTCGTTCTCTTAAGTATTACTCTTCATTCTTTGTCAAATCTGGTAAGTGTCTGTTTCAACATGTTTTGACAAACAATTTTATTCTGTTATAAAAAGTTCTCTTTCTACCGGTCTATACTGGTTAGGAGTGAGTCTTCTTACATCTTGACCTCTTCAGACCTTGCAAATGGCAACCCCATCTCCACATTGCTGTAGTTGCGAGCTACGGGCTGCTGCATGATCTGTCTAGGTTTATCCATTATTTTGTGTATTTTTATCTGAAGTATACTCTTTCTTATCATTCTCCTGTTTTGGTGATATTGATTGCAAGAAACTGTAAAAATGTGCCATTATGCATATACTAAGGGCCTTATTGTTTACTTGTTTCCCCTTCAACAATATGTTTATGGGAAAACAAATTTCGATAAGGGCCAATAACGTTAGATTAGAACTCCTCGACTACCCAAGTTCAATTCATTTCTAAAATAAGACAAGAGGAGGGTTCAGACAAGGCAAAACAAGTTTCAATTAATTCAGAAGGTTTCAATATGTTAGTAAACACCGGAAACATTGGAAATGAGGGGAAAAGAACAACAATTAACTCTAATTAATCAGGCAGTTTTATACAGTACACACAAAAAGCTCAATGCTGCATTTTTTTACTCCTATTTACTTATTCCAGGTTTCTTCCTTGATTTTGGAGAATACATTCACATCCATTTTGGACATGGCTGGTGTTTTATTACCCTTCTTGAAGTGGTTTATTGGCAGAAGCACTGGGCGTGGTCCTAAAATTCTAAACTTTGTAGTTCGTTCCCCTTGGAGTACCATTGATGTTATTGGTCAGGTAAAGCTTTGCGTGCAGGAATTGTGTTAATTTATGTCCCTAGTCTTCATTGAAAGATAATTTTACCAGTCTTTGTGTTCCAGTTGATTCATTTTTGGAAATTATGCTGGTTTTATGAATTTTATCTGTTCTATCTTCTGTGCTATCCAAGTAAAATATCTTGTAAGTTTTTGTATTTAAAAACCCTAAGGTCCTATAAAATATGGAGTATGTTCAGATTGAAATTATGTATGATTGCGTATCGGAATCTTTAATTTTTGTCGCTCTGATAGATAATTTATCTTTTTGAAAAACTAAATGTAAATTATTCAAATTTTTCTTACCATCTCTTGTATTAATTCGAACTATGAATCAGTTAAGGAGAAACCTCTTTTGGGAGTAATATCTTGTAATAGTTCCCTGTGATATACATAGTTTGACTTTCCCAAACAGTTCCTTGAAATGCTAGCCCCTGGTCAACTGGAATTATTTTATGAGCTCAACTCCAGAGTCTTTGGAGTTATTAATCTGAGAAGATGGACAAAAGTTTGTCATATTACATTTTTCTTTTCTATCTGTCCTCATCTGTAATTTCTCTTTGTTAACATTGCTTCTGTATTTTGATGTTTTTACTTTGTACCATGGAGTAATGATATTCCATGGGACTGATCCTTACATATGGTTGTGTATCACATGTACTAATTAGTGCTCGTCTCTTGTCACCTTATTCAACAATAAAGGTTACGTCTTGTTCCATGTGAATTTCTTCCAATTATATTTTCTTCTTTACACTGGTTTGATGTGTTTGTACATAGAATGAGGATATTTACAGATGTTAAATCCTGTTTCATTTTTCCCTTTCAAGCTGCTTTTCTTTAATTCGCACTTTTATTCTTATAATATTTTTCTGTATTATTTAGTGAAACAAGACAATTTTCCTTTTTTCTTCTGTAGGTCAAACAGCCAATCCTTTTCATTTCTGGATTGCAAGATGAGATGGTTCCTCCAATCCACATGAAAATGCTATATGCCAAAGCAGCTGCCCACAATAAACGTTGCTATTTTGTGGAATTCCCTACTGGCATGCATATGGATACGTGGCTTACTGGTGGAGATCATTATTGGAAAACAGTTAATGAGTTTATCGAACATCATGTGTCTGGTAAAGGACGTGATGATTCTAACTCCAGAAGCAATGGTAATCTGTCTTTAGCTCATTTTCTTGGAGCTAGTTTTTTTCTCCCCACCTACTGACTTCATCTGTGTCATAATAAAAAAAAAAAAAAACCTTTTTGAATGCGATCAGGTCATTTAACCAAATAGAGCAAACCAAAACCCTTTTTTGTCCCTTTTGAAGCCTATTCCTTGGGGATATCTTGGCCGTGAATCGTCTTATGTAACATTAGAATTTACTGCCACCATCCCATGACATTACTTGAAGTCATTGTGAGGTCAACTTCATCGTCAGTTACAATGTTGATTCCCTTTCGTCTAAACAACAAGCTTTTTTTGATCCCCTGTTCTCTGTGATGTTCAGTTTCAGCCTCTTTTTTGAACTCCTTTTTGTTTCTTTGATTGGATAAGTTCCGTTAATTTTCTGAATATAGCTTGTTGTAATTGCTGCAGTTTATCCAAAAATGTGAAATCTGGGTTTCATCTTCACTTCTAATATCAGCTTCTTGCCATCTTGTTAACCCTTTAATGGCCTAGTAGATGCCTTTTTTCCAGTAATTTTTTTGATAATCTATTTTCTATAACTTGCTCTTGATATTGGTCCATTTTGCTTGCAGATTCTTATGCTACTTAAGCAGTTGCTACCGAAAGATGCTGTAAGATGAATGAGCCTTGGCACACGGCAAAATTTATTTGCACCTGTTGTAGCTATATGTAAAAGCCATCTGCAGAGTGTTGCTTCTGGTCACGAATCTGATTGAGGGCTTACGTACTTGCTGTTGATATCGTTTTTGTTGAACTTCTTTGGCGAGAGCAGAGCACATCAGTGTACAATGTCACTGACAAAATTTAGTGAACAGAGCTATGAGCATGATTTCACCATGCAATATAGTAGAATTAGAGAGGCAAGAATACAATGTATAGTATTTGCCAAAAAAAGAAACACATTGGTTTTTCTATTGTTGTGGATTGGAAATATCCCAATCGTGTTGGAATGTGATTTCAGGATCCGATTCAATTGTTGATTCAGTGTGTAAGACTTTTAACCTAGTGAGAGTTCTTATTTACTTTGTTTTGTTCGTAAATTGGATTCATGAATTAATTTTAATAGACGGTGTGTTTTGAGTTATTAACATTTGAATCTTGCGCGGTGTCATTGCTATTTCCTAGTCAATGTTTGTATGAATCCGAAATAATGGCTTAGAATTGGTTACATTGTCAAATAATCAACCCTCAATGGACCATCACGGGTCAATTCTCAAAGTCTTCCCAAAAATGAAGTAGTTAGCTATTTTAATCATTGAAATTTGCATTTAATACTTATCATACCTAAAGTATTACCATCCATGATTGTCCGTTCATCCGTCTCATATTAGTTGCTATATTTTCATTTTGGGAGTTAAAGTTTAAAAATTTTGACCATAAATTCTAATAATTATATTATAACAAATATTATATTCAAGTGGAATCTTGTTAGATGCATCTTGATGTAAATTTTTAGAATATTAAGTTTACATAATTGTCTTACGAATTTTGAGAAAAAAATGTTTTAAGTTATGTCTTGAAAACCGTAAAAAGTCAAATGTAGCAAATAATATGGGACAGATAGAGTATTATTTTTTAATTTTAAATCCTTTACCTCACCTTCGCAATCCCAATTTCACCTCAATTATTTTTCCAATATTCTTTTTCTTATAGTTAGAGAGCCACAATTGACAACTTTCTTAATGAGACTTGACTATTTGATGGCTTTTAGCTTTTTTGTTTGGTCAAATAGCCAAAAAAACATGTTTGATAATTGATATTTGGGTTGGCTAAAAAATCGACTTTTAAGCCAAAGTGAAAAAGCCATTTTCATTAGCTTTAGACTTTTGGCTTTTGGTTTTTATAATGGTAAATTATAATTTCATCCCTAGTTACTAATATTTGTACAAAATTAACAACTAATTAATGATTAAAGCTAATACATAACTAACAACTTATTGATTAAGAATTATTAATTAAGTTAATAATACTTAAGTAATTTGTTAACAATTTTTTAATAATACTAAGTAATTATTTAATTAATAGAGTTTTTAGTAATTATTAATATCAAGAATTAAGGATTAGTAAAGTAATGATATATTATTATAAACAATTAATAAATAATTTGTAATGATAATTAGTAAAGTAATGTTATAATAATTTGTTAATAATTAAGTCATTTTTTACTTTTGGCTTTTATAATGATAAGTTACAATTTTACCTCTAATTACTAATATTTATACATAATTAACATCTAATTAATGATTAACAACTACTCTCACCGATCTTTTATGTTCTTCTCATTTGGAATCAGGGAAGGAACCAAAGTATGCAATAATTGTGGGAAGATTCTTTAATATAAGGATTAAAATGTTATAAATTAAATGTAGATTCTCTTAAATAAACTATGAAAATAATATGGGCAAATAAATAATCATTGGAAGTGCCACTTCATTTATCATTGCATTAAATGTACATTGCTGCCAAAAATAATCCAAAATGCATGGACAACTTTCACCAACCAATGGGAATTTAAGAAACAAAGCTCACGGATTACACCTATGTAATCCTAACCAACTTTCAACAACCAATGAGCATAAAGGTGAAGGATTAAGGGGACTGGCATAACTTTGTTCTAATTATAAATAACCCCCATTTAAGGGGACTTTTAGACATAACCAACAACTTAAAAAAATCACAAAAAACAGACCAAAATCTACAAAATAGCATCATCGCCTTCAATGGTTTCAGATTTAGAAGATCGATTTGATTTCTTGGCTGAGCAATTTTCATTGTATGCAGCAGGGACAACAAGAACAATAAGGACAACAAGAGCAAGGGGAATTCATAATGCCCTTGGGTGAACTCATTCTTCAATCACCTACCACCATCTCCAAATCAAGAAAATCAGCCAAATCATCATCAACCGAGGCTCGTCAATGAAAAAAGGAGACAAATTCTTCTACATTTGTTAAACAATACCATATCAGGGTCTCTATCACATGGGGTTATTAACAAGACAACATCACATTTGGGTATAGTAGAAGAATAATCAGTTCACTATGGAACAGAGTAAAGAGATAGAAGACAACAATGCAACCATTTGATTTGGATCACAAATACCATTTGTGTGGAAGAAAAAGAGTGAAAGTTTCATATGACCAAATTACAAACATTCAAATGGGGGACATAATTTGTATAAGAGATCTAGCAGTTTGGAGAATGGTGAAGAGGGGATCTTTGAAGCCACACACAAACAGTATGCATCCAAAATTATCAGATGAAAACAAACAAATCAGGTTAGATTGGGCATTAAGTTTGCTTCAACATGATACTTTGACAATAGCCCCAACATATTATACTATGTATGATTTCGTTTATATCGACGAAAAATAGTTTTACTTGTCAAGGAAATCACAAAGAGTTTACCTAGCAAAGAATGGGCCAAAGCCATATAGGAGTGGAAAATCAAGCAATTCCATCCCTAAAATCATGTTTATGGGGGCTGTTGCAAGACCAAGATGGGATGAAGATGGTCATTGCATATTCGATGGAAAGATAGGTATTTCCCATTCACAGAGCAGGTTGCAGCAAAAAGATCATCAAAGAAAAGGCAAAAGGGGAGTTTAGAAACAAAACCAATTGAATCAGCCAACAAGACAACCACAAGAAGCATGCTAATCAATCACATTATACCAACAATCAAGGCAAAGTGGCCAGAAGAAGGGGACAAAATCATTTATATCCAACAAGACAATGCCAAAGCACACATCACACAAGAGGACCACAAATGGCAAGCACATTATCAACAAGACGGTTTCACATTCATCCTAGTACAACAGCCATCAAATAGTCCCGATTGCAACATATTAGACCTCGGATTTTTCAGAAGCATCCAATTACTTATGCACAAAAAAAATGCCAAATACAATGGATGAATTAGTTTAAGTCGTACGGCTTGCATACAATGAGTTACACCCAAAAACACTCACAAATGTGTGGATTTCTTTGCAATATGTGTTGAATGAGATATTGAAGGAAAAGGGGTCAAACTACTACATCTACCTCATCACAACGAAAAAATAGCTCAAAGATGATGGCTTACTTCCTGAACAGGTGACAACACCAAAGTAGGCGGTCAAAGAATGCATGAAATTAGTGTATAGAGAGGAGCATACCAATGGGGTATTTGGAATTGAAGCGTGAAGGCAGTGACTAAGTCCTAAATATTTCATGTAATGCAAGACTCTTGTATTTATATAATGACTATTGTTTTCATATAATGCATGAAGTTCTTCTTTAAGTGCGTAGTTCAAAGATTGCATTTTGTAGGACAGTACAACAAATACAATTACAATGAATGTAATCCCAAATTATCAAGCAATACAACCAATGCAATCACAATGAACCAACGTAAAATCACAACCAATGCAATCATAAGGAAAGTAAAATCAAGTAATGTTGTCTCAGAAAGTCCCCATTCATCATCAAGAATGTTGATTACGCTCAATGAAGCTACCTATTAGCCTCCCAAAATCCATAAAACCGATGGCTAATGACAACATTCAATGGATGCTTCGAATACAACATTCTCTCAAGCAATTGTATTGCTTCATCATTGACAAAAAAAAAACAGACAGTAATGTATTGAAAAAGAATACAATCAATGCAAGAACACACTTAAAGCATAATCAAGCATTGTTGTCTTAGAAAGTCCCCATTCATCATCGAGAAAGTTGATTGCGGTCAATGAAGCTACCTATTAGCCACCTAAGGTCCTAAGGACCGGTGGCTAATGACAACATTTGATAAACGCTTCAGATAACATTCTCTCAAGCAATAATAATGCTTCATCATTGACAAAAAAAAACAGCAACCAAAGAACCAAAGCGATCACAACCAATGAAAAATCAAACAACATTGTCTCAAAGTCATCGTATACCACTTAACAAAGGACCACTTAACAACTAAAATTCATTATAGGAACTAAAATTCAACCAAAAACATCACTTATAAACTGGAAAATCAGCATAACATAAATCGGAATGACCAATTTCCATGTCAACTTAAAATGACCACTAAACAACTTATTCACTGTACAAACCAACTTCCAAATCATTAATGAACCTAGTAAGGCCCAAATCATTAATTACTTACTCAAACTTATTTATTTATCAAAATCAACAAAAATCATTAGTTATGAACTGAAAAAAGACCAAGATCGAAATCGAAATGACCAATTATCATTTCAAAGTTACTAGACCTACCTAAATTAACAAAAATCAACCAAAAACTTAGTGACAGACCAAAATCAGCCACAAAACCCCAATTTTCAGATCGAACCGATCAGAAACAACATCAAAACGACTAACTAAGATAATTAACCAATTAAATATGGCACATTACTCACTCAAAGTGTCCAATTACCAACTAAAAATGACAAATCTTCAGAAATTAAGTTGGTAAGGCCAAAAATCGAAATATACGAGACCATTACCTAACCCAAACTTATTAACAGACCAAAATAACCACAAAGACCAATTTTCTGGTGAATACGACCACAAAAAACATAAAATCGACTAACTATAGGAAATGAACCAACTAAAAATGGCATATAACTCACTTAATATGGCAAATTGACATATATCAACAACTAGGAGACCAGTACATAACAGTTAACTTAGTGGTAGACCGAAATCACCCAAAAAAACCCAATTTTAAGATGAAACCGACCACAAACAACATCAAATTGACTAACTACTATGATAATTAACCAACTAAATATGCCTTATTACTCACTCAAGGTGTTCATTTACCAACTAAATATGAAAAATCTACATAAATCAACTTATTAAGGCCAAATATAGACATATACTTGAACAATTCTTACATCAACTTATGGACAAAAGTAAATAACCACAAAAGGACCAATTTACTGGTGAATACGACCACAAACAACATCAACCAACTCAAAAGGCCAGAAATTAACATCAAGTAACCCAAATGATACGAAACTAAATCACCAGCAAAGCATATAGCAGATCAAAGCAATGAACAACATAAACATAACCCAACTTAAAAAGGCTAGAAATCAACATAATTCAACCCAAATGATACGGATCATTAAAGTAATGAACAACATAACATAAACCAGCAAAGCATACAACAAATAAAAGCTAACAACAATTGATCTCGAGCATAGTAACACCATATATGTAGTCACAACAGATGTAAATCAACCACAAACAAGCCAGGAAACATACAAGTCTTGTAACATATCACAATTGTAGGGAAAATAAAAATAATAAGTTCCCAAGGGGGCTTATTAGCCAACATACATAAATCCTCGAACAATCAACATCTCTAAGGGGTGAGGGAATTACTGAAAATAAACATAGCAACCTCGAACAATCATCTCCATTACATGCGTAAGGATGTAAAGCAACACACATGGGACTTATTGATTCAAACAACTTAGCTTTGGAGTCGCCAATCTTAGCCTCTCGTTTAGGAGCAAGATTTTTATCTGGCTTCCTTTGTTGAGGCTTGTCACGATCTCTAGAAGCAATGACATGCTCTGGAGTGTCAGAGACAACCAAGCATTCCTTGTTGACCGCCGAACCAAGCTTAGGACTCCTAGAAATAGTCGATTTTTTCACCATCGTTATGGGTGAAGGAGGTGGAGATGAGAGGGGACTATAATAAGGAGGATCTGGGTCACATGGACTAACGCACACAGGGTGTGAGCTTGGGGAAGTCAGACCATAGTACGGTCGGTGTTTAGAGAGGGCATCATCCTCAAGCTCCTCCCTGTACAATCTCTCGTCTTCAATGGAACTAGAGGTAGGTCGAAGGAGTTCAAGGCTATAGGAGTGAGATCTCCCACGATCTGAGCAAGAACACTCATGGCCGTACAAACAAAGTCCATCCTTTCTTGGGCGAGTTTTATTCGGGGTAATCCATGGACAGACCGAAGAAGGGGACTAAGTCACCTCGGAGTAAGGTGAAAGATGGGGACAAAATGGATATCGTCTTGCAGATCACAATGAGGGGAGAATTTTAAGGGTATTTTTGGAAGTAACTGATGCGTGAATAAGAGGAGATCTAGGGTTGAAAGTGGGTGGTGAAGGAGGATGATGAAGGGGTCAGAGTGTGAGTAAACGAGGTCAATGAAAGAAACGAGGTGGAGTGGGGTGGAGTGTGAATGGGGAGTATTGATCATAGCATCAGTAAATAGGTGGGTTAAAGGAACGAGGTGGGTGAAAAAACCGAGGTGAGGAAGTGGTATGTAGGGTATTCTAACGTTTCATATGAGGATAATTTCGGCCTTTTTTATTTTACTGAGATTATTTTAGGGAGAAAAAATAGACTAAATTAGAAAGATTCAATATGAGAAAATCATTTTGGAATTTCCTGTTGATGAATACGGGAAGAACAAATAGGAACGGAGGGAGTAATTAATAATTAATATCTATTAATCAAGGTTTATTAATTAAGTTAATAATAATTAAGTAATTTTTAATAATACTAATTAATTTTTTAATTATTTAGAAATACTTTATTAATTATTAAATAATTTATTTTTGACAAAAAAAATGAATTCCTCAAAGGCTACTTAAGAAACCTTAATGTAAACTAAAAGGACTAGAGTTGTTAGATAATCCTCAATACTATTATAACTTAACAACAAAAAAGCTATGCATCGAACTTCAGCCCCTTCAAGTTGGTTGGCCATGAGGCAACAACCTATGTCTCCCCCACAAATCCACAATGAAGTATTATGTTAATAATACTTTGTATTTTTTTTGAATGAAATAATAATAATACTTTGTATTAATAACATTAATAGTAGAAAACTAGGGATTAGTAATAAATAAATTATTAATAATATTTTTTGTGAGTATGAATTTTAAAAAATAGTTTATAATAAATATTGTAGTAAATAATACAATACCCGATCATTTAACATAGTAAAAACCAAAAGCCAACAACCAACAACTAAATTGACGAAACACAATTATAAATTGTCAATTACCAAATAGTATGTCAACAAAAACTAATAAGAACAGTGAATGACACAAGCTAATATAAAAAGTGAGCCAAATGAAACAGCAAGCAAAAGCAAAAGCAAAAACAAAAACATAGGAAGTAGTGGCGATAGCCGATGATACCCAACTCCCTCTAAAATTCGTATAGTCGTATTACTGTAAGTTGTAACCTCTTACTTATTCCTACAATCCTACGCAGTACGCCTATTCCCTATACAAACACTGCAGCTGGCTCTCATATACACTAACCCAATTCCCCAATTCCACTAATTAACACGTTCCTGCTCCTGCTTCTAATAACTGACTGAATCGTCTGCAATTATAAGCGCACCCAACTTTCATAACTTCTGCTCTTCTGTATCTCTTTCTCTCGTCTGGACACGAAGTCCACTTGAAATTCCTCGACTATGGACGGAGGTGCACAGTACAATCCACGAACCGTCGAAGAAGTTTTCAGAGATTTCAAGGGTCGGAGAGCTGGCATGATCAAGGCTCTCACTATTGGTAATTTATTATTACCCTAGTTATTATAACCCCATTTCCCCAACTTTATTTTTGACAACCAAGTAAATTTTATGGTTCTTCGATTTTGCGCACGCAATAACGCTTTTTCTTTGGGTGCAGATGTCGAAGAATTATACCAGCAATGCGACCCCGGTTAGGGTTCTCAACATTAATGTTTGGATTTTTTTTTGATGGTTCAAGTTTTGATTTTTTTTTTTTTTTTTTGTTATGCCAACTTGCGCTTGATTTGTTTTAGCATGAATTGTTTACTGAATTTGTTTTTCAATCGCGCTATTTGGGCGCCCGGATTAAAAATATGATGATTTGTATGTTATGAATATCTCGGATTTTAAAGTATGATATATAATTGGAATGGTTAGTTTATCATATATATTTATATATATTTTTAAAAAACTTATTATTGCTTTTCTGTTAATAAGAAAAGAAAGACTAGATTAATTGTCTATGCGCATTGTAAATTGTGGCCAGTTGCGCGTACTGTGCTTTGGTCATTTATTATTATTATTATTATTATTATTATTATTATTATTATTATTATTATTATTATTATTATTTTCTGGTTCTGTTTTTGAGATTTTAACGGTTTGTTTAATAGCTTTCAAACGCAATTCTTTGAGTTTTTCATATCAATTTGTTTTGAATTATGACTGGTCTTCAGTTTTTACGAGTTGATTTTTTTATGTTGGAGAATTTAGGGGATTTAAGAGTAATATTTTACTATGAGAAAGTTTAGATTGGTTCCTTGTTGTGCTGATCGATTTAAAGATTATATCTTTTCATTTGTTTCCCTCTTCCACTTTCAGGGTTTGCTTGCCTGTAGTAACTAGTAAGATTTGCTTTTATTTTTTTTCTATTGAATTTAGCGGATTTCTGTGTTTATTGAATGCGAATTCTGTGTATTCAAGCTTTTTCAGTAAATCGGTATTCGGGTAATCACTCTTTGCTGTCATGCTTTTATCAATCACTATGGGTGGATATGTGCTCTACGCTTCTACATACATTGTGGGTAGACAGTCTGGTGGTTTAAGGTAGTGAATTTTGATGAATGAGTTCTGATTTTCTATTGTTCAGGTTTAACAGGTCATTCTGAAAAAGTTTCATATTTTAAAGTTGGTATCATATACTTGTATAGGAGGGAAAAGAGGAATATGATTTTTGTGGATGATCATGTGAGATAGACTCTTAGTTTATGTAGCGCCCCATCTTTTTGAGATTAAAGTTTCGCATTGTTGTTGTTGTTGTCTTAAGTACTTGTATATAAGTTTCTTTCTACATATATTTGAGAAACAAACCTTTTCTGTTGTTATTTGATTCTATATCCAAGTAGCACTAGTTGCTCCCCCCTCCCCCCTCCCCCCTCCCCCCCCCCCTCCCCCCCTCTCTTTTTTTATGTAGGTCCAATTGGGTTGCTCCATTAGCTGTTGTGGTCAGCAACAAGTTCTTTGTCTAATGTATTTGATTGGTGCCTTTTGCAGAGAAGGAGAACCTTTGTCTTTATGGATTTCCAAATGAGCAGTGGGAAGTGAACTTGCCAGCAGAGGAGGTGCCTCCGGAGCTTCCTGAGCCTGCTTTGGGCATTAACTTCGCCAGAGATGGCATGCAATCAAAGGACTGGTTGTCACTTGTTGCTGTTCATAGCGATGCTTGGTTGCTTTCTGTTGCCTTCTACTTTGGAGCCAGATTTGGATTTGAGAAAGCCGAGAGGTATTACTTTTTACCTTGCTGCTTACCTATGTGTTTTTATTAATTTACTGTTATGTCCAAGTTTGAGGTATGCTGGGAAGTTTTCATGTCAGACACTAAAAATTCTGTACAAATGGATTTTTTCCAACTGTTTTCATATAAACTGAAATTTTACAATTATGAGGCTTGATTATTTGGTCAGATTGTTGTTATATTTGTGCTAATTACTATTATAGTTACTGATATTGTTATTACAATTATAATTACTCTTGTTACTATTGTTAGCATCATTAAGTTTCTATTTTGTCATTTGTGATGCAGGAAACGCCTGTTTAATATGATCAATGACCTGCCTACTGTATTTGAGGTTGTAAGTGGAAATGTAAAAAAGCAATCAAATTCTAAAGAGAAGACATCAGTTTCAAACAACAGCAGCCCCAAATCCAAATCGAACTCAAAATCAGTAAGTCGTGTATTGTTTACAGAATTTGTTGCATTGTTTACAGAATTTGATATGTGCTGTACTGCTTAATAGTTGTTGATAACTCAGTCATCTAAGGAGAATATAGGGGAACTATTTTGTTAGTAGACTTAGTACTATGTGTACGTGTGAGTGTTATGATTGCTATGGGCTAGAAATTAAGCATGAGTGAGCCTCACTTTAGTGTATGTTGTGTGTGAATTATAAAAATAGTGAATTTTCTGCAGTATCTTGTTTTCTTTGAGACCTCCATATCTTGTTTTCTTGTGTCATACTGATCTCTGGTTTTCAAGCAGAAGTTGTTCAAATTGAAGACCATTATATCGCTTTTTCTAGGTTTTAAATCCTTGAGTCCTTTTTGTGTGTGATACTTTCTTAGTGGTTTCTATCAACAGATTTGTGGTCTTCTTTTTGTAGATGAATTTTCCTTTTATTTGAAACAGGTTGGAATTAGGTGGTGAGCTGATAGAAAAAAAAGTATAGTCAAAATTTCTTGCTTGATGTTCTTGTCAATAGATAAATGTGCCTTTCTATTTGGGAGATGGTTGCATTAGATGGTGAAGAAAGGCTCAAAGCCTCTTTCCTAGAGTCATGGCACTATGCTCTTCTTTATCCATATGGCTGCTTCATTGTTCATTGTCTCGCATCCCTGGCGAGCTGAATAATCTTAGTTTAGAAATTGTTCCAGGTAATTCTGTCTTATGCAAAGCCATACATGTATTTTATCTAATATATAAGAAGGAATCAAGGTCCATAACCTAGTATTTGCTAATAATTACTTTAAAAATTATTTTGTTGATGATATCCTGCCTCTCAAGTGTTATATTCTTCCATGTTTTTCTATGTTTTTTGTAATTCAGCTGGTAAAAAAAAGTGAAGCTAGGGTTAGGTGTACTCGTTGAGTCCTTTCCTGTGTTCATCTTTTCCACCATTTTAGCATATGATTGCAGGGCTAGTGGGACTATTTGTGGCCGATATTTATTTGCAAATCTGATTTTTATTGCATGATTGTTCTATATAGAATTAAAAGGATGTATTACTCTTATTACGCCGTTGTAAATCATTCAACGGCAACTGTAGATTTGTAGTAATCATCCTATGGAACTGGTCTTGGGATGCAGGAATTGATTTTTTATTGTTTTTTACAATGTTACCCAATGTCGCGAAATTCAAACTTTCAAGTTTTTTATGTGTGTTGGAATTGGAATGAGAGATTTGAAATTGCAGGCCAAGTATTCTTCAAAAGGGCCACAACCAGCGAAGGATGATGAAGATGGTTTGGATGAGGATTTTGAAGAGGAACATGGAGATACACTCTGCGGGGCTTGTGGAGATAACTATGCTTCAGATGAATTCTGGATTTGCTGCGACTTATGTGAGAGATGGTTCCATGGTAAGTGTGTGAAGATCACTCCAGCTAGGGCTGAGCATATCAAGCAGTACAAGTGCCCATTATGTAGCAGCAACAAAAGATCAAGGCCTTGATGTTTTCATTGCAGCCGGCAGCCAGGCAATTCATATCTTCTATTGTACTTCCGCTCTGTGGGTATTCTGCTAGTTGTGTAGGTGATAGCTCTTAGTGCTTTGGTTTCAGGTGTTACATAAGTGTCCATTCGTGCGTCTAGATTTATGTTTAATTTTTATCAGCTAGTTTGCAGATTGCGATGTTATTTTGTTAACTGTGCATTCGAATTTGTTATCTATTTCGTAGGCAGTACTCCATGACAAACTGTTTTCCACTATTCTGAAATCAGTTGTTAATTTTCAGAGTGCAATTTGTTGTTGTGTGCCCAGAGTTCTTTGATTTGCTTCCTGTCTCGCTATTGTTAGTATACTTTTGGTGCTTTCTGGATTTAAGCTGGTCAACTATGTCAACATGTGGAAGTTTGGAACCATTTAATATGTTTTAAAAATGAGCAAAGGATTTGGCTTAATTGTGGGAATTTTCAAAATCAGTTGAAATGGACATTTAGAAACAAAGTATATGGTTCCAAAATGGCCTAATATGAACCTATAAGACATATGTTAATCAAATCAAGGTGTTCTTCCTTTTTTTGATTTTTAACCTCTTGAATCAAAAAATATATATCAAGGTGTTCCCAACTGCATAATAAATCGTTCACAATGACCAAATTTTAAAGGTTATTATTATTCGTCTTTGAGGTATTCTTGAAGATTTTTCAAAATTGGAATTAATGTATATACTACGTAAATATGGGTAAGATTCCTTAAAATAAATTTAAAATAATATGAAAAGAAAATTAGGTGTAATTGGGGCATGTATTAAATATTCACGGAAATCTGTAACTAAGTTATTTAGGAGTAAACATGGTGGAAACTTTTAGGGTTAGTGGTAGGGGTGGCAGAAACAAACCTGATCTAAACCCGACCCGAAAATAGCAGGTTAGGGTTGAGATTTTTGACACGAAAACTTAAATGGGTTGACACGAACCCGATCTAAAACTAAACGATTTAGGTTAAGAATGAAAATTCCAACTCAAAAATGACCCACGTAACCCGAAATTATTTTCGGGTCAAAATCAGGTTGGGTCAACCTGATCCCGACTTTATAACGAAACTACATTAAGTAGGTTAAAAAAAATTTACTTGATCAATCATGCACTCTACCCAAACCCCAAGCCCAAATTTAAAACCCTAAAAGACAATTAAACTACTACTATCAACTTGTTAACCGTTTCATCTCAACTCTAAAAAATTTCTTTTTCTTCAACCACTATATTGAATAACCACATCAGTTAGTGGGGGTATTTCTGGTAGTTTAATGAGGTTACTTTCATCAATAATTTTATTCAATTGAAGTTATTTTAGTCATAATAAATCAGACTAAAATAGAATAATTCTTTATAAGAATTTCTTTTTAAAATTTTTTAATAGAGAATACGAGAAAAACAAAAAAAAGGAGGGAGTATAAGTATATGAAGAGGTTTGAAACCATATAATACTGCATATTTGATCTCAAAATGCTTTAAAATGAGTTTTGAAAATTGTATAAATGGGTATTTTGAGTCAAAGTAGATAATTTTAATTAATTAAAGGAACTAATATAATCTTATAGACCCCATGATAAGCATATCAAGGCAATATATTATCGAGTTCAAAACGGTCCATAAGATGAAACTTTTAAGGTTTGAAACCATTTGATACCTTATATTCGATCTCTAAAGGCTTTGAAAACAAGTTTAAAATCCAATTGTAATATTTTAAAAATTAAATGAAATGAGTGTTTAGAATTAAAGTAGATGATTCCAAAAACTCATAGGGTCTAATATGACTATATAAAACCTAGGGTAATCAGCATACCAAGGTATTTTCTTACTGAGTATGAAATTGTTAAAATTATCGAATTTCAAAAGGTATTATTATTATTATATATTACTTTTAAAAATTTTCAAAATTGACATTGAGGTTCAAGATGCTCCCTTTTGGTTATCTTATGAGGGTTTGGATTTATCTAATACCTTATATTTGGTCTTCAAAGGCTACAAAATAAGTTTAATTAGGGCTCAATTGTAAAAGTTAGGAAAATCACTCAAATAGGTGCTTATATTTAAAATAAATGGTATCAATCACTCAAAGGACCTAATATAATCTTATGAGATCCATGATAACATATCAAGGTGTTCTCTTACCAAATTCAAAATCATCCAAATTGTCCAAAATTAGAAGGTTATTATAATTTGTTGATGAGATATTTTCTAAATTAAAATAATGGTAAATGACGCTTTATATGGTCATTTGTGGAGGTTTAAAACTATTCTATACATAATATTAGGTCTTCAAAGGCCCTCAAGACAAGTTTATGACGTATTGTAGGATTTTTGAAAATCCATTGACATGGATGTTTAGAGTCAAATTGAAAGGTTTTTATCACTCATAGCCTCATAGGGACTTAAAAGACCCTGTATTTAATCTATGCATATCAAAGTTTTCTCTCATTGAGTCCAAGATTGTTCAAAATGGCTGAATTTAGAAAGTTATTATCCACTATTTTTGAATTTTTTTTTGAATAATTTTAAAAATGGAAATGAATGTACCATATGAAGAGGTTTGTGAAATTCAATACCTTATGTTCGATGTATGGAAGCCCTAAAAATGAGTCTATGACCAAATTATACGAGTTTCGAAAATCAATTGAAATAAGTGTTTTGAGTCAATATAAATAATTTTAATCAAATGAAGGCTTAATATATCCTTATAAGTCTCGTGGTAAACATATCAAGGTCTTCTATCTTGGCCCGAAATTATCAAAAAATGATTGAATTCTAAAGGTTTGAAACTATTAAATACCTTATTCTATCTCCAAAGACCCTGAAAAAGAGTTAAGATCCAATTATAAGAGTTGGATATTTAGTGCCAAAGTATATGACTCTAATAACTCATAGGGCATAATATTGTCCAATAAAACTCATGGTAAGCATATCAAACTATATTTTTCACGGATCTGGAATTATTTATCGAATTTCGAATTTTATTATGTATACACCCTCTCAGATTACTTGAAGCGCATGTCAATGCACAACTTTTAACCTTAAATATTTTAATTACCTTTTAGTAAAAAGTTTTAATAAGTTTATATTTTAAAAATATACATTAACGGAAACCAAAAAAGATCATACATACTAACATTTGTTGTCATATATTAATGAAAAAGATGGTCTAAGTGGGATTTGTGAATAGTACAAATATCAAAATGTGCCAAGTAATCTATGTTGGAGGGAAAATTGTTTTTCGTATATTTTTGAAAAAATTTCTAAAATTAAAATAAAGGGTCAAGATGATCCCTAGGGTTATATGAGAAGTATTGGAATCATTCAATAATGGCTTATATTATTTGGTCACCTAACACCATAAAAATGAGGTTATGACCCAATTTTAGGAGTTTAAAAAATCGATTGAAATGATATTTTATATTCAAAGTAGATGGTTTCAATTACTCATAGGGGATACATGACCTGATAAGATCCGTGGTAAGCATATCAACATGTTTCATCACTGGGTTTGCAATTATCCAAAATGTCCGAATTTTGAAATTTTTTATATGATATTTTTTGAGATATTTTAAAAAGATTTTTATAATTTAAAATAAAGGTACACGATTATTCTTATGGTCATGAAGGAGCACAACCATTCTATGCCTTCTATTTAGTTTCTAAAGGCCTTAGAAATGAGTTTAGAACACAATTGCAGGAGTTTTGAAAATCAATTAAAATGGATATTTAGAGTTAAAATATATGATTTTAATTAATTATACCTACTATAACCCTATAATACCCATAGTAAGCAAAATCAAGGTAATCTCTCATAGGGTTAAGGATCCAAATGACAAAAAATTTGAAGGCTTTTTAAAAATGTTTATACACTATTAGTAAATCATTTTTGAAATATTTTTAAAATTTTTCCTAATATTTTGGGTACTTCATAGAGTTATATGAAGAGGTTTGAAACAATTCAATGTCTACTAACGGATTTTCAAAGCCATAAGCACATTTTTAGGCACGGGTTGTTTTGGAATAATATGGTAGAAATGACAATGTGGAGGAAATTGAGAGGATTCCTAGTATTTCATAGATCCCATAAGGTCTCTTACTGCCCCAGACTATGAGGTGTACTATTACACCTTTTCATGAGAAAAACTTCAACTATCTTGGATTTAATTTGAAGGCTATAATACTCGACTTTCGAGCCTTTTGTAAATTATCTTGAAAACTCATATAGAACAACTATCAGATTCCTTATAAAGGTCATACATTGTAGTTTGAAACTAAAAACAAATATCAATTCAATCAACAATACTTTAAGAGAAATAGAATAGACAATTCAATTAATGCATTATTTCAAATTGATGTTTAACATGTTTATATATTTCAGATTTTGACAAATATATTTTTCTTAGCAATAACTATATTTTCCCCTACTTTTAGGTTTTTTACAAAGATTTTTAAATTATCCATTTAAAACTCTTTTATTTTGACTTTCAATATTTTTTTATAGACTTTTTCTAGAGTTATCCCATATTTCTCCGTATTTTTCTACAGTTTTTAACAATCTAGCAAAATTATAATATTTTTAAAGAAAAAAAAAATCTACTCTATTGAAGCTAATCACCCAATATACTCAACGATCAAGTAGGATTGGGTTCATATTGGAATAGCGATTGAAAAAACATTGATTGTAGCTAAAAAAAATTGCCATTGACATTATACTAAGTAGTATAATTGAAATTTTAAAAAGTATGGGATGTCATCATAAACCAAAAAACACTCTAATCAACAAGGACGATATCTAAATCATAATTGGTCAATTAGCAATTGCAAATTTACAATTACATGTCATGCAACAAAATTTAAACTACAATAACCATAATCTAAATAGTATGAGTAGAGTCAACAAAGCCAAAAGATAAAGTGTTTATAACTCTATAATACAAAAATATTATGTGCGTATAATCTATTAACTAAACTTAAATGTATAGTGATAATTTTAGTTTGAGAATTTATTAAGATTATAAAATGATCTCCATACAATCGCCCTAAACATCATGCATGCATAAAATATTTTAATTTATAAATTTCAAATGCAAACTGTAATACCTAATCAATATGTATTTTAATTAGGGTAAATGACTTACATCTTAACCATCGTAGGAGATTTTAGATTGTCCTTATATTGTGGGGAAAAAAAAGCAAATAGGCTTTCAAAATTATTTAAAAATAAAATCTAGAATTATTCTTATCATAATCACTCGAACATTTTTTTTTTTTTTTTAAAATGTGATTTATAAGATTCAAATCTTATGGCAGGTTAAGGAAAAATAATTTAAATATAAAATCCCATAAAAATCTTGCCATAATAATTAAGATTATGGGTTTATTTGGAGACACTTAAGATTACATTAAATTATGTTAGAGTTAATGATTTAATAGGTTAGTTAGTAGTATAAATAGTCATTATGTAATTGTAATAGAGAAAGAAATATTAAAAAGAATCATAAACTCTAGCATTAGGTTTTTGACGGGGAAAATTATTTCTCCAAATGTCTTATGTAGTTAATTCGAACTCACAATGATAAAATAACATCACGATCTGCAAGCTAGCTGATAAAATAAACAATAATCTAGACAGACACACGCATGGACACAAATGTAACACCTGAACGCATGGCACTACTAAGAGCTATCACCTACAAGTCCTACACAATTAGTAGAATATCCACAAAGGAATGGAAGTACAATACAAGTGATGTGTTGCATGCTGCGATGAAGGCATCAAGGCCTTGCTCTTTTGTTGCTGCATGTTGGGCACTTGTACTGCTTGATATGCTCAGCCCTAGCTGGGGTGATCTTCACACACTTCCCATGGAACCATCTCTCACATACGTCGCAGCAAATCCAGAACTCATCTGAAGAATAGTTATCTCCACAAGCACCGCAAAGTGTATCCCCATGTTCCTCTTCAAATTCCTCATCCAAACCACCTTCATCGTCTTTCAGTGGTTGTGGCCCTTTCGAAGAATACTTGGCCTGCAATTTATACTCTTTTATTCCAATTCCAACACATAAAAAAATTGGAAGTTTGAAGTTCGTAACATTTGAAAAAAAAATTCAGTTACTATACCCCAAGACCAGTTCCATACAATGATAACTAATTAACATTGAATGATTTACAATGGCATGATAGGATCATTACATATACATTGATTGCTACATAGTACAATCATGTAATACAATCAGATTTATACATTATTAAAGGCACAAATGGTCCCACAAGCCACAAACCCAGCAAGGAAGCAATCAAATACCAAAGTGACTGAAAAGATGAACACAGAAAGGACCTCAATGAGAACACCTACCCTTTGCTTCACATTTTTTTTACCAGCGGAAATACCAAAGAATAATATAGTAAGTGGAATCCTTGAGGTAAATTCCCCTCCCTCCCAAATAAAAAATGTGAAGAAAAACAAGGAAGAATGTAAACTTGTGCGGAAGGATATCATCAACATTAATATTTGTTAATGTAATTATTAGCTAACCCTAGGTTATGGACCTTGGTTTCGTCTTATAAATAAATCAATAACAAGTATGGCTTTGAGCCAGGCAAGAGGCAAGAGACGATCAACATTGAAGCAGCCATATGGACATAAGTCACACCACACAGCAGAGTGCCAGACTCCAGACAAAAGACTTTGGGACATTCTTTACCATCTAATGCAAACTTTCTTAAATAAAAGGGCATATTCATCTACTGCCATGAATTTCAAGCAAGAAGCTTTGACTAAAATTTTCTCTTCTACCACCGGTTCACCACCTAATGCCACTCTCTCACAAATAAAAAGTCAAAGTCATACAAGAAGACCAGATATATCAGTGAGAAAATATTAGACACAAAAGAGGCTCAAGGAATAAATCCTAAACAAAGCAGATAAACTAGTCTTCAAATTGTATAGCAGCTGCTTGAGGCCTTGAAGACTATGAGATCAGTATGACCAAGTAAACAGAAAATTCAATTATTCACACATAATAAAGACTCTAAATACTATTTCTAGCCCATGGCAGATGTAACACTCAGACATAAACATATAACTAAACTACTAAGTCTACAAACAAAATCATTCCCCTATATTCTCCTTAGATGACAGAGTTATCTACAATTCTTAAGGCAGTAAAACACAGATCAATTTTCTATAATCAATGCAAATACACCACTTACTAATTTTGAGTTTGATTTGGCTTTGGTGCTGCTGTTGTTTGAAACTGATGTCTTCTCTTTGGAATTTGACTGCTTCTTTGCATTCCCATTTACAACCTCAAATACTGTAGGCAGGTCATTGATCATATTAAACAGACGTTTCCTGCATCATAGATGACAAAATAAAAATTTAATGATGAAAGCAATAGTAATTTTGAAAATAAAAACAATATCAGTAAATTAACAATAAACCTACGTATAACATTTTTCATTCCAATATGAAGCAACATTTCAAACAGATGATGGAAGATAGTGAAACTAAAAGGAAAGGGGCAAACGGAAGAATTATCCTCAACCAAGAGTCATTACTGCACTCTGGAAATTTTTCCACACCAAGGATTGCCATAAAAGAAAAGGCCACTTGTGTTTACATTCCTCTGAAGACTTGTCTTCATCTCCAAGGTTAATTAGAAAAAAAAAAGAAGCAAATCCTAATTATTCATAATTGTAAAATTCAGTTGGAACCTTTAAAAAAAGCAAATAATTACACTCGTGCAAAGTTCTTAGTGTCTGCCTTGAAAATTCCCAGAATACCCCAAACTCAGGCATAAAAATAAACTAATAAAACATATAGATAAGCAGAAAGGTAAAAACTAATACCTCTCAGTTTTCTCAAATCCAAATCTGGCTCCAAAGTAGAAGGCAACAGAAAGCAACCAAGCATCACTATGAACAGCAACAAGTGACAGCCAGTCTTTAGATTGCATGCCATCTCTAGCAAAGTTAATGCCCAAAGCAGGTTCAGGAAGCTCCGGAGGCACCTCCTCTGCCGGCAAGTTCACTTCCCACTGTTCATTTGGAAATCCGTACAGACAGAGATTCTCCTTCTCTGCAAAATGCACCAAGTAAGCACATTAGACAAAGAACCTGCTGCTAAACAGCTACAACAGCTTATGAAGCGAGCCAAATGGTGCTTCGTAATAAGAAAAAGGGAGGAACAACTACCACTACTTGAATTGCAGAAGAGTGTAGAAATAAACTTATAGTAACCAATATTAACTGATAAATGATAAAAATCATCACATTTTACCCACAATTTACATTGAACACCTCTACCATAGTAACAGATAAAAGCATGACAGCATAGAGTCATTACTGATGTAGCTCAAATATGCAGAATTCGTATTCAATAAACAGAAAAATCCACTAAATTCGTTAGAGATGTAAGCAAATCTTAGTACACGCAAGCAAACACTGAAAGCAGAAAAGGGAAACTAAGTAAAAGAAATTCCCCTAACCCGATCAGTACAACAAAGTAACCAATCTCAATTTGCTCATAGTACACAAAACCCTGAATTCTCTACAGTAAAACATCAACTGGTAAATGTAACTCTACATATGAAATACCAATCATAAAGAGCTCAAACACAAATTGACATGAAATACTCAAAAAGTATAATGTTTGAAAGCTGTTAATCGAACCTTAAGAATCTCGAAAAAACAATCACCAAAGCGCATACAATAACACAATACAGAAAGCATTCCAACAATACAGTATACTTTTGAACCCATAATAGCTATAGTATACGGAGCATCATATTCTAAATAGCTAAATCTATACATAAATAAGAAAAATTAAAAACAAATCTACATAATTCAGCGCACATTAGCTTAATTCGATTAAAAAAAAAAAAGAGTAAAGAACCCTAACCAGGGTCACATTGATGGAAAAATTCTTCGACATCTGCACCCCAAAAAAAAAAAAGCGGTTAAAATAAAAAAACCCTATAATTTACTTGGCAGTAAAAGTAAAATTGGGGAACTGGGGTTGAAAAATCGAGGCTAAAAAATTACCAGTAGTGAGGGCTTTAATCATGCCAGTTCTTCGACCTTTGAAATCTCTGAAGACTTCTTCGACGGTCCGAGGATTGTACTGAGCAGTTCCGTCCATTGTTAAGGAACTTTTGTGCCGGGGGTTGGAGAGAGATTTCTAGAAGAATGCTGTAGAAGTTTTGAACGTTGGGTTTATTTTAATGGAATGTTGCAGCAGCAGCAGCAGCAGCAGCAGCCGCCTAATTACTGGAATAACTAAAATTAGGGTAAGTGGATGTCAGTTAACCGTAGTATTTATAAAGCGTTAGAATTTAGAAGAAAACATCTATAGAAAAAGCGGTTATACGGATATTCAACCAGTAGTATTTCGGTTTTCAATCATGATATTAAATGTTGCACCATAAATACTATTCACGTGACTAGTTTAGTTATTAAAAGTTTAATGGGTGATATTCAAGACCTAAAAATAAAATTATGTCTACATTAATTATTGTCTTCTCATTTGCGACTCTCTTTATATATATAAAAAAAACAAACAAATAAATAAGTCTACTTACTTTTGTAAAAGAAAATTAGTTGGAATATTGGATTGGGGAAATTGGGAGTTTTGGTTGTTGGGGTTATGGGTTAAATATTGTCACGGAAAATTTATAGCACTTTGTTAAACTGTTGTAGCAAAACGAGCCTATTGAATTGATTGACAAATAAAGTGTAATGTCAACAGACAACAGAGGGGAGCACATAGGCAGATGGTGGTGTTCGCTTTACTAACTGTATATCGATAGAGCACGAGCTAAGTTTGAAAAAGTTGGAGAGTATAGAACTTAGTAATGTAATAGGGGGTGCCCTACATCTACAATCTACATGCTGTTGTTTAGGTAGTAGGATCTTAAGGCAAACCGTGAATATGCCCGTCAACAGCCATCATCCAACTGAGGCCTATCTCTGCTTGTGAGATTACCGGGCAATTGGAGCATTCTTAGATTTGCTTTCTTGCACTTTGACTTTCGCATGTCCACCTCGCACAACATGAAAAAAGCATGTCCAGCCCAAGGTACATAAGCTGTCTCGAAGAGGCATATGGGCCGACATGAAAAAAGGCATGCTACGCACCATGTCTTATGTCAAATTAGAGAACTGGTATATATATATATATATATATATTTAACAATTAAATATTTGAAAATTTATAATTTAAGGGTAGTATCTAAGTTGTTGTTTCTTATCTAATGTTGGCCTAACTAACAAAAAGTGGAAAAAAATAATGGTTTTTGCCAAATAAGCCCACGGGCTAGATTCGACCAACCCGGTCAGCTCATGCATTGTGTCATGCTTGAGCCTTGATCTTTGACATGCCTAGCAAAGAGTGAAAGCACAACCATGCCCAAATCCACTTGCCTTTCATTTTTCTTATGTCAATATGTTTTTACTTGTTGTTTGGTTTCTTTTTATATTCAAAATTAAAAATATTTTTGATTCCTTTGAAATTACAACTATAATAGATTTGATTTATAAAGCTGCAAATTGATTGACAAATCTTGGTGTAGTTTAATCACCTCCATTTGTTCTCTTGATCACATTCTTGTGGGTTTCAAAGGATAGATGTAGATGATGCTAGGGGAGTTTCAACTCCTCGTTTCGTCCCACCCTAATGTGTATTAGTTGCTTGTTAGGGTATGCCTTTAGTGCCTTTTGTTACGTTTATGTTGTTTTTTCTTTGTATGATCTTGACCTCATTCGAATATAAAAAAAATTAATTTGATAAAAAGTATTGCATTATACATTAGAATGATAATTGATCTATGGGACCCAACAAAACTACAACTAGTTAATATTTTTCATTAGAGATAGTTTGTAATGTGAAAAGCTTATAGTTTGAAAATTTAATGTACAGGTGTCAAGCAAAGTTATAAATTAAACCTTACTCCTTTCGTGTCTTATTGATGCTTTTAGTGTGAATTTTAGTAAAAAAAATGAAAGTGGGAATTAAAGAGAATCAGCTATACTAAATAATTAATAAAATAAGTAGTAAAATAATATTTTAATGTAATGAATACGTAGTGAAGCAATATTATTCTAATGGATACATAATTAGTGGATTAATACTTATTGCTTTCTTTCCCAAACAAAATTGAGGATAAATCCACAAATACAATTTTCGATCAAAATTATTTTTATAAAAAATTTTAGCTAAAATTAATAAAGATAGTAATAAATTATAAAAATGCACATTTCGAAAACTAAGAACATTAAAAATAAAAAAAGGAAGCTTGATTTGCTTCCATAAGAACCATAACAGCAGCAAATTAGCAAGTCGTAACTTGTACGGAGTAAGATGGGCAAACAAATACTCCAAATATCCAGAATCTACAATAGTTTTACATAACAACAAATTCCAAAAAACATACGTGGAAGTCTTCTAGACTATCCACGTATGAAAAACTCAATTACAAATAATATTTTAATAGTAACACCACCCTCTTTGAAAAATCAGTTAGATACTTCGTATTCGTATTATGACGTGCAGTGCTAACAACATATCTTGTCAGAAAACCGAAGATTGCATCACAAGCTTCAATAATCTGAAATTCATACAATCACAATTACTGCAAAGCAAACACAATGACAAGCAGTGATGGATCTGAAGAAACCAATGAACATTCATTTGAGAAAGTTAAACAGAGGTTAAAGGATCGATCCAAGGTAACTCCACTTTTTATTTTCCTTGATTAATTTGAAAATTTGATTGGTTTTCTTTGATTGAGCGTATGATTCTGAAATGGGAAATGGGCATGTTTGATTTCTAAAGAAAGTTGCAGAAACTAGGGAAAAGACGAAGAAGATGATCTCAGAACATGCGGAACGGATTGCGAGACAAGCTGAAGAGCATGAACGGTTCATTAATAAGGTTTGATGAGATTTTGGTTGGGTTTGGCATTAGAACATCTAACATGCTTCTGGATGCACGTAGATTTTAAGTGCACCCCAATACCCCATTACATGTTCCAGCATTTTTATGAGAGGGTGTCCCTGAAATCTGGGGCATGTAAGAAATTCCAGTTTGGCGTCTGTGTTTGTGTTGTTTCATATTGATTGTTGCTCAGTTTGTGGGTTTATGGTGTGCATGTAAGGTGTTTGTTGAAATGCGCAGCTGAAACTTTTGCGGGTTTTTGTTGTTTTATTTCAGGTTACTTATCTGTGTGGTGTACTTGGGTTTGGAGGATTTTGCTTTCTACTTGGGGCAAGTGAGTCTTAAATTTCTTGCCAGCCTACTCGTGGGTGGTGCAGCTTTTAATTTCTTCTTCTGTGGAATTTTGTTCTGTTGAATAGTAGTACTACTGATGTAGTTATGTTCCTACTTTCAATTGACAGGGCCACAAGATGTTCCATATGTGTATTGTTTGTTCTATGTCATATTTGTTCCTCTCAGATGGATTTACTACCGGTACAAGAAGTGGCATTACTATCTTTTGGTAAGTCTTGTCTCAACTAACAACCATTATTTCCATGTACGCATCACTGTGTATAGTATGCTATATAAAAATTCGTGGTCTTGTCTATAATTTTGTTACTTGGTGTCACAATCTGTAGTATTCGATAAATAAAGGGCTGCCTTGTCTAATGTTGTTACTTGGTGTCCACCGACCAATTGCTCACTCCATGTAATGCTCTTGAGGTGGATATATTAACGATGATTCAAGGAAATTAAGGAGAAAGTGGACATGATAATGCTTGAAAATGAAAGCCAACTGTTTGGGAAGGTTAGTTTGCTGTTTACTTACCAATTTATTGCTAACTGTTTTAAGGTTGGTTAGCAAGTTTATTCAGGCACTTCTTTGGACTTTGGAGGAAAGCCCACAGGGGAACAATCAATGAGTCATTGCTTAGTCATTTAATGGGCCCAAAGTTGTTATATGAATGGAGTGGTAATTCAAAGATTGCTGCTTTGCTTCCTTTGTTTTTTTCTTTTTGACTTACAACACGTTTCGCTTACCAGTGCACATGAGTTAATTATAAAAAGTTGATACATTGAAACTATATAACAAGAATCCGCAAAGCTATATTTTTTCTTAAGGATAATTCTCCAAATAAGATAACATAACTGAAACATAGTGCTTCTATGGATGAATGGATATGGACAGTATGATGGTGCTTTAGTAATATGTAGAGTCTTTAAAACTGATGTAATAATGAAGATAGGGATTAGAAATTATTTAGGGAGAAGTTGAACTTCTGTATTAAGAAGTCCAGAATTGATGAGTTAAGTTATTCGCTTACTCTGTTATTACCCCTCTTTTGTTGCATAAATACCTAACATAAACAACCTAAAAAACTTATATTAGGAAAATTTTATTTTTTAGTGATTAATATATGTACTTCATATAGACATTAGGATGTAGGTTAGAGGTCATCACTGATCCTTATGCTGTATATTTTTGGCGATCTTTCTGCATTTGTTGACAGAGGTCATGATCTTGTGGAGGTGTTGGCTATGATCATGTCTGCAGTTCTAAGATAATCTTCCTCAATGTGGCTTTGCCTTTTTTTCGAAAATGACTCTTCCAATAATGATTTCAATATGCAATTCATTGCCTACCAAGATTAAAGAGGCAGTGTCCTCATGTGACCTCAATGTATTGTGCTTTCTCTATATTCCAATTCACTGTGCTATTTGGATTTTCTCAACATATTAAGGGGTTGCCCGGGATACGGAAATGACTCTAAGGTGAGAATTGGTAAATTTGTTTTCAGATTGACTCTTTATCTATCGAAACCTCTATGTCGCTTGAAGTTGTGGATTTTGGAGTGACCTAATTGGGCCTCTTTGACCTAAGGTAGATAAAACATTCAAAATATTGAGCTTTTACGCCATCATTTCTTCTCACCTCTTACTCCTTAGGCCCACCATTGTATTACCATAAGATGAGTCTTATCTAAGTTTCAAATTGGGACAATATTGTCAATTGCAAACTAATTCTTTTGACGTTAGATTAGTGAATATTAGGTTTTTGACAATATTTGGAAATTATAGAATAACCTTGGATAATTTTGAGAATTGCATAATCTAGAAGCACTATATGTATGCTTGAACTAAGGTTATTGTATAATGGGAACTAGTTAAAGTCGTTGATGGAGGAACCCTGTACATGATGAAAACATTTACCATTGAAAAAGTCCTTATCCACAAGAATATAATATAAAATAATGCACCTTATAAAGAACTTAATTATTTTAGAGCATTATAATCTCCTAATCATATCAATGGTGCTTAGATTGCTTAATAAGTGAATCAATTGCAACTTAGCTTGTTTCTTCTACTAAGGAGGGCTTATTTTGTAGCGTTATCATCTCTTAATTTTGATGATCATGCCTATCAAGGCATTTGCAATTTGTTTAGGATAACAATGGTATATTCAGTTTTTTTATCGTGTTTTTACTCATATTGATCCCTAAATTATGAGATTAGTTAATTGCAATTTCTTGGTTAAATGAAAAAGTCAATACAATCTTAACTTATGAATTCAAATTGCGTGTTTTCCTTAATTAGTTTGCCATGTGTATTTCATTCTCATCACTTAATCAAATTTCTTCTCTTGATTGTATACTTTTATTAAGTTACTTAATTACATGGATTGGAGTGTGACATTTGCTTTTGAGTGTTATTTGAATTGTGTAATTTTTTCATTTTAATGAGTACAATTTTATGATTTTTTTAAACATTTTACATGATACATAAAGGGCTCATTTATTAGAATGCTAAAAGAAACACGTAATCTTACACACAATAGCAAGAGTATATAAACCTCACTAAATAGTAATATTCCCTCCTTCCCAAATTAAGTGACACTGTACGTTGATGCAAACGGAGTTAGTGTGTATAATTTTATTTGAATGAGATAGTAGTATAAGATCTTATTTTTTGGTAGTTGGAAAAAAGATGTTATAAAATATTAGTGGGTCCTTGCCAAACTAAGAAGTGAGTCATTTAATACTGGACACCATTATTTAGTAATTTTGTCATTTAATTTGATTTGGGGTAGAGGGAATATTCGAACTCCAACCTTCTGCAATGCAACCATGTAATTGTTACTATGACCAATAACAAATAATATCTTTATGACAACATTAATGAACATTGCTGTTTTCTTCTTTTTGAAATGATAAGAGAAAAATTAAAAAATTTTAAGCTATATTTGTAGAATGAAATCTTGAAGTTTTATGTCGTTAACTTTCTCTAACAATTCTTCTATAATTTAAATGACAACAATTAATGGTTAGAAAAAGATGATAATATGAAATTTATATGCTTAAGACTGTGAGAAGTCAGCATGACGTTGGTACAATAAAGATATTCCTGAACCGTTAAATGTTACCAAGAAACCCGATGTCATTAATGTCAAGCTGATTTCTCATACTTTTAAGCAAACAATTTTAATGGTATCATTTTTTCCAAACATTGTCATTTAATTGTTGTCTTTTTAATTATATTTTTTGTGACTTGTAAGGATTGCTAGTTATAAATATACAAGGATTGTTGGAAAATTTGCAACATAAGTCTAAAAATTCATTCTACAAATATAGCTATAACATGCTTGTAAATTCATAAATAAGATAATTTTTTCTCAAATTATTTAGCAAAGAGTTCCTGTTCTCTAATCATATGATCAAGGTTTTCAGTGTGATTAGTATACTATTATTTTTTATAAGATCCTAATTGGCACCATCAAATCTCATTATGATTAAGTGATGATATTGTTAATATGCTACAATATAAAATATGCTCTTTTAATTAAGAGAAGCAGACTAAGTTATACTTGACTTTTTTTTGATTGATATGACTTAGAGATTGAAATTTTTAGGATGCTTCCTTATTATTCCAAAGTCCAAATACATTAATAATAAGTGATGCTGCTGGAGATGAGCTGCAAAACGACAGAGACAAAGAAGACAACACGCACAAGATTTACTAACTCAAGCTCCTGCGTTCGAGAGGCAGGAATTCTCTCCCAAGTGTGTGTATTACTTTTCAAAAGATGCCCTCTACAAGTGCCTCATTCCATATTAATATTCCCTTACTCCCTAACAAACTTTGTATCTCATTCTAACAAACTCTGTCACTTCTACGCATGTATTATTTACTTAATATCTTTATATATATATATATATATATATATATATATATATATCTTCCATATAATATCTATTATTAATATATGTTATTAATATCTTCGTATCTTGCGTTCGTGTATTGTGATGCTGGTGTTGTCTGAGTGAGTTCTCAGCATTACCCCCGGCCAAAACAGCCACCTTGTCCTCAAGGTGGAACAGAGGGAAATTGGTAACAATGAATCCTTGATCCTCTCAAGTAGCTTCAGCGACCTCTGTCCCCTTCCATTTTATTATAACCTCATTGGTAACAGCCGTGCATGACAATTTGGCCCTCACCCCTAGCACATCTTCCAGTTCTGCCTCCCAGTAAGACTCCTGGGACATAGACGAGGGAAGATCTTGGTTGATAGTCACTGCCCCTACTGCCCTTTTGAGTTGGGATACATGGAACAACGGATGTATCTTAGACTAAGGGGGCAACTTGAGCTTATACGCCACCGTCCCTATCCTTTGACACACCTTAAAGGGTCCATAAATACGTGGGGCTAACTTCTCAAACGTTCTAGGTGCTATTGATTTCTGGCGGTACGGTTGACGCTTCAAATAAACCAAATCACCTTCCATGTACTCCACTTCCCTCCTGTTTGCATTTTCCTGGGCCACCATTCTCTGTTGTGCTCTTAACAGATTAGCCTTCAAATCATCCAGTATGGCATCACGTTCCTGCAGCTGGTCCTCCAGTGCTTGCACACCGCTGTTGAGCCCCTCTGAAACCTCAACAAGGTCGGGGGGTCCCTCCCATATACAACTTTGAAGGGAGAACTCTTGATGGCTATGTGATAGGATGTATTATAGCAATACTCAGCCTATGGCAACCATTTATACCACTCCTTAGGCTTTCCATTTATGAAACAACGCAAGTACGCCTCCATACCCTTATTGACGACTTCTGCCCATCCGACTGTGGGTGGTAAGCAGTGCTCCTATGGAGGGCAGTGCCCTGTAGCTTGAAGAGTTCCTTCCAAAAGGCACTCATGAATATTCTGTCCCTGTCTGAAACTATGGAACTCGGAAATCCATGAAGCTTGACCACTCCCTTAACAAATTCTTCGGCTACCTTTTGAGCAGAAAATGGGTGTTTCAGTCCCTGGGCATACTTAGTCAGCCTATCTACCACTACCAGCACTAAGTCATACCCTTTTGAGCAGGGCAAACCTTCCACGAAGTCAAGAGAAATATCATCCCAACCCTGGGTAGGGATAGCCAGCGGTTGAAGAAGACCTGCAGGGGAAAGTGAGGAATGCTTCTGTTGTTGACATAACATGCAGGCATGCACATACTTGGTTACTGTCTTCCGCATTCCCACCCAAAACCATTCAGTTGCAATCCTCTGATATGTCCTAAATTCCCCAGCATGTCCACCTATGGGTGAATCATGATACTCGAACAAAATTGACTGTATCACTGCATGATCATTAGGCAAGACTTATGTCCACCCGGTTCTTGTACTTGAGTTCACCATTATCTACTGTATACCCTTTCGGAACCCTTTTCCCTTCGAGTAAGTCCTTCTTAAGCTGGGAGATGAACACATCCTCTTCGATTACCTTCTGCAGTCTCTCCCACTTTACTCCTTTTGTGCTCATCAATGCACACAACTCGACCCTACTCACATCTCAACCCTACTCACATCTCTTCGAGAAAGAGCGCCAGCAACATGATTAGTGGATCCAGCTCTATATATTAAATCAAAATCGTACCCTAACAACTTACACAACCACTTTTGATACTCTGGCCCCACTTCACGCTGATGCATAAGGAACTTGAGGCTCTGTTGATCGGTTTTTATCGTGAACTTCCTTCCCAATAAATAGTGTCTCCATTTCTGAACAACTAGGACCACAGCCATAAGTTCTTTTTCATACACATGTTTGGCACATGCCCTTACTCCCATTACCTTACTAAAGAAGGCTATCTGATGTCTATTCTGAGAAAGAATGGCTCCCAACCCAAACCCACTTGCATCTGCCTCTACCATGAACATGATATCAAAATCTGGCATGGATAACACCGGAGCCTGTACCATAGCTGCTTTGAGATTTTCAAATGTCCCCGTGCCTGCTTAGTCCATCCGAAATTGTCTTTCTTAAGTTGCTCAGTCAGAGGTCCCACAATTGTAGCATAATTCTTCACGAATTTCTTGTAGTACCCGGTGAGTCCCATAAACCCTCTCAACTCCTTGAGGTTTTTAGGCACTGGCCAATCCAACATTGCTTGGATCTTAGTTTGATCCACAACCACTCCTTTTTTCGAAATGACGTGACCCAGATAAGCTACATCTCCTTTTCCAAACTCACACTTCTTGACATTCGCATATAGCTTGTTTTGGAGCAGTAACTGCAAGACTTTGGACAAATGCTGCACATGCTTGGAAAGGGCTGATTCACTCACATTGTAATGTCGTCGAAGAATACCAACACGAACTTCCTCAGAAAGGGCTAAAATACCTCATTCATCAAAGCTTGGAAAGTAGCTGGGGCATTGGTCAAGCCAAACGGCATTACGAGGAATTCTTAATGCCCGTCATGTGTTCTGAAAGCGGTCATAGGCACATCTTGTTTCCTTACCTTTATCTGATGATATCCCGCCTTCAAATCCAATTTAGTAAAGACCATCGCCCCATTTAGCTCATCCAATAGTTCATCGATCACGGGAATGGGATATTTATCAGGGACCATTACTTTATTCAAGGCCCTGTAATCTACGCAAAATCTCCATGAGCCATCCTTCTTCTTGACCAATAACACGGGGCTAGAGAATGGGCTATTGGATACCTGTATAATTCCCGCCTTCAGCATATCATGAACCATTTCATCCTTTTGAATATGTGAGTACCTATATGGTCTAACATTCACCGGGTTGGCTCCTTCTTGCAATGTTATTGCATGTTCATGACCACGCAAGGGGGGTAATCCTTCAGGTAGATGGAAAACCTCCCTATACTGATGGCATACCTCTCCTTGCTCAATGACTTCATCCACGCCCATCTGGCTGAATTCTACCAAATATCCATTCCCCACCTACTGTAGCGCTCTTACCATTGTCTTTAGGGACACCCGAGACCTCTCAAGTGAGGTGTCTCCCTGTAATGTTACTATTCCCCTGGCACTTCGAATTGGAGCGTTTGCGTTTTCCAGTTGGTGGACATCGTACCCAACTTGGCTAACCATTGAATCCCCAATATAACATCCGAGCTTCCTAAGGGTAGAGTAAAAAAATCCTCTACTATCTCTATTTCGGGTAACTGCAGACTCACCTGTTTACACTCCCCTGTTCCCTCAACCGCTTCCCCAGTGCCCAATGACACTCCATACGCCTTCACTCGAATTACTGGAACCCTGATTCTTTCTACCGTGGTAAGGGATATAAAGTTGTGGGTAGCCCCTTGGTCTACCATAACTATTACCTCAAACCCGTTGATCAGCCCCCTCAACCACATGGTTCGGGGGTTTGTGATGCCTACCATTGAGTTCAATGATATCTCCAACATCTTGTGCTCCAGCTCCTCATTCACACTACCCTCCACTTGCGATTCCTCATACTCGGCCGATTCCCCCTCATCTTCTCCCTCAAACGCCATTAGAACACTCAACTCCCTTCTCTTACATTGGTGGTTCGCTGACCACTTCTCATCACAACGAAAACATAAGCCCAGTTCCCTCTTCTCTCGCAATTGTTTGTCCGTGAGCCTCCGTACCCCGCCATTGGTTTCCCCCTTACGGTAATTATTTACCGAAGCTCCAGACATGGGAGAAGTAGTGTTCGAGCGAAACAAATTAGTATTGGCAAAACTTCTAACCTGAGTCAAGGAATTACCCGATTGAAACGTCGAGCTGTGCTGTGGCGGCCCAGACCCCGAATTTGTTTGCATTTGACCCCTGACCCCACTTCCTACCGAACTATAAGCTCACCCACTCAAGACCCGCTGCTTTTCTTCAACCTTCTGGGCCAACTCCATGGCATGGTCCAAGGATCGGGGCCCAAGAAGTCTTACTTCGGCCTTAATACCTTCCTTTAGCCCGTTTACAAAATGACCCTTCGCCACTTCCTCTGAGATGTTGCCCAAAAGAGCCAAGAGTTCGATGTATCTTCTCCGGTACTCGTACACGGAGGCAGTTTGTCGGTGGTCTAGCCACTGCTCATGGAGGGTACCGGTGGTGTCCGATCGAAATTGTCTGAGCAACAAACCCTTCATCTCTTCCCACCGCCGAATTGGTCTTCTCCTGTGCTCCCATTGGTACCAAAATAATGCATCTCCATCCAAAGAGACCACCGCTGCTTCCAATTGCTCCTCCTCGGTCAGTCGGTAGAAGTGGAAAAAACACTCCGCGCATAGTAACCATTCGTCAGGATTGTTACCAGTGAATAGAGGTAGGTCCAACTTCTTGATTCTCCTGTTTCCTGGTTTCCCCCTCTACTCTCACTGTTATTTCCTTCATTTTCTTCACCTCCCAGCGGTCGAAATGAGGTTGAGTGATTCAACTACTCATCTCGCAATTTCTGCTGCTCCTCCCTTAACTGGTTTAACATCACCTCTTGCGATGCCCTCGGCTATTGCAAACTCGCCGCGATCTAGGACATCTGCTTCTCCCATTTTCTCAGCGATCTGGGCTCGCAAAGCCTCAACATCCTCCTCTAACTTATCCATCCTCTGCGAATGAGTTGGTGCCATCACAATTCCTTCCCTGAACCGTCTACTCTGATACCAAATGCTCTGATACCAAATGTTGGAGATCAGCTGCAAAAGATAGAGACAAAGAAGACAACACGCACAAGATTTACTAACTCAAGCTCCTGCGTTCGAGAGGCAGGAATTATCTCCCAAGTGTGTGTATTACTTTTCAAAAGATGCCCTCTACAAGTGCATCATTCCATATTAATATTCCCTTACTCCCTAACAAACTTTGTATCTCATTCTAACAAACTCTGTCACTTCTACGCATGTATTATTTATTTAATATCTTTATGTATATATATATATATCTTCCATATAATATTTGTTATTAATATCTTTGTATCCTGCGTTCGTGTATTGTGATGCTGGTGTTGTCTAGTTTTCCTTCTTCCTTCCCCTTCTATGTTACTGGAGGTCTGAGTGAGTTCTCAGCAGATGCTACACATATACTAATGATTCCTTTTAGTATTCTTATTTGTTTTTCACTTTTTTGAATTGAATATTGGGAAAAAAAATCTTCTTGTCAAACATAACAAAATATCAAAGAAATATAATTTTGTTAAAGAACTTATAAACCATAATTAATTAGAGCTTCTAAGGTGGGAAGAGAGGAAGTTTATTGTCACAACTGCAATATGCAAGGTTTCCTAGAGCAAATGTGTAGTGTTCCTTGGAGTTGGTGTGAAGAGTTTCTAAGTCTTTGCCTTTAGATTTTTGTCTCTGGTATAGGAATCAATTTCTCTATATGTAGTTTAGGTGGGGATTAATTAATCTCTTTGCTATTGTTTGTGAGAGTTATGATGCATTGGTTGGACGTGTAATTAAAAAATGGCCATTGAGTTGTTTAGTTTTACTACTGGCTAGGGGTAACCCACGGTTGTAATTTTCTTTTCTTGATTTGAAAATCTTCAGAGGTGAGATTGGTGGAAGAAACTATGATTCACCCTTGGAGGGCAGATTATTCTAAATATATCTTGTTTATCTATACCCTTATATTGTCTTTCATTGTTCAAACTTTAATGTCTTGATCACTATTGAGTGTAATATTGAGAAGGTTATGTGGTTTTGTTATGGTCAGTAGCTGGTGACTTTGGAATGGATCCTTAAGCTAATTGGGATCTAGTTAATGGGCCAAAAGCAGATGATGGTTTGGGGTCCAGGAGGGTTATTTTGGAAAGCACTATTCTAGAGGGAAAATGGTGGTGGAGTTTTCCTCTTATACCTAGGTTTCTATGGTATAACGTAATCAAGAGTATGGATTATGTCAGATCTAGTGGGGCGCTAGAGATGTTTATTGCCCTCGATATCCATTTTTCACGAGTTTTCATCTTTCGACCACAAGGTAATGTTCAGATCAGACATGGAGAACACATCCGTTTCTAGGAGGATATTTGGTTTAAAGAGAAATCGTTATGTGTTCTCTTCCCAAGTTCATTCTAGATTGTCTTCTCAAAAAATGCTCCAGTCTCAAACTTTATTTTGGTAATGAGTGGGACCTACATTTAGGAGACCCAACCATGACCAAGAGATAGAGGAGCTCACTTTTATGTAGGACTTTCTTTCAGTTAAGAGATGGAGGATTCTTGGCTGTGAATGGAAAAAGCTTTTAAGTAATATTTTATCTGCATAAGCATGCCCCCAAATATATGGCTTTCCCTTTAGCAAACTTCATAAGCCAAGGTTCCTCTTAAGGTACTAGTTTCGTATGGATTTAGGCTTCAGGAAGGATAAATTCAGATGATATTGTCTAAAAATGCTGGGGATGACTATTAAATTATGCTTGCTCTCCCAAGCTATAAGTGACTTGTTCACGTTCCTCCTTTCTGGTTTGACAAGCTATCTTTGGAAAAAGACTTTTAGCGGTGTAGAAATAGGAGGGCATGTGGAGGACTCTGTTTTCCTTTCTGAATATTACAAATCGGCTGCAAATCAGTTTTGTGTTGTTATTAGGGCAAAGGAGAAGGTGTCATGGAGAACTGCTATGATGGCTTTCCTAGGACTTTTTGGTTGGAATAGAATGCAAGAATTTTTAGGGAGATGCTGCTTCCCTTAATATGTTATGGGATAAGGTTTCTTTTTTTAGTGTCCTTCGCAAAAGCTGTTGGAGCTTTCACAAATTAGTCACTTGGGAAGATAAATATGAATTAGGCTAATTTGTAATGATTTCCATAACTTCTTTTGAGGACTTTTCTCTTTAAGAAATAGAGCACTTATAGAAATATTCCATCCCCCCTAAAAATGCAGTGTCCTAATATGCTGTTATAATTTTTCTTATTGGTCATATGAGAGGAAGAAGAAGAATTGTTCAGAGAATGGAAGGTAAACCAAGTATCAATGTGTTAACTTTAAACGTAGAGATTCCCTCTCAATTGAGAGAAGTGACTAATGTTTTTAACTTATAATTTTGAGATGGCACATCTTTCTCTTTCATTAATTTCTCATATTAGAGATGCTAATACTGTGTAGACCTTTTTCAAATGAGAGGGTCTCTATTAAGGGCCATTGGCTGGTGTTTTTATTAAAGGGTCTAGTCAATTATGGCCTTTAATGGGTCTGACTTTTTAAAGGGTTATGTTTTACTGGGTTTTAAAAGGGTCAAGTTGGGCCAATAATCAGAAAAACTTATGGGAAAAATGGTAGCTTAACTAACTAACCAACTCTTTCTTCTTGGAAAAACCAACGATTTTCTTCTCAAAGTAATAGAGCCTTGATTGGCCTCTTTCTTATAACCACTCCTCACTCGCCGACTCCAACTACTGTCCATGTTTAATCCATGCTAGATCTGACCAACTGCCGACTTTGAGCTTGGAGCATGAACGATCCTGCGTCATCCCCTCACCCCGTCCAGTAAACGTAGGATACCGGCAGCCCCGGAGGACGGGACTCTAATGACTTTCTTTTGAACAACCTAACTGGCCCTAAGTCTCTCTCTTTCACTATTTTCCTTGAGCACTATTCTCTCTCCTGGATTCTCACCCTCCCTACCCAGCCGGCCTCATCCTCCAGCAAAGCTCCACCACACATGGTGTTTTGCAGTCATTTGCAAGCGCTCTTATTGAGATTTTTTTTTACAAATAGGTAAAGGTAATCTTGCCCTTATGTTCCAAAACCCTAAATCTGCTGAGGTGGATGTTGTTATTTTGTTTAATTTGGGTTTTCTGTGGAGGTGTGTGTATTAATTGTGTCAATTGTTATCTGGGTCATGTGGGTGGTTGTTTATTACTTTATGATGGATTAATGTTTGGTGTTTTGGGAATGAACTGCAAACTGTTGTAATGCTAAATGAATGTGTTGGTTAATGGGGCTAAGGATTGCATATGAATTAATCCTTAGAATGGCAGTTGAAGTTTAAAACTTGGGTTTTATGCTTTAGTTTTAGCTGGATGGGTCTGCTTAGCCACTGTCTCTGAGATTGGTGTTGAAATTGATGCTTGCAAGCTATAATTGGGTTTTTGAGATGAGATGTCTCATGGGTATGAGATAATTTGGTGGCCAACATATTTGCTTGATGTAAGTAAAAGAAGGGAACTTGGTTAGAATTGGTTGACTTCTTTATGATGGTAATTGTGTTAATTTCGTTCGTTTGACTTTCTTTGGGAGTGGGATTAGATGGGTGGACATTGTGGATAGTTTGAAAAAGGTCAACTACTATCTTACAATAATCTAAGATAATCAAATATATAGTTTGTTCCCCTTTCAGCACTTAATCTTATTTGTAGTAACCTGCATGTATGAATATGGTAGTAGTGTCAAAGCTGCAGCCAAAGAGCAGGGCTAAACATCTCCTACAATCTGCACTATATTATATGGAAAGTATAGAAGAGTAGGCCAATAATTTTATGACATAATAGCTGATAATTGGAGCTTATTGGTTGATGTTTGGCAGAATATGCCCCATATAAATAAATAATCAGCTTTACTTGTGCAGTAGTGTTGATACATCATATGCTCCATATTCTCATTCTCCCTTTTAGCGTATTAATTACTAGAATCTTGATTGCTGTATTAAATTAATGGGCCGGGTCAGGACAAGTCTTAGCCCTGCCCGGCCTGTTAAGTCTGTGCCCCTACCTTGCCAAATGCACAAGTCTAGCAGTGAGCTATTGTTGAAAGGGGAACACAAACCTTGTCAATTGATGAAAATGCCACTAAGGCCTTTATTTTGGAATGGAGGGTGCTATGAACATTCTTACAGCAAATGTGATGCCTCTTGATTCTTGATGTTCAAGGAAATAATTATGTACAAAGAGATTCGGTGTTGAAGTAAATAAATTCTTGAGTTATGCCACCTAAAATACGTGTATGTACAAAGAGATTCGGTGTTGAAGTAAATAAATTCTTGAGTTATGCCACCTAAAATACGTGGAGCCATTGAAAGAGGTTAGCTAAGCAGGTTTGCATTCCATAAAGATATTATTACATTGTATAATTTGTGGTCACAACTTGTATGAGAGATGTACAAGATGCACCCATGCATTGTTGGTGTGGATATAGCTGTAACTACGTGTGTAACTTTAGTGGGTATTATTTTTCTCGGTCTCCCTATAAGTGGACTTCTTTTTCCATTGATGTGCAGAGAAAGTAGTAAAGTCCATATGGCAACTTAGGTATATTTTTTATTATTGCTCACATACCTTATTGTTTATTATCCTGCCTGATCCATTTAGCCCACATACCCAGAAAGAAGATTAAATTCTTGCTGACTTTGTTCTATGTAACTAGTGGGGAGATTGACTATGGAGGATGATGGGACTCTACACTGTCTAAAACAAACCCATATGTGTAAGGACGATTTATTGTAAAACAAACTGCGTTAGATCTTTGAAATTGGAAAAGCGTCAAAAAATAATTTTTTACTGAACTTGGTCTTAGTGTGTCGGTGATAGATTTGTCGAAATGCCTTTGGTTTTTCCTATTAATATGTTGGACATGTGGGGCTCTCAAAATGTCATGAGCTAATATTTTATTCTGCATATCTCAGCATGAAGTTCCTTTTAGCTCATTGTTTCATAACATGAAACCATGAAAAATTAGTTAAGTTTTGCATCTGATCTGGTTGGTCTTTATTTGAAAACAAGAACTTGAAAAGTTGTAATATGTGTACCTTTTATTTAGTTTAGTCATTTTCTTCCTTGCAGTGTGACCTTTTATTCCTTTTTTTTGTTGTTTCTTAATGATGTATGGATAATGTTTAATAACCAAAGCTGTAACATGTTTACCTGTATGGATTTTAGATATCTACTGCGCTCATTATCCACTTGATTGTGGATATGCAGGTGCCTAGAAAAGAAAAATTTGACACTTCTTTGGTATCAATCTGCCATGAGCATCTGTTGCAGTATTGCTGCATATAGATATACTAAGTTGTTGAAACTACCTCCTTATCCGAAGTCCCTATGTTTTTTTCTATGAGTCTTTTTTCCACTATAATTTCCAATAAAAAACAAGTCATTTGTGGTGTCATGAGTGCATATACTCACAATCGAAATCTCTCATTTATGAAATCTCTCACCTTAATTGCCACTATTATGTTCTCCCTCGTACTCCATGCATGCAACCTTTGAGCCGGCCACAATTATAGGCCACTTTCTAAATTCAGGATAAAAATATTCCCCATATTACTATTAATGATACCTTTAACTTACCTAACCAAAGAAAGATAAAATTTTGATGTTGTAAACATTTAAAATTTTAAATAATAGAGGAAAAATTGTTATTTTATTTCAATTACTTAAAAAATAACTATTACTATATGTGACCTATTATTTTGGGACAGATGTAGTCATGTTTCTTACCTTTGAATACTTCATCTCTGTTCTCCTCAACTCATTAGAACAAGTTTCAGAAAAAATAAGTTTTTAGCTCTGCAAAAATAACATAAGGAGAATAGAGCCTTCTTTGAGTATATAGTATCATCAGCATATCACAAAGTTGGGGCTGGTTTACTTCGTGTTGCCACCTTTTAAGGCCTAAAATTTTATTTAATATGTCTTAATTTCATATACAGTGATACTTAGTGTAAATGGACAAACAATGCAGACTAACTTCTCTAGCCAGGATTTCTGATTAGATTATCTTCTCTTTTGAATGTTACTATTGCATCAAGGATATGTGAAATATCTCATCTTAGGTTGTTCGTGTTGTGGCAGGACTTTTGCTACTATGCGAATACAATATTCTTGGTTACACTTCTTATGTATCCAAAGAATGAGAAGCTTTTTATGATTTGCTTTTCCTTTGCTGAGGTAAGTGATTTTCTTATTCTGATGTTACTTCAGATTTGGCCAGGCAACCACCAATCTTTCCTTACAGTCTATCCTTGACTTGCTACTGCAGGGGCCATTAGCATGGGCAATCATTGTGTGGAGATGTAGCTTGGTTTTTAATTCCATTGACAAAATCACCAGCGTCCTTATTCACCTTTTACCTGGTAAGTTAATAATACTAATGACTTGATGTGTACTTTCATCAGACATTTTTCTATCTGTTATTCTTCTACATAATACATTGTAGGAGGTCCTCACTCTGAAAAACTAGAAGATCGTAACCTAATTAATAGCTCTACATTTGATGTGATAATTTTCTGTAAATATGTTGTGGCATATGCCTAGATGATTTGGGAATGTTTTTTTATTAGTGTTTGCTGGGTATGAGTTCATTACCATGTTTTCTTTGTCTACACGTCACGTATGCATATTCTTTTCTTTAGCACTAATGAAATCTGTGCAGTTAGAGTTTATTTTGTTGTTCTAAATCTTAGATGACTTGGTTACTTCGTGAGTTGCCAAGGCAATTTCTAGTGGTGTTAATGTTTTTGCAGGGTAGTGTTTTGGTGCCACTAGGATGATTGGTTCTGCAAATTGATATGTTGGTGAATGAGTCAGATATACTTTTTTCTTGACATATGTGAATCTTCTAGTCCAAAAACCTAATGCAAGAGTATGTACCTGAGAGAATTAATCAGTAATTTGGTGTGGACTGGAAAAATTTATGCCTGATAGATTTGGTTTCTTGGAGCTTTAGAGTAGTCCTACGTTTGCATCAAGTGCAGGGATGTTTTAGGATCGTTCAATTTATTTCATGGTCATGAAGGAGAGGGAGGAGTCTCTTTCGTGAGTGGTCAGAGCGTAAAAGTTGTAAACGGCTGTTTTCCAGGCTTGGTTTTCTTTACTATACGGTGGTGGAATCCAGCCACCTTTGCAGCCATGCATCCTGAAGGTACTGATCGTAGAGTGTCATGGCCTTATGTAGAAAACAAATCATACTTGTGGATGTGGCTGTTTCTAGTCCCGTTGATTGCTTACACCCTGTGGCAAGTTCTCTATTTCCTGATAGTTAATGTGCTGCGTAGACAGAGGCTCTTGCGAGATCCAGAAGTCATGACATCTTACAGGTATTCCATTTCTTGTTATATCCCTTTGCTGTATAAATATTCTTTTATGAATTTTCTCATTTCATTAGCGAATTTTTTAAAACACAACTGTAGATTTTTGCGTTGATATTCTTATTGGAACCTGCCTTTATGAATGTTATAACGGTGTATCTCATTGGACCTGCTATTATGAATGTTGTGATGGTGACATCCCGTACACTAATTTCTGAATTTGAGCATTTCTTACTCCAATGTGACCTGGCTTGGTTGAATATTTTCCGTTTTCTTTCTGACATTCCAGGGAACTTTCAAAGAAAGCTAAAAAAGCAAACAGTATATGGTGGCGCCTGATTGGCTTTCTTGGGGACCAGAATCGAATGTTCATGTATATTGTTTTTCAGGCTCTGTTTACTGTGGCAACCATGGCACTCACTGTTCCCATCTTCCTGTCATATGAGCTTTCTGTAATCTTTCAAATCCTAAAAGTATCCGCTGCCGTCTGGAATGGAGGAAGCTTTGTGCTAGAAGTGATGCCCAGACAAGTTATTCAGAAGGAGAAGAAGAAAACAGAAATGCAACCTCTTGAAGCTCAGCCCTACTCATCACCTCTTCAGAGCTCAGTTTCTATAGATCACATACAACAGTCATGACAGTCATTTAACTTACACACCCTTGTGCCATATCAATTAATATTTTCCTTTATGTTGCATGAATTCGCGTGCGACCTGCCATTTTCCGTACCCGTTCCCGGATTCGTATCGGTGCAACATTTTACTACCAATTGATAGATTTTGCAGTTTTCCGTACTATTACCCATAAAAGAATTTGTATTGGTGCAACGCAGATTTTCCCTCTGTTTTATTGATAACCTCAGATTAATATTTGATAACCTGCATGCTCAATATAGCATTTGTCGTTGGTTTCAACTGAATATGTTGCATGCTTAATCTGAGGTGAAAATAATCAATTACCAATATCAATTAACAGTGAGTACCATCTAATCTAGGTAGGTTTAGCCTTAGTTTCAGGAAAGAATTGTTGCATGTCATTTACAAGGTAGAAAAGAACAAACTGGAAAGAACAAGAACTGTGTAAGAATTTATGATTTAGGCAACCCAAACTGGGCGACTTTATTTTATGTTTACGCTCTTTTTTATTTTCGTATAAGACAACTTATACAGTTATACGTGACATAACATTTTAAGTTCTAACAAACCCATTAAAGTTAAAGAAGGCAATTAGAGTATTTTATGAATAACTTTAATTTTTATGATATTATATTTCGATCACTTTTCTGCCTAAAGTAGCTTCTGTTAATATGTAATATGTATTACCAATTACCATTATACTTTCAACTTTTCAATTCCTTGCAAACTATTGCTGTCCATCTCCTTTCATGTTTTAATGTTTCGACCTCTAATCTAACGCTTCCAGAAGGCCCCGCTATGGTCATAAAGGATTCTTCATTTTAAATTTCTAATTATAAGTTAGAGAAACTTATATTAGGGTAAAAAAAAAAGGAATGACATGGAAATGGGTACTAAATTTCGTCCAAAAACTTCCCTGAAAAAGATATTTTAGACTTGTAGTTCAGTTATACACTTATTTTGTCTGTATACCATAGGTTGTCTCATCTCAAATACATAAATTTCATAAACCTGTCTTATATACAATATCAACTGTAATATTTATTATCATCTAAATTCTATAATATCCCAAGACCCATCTAAATTCTACAAAAACTCCAGCTAGTCGTAGTTGCAAAGACAGAAGACCAAGCTGTACATTGGACGTGCATATTACTTGCAGAGACTTGTATAATTGACTCTTAAACTTATATTTATAGCGTCCATGAAACTATATATGGAGCACAAGATACAATATATTTTCTAGCATTGTAGCAACTAAGCCTGAAGACCTAGTTCACCAATGGCATCCCACAGCCGTTGGATTTCTCCGTACACATCATCCGTCGGCAGCTGAAACCTGCAACAAGGGCAGGTGTTTCTTTTACGAAACCAAGGCAACACACACTTCCAGTGAAACATGTGCTGACACGGCAGCTCACAAACATCCCTTCCTTCTATCATTTCCTCCTTGCATATCACACACTCTACCCCTCCGCCTCCCTCCACCGAAGGTAGTCCCACCACTGCTTCTACAGACGCTGCCACCTCCTTCCCGGCCTCAATGCCATTGCCACACCCTTTTGAGCTAACGAATCTCCTACACTTCACTACAAGGTCAACAAAAGACCCTAACTCTTGGTAAGGAGTAAGGGATACTGTAAAGCCCGTGGATAAATTATTTAGCATGGTATCACAGCTATACGCTTTCAGTATTCCCCGCCAATTTGTATGGGATACCACGTCTAATGTCATAGGCTTGTGCTGCCGAACTTCACAGAAGAACAGGAGTAAGAGGACGGCATCGAGATCACGAAGCCGGACCTTGTTGGAAGAGGATAAAGAAGGGAACAAGAAGGGTGTAAGGAGGTGGAGGAAGGAGAGGAGGTGGCAAGCAATGAGGATGGATTTTTTGGAGAGTGAAAGGGAGTAGAGGCGGTTGAGGGTGTGAGTGAAGAGGGTAGGGGAAGCGAGGATGGACGCAAGATGATGGTTGTGGCGGTGAAATATGGAAGAGAGGGATGCAGAGAGCGAGATTAGTTGAGAAGAAGTGAGTGTGGAGAGGGCAGCCATGAGTAGTGATTCTGTTGTTGATGTTGTAGATTGGTCACCCATGATGGAGTATAGGATCCTTTGGGTTTTGGCTGAAATGAGATCAACTTTGTTAGTAGAGAAGAGTAGTCGTATACATTAAGGAATTATTTGATGTGTATGAACATTTTTATACCCATTTCCGTGGCTTGTATCGTGGTTTGATGGCCATAGGAATTCCTCACTTTTGACTCTCCCGCAGTTCTAAATCGAAGGCCTTTTCTCTAAAGATAATTGTCAGTGAGATATATGAACAAGATCGCTTTGAATTATATATTCTCTAAAGTTAAAGGTGAAATCCCAAAGAAGAAAAATGCTACTCTAGTTTTTAACACAAAGTATTGTATACATACGAGATAGTATAAATTTATTGTGTCTCTAGTAAAAGTGACCCTCAATATAACAAAAGTTAGCCCCTCAAAATTGATAAAGATTGACATATGTTGTGTTAAAGGATAACTTTTGTTATATTTAGTAGCCACTTTTATTAGGATGTGTATATAGTACTTTTTGTAAATACAATTACCATTCTTATCATACTCTATGAAAATATAATTTATAAATTATGAAGTACACGAGTTACCTAAAACTTGGGTGTCAGATATGAAATAAACATAATGATTAACGAAACTTCATGTAATTATAATTATATTTACGAAGATTATTCAAGAGTTTTCGTTTATATTTTTCTATATTGGATAACAATATTTATATCCAGTACAATAAAAGCCTAACTGTAAAACGAGTACAAGGCCTTTGTAGTATACAATATTAGACCTGTTCAAATGGGAGGGGTCCCTTTAAGCGATCCTTAATCGATCCGTTTGTAAAATGGTCTAATCAATAATGTGCCTAATATATCGGTCTCTTAAAGGGTCATGTTTTATTGGGTCTTTAATGGGTCAAGTCGAGTCAATAATGGACCAATATTTTCCAAGACTTTTAAACACTATTAGGTAATGAATTATTTTCACATACTTATCAATGGTCCACTATCAAAGATTGGAGGTTATACATGTAAACTACCACCCTCTATAGATAAAAACTATACTCTCTTTGGACGGTCCGACCTAACTCGGCCGTTTTGTATCTCATTTGACCCTGCCCGATCCGTTTTCACATCTTCTTTGGCCCAACCCACTCATCTTGACCCTAACTTGATCAAATGCACAGGTCTATATAGTATGAAACTATCCTCGTAGCTTAAAGAAACACTACACGTGAAACGGTGAAGTCGGTCAAGGCGTAAGCGACATCCAAATTGTGCACAGGTCATATGCAAATGTATTTGTGCATTGGATTTGTTAAAGTAGGGTTGTGGATCACTAAGCAATTGGCATACTTCCTCTATCCCTTAATGTTTGTCCATTTTAACCAAAAAATGGTCAAATGAGACAAATATTAAGAGACAGAGGAAATATGTTTGAATTTGTGCACATTGTCCAATTAGCTAGCTACCTTCTCCTTATTGCACAAATAATTGCAAAGCAACAAGCAGAAATGAATGCCTTACATAAACTTCATGTTCCCCATGTCTCTAACACAATCAAAATGATTGCAAAGTTGGTGTGACCTTTCTTTAAATATTTTCATTTGGCTCTCTCTACATAAACTTTATGTTATCCAAGGATTATGGTGTAGTAAATCCTGATCCACTAAACAATGTAATTAATAAAATTGGTACTAAGTTACATTAAGCCACCATTCACTATTACAAAACATACCATTTGCGCCGGTCCATTTACATCGGTTACATAGGCAAACATAGCAAATAAAGGTTTTCAAATGAGATTATTTATTTAATTGCGTCGATTAAATAAGCTGATCGAAGCAAAGTTATAACTGATGCAAATGCTAGAACATTTTGCGACGGTTTATCACTCCAGCAGCAGAAATAATAAAAATAAAAACATTTGAGTTCATTGACCATAACCGAGGCAAATAACTGAAAATGGTCAAAAATTTCAAAGTTATTTGCTTTGGTGTTGGTCAACAAACTAAAGCAAATAGCTATTCAATATTATATTGCTAGCTAAAACACTATTTAATTTGCTTCAGGAATACATGTCGGTTTGCTTCGCTAGTTATTGCATCGCCTATGTAACTGCCTCAGAGAAGCTATATTCTACTGTTTATAATAAACTAGCAATCTTACCAGGCATGCAGTTGCTTTCGCTTGATAATCTGGTTTCTTTCAACCAATATTATGGTAGCTGAAACATCGATCTCGTCGTTGGTGCATCGTCTTAGTCCTACTATGTACCAATCTAAGGACTGATTTCTTGTGTTCTGTAGTGCTCTCCTTGTAACTTCAGAATGCTAGGATAATATATGTCTCATCATTATTCATTAATACTTTTTATTATTATTATTATTATTATTATTATTATTATTATTATTATTATTACTACTACTACTATTATCAAAATCATACCTTTTTAATTAATCGAAATCATTAGACCTTCTTTCTTGATTATCAGTTTAACACCTACTCTATAATTTTTTTTTTCTTAGATATTAAAGCATACTGTATAACTAATAGTTAAGTACTTGTACAAATAAACATAAGACCATCAAATAAAAGGAATTTAATCGCCTTTTTACTTTCACCAAATTATACTTAAAAACTTTTTGTTCCACCAATATTTGGCCTAATGAAATAAATATCTTTAAACCATCTTTTACAAGAATTTCCAATATTTGTGACAACATCTACATTTTAAAATGTTTGGTTGCACCATATACATTAAACTATAAATTATACACTTATGAAACAAAAATACAATATTTTTTTCTTCCCATGCATTTAAAATCGGGGAAGAAAACGGACAATATTACATATCATTAAAATTCTATAAAAATAATTTAAATTTATCTAAATATTAGATAAGATGATACAAGTGGGTCAAACTTCTAAAGTCCACGGTATTAAACAATAATTTTTTTTCCATCCAATATATCACAATATTAGACCAAAATAGAAAATTTTCAACCAAGAACAATATTTTAAAATTTCCGAAAAGAAAAAAAAGGAACGGAGGGAGTACTTATAATCAAAACATATAAGTAAAGCTAATGAAAAGAAAATAAGGAGAGGACAAGATCAGAATAAATCAAACGTGTGAAGTTTCATGGAAAATAATACTAGTATGTTTTATCAACCATTCTGCTATAATTTGATAAGCATGTTGAGTCAAATGCACTCCATCCCAACTCACATGCTTGTCAGGATCTTCACATACAGGACTTCCTTTACTTCCGCAATTAACACAGCATGCCTCATGCATAACATCCTTGTCAAATCCTATAATACATGTAAATTTCAGCAACAATAATCATATAAAATCCACATCATTTAACATCAAATAATTAATGGAATGTTTAGGATATACTAACCGAGAGAAGTAGCATGCTGAAGAATTTCTTGGAAAGCTGAAACATAGTCACCATACACAATTGTCACATCTGGGTGATCCTTCTTTACTTCTTTGATAGCGTTTTGTGTCATATTGTTATGAAATTCCACCAATGTATTCAAGTTTTTTAGACACTGGAATTCATCGTACATTCCTGCATCATCTGTTCTGTACATGTCAAGATAACATGTCAGACAACCAATGGGAAAGTTTCCTGGGACAACAATTTGAGTGGCACCAAGATGAACAACTTCCTGCACATACGAACATTACTTATTAGCATATTAATCGTGCATATTTCATACAGAGAAGTTCCTAATTTATACCTGATATAATTATATTAGAAGCATTTTCGTAATTTCATTTCTATACTTGAGATTATAATATATACGTTTTTTGTATTTTTATATCTGGTATAACAATAGTTATATCTGATATAACAACACTAATATATAAGATTTCAGCAACCTGATTTATATCATACATGAATTAAGAAAAGCTCGTTTCACATATTTGTACGTAACAATATATGTAGACCTAGTTGTACAAAGTTTCAGAAGATATTCACCTCAATGGCCTTTTTTGTTACTTGCACAACATCAGGCACTAGTTCATAGATTACAAATATTGGCTTTCTTTGAAGTAAAGCCCAATTATAGTCATTTCCGCCAATTTCACCCATCAGAATAAGTGAATTCGCAAGTTTCTCCTTGCGCTCTATATCACAAATCAAACCACAATACTTAGTGACTTAATTAAACACCAAGTATACGAGAATAGTTGTAACTGTCGGACATTAAATATTAAATACATAAGAATATATGCAAGACGTAGGAACGAGAGAGAATGCATGCGATTTCATGGTAATTAATAATTATTGGTAAAGGGCAACGAAGTTGGGTAAGAAGTACCTGATGCACTGGAGTAGATGGAATATAGATGAGACTTAAACCAATCAAGCTGCACTAGTAAAGAACTATTAGTGTCGCAGTATGTAATATCTTTCGTGGCTAAAGTAGAACAGCTGAGTGCAGTGGCTCCAGAAACAGCAAAGTTTACTCCATGACTAAAGTTACCATCTTTGTCAAGATACGGATCAAGGAATGGCAACTTGAAGAACTCGGCTGCATTCATCGATATTTAAGCACCAATGGTTTGTGAGTGGTGAGAAATCGCAGTCTATTTTACCATGGAACTATTTGGCTCCGTTTATATGGTACACTCGTAGTAAATCTAATGCAGTACAACCAGTTCGATCAATCAAAGAAAGTTTAAACTGATGAATTCACTAGCAAGACGCGATATTCTTACTGAAGTAGTCAATCATGAGAAGTCCATTGGAACAACGACCAGTTGGCTTGTAAAGGGTTTGTCCATAGGGTAATTTTGCATAGGATGACAGTGGATCTTCACGTATATAGTTGCCAGTGTCTGAAAGTGAATCTCCAAACTGATAGATGGCTTCCACGGTTCTTCTTCGAATGATGAGTATCATCAAGAGGCAGGAATAGAAAAACATGCACAAAAGCAAGAGTTTTAGATCATTAAATCTTCACTTGGCTCAACACACGCCTAAATTTCAGGATTGGTAGACTTCATGTAGGACTAGGGATGACAACGGACCGGATTCTTGTGGATCCAGATATGGAAAGTAAGGATCCATATCCATATGCAACGGAACCGAGTCCAAAACGGATAAAAAACGGATCCTATATATTTTGTCAACTTTTTTGTGACAATAATAAGTTTCAAATTTATAAATATGGATTTTACATCTACGACAAGAATCCAACGAAGGATATAAGTTCAATACTTGAATACAATTCATATAACTACTCAAATATTACAAAATAACAAAGTATAAATGAATAAAATAAAATTTTTACTTGTCTTTTGAATAAAAATACAAGTGATTAATTTTTTTTTATTATTTTGATTCATTTCATTAGTTAAACTTTAGTAAAAGAGTAAAATAAACTTTTTGGTGAACCAAACTCTAGAAGCACCAAGTAGTGTCGGTTCCCTGTGCAAGCTGGACTACTAGACATGGCCCAATTTTATCTATTGTCACTAATTAACAATGCCATCTACAAATCCGTCTTAGGGGTTGTATTTGCAATAATCTTGACATTATTACCCAAATAAACTTCTTCATTAAATTTGAAAATTAATATCAGCAAGTATTTGATTCGAATATGGTAGGAAGAAAAACCTGGGATCATGATCAGTGGAGAGACGTAGACCGTCTGATACAACTCTGATGGGATAGTCATCGATGAAGATGGACGGTAATGATGCGAATGCGTAGCAGAAGATAAGTGCTGCTATTAAGAACAAGGGAAGATTGGAGATGCGATCGGCCATTTGAAAGGGGGGGAAATTATTGAAGACCTGCGGTAAGATTGGTTAAATTGGGGCCCAACTTCCTTTCATTGGACTTGGTATATTTCCCTACTATACATGGAAATTTGTATGGAATGCAAATTTTCTTATAAAATAAATAGACACAAAACTACTCAATGTTAGTTTTGTATAAAGATATATTGCCAAATTTGAAATATCATAATAAATAAGCAATTAGCAATTATTACAATAATTTTTTTTTAAAGTAGAGTAAACGGCGATGCAACAATTAATATAGATGGGATTTTATCTCACGACTTGGATACTACATTTCAAGACTTTAATCAAGTAAACTTGGTAAATAAATGATTAAAACTTTGGTTATCGTGCCAATACCACTCACATGGTATTTTTTTTAGTTAGAAATAAAATACAATTGTGTAAGTTTATGAGATTTGTGTTAGAAAAATAACTTAATACGTTACATGATCCTTATCAATCTATTTTTTTAGAAATATAAAGTACTTAGCATTCTCAAATGATGATTTACAATCTACTCCATGATTATCAAGATACACATAATATAATCCAATCTTATACTTTTATGCTATAAAAACTATCCAGTAAATATAATCCAATCTTTTTATATACAAAGTATATGTAATAGCAAGAAGCTAGAAATTAACTAGTTTGACCATCCCAAAAAAATAGCATATCATGTTTTAAAATATCATAAAATTGTTATAATAATACAGAACAGTTTTAATTGTTGTGATTGTACCACCCATCTTTATTTTCCTCTAAGTGTATCGTATGGGGATAACATTGAGCGTTGTTGTGGAATGTACCACCTATTGTTTGATATTTATGTGACATCCTTATAACATAAGTTATTAGTTCATTACTTACCAACAATGTTGCCTCCTCATTTAATTTCTTTTGTAGGTTTAATATATTGTTTATCTTTAATTTCCTCGGAGAGACAATCTTAATACGAAAATCTTAATATCCACATTGCTCATACATTGTGTTCTGACCATTGTTAAACAAAGAGTCATATGTAATTACAATGTTATATATGAAGAATTTTTGTAATCAAAGTTATCAAACCAATTATTCCTTATAATCTTGATTCTAATATACAATACTTTATATTTGGGTTTATCAAATTATAACCTAATCCGAAATAAACCCGATAATTTTTAGCCTTGACTATGAGTTATTAGGACCTCAAACTTTAAATGACCAAACAAAAAAAAAAAAAAAAAAAAACCCAAAAATTATTGTGTCAAACTTGACCTTACCGAAAATACAAGATAAGTGACCAATATTATTTTATAAAATGTAAAAACTTCCCTCAAAATATCTATTGATTACTTGAATTTAATCCAAAAAGAGGTGTATGATACTTAATAGTCTTTACATATCTGATTAGATTGAATTAATATGTTAGTTATCTTTAATATATGTATTTCAAAGATCATATTGTCATAACATCTTATTGTATTATATTGTTTCCCAAAATAAATTTTGACCTTAACGATATTTTTTTTATATTTTTCTAAAGCATTTTTGCCTAAAAATAACATGTTTTAAGAATCGAGTATCAAAGGTTTTAATTTGATCGCTACCATGTTTACTTTGAAATATGTAATTCTCCAATAAATGCACAAGGAAAAGGTCAGAGCCCTACCATGTGCTCGCAAACCTCGATAATAAGCATATATTGTTGATTTTTAGCCCAACCCACTTTATGTCAAAATTTTGATGTTTTGACCAATTTTATCGACGTTGACTTTCTATGTGCAAGTTATATGACTTTACATAAGCCTTTTTTTTGTAAAAAAAACACTTCTTACTATTAATTATGACATATTATGTGGATGTCCATTATACCTTTATATCTTTAGAATAATCTAGATCTACAATTCTTGCAATCCAAGCAAATTCTATTTACTCTCTTGTACATATATCGTACGTAGTACAATGGAATAATACAGACTATAATATTCTCTGATATCTCTCCTCTTATTATCACAGGTTATCAAAGCATTGGAAAACAAAGCTAATTGAGTAAAAGGTCGGTAAAACACAATGGGTGGATAGTGCATCCTGGTGTACCATGAGTATCGTGCACCTAGATCAAAACGCATGCAATATGTAATAAAACGCAGGAAGAAATGTACATCATGCGGCTGGGTAATGTACACGAGAAATAAGAAGTTATTACATGCAACAACCGTCATTTTTAATTTTGGTAAAGCAAACCATCTTTTTACTGTCCCAAATACAAAGCACTAATTACGGGAGCTCGGGAAGAGTATTGTATCTATACAATTTTTCCTTGTTTCTAAAGTTTTTTATGTAAAAAAAATCATCTTCTCCATTGAAACTATAAGTTCAAACTAAAAAAAAAAAACACTTTTCCATTTTTCACAATTTACGAAACATTGAATTCGATTGTTATGAATATTAGAAATCTAAATAAAGTATATTAAATTTGAGTATTATGTACATTAAATATTTTATATAATAGGGTACATTAAAGTTGAGTATTATATACATTAAACATTTAATATAAGTTTTGGACTAAGAAAGTTATGTTCATTATAATTACATACGATATACATCAAACTTATATAAGATGTACATTATATTAAAATTGTATCAGAATTGAAGTTAGTAAAAAGTAACTCCCCCCAATTATTGAACTTATATAAGATGTAAATTGAAATTTTTATTTTTGAGTTGCAAAGCTCTTGTATGTTATATGTATATTGAATTCGATAGTTATGAACATTAGAAATGTGAATAAAGTTCATTAAAGAGTATTATGTACATTAAATATTTTATATAATAGGTAAATTAATGTTGTAATCCCCCGAAAATTTTTATATTTTGATTACATTTTATAAAAAAATAATTTCTATACATTAATATGAAAATTGGCAATACATAAAATTTTTATATATATTTAAATATATATTTACATATTTCCATTTCAAATAAAATAGCAAATTATTTATAGTATGTGAGTATTTATTTAAATTATAAAACTAATTTTCTTTTACCAAAGATATTTTTTATTAAGAAACCCATTAAGCCCAAAATACCTTGAAACCTAGTACTCCACATTTACTAAAACTATGCTATATAACCCTAATCCCATTTTATTTCACACACTTCATAACTCACCAAAACCCTAAAAGACTCCTCACATGCTCCCACTATTGCCGCCGCCCCTCCCAACTATCGAATCACCGTCGCCGCCGCCCTCCTATGTTAGCCGCCGGTCAACCACGGTTAGCCGGCTGACCCTTTCCCTTTGTTCTTCCTTTTCTCTTCTTTTCTCCCTTAACTCTTAATGCCCTAGTATGCATGTCTAATAAGTTTTTATATGGTTTTGTATTGATTTTATTATAGGTTAATTTTATATTGAAATTATATAAATTTGTATGTTTTATAAATTATTTTATGCATCCTACAAGTTTTCATAATTTGTATGCATAAATATTAATGGCTAGGCATGCTAGTCTCATGAATTAAGGTTTTTGATACTAGACTCTTCAGATTTTACATAAAATTATAAGTATTTTGTGAATTATCTATGTTAATTTTTATGGGGTTGTAGTTTAAATGAATTTTCAGATTTTATGATCATATGAAAGGCTTAAATTCTTATACAAGGAATTGTTTCATGAAATTTTGACTATAGTATAAGGCTAGATATGAGCCGAGCTAGCTCGTGAGCTACTCGGGATCAAATCGCCTAAAGCTCGGCTTGAGCTCGAAGTTAGGCGAGCCCGAGCTTTAGAAAAGCGAGTCCGAGCCCGAGCTCAAACAATTTAGGCTTGAGGGCTCGACAAGCCTAAACGAGCCGAGCTTAATTAAGGGCGTAGTTGAAACCAATTTTCAAATAGAATCGAACTTAATTACCCAAATAAGCCTTCGACAAATCCGAGTCAAGTGACGAGCTTATGCCAAGCCGAGCCACGAGCTTTTTATTGAGCCAAGCCCGAGCTCGAATTTATAAATTTGCCGAGTCACGAGCCCGGTCTTTATGAGTCTCAAGCAACCCAGCCATGAGCTTCTCAATCTCGGGCTCGGCTCGACTCGTTTTCTGCCCTAATATAGTATGATGTATTTCACAAAATTAAAAATATTTGACAAAATGAAAAAAAATTAAATGATAATTTCACAAAATGAATAAACTACTGAAATATTTGATTAAAAATAATAATATCTATAACTATTACTAAAACAAAACCTTGTTGATGTTATACTTACCACAAGTCAAGCTATTATAAAAAAATTTCTCGTCTTTTTTTAAAGATGATGTCATCTACTTTTATTTTCTACTTTACATTAATATTAGATTGAAAAATATTATATATAGAAAATTGTGTAACAATATAAATTCCTAAATCATTTAAAACTACATTTATTTGTTCTCTTCATTTTATATTTCCTCTCTACCTTTTTCTATAATTATTTTTTTCATTTAATGTGATGAAAAATATTATTCCAAAAAAGTTTTCTACGATAGTTCTATAAAATCTATAAATTTTTAACTAATAAATAAAAATTTCTTATAAATTATCGCACGGTACTTACCCAGTTTATTATAATCACAAAAGTCAATAATAGTGTTAAAAAATAAAAATTATTAATAAAAATTCTAATTTAAACAATATCATCATGAGCAATCCATTTCATAAAATTTTTCATTTACTAAATTATCGTATTATCATAATCGTTTCTCTTCATGATATTATAAATAGTTCTTTTCACAAATTAATAACTATAGCGAAAATCAAAATACTTTAGTCTACATTTTAAATACAACGAATTAATTAGATGTCATTGTATTAATAAAATGAGGAACAACGATAATTGTGCACAACTAATATAGAAAATAATTGGTTAAATTTCTTATATTTCTTATTGGTGACATATTTACAAAGTAGCTATTTTAGCTAAAAGTTAATAATTGGATAAGTATAATGACAATAATATTTTATATATCGTATTTAAGTTTAATAGGTTGTTGCTTATTTTTGTTTAATTTTTTTTATTTGTGTAAAGTATATGTATAGCATGGGGTGGAGAAAAAATCATAAAATATGCATTCGGACAAAATTATCTTAAAAAAAGAGGAATAACGGGAATCAAACCCATCTCAAATTGCCCTTAAAATTTCATACAAATAAGACCCTTTACCATTGAGCTATATTAATTAATATGATAAAATTTACATATATTATACCTATATCCCTTTTATTTTTATCTTAACATTTAAAAAAATTGGGCCTTTTTTTGCGGGCCCTAAGCGACTGCACCGCTCGCCCTCCCCCAGGAACGGCCATGGTAAGGAGATGTGAAAACTCATGCAACTTTATTCTAGCCAACATTAAAATTGCTTTATAACACTCCATACTAGTTTTTCTTTTATGGTTTAATTTTATGATTTAACTAGGTTAGTTCCATGTGATTCACGGTTTGATGATAAATAAATTTGTTAATTATTAAATTTTAAGAATATTTTTATTTTTTAAGATTTAGAGAAAAAACTCAACATTATGATTTTTCAATTATCAACATTTTCATTGTACACCTCAAACTATAATCACAATAATACTTATTTAAAGTGTCTAAAGTGTTTAAAGAGGAAAAAAAATCTTGAGATGTGAAAAGTAATTTATTTTATAGTTACAATTTTAACAAAATAGGATCCAATAATTAAACTTATAAAATTGAAGATGTTAATTTTTCGGAGGGAGGAAAGGAAAAAAAAAGTTGAAGTGATGACATCAAAAGTTTGAAATTAGTGTAATCATTAAGGTTAAGAAAGAGGAAATTTAGCCATTTTAAAAAATGTAACATTAAGAATAATAAAGATGGAAAACAAAGCAACACATAAAATAATTAAATAAGTGATATCATGCTTCATTCTGGTGGGAAAATTTTGCATGAGAAAATGACATGTATGTTGTATCTAATATATATGATATTATTATGACTCTTGCTTTAGTAATAGTTATAGGCCGATAGGTAGGTAGGTAGGTAGGTAGATAGATACGACTACTTTGTGATGATACTTGTATGGATTGATATATATATATATATATATATATATATATATATATATATATATATATATATATATATATGTGAGATTTATTTTTTCTCCATTCATAAATTATATTAGTATTTGACTATATAGGTTCGAGATTTTGGAATTAGTGATAAAGCAATAGAGTTATGAGTAGTATTACAAATCGGTCTATGCAAGGGAGTTTACAGCATTTGTGAAAGAGCCATAACATATATATATATATATATATATATATATATATATATATATATATATATATATATATATATATCGATGCCCTTTTTATATCTAATCGGGTTACTAGATGAGCCAGTGTATTCTGTACTCTCCTTGAATCACCATCTTCCTTTATTTACATAACTTGTACATACAACTTTCCTTTATTTACCTCCCAAAACAAGTATAAAGCAACGAGGAAAATAGAAGAAATTTGTCGGAAAAAGGAATTTTCTTTTTAAAAAAGGCCTCATATATATAGTCATACGACTTCCACAAATACCGTTAACGTCGGTAAAATTAGTTAAATACTAGAATTCGGCATAAATTACTAAGTTTTTGCAGCAAATTATGTTTTATATAGTAGTTTTTCATATAAAATATTAAAAAGGTAATTTCTTAAAGCAAAATTATAAAGTAATTTCTTACACATTTTCCTTTTAAATATTTGGATCCACCATATACAATGAGCTACAAAATTTCATGAAAGGCAATGAGTACGTACAAAATGAAATTGATATTAAGCTTAGCGGTTCAAAATTGTATAACCTATGGTAAAAACTTCATCCTAAACATATAAATATAGCAATTGAATAAAACACAATGACAGGAAAAGAATACTTCAAGCGTGTAACGCTAGAGGAGTGATGGAAAATGCTAGTATGTTTTATCAACCAATCTGCCATATTTTGATAAGCATGTTGAGTCAGATGCACTCCATCCCAATTCACATGCTTGCTGGGATCTTCACAAACAGTAGCTCCTTTACTTCCGCAATGAACACAACAAGGCTCTTGCATTACATCCTTATCAAACCCTACATATAAACAGTTGCATATAGTTTAATTGGTTAAAATTTTACGGGAAATACTTAAAATCTAGTAATCTAGGATCGTATCATCCCTTCTATATCATGTCAGATGTAGCTCTCTTTGCACCGAAAATTATTACGCATCGGATGATGAATTGTTTAGGATATACTAACCGAGAGATGTAGCATGCTGCAGAATTTCTTCCAAGGCTGAAACATAGTCTGCATACACAATTCTTACAGCTGGGTGTTCTTCTTGAACTTGTGTAATAGCTTCCTGTAGTTTACTGTTGTGAAAATCCGCAAAAGTATTCAAATGTTTTAGACAATGGAGATTGTCAAACATTTTCGCATCATTTGTCTTGAACATGTCAAGATAAAATGTCATACAACCAATAGGAAAGTTTCCTGGGACGACAATTCTAGTGGCACCAAGATTGATAACATCCTGCAAGAACAACATCAATTTCTAACATGGAGCATTGCCATACATGATTCCCATGTTATATTAAAACTCTCGTAAAAGTGTAAGAAGATAATGCAATACCTTGATGGCCTCTCTTATAACTTGCACAACTTCAGGCACTAATTTATAGATTTCTGATATTGGCATTCCATGAAGAAAAGCCCAATTATAGTCATTTCCGCCAATTTCACCCATCATAATGAGTGCCTTCCCAAGTTTTGCCTTGCGCTCTAAAATCAAAAAGTGACCCACAAAATTTAGTAACCAAACTTAGTGTACTACACAAATTGTGAAAACTTCCAATTATAGAAGTTTCTTGTATAAAGAATGATTCTTTCTTAATTCATACTTAATATAAATTACATCATAATATTGAGATATCATATATAGATATTGTTATATCTAATATAGCTACAAGATATAGCTTTTGTTATATTAGATATAGGTATTGTTATATCGATCTGATATAGAAATACATAAGATATAAAAATACAGAAAAATGTATATCAGATATCTATATTGTGATCTCAGGTATACAAATGAAATTATAAAAATGCTCAGTGAGAAAACTATGAGATAATTAGATAAAGCTAAGGAAGAGCTCAGTGAGAAAACTATGAGATGTGTTTATGCAGTATGAGCTATCAATGAAGCCTAGCAAATTATCTATGCAGCCTAAGCTAGAAATCTAGGCATAAAGCTGCTTATTAACTAGTACACCAATCATAATCCTACTACAGCTTCAACATGCATGGAGACATACTGATACAACAAACTTTAAAATAAGTGGCCGGCTTTGCTTGTATTACATGACAATCGCGATCATTCCAATTCCCACGAAAATAACATACAGATTTATAACATAAAGTTTCATAGTTATTGGAAAGGGTAACTAATTAGTTGAGCATTATTATACCTGAAGTACTGGAGCTGATAGATTCAAGGTGGGAATTAAACCAATTAAGCTGCACTAATAAGGAACTATTTGTAGCGCAGTATTTGACATCTTTCGTAGCTAAAGTAGAACAGTTGAGAGCAGTCGCTCCAGCAACGGCAAAGTTTACTCCATGAGTAAAGTTACCATCTTTTTTAAGATATGGATCTAAGAACGGCAGCTTGAAGAACTCGGCTGCATCAATATCAACAAATTAATTATATGCCTGTTGAAAATCTAATGTGGTATAACATGCACACTCATAAGATAGTAAGACAAACTCTTACAAAAGTAGTCAATCATGAGAAGTCCATCAGAACAACGACCCGTTGCTCTGTGGAAGTAAGTTTGCCCATATGGTAAATTTGCGAAGTTAGATCGTTCATCTTCATGTATAATGTTGCCTGAATCTGAAATCGAATCTCCAAACTGATAGATGGTTTCGATAGTTTGTCTTTGGAATACATCGATTATGATTTTATGGAGTTAAAAATATAGACAAAAGGAATAATTAAGATCACCAACAATCACATCCAACAAAATCGGAATTCAGTCATTCATGCTCATATATAATCAATAAAATGTAATAATAAGTACTTTATAATACATATCCATTAAAATAAATCACTCCGGCCTTTACAAACTATTTCCTCTGTCATAATTTTTTGCATCATTTGACTTTCCACGGTTTCAAAGACATAACTTAAAACGCTTTTATTTCCAAATCCGTAAGACAAAAAATTTATGAAACTTGATATTCAAAAAATTTACATTAAAATACATCTAATAAAATCACACTAAAATATATTATTTCTTATATTTATAACCAAACTTTTTAAAATTTAATTCCATAAATAAATATAGGACGAAAATAAATAGACGGATAGTACAAATGTTAGATACTCGACCTTTACTTCCCTTATTCAATTTCATGCTAGTTCTTGAATAACTTGGACGTGTCAATTCTTCATTTTGTTTGAGGTATATGAAGTGAACTAACCGAAAAAAGGAAGGAAAATAAAAATATTTAGCATCTAAAGCATTTGTAAGTGTCTTGATATCATATGCAACTAGAAAAGTTCAAATTACAAGTATCATAATTCATAAACTTCAAAGATACCGACATTTTAAATTCCTCCGGGCCCTTGTTAAAATTATACGGGCCTTTAGATATATAAATATATTATTCAAAATTAACATAAAAAAGTTATAATTTAATGAGTAAGTGTCTAATTTTTAAGCTAGAGGTTAAGACTCGACTCGCTTAATTTTTTGGTTTAAAAAATAACCTTAGCGGATTGGCCCCCTTAATTTTTTACCCAATCTCCTAAAACATTATCTCCATACTTTATGTAAAACAACATACTTTAAGTTTTATATCCAATGCACCTATTTTTTAAGAATTACACTAAAAAAAGTAGAGAGAACTTCATACATGAAGTAAATGTTCATATTTTATTATTTATTTGTAGTTTTATATTGTATACTCCATAGTTCGCATATCGTCGTTCATCGAATGGACCAAAGAATTAGTTAGGGATTCAACGTGTTTTGTCGGGCGATGACCTCACACAGGAAAAAGAACAGAGAAAAAAAGTCAAACGCATAAAGCAGTAGCAAACCAACACGTATTTAGCAAAAGTAATCTAGGAATTATGATCACTAATCAACGATGGATCTGCAAACAGCGGAGTATTCTGCACTAATAGTAGCAGCTAGCAAGTATAGGAAATATAGGCTATGTCCAAAAATAAATTAAAAAAAAAGTTTATGAAATATATGTAATAAGGAGAAAAACCTGGGATGTAGACCCTCTGATACAGATCTGATGGTAATATCATCAACGAAGGAGGATGGTAATGATACGAATGCGTAGCAGAAGATTAGTGCTGCTATTAAGAAGAAAGGGAGATAGGAGATGGGAGTGCGACTACCCATTTTTGAGAGGGGGAAACTAAGGAATTTGCCAAGTTATAAGAATGATTAGTTTTGTAGGATGGGCTAATAGATTATATAGCCAAGTATGGGAGAAAGTGCTCATATTGTAAGAATGTTGGATTAACTTGGCCCAGCTTCCTTCGGCTCCAACTAGTCTTAGGCACAGGCTTGATTGCCTTTTCCTAAAACTAGGCCATGGCTTGACGTGGCCCATGAGTCCGGCTTTTTGAGTCGTGCCAGTAAGTGGTCTGAGCCACTAATTTTTTTTATTATTTAAATATCTAAATTAAGTATTTAAAGGAGTTGGAAGAAGAAAAAAAAATGTGAATAAGAATAAAATATATGTAAAACAATTCATTCATTAATCATTATCAATAATACAAAAATAAACAATATTTGTGATCGATAGTAATTATATTTCTTCTTCTTATTTAAGGTCATCAGCTAATTAAATTGATAGAGAAAGGCAAATAATCAGAAGTAGACTTGCAATTGTCATTGTTATTTTGTACATATGTGCGATCCTGTGAGCGATTTTTTGATATCCAACCATTTTTTAAATACACACACATTTCAAATGTTTTATGTTTTAGACTAGTTCTTTTATCGTATAAAATTCTTTCAAACACACTAAAAGCTCTTTTGGAGACAACGAATTATACTTGAAAGTGGAATTGGATGTTTCGTGTTTTATCTTTTCACCAATCGAGGAGGTCAAGATCGTACTTTTCTGCATCGTTTATGGCTTTCATGACGTCGCAGTTCAAGTAACTCTGTAACATATATTGAAACATCGCTTTACATCCTCCTAGATGATGCATTACTTGAAAACTTAGACATCATATTAGCGGTTTATGCAAATAAATCTTTAGCCCTTTATAGTTTCATAAACTCTACATAAATCAAAAGTCGGTCAGCCACACTAGTTTTGTAAGGATCAACATCATCATCAAGTTCAATATATTTAAAATAAATATTAATTGATAGAAATTTGCCATCATACTTTGACCTAAGATCTAGTATAGAAATAAAAAAACATAAATGATAGTAAACACTATTTGTCCTCTATTGTTGGAAGATAAAGCATCATAATCATGTTGGAATTGATGTTCAAAGAAAAGTTGGGCTAGTAAATATGTAAGAAAAAGATCGAGAACAAGAATTATAAATATAAGAAAAATATTGTGTCATGATACATAATAATTGTAAAAATTGCATATATTTTCTTACGTTTGGCTCAATCGTTTGTTGTTAAAGCCATTTGTGAAAAGTTTTGATTAATAAATCATGAGCAGAGGTCTTGCAAGAACAAGCTCTATATGAAGCTAGAGAAGTACTTGTTCACCCAACTAGAGGTGTCTCTCTTGGGGCACCACATTAACGCTGGGAAGATCAAGATGGAATAAGACAAGGGTATAAGATATCAAAGAATAGGAGATGCCTAAGAATGCGTAGTAGTTGAGGTTCTTTCTTGGGCTAGCCAACTACTACTGGAGTTTTAAGTATAACTACTTGCTGAGACCCAAGCCACTAATTGATCTCTTGAAGAATAAGCACTCGTGGTGCTAGGAAAAACAAAATGTCAAAGGGCATTTGAAGATCTAAAGAGATAGAAGTGGAGATGACACGATGGTACACTAGAGATCTCAACAAATGGTATGGCCACAATGTGAATTTACATTAAAAAAAAAAAAAAAAATTCGAGAGTTTTCCATAACATTTGTATTTACTTAAATCCCTACTTTATATTATACAATTTGAATTTGTGGATAAATTTTTAGTAGAGGAGATGCCATAAAGTTATGTTGTAGGAGCCATTCTGCCATAAGTTGATAAGCATGTTGAGTCAAGTGAATTCCATCCCAAAATAAATGTTGGCTAGGATGTTCACAAGCAACAACACCACTACTTCCGCACATTCTATTAAGATCAAAATTGTACTCATTGTTTCCAATACCGCAACATACCTTCTGAATTGCATTTTTGTCAAAACCTACATTCAAAAATTTATCTTAATTTAAGTTATATATATTCTTTTATACACACGGAATACAGTAAACTTTGTATCTCCAGTAAAAGTTACCTCTTAATATAGCAAAAGTTACCCTTTAATACAACATATGTCAATCTTTATCAATTATGAGGAGGTAACTTTTGTTATTTCAGTGGGTCACTTTTATTCGGAATACCAGTGTGTATACATGATTTTGTAATCCTACTTTTATGTAACACATTAATCTAAAGTTGTATGAAATGTTGCTTACCTAATGAATTTGCATGTTTGAGAACTTCTCTGAAGGCCGAGTAGTAGTCTGCGTACACAATCGTAACATGTGGGTGATCCTTTTCAAGTTCTCGAATAGCTTGTTGCAGTTTAGTGTTATGAAATTCTGCAAATTGATTCAGATGTTTTAGGCAAAGGAGTTCATCATACATTCTCGAGTCATTGGTTTTATACAGGGCAAGCATAACTCCGAGGCAACCAACTGGGAAGTTTCCCGGGACAACTATTTTAATGGCGCCAAGGTTAATAACTTCCTGCACACACAATAATAATCAACATATTAGTAACTGAGCTGACATCTTTATGAACCATGTATTATTGTACCAGAAATTCCTACTTTATACCTGATATAAATATATCAAAGGGTATTTTTTTTTTATATATGATATTATAATGTCTATATCTGATATAAATTTTTTTTCTATTTTTATATCTTTTATATTTCTATATCTGATATAACAATATCTATATATAAAATTTTAATATTATAATATAATTTATATTAATTACCTCATTATTATACATACCATGTGTAATATAATACTTCTAAAAGCTAGAGAAGATATTCACCTTTACAGCATTTTTTATCATTTGCACAACTTCAGGCACCATATCATACACTTTTGAAGTACCTGATCTTTCATTTAATACCCAGTTATAGTCATTTCCTCCAATTTCACCCATTATAATAAGTGAATTTGCAAGTTTTTCTTTGTAATCTGCATAGTGAAACCCGAAATTAACCTTAAGCAATCAAAATTTTAATAATACAAAATTCTTAGCACCACAGCACGTGGCAACTTTAGCTAGCTTGAGGGTAATTACACATAGTAAGTTTGAATTATGCAGTGTTTTTTTTTTTACCAAATAAAGTATTATAAATCGAGTTGGCTCGAATCAGACGAAATATGACAAGTTAAATTTTTCATGATCCATAGAAATATTGTACTGTATTATCTGCATGTTGATGTATCCCACATACAATAATACAAACAATTGTGCACGTTATGCATATCCTATAGTCTTTATGTAAGGTAGAATTTTTGAAAGAAACATCAATTTGTATACATCTAGACATATATTTATATGCAACTATTCAAGATTCGCATTATTTATAGCACAAAGTTTCAATACTAATACGCTGGTAAGTGATATAAGGGTAGTATTATATACCTGATGCGGTAGAACTAATGGTATTAAGATAGGACTTAAACCAACCAATTTGCACAAGTAAAGAACTGTTTGTGACATTTGATGGAAAGACATCTTGTGCGATCAAAGTAGAAATGTTGAGTGCAGACGCTCCAGCAACAGCAAAGTTTACCCCATGACTAAAATTACCATCTTTGCTAAGATATGGATCCAAGAATGGCATGTTGAAGAACTTTGCTGTTCCCATTGTAGAAAAGAGTCAAAGTAAGCAATGTTAATAAGGAAACCAAATAAATCAAAGAGATCATGTACAAGATTTAGGAGGAATTATAGGAGGTGATTGAGGGTTTTTTTTAGGAAATTATGCAAGTATATATACCTTTTTGTTTAGGAAATAATTTAAGTATATATACCGTTTTTGGATTTCTTAAGGAATATAATACAATTTACACAAAACATCTCAATATTAGCTTATATGGTATTAGAGTGGGAGGATTATTCCTAGAGCTCATCATATACCAAAAACCTTACATGCCGTATATGGAAGATGAAGAAGTCAATTCGTCTTCCATAGACCAAGCATTTGAGCAATCAGTAACCATGGGACAAGTGTTGTAACTGCTTTAGCAGTTGAACTCCAACAAGCCACCCCAAAGCTAGCCATCATAGAAAAACAACAACTAAAATTACACTGAATGGTCCTAACTTATGCATTTGGCAATCATTGGGAGGGGGAGGCTCAATCACTATCATATCACTGCCTCACCCCCGCCAAAAATCGACCCAAAATACCCACGATGGATTCAAAGGGAGTCAATATTTATCTCTTGGATCATTGGAAATATTGAGTTAGACCTTGTGAATCAATATCTAGACTATCCAATAGCAAGGGACTTATGGAGAGGAATTAAGACAATGTACAACAATGGTCGTGACGGCTTTCAAATTTCGATCTCATAGCAAAAGCAAATAATATCAAGCAAGGTAAAGATTCAATCGCAACATTCTACAACAAATTGATCACAATTTAGAAGGAAATGGATTAAAGAGTACCAAACTCGATGAAAGATCCATAGCATATATACAATGGTATTATTCAAAGAGACAAATTATACTAGTTTCTAGTAGGGGTCAATGAGAGCTTAGACAAAGATCATCGTGATCTTTTAAACCTAGAGTCGTTTTAAACGATTGAAAAGGCATACACAACTATATGAAGAGAGCTAGATAGAAAAAGCATCTTGAACCATGAAGTTAAGATTCCATTGAAAAAGCAGAAGCAAGCACCTCAATCATTAGAAGTGGACTTGCTTCAAAAAATTAGTCAGGGAGACCATTACTCCGGTAAGATAACGAGAAGACTTCCCTGAAGTGCACTCGCTGTGGAGAAGATGGGTGCTTTATACTCATCGGTTATCTAGAGTGGTGGTCGGGCAACAAGAAGAAAGGGGTGAAATCAAGCATCACAATAGTGGCTAGCAATGACCAAAGATCAAGGGAATAAGATGAAGGGAGAGTTATGGGAACAGTCGCCGTCACAACATGAGGAACAGGTAAAAGAGGGATTAGGTTTGTACGTCCCAAATAGCAAAGCCCATCCTCATCTCACTCCCTTTCCCTTTCCCTTTCTTTTCTTTTTAATCCGTCCAAAGCCCAGATTAGCAATCCTTACCTAACCCAACTAAAATTCGAAATTTGTCTACATGACAAACATAATGGGTTTGGGTTAATGACAAAAGGTCCGAAAAAGAAAAGAATTGTGGGTGTTTGATAGTGGAGCGTTAGACACTATGACTTATGACCCACAAAACTTTGAAGCCATTGACGAAACCTAGAAACATATATTTAAACCGAAAATGCAGACCTTCTTCACTACATGGCTTAATCCACTAAACAACCTATCCTTATGCAGCACAACAAATATGGAGTGGCTAAACGAAAGAATAGAGCTCTTCTCAAGATTTCTCGAACGATTCTGTTTGACTCCAATGTCAAGAAAACTTTCAGGGCTAAATCAGTTGCTACAGCCTTCCACCTCACAAATATACTTCAATTCAATTCCTACTAAATTTCTCCAAATCAAAACCCCAATTGACTCCTTAATCACTCACATCACTACTTCTCCACTACTCGTATAAATTCCCCGAGTCTTTGGGTGCAATATGTATGTCCATGTTCCTAAACCCAACAAAACCAAATTAGATTTCTATGTAGTTAAGTGTGTTTTGTAGGATATGGTGTGAACCAAAAAGCAGTATCGATATTTTGATTCTACCACTTCTCACATGTATACCACCATGGATTGCGATTTTAGGGAAACTGAGTACTTTTATAAACAAAGTCCCAACCACCTTAGAAGTTTGAGGGAGATGGTCAATGACTCACTAAATTGATTGATTAGTCCGACAGTTGTGTCAGATCACGTCCCTCTAGTGCAAGTATGCGGAGTCACAAAGCTTGCCACAGAAAACATAGTTCAACCCAAGATGTTAGTCACACTAGTCTCCTCGTCCGAAATTCCTAAGGCAAGTACTCATGAGACTAAGACTGAGACTTCTGTGCCTAATTTAAATATCGATCTACATGGCTAACATTGCATAGGAAGAGTCTCAAGAGAGGTATAAACTCCCTCCTCGGAGCACAAGAGGTAGTTCCTCCAAAACGGTATGAACCCGAGTACTAACCTCGTAACTCAATATATCATGTGGGGAATTTAGACTAGAGGTGTGCAAAATAACTCTAACCATTAATCGTGGATAACTGGTTCATATTAACGGTTATTTTATGGAACCGTTAAGAATTAACGGTTACGGTAACAAAATTTTTGTAACGGTTAACTGTGATTATTATTCTTTAAAAAAAACTAAACTTAAAAGGCTAAAACATGAATGAATGTCACAAGTATTTTTTATGCATGATCAAACTTTGTGTAAATATGTGTTATCATTATTGTAGAAGGCCTAAATGAGCTAAGAAATCATACAAGTATTTTCATAATATTAGGTGTACAAGTTCATAAAAATGAAATGAAACAGTTAGCGGTTAACCGTTATCCGTACCGTTAAATATCGTTTGTGAACATTACCGTTAAGGCGTTAACGGTACAGTTACGATTAACATTTTCCAAAAATCGTTATGACGGTTAACCGTACCGTTAAAGTTTAATGGTACAGTTAAGAGTTTGTGAACAACCCTAATTTAGACAGGGGGACCCTATCTCAAGAAGCAAAATCCTTCAATTCTATTATTTATTCTATTGAGATTCCTAGAACTATAGAAGAAGCACAAGAAAGATGAGAAGTGGAGAATGACAATGCAAGTTGAGATAGATGCTTTGGAAAAAGATGGAACATGTGGAGAGGTATTGGGCATGATTGGTAGCAAAGGGGTATAATCAGGCATATGACATTGATTACATAAAAATATAATTTTTCAATTGCAAAAATCGACACAATCAGAGTTCTATTCTCTATTGCAACCAATCAAAATTGGCCCCTACATCAATTTTATGTAAAAAAAAAATGCTTTGTACATGGTGACCTACATGAAGAAGTGTACATGGAAGCTCCACTAGGTTTTTCAAAAGGGATCAAACCATGAGAAGGATGCAAGTTATTAAAAGCACTATATAGTCTTAAGTAGTCTCCTAGAGTGTGGTTTGGAAGGTTCACTATGGGAATGAAAAAGCATGGATATGTTTAGAGCAACTCATATCATACTCTATTCTTTTAAAAAAAAAAGGAGAACATATAACATGTCTTATCATTTATATGGATGATATGATTACCACTTACAATGATACAAAAGAGATAAAAACCCTGAAATAAAAACTCTATAAAGAGTTTAAAATGACAGACTTGGGAAGGATAAAATACTTTCTAGGAATTGAGTTGTTGAGATAAAAAGGGAAATATTTATCTCACAGAAGAAATACATCCAGGTTCTACTAGCTGAGACTGGAATCGTAGATTACAAACTAGCAGAAACCCCGATGGTAGTAAATCATGGACTTCAAATAATTAAAGGTGGAGAACTAACCGATGAAGATCAATATTAGAGATTGATGGGAAAGATTATATACCTATCACATACAAGGTCCGATATTGCCTAAGTTGTTAGGATGATAAGCCAGTTCATGCATAAGCCACAACTAGAACATATGGAAGCAACTCTCTTAAAGGAACTCTTGGGAAAGGAGTATTATTTCAAAAGAATGATCACCTAGAAATACAGGCCTATGAAGATACATACTAGGCAGGAAATCCAAATGATAGGAAGTCTACCTCTGGATACTTCACTTTAGTTAGAGGAAACCTAGTATCATGGTTAAGTAAGAAGCAAAAGGTTGTAGCATTATCTAGTCTAAAGACCGATATCAAAGGTATATTACAAGAGAAGTAGCAAAGATACTTTGGTTAAGAAAGCTGTTGACAAAGATAGGTCTTCCTCCAAGAGGAAAATGTGAAGTGTTCTGTGATAATAACGCAACAAACAACTTAACTGAAAATCGTGTTCAACATGATCGAACTAAACAGGTAGAGATTGGTTGACACTTCATCAAGGAAAATCTGGTATTTTCTAAAGTACTATGCAAGCTATGCCAACTAGAGTATTTTCTAAAGTACTATGCAAGTTAGGTGTGGAAAATCTCACAACTCAACTCGAAGGGAACGTAGAAAAGAGTCAAAACTAGTAGTGTAAATAAGGAAGCCAAATAAATCAAAGAGATTATATTGAAGATTTAGAAGGAATTATAGGAGGTGATTGAGGGTTTTATTAGGAAATGATGTAAGTATATATTCCGTGCTTTGATCTCTCAATGAATATAACACAATTTACACAACACATCTCAATATTATCTTATATCCATCAGAACCATTGAACTAACAGGAGTAAGAACAGATTGAGATATCATAATTCAATAAAATTATATAGAGTGAAAATTAGACTTAAAATCAATTTTCTCGTTCTTTTGTGTGTTAAGATTTTATGTAAATAGGAAATTAAAACGAAGGTGTTCTAAAACTTATGGCAGTGTTTGCGTTCTTTGGCAATTTTTATTGTATAACCGATTATGCATCGTTTATGATACTAGCAGAACTATTTTTTGCTCAGCATCTCCTCAGACAACTGTTGTGCAGACTAAGGACATTCTCTACACTTTGGATGTTTTATGGTTTTATCATGAGTTCATGATTCCAGCACAGTATCAATTGAAAATAAGTTGTATTCTTAACTTTCAAATAATTGATATATTTCCTCCGTTAGTAGGTCTCTTTTTTAAATAAGAAAGAGAAAGTTGTTTAAAGATATTGTATTATTAAATGAGTATAAGTGGATGCATTTAGTTGAATTATGAATGGTAAAAGTGGGAATTTTTTTTATCTCCGATTTCAAGAAAAGAATCCACTTTAATTTACTAATTTGTGGGTGGACGGCAATTTATTGTATAGTAACCTTTGATCATAATTTCCGGTATAAATAATACGTCCAATACGAAACTTAATTGTGATTGATAGTAAAAATTAAATCTTATCTTCGTAAATTTCCCTAGATATTATGCTACGAAGTTTTGTTATAATATTTATAACTGCTTCGAGATTAGGTGGACAACTTGGCAAATCACATCGAGGCATAGAGGGGGATATACAAACATTAACAAACATTTCTAAATGGAAAATAGGAAGAAAATAAACGATCTGAAAAAGTGGTATGAAAAATAAGAAATAATTAAATCTCATATACGAAATATATTATTTTAGGAGAAAGAAAAAAAAAATCGAGCATATACGAAACTGAGAGCAAGAAAATCTTACTGAAATAATCGATCATGAGAAGTCCATCAGAAGCCCGACCCGCAGGCTCATGGAAGAAAGTTTCTCCATATGGCGACTTGGCATACATGGCGGATGGGTTTTCAAGCATGAAGTTGCCTGTGTCGGAAATCGAATCTCCAAACTGATAGATGGCTCTGATAGTAGATTTTTTGCTTCGTTGGAGTAAAAATTATACACAAAAGCAAGAACATTAAGAACATTTTCCACTGTATAAACTAATATTCAAATCCAGCAAATTGTACCGTAACCCGAAATTCCTAATTATCGGGAAACTTAATCCATGTATTTATTATATAATACCAAAAAAATTGGGCGTGGAGTGACACGATCAATAGCAACAGTTCAAAGGGTAAAGTAAAAGTTCCATGAATTAGATATATCATATACTCCATATATTTTGTATTTGTAACAATTAAATACGCGAAGTTAAAAAGTAGACATAGATATACCTGGTTAAACGGGGAGCAAAGGAGAGAGCATCATCGTGAATGCCATGTATACCGTCTGATGATAAAACTCTGATGGGATTTTCAATAGAGAAGAGGGATGATAATGATACACTTGCAAAGCAGAGTATCAGAGCTGCTACTAGGCAGAATGGGTGCAAGGAAATTCGAGCACTCATTTTATGGGAGGATATTAGTGGAGAAGAAGATAAGAATATACAGTCTTATACACTGAGTCTGCTAACCTGTCCGATGTTGACTTGTATTAGGTGAACACGCTTTACACGTGAAATTTGAAACTCATAATTCCGACGTAACCCATCTTAAAGCTAACCCGAATATCTAAAGGCAACTTGATCCAAAATTGACCCCACCTGTAAACAAACCGACTTGAAATTAACATGATCAGTAGACAACCCTAAATCGAATTTAATACGACAACTAATCGATAAGACCCAGTTGATAACAACAATTGGCTTCATTTCAACCGACATATTTAAGACCAATTAGTTAGCAACCTGAGTGTTGATTTCACCTACATCATTAAAAACTTATCATGTTATAAATTTTGAAGTATAAAATATTGTATGGACCGTAAAAAGGTTGTAACGATTCTACCAATCATATATGATCATGCAATGATAGTTGGTATTAAAATGCAACGATACATAAATAATATACATCACATACTTGTCAAAATAATACTATACACCAGCCATTACTTTATCAAATTTTTTTGGCAATTACCTATCGACGTGACGAAGTCAATACAATAATATACAATGTTATTGTCAAAGAATTGAAAATTGTATAATAGCTACAATAGAAATAACAAGTCGTGATTTGTTATGATATGAGATTAACATGACAAATTAAAAGTCAAAATAGAACCATGAACTAAATAAGACACAATTTACAATATAATTTGAACCCTACAGCAACCCGAATTTCAAATGAAACTAAGATGACTTGTCCTAATAAATAATTCGACCTAATTTGTCTTAACCCATCCGAATGTGAATCGAATTGACCTGAAATAACCTGACTCTACTTTAACCAAAGTCTATCAAAACCTAAAATAAACTATCTTAACTCATTTAAACCAGAATTAGATTGACCCAAAATGATTACAAATTCGATCCAAACTTGAGTAAACAATTATCGATAGAGCCTAACCCGATTAATTTAATGATCCAACTTTCTACAGTCATACCTGATTATTATCAATCCAAACTTATTCAATTAATTCGATTTGACACCTCTATAGTTTGAAAAGTAGGTATTAGGTGAAGAGTCTACATGGCTCATTTAGAACCCTTTAGTTAGTTAGGAATATTTTTGACTATTAATTAGGTGTAAAGAGAGACACAAACTACAAGATAACAACTGATATATATGGAATTTGACTCCTAATTTCGGTTACCACCCTCCAAGATTTTTAACCAACGAAAATAGTTGGACATGTTAAGTAGGTGTAATTCGTTGGGAATTGAACTCATCATAATTGACTCATAAGGCAATCTAACCATACTCTATATGCCCAAATCTTTGACAAACTTGGGACCATTTTTATAGCTTGTTAAGACATACTCCAAAGGGATCGGAGAATAATGATATTATTTACAGTACAATCAGTTAAACAATATACATATCAGATCAAAAGCATAATATATACAGAATATTTAATATATATGACTTGGGTTTATTTGTTTTTTTTTTTTTACACAAATCACAAATGCATAAACGACTGGTTACTTGGTTAGTGCGCATAGTCCATTGTGTTAAGTATAAGTCTCATTAGTAAAGATTAAGAAACGAAGATAAGTTGAATCATACATCCATACTTATTGGGGTGGGGCTAAGTCCACCCACCAACCCAAAGCTTGGAAACTTGGCTTGTGTTTGATGATGATAGGATATGATTCATTTGGTGGTGTTCATGCATTGGACTTTCAATTTTATATCTCTTTCCAAATACGAGTATTTAATGATATACATATACCAACATATTTGTCGGTAAGACTTTTAAGCAAATCATGAGAAGCACGAGCAAACAATTTCGTTTGCAAATAATTATAATATTAATTATATGGTCTTTATTTTGTAAATGGCTTACATATTTCTTTTTATATATATACATATATATAATATAAAACTATTATTATATAATAAGCTTTTAGATTGGTCTTATTATATATTTGTAAAATATTATTTTTTTGTCTTCACTAATAAATAAGTGAATGTATTACTTGTCAAAAAAATATGTTAGCAAATGTGAGAATTAAAGTGGCACAATTATTGAATATAGGAGGTAGTAATGTAGTATAAAACACAAGCAAACATATATTTAAGTTTTATACTTTCCATAGAAGTCTTCCTATACTTTACATGTTTGATTATTATAAGAATTAATTTCAAAGCAATTAAATTACTTTCATTTTGGTCACTCTATCCTTGTTTAATGACCCATATTACTGTCAATAGGCAATACATCGTACCTATATTACTGTCACTCCATTGCCCTTTTTCAATATTCATATAAATAATTTTGTCATTGACAAAAGTACATAACCATCTAGGGTATTTTAGGTTCATGAGTTCACGAGGATGTATACGATGCAAGAAGAATTCGTCATAAAATTTAATTCTTTGTTTCAAGGTGAAGAGAGGAAAAAAAAAATAATCCAACAATAATAAACTCAAGCTTTGATTCCAAATAGACAGAATTAGTTACATAAACCAAAAGTGTATCTCATATGATCACTCACCAATACTTTATATTAATAATTGATTGTTACATAGTAAAAACGAAAGAATGTTATTGTGATTTCGTGGCAAGCGAAAATCGGTATAGATGGGAAAAGGGTTTCTATTAGCGCCCACATATGTAGTGATGGGTATATAAGTTGTACCCGCCATGAGTGGTGGAGTGAGTGATAGGGTTCATAAATTTTAATTGGCATGTGTAGGCACATACGGGGGACCCATCTGAATCCATATCATTGTCATCCCCAATTTTGATTCATATCCTTAAATTACTAGGTTAATGTACTTACGTGATATACCATTTTTAGTCATTGCCCACCAAAGTATTTCTATTGGTACCTTGTCATAAGACTTCTCCAAATCAATGAATATCATCTATAAATCTTTCTTCTTTGCACAATAATGCTTCATTATTTTCCTAAGAACGTAAATAGTTTTCGAGGTAGATCAACTTAGGATAAGCCCAAATTAATTTTCTGAAATATTAGCATACATCCTAAACCTTTGCTTAATCACTATCTCTCTCAATTTCATGGTCTGACTCATAAGCTTTATTCCCTGACAGTTTGAACACTCTTTAGCATCTCCTTTGTTCTTATATATTGTAATCCCCCATAAATTTACAAGATTTTAATTGTATTTTATACCAAGTATAGTTTTAGTATAAACTAAATAAGACTTATTTTTACAAAATATGCATTTAATTGTTTACATAAAATAATCATGAGATTTATTTTTTAAACCATCATAAACCCAAAATATACCCAACCCACTTTAAGCCTATATATATATATATATATATATATATATATATATATATATATATATATATATATATATATATATATATATATATATATATATATATATATATATATATATATATATATATATATATATATATATATATATAAACATACCCTCTTAAAACCCTAGAGAGAGAGAGAGGAGGGAAACCCTAAGAGTAGTCAGTACTCTTTGCTGCCATCCAGTCGCCACCCTGCCGTAAGCCAGTGTATGTCCTTTCTTCTTTTCCATTCATTTCTTCCTTATTTTTATACCCTAGAATTCATGATTTGAAAAAAATATTTCAATGATTGTTTTCAATGTTTAATTATATGTTAAAAGTATTTATAATCATAAGTTTCATGAATTTATATATGTTTTACAGATTTTTAGATTCTTTATACATGAAAATATGGGTTAAATGCACTAGTTTTATGTTTTAAGGTTTATAATCATATACTATAGGTTATTTCATGAAACTAAGAGTATTTTGTGATTAATCTAATGATATTATGTTCAAAATAAATTTTCAGATTTCATGGGATATGAAATTTAGATTTTTATGTTAAGAATTTGAAAGATTTTATGATTTTACGTGTAGTCTATGATCCTAATCAATATACTACATGTTTTGAATATTATAATCAACATTCAAGCTTTAGACATTTTTCAGAATTTATAAAACTAATTTTCATTATATTTCAGGGATTTAAGTATTAAAAACAAAGGTTTGAAGCATTTACAGGATTTTTGGAAGCATTTTTTTAATGGGTATAATTGTTGTAAACTTGTTTGTTAGGTTAATGATTAAGGTTGCGTTATTTGGTTTAGGAAAACGACTCATAAGAGACGATTTGTAGTTGTGAAAGTGGCAATTTGATTGTTCTCTTCAAGGTATGTATAAGTTATGAACACCTTGCCTTTAGAAGCAAGATCTAGGGTAAAAGGAAAACTTAATATCATATTTAGAGAGCCTTTTAGATGAAATTATTTGATTATGTATTTGAAAAGATTCATTTTCTTTATTTAGAAGCATGATTAGGTATTGTTGGTGAGTTATGAATTATGATTTGTTAATACTAATTAAGAAAGTATTATGTATGATTGAGGAATCTCAATTATTTCAAGTGGAACTAATTTGCATATTAATCCATAAGGTTATTTATTATTACTCCTTCATTACTATTGAACAGGTTAAAATTTGATAAGGAAATCAAAGGGTTAAAATTTTAATATAAAAGAGGTTGATTGTGTAAGTGTTATGTTTTACATGTGTGTTCTTTGATGAATTGGAACCCAAGTGTTAAACTGTAAATCATGTAAACTGAAAGAAGGATAAGCAATAAAAACTCTGGGCTAGTGCACGTCTAGAGTATTGACAATCAGGGGTTGGGGCTTCACGGGGTATAATCTGTGGCTTTTCTTGGAGGTCGTGTGATCTACAAGTCTCTTTTATAAAGTTTAAACTTAAAATTAGGGTTAATTGAGATCTCATCTAGCTATGATGACAGAGTTGCGCTCGTTTACCATCTGGATTTATACTTTTTTTGATGCCCTCTGACGAAGTACATGGGTTTATTTATTAATTTTGATGTTCCTGATTGAGAAATGGGAAGATAATCTTATCTGTTGCTTAATTCAAATTATTAATTAATTAAATAATGAGTTAATCTAAGTAAAGAAATTGTGTTATACGAGTAGAAAGGCCATGCATTTACTCTTATGAATCATCACGTTTATTTTATTTTGTAACCTTTATGTACTCAACTTTGCTGATTACGTGCTTTGTGTGTGATCTTTTGGTCATGACCTTTGCCTTTCAATGACCCTGTAATGATCCAATATTTACACTTGTAATTTTGGGAAGCAAATTTCTAGCAAATATTGCAGGGATTTGCATACATTACTGGGATGAGTAAAGAGTAATTCTTTTTCCTTGCTTTGTTTAACTTAACGTTTTCTAGATATTTTGAAAATGGTTTGGATTTGGTTTGATAGTGTTTCATATATTTTAATAAGGGTCGTAATAGTTTCAGATTGTATGTTTGATTAAGTTTGACATTTCGAAATTTTATTTGAAAGTTTTATGTTTTCAACTGTAAAATTCTGATTTAAAGCCTTAACATTTGAACACATGGCAGTAGCACAACGGTAGTTCTCTCAAGGTTTTGGTTTTCGAAAAAGGAAAATTACTGGAGTGTTACATATATAGGCTCCAAGGTGTTTCTCCTCTAATCTTGTGACATGTTACTTGTCCTCCAAGTCTTGTTAAAGAGATATGTTAACCACTCAATATACATTGTGCCTAGGTACTCTAAGTCTCGATAAAATACTATCTAGTCGAACAACCTTCCTTATTTTCATCATCTTTAATGCCTCTACTTCCAGTTTTTGTATCCTCGTATATTCCCAGTAAACTTCATTATCTTCAATGGAGGTGTCACCTGTGCAACCTACTTGACTTCCATTGAACAACTCATTAAAATACTCCTTGCATATGCCTCTCTTGTCCTCTTGGATGAAATACTTCCATTGAACACACTTAGAAAGATCATTGGCCAACAATTGTCTCCTCTTGGTTGTCATATAGATCTCCTTTCCCCTCCTTAGAATCTAATTTGTCGTAAACATCCTAAACCTTGTGTCTAACCTCTTAGAACAATCTCTCTTGTCTTGACGTTAGTTTCCCAATAACTTGAAATGATTTCCTTATCACTAGATTTTCCTATGTCCAAATATCATTCTCCATCCTTATCCACTACTTTGACATTCTCATTCCACCATATTTTTTCCTTGTGCACCGAGTGGTTTCCGAATACCTCATTTGCTACTCTACAAATACAAACCTTCATTTTTAGCCAAATAGAGCTAGGATCCTCATAAAAAGCCTAGTCAACTTCTTTTACAAATCTTTCTTCCACAACTTTGACATCAATGCCCTTTAAATTCAACCATCTAATCATTTTCTCCCTTGGGTGTTTGTTCCTCAAAAGAGTTGATTTGATATAAGTAGTCAAGACTAGTAGTTTATGTTGTGTACCCACACTCATAAATTATAGTTCTACCACACATCATTCAACATAAATTCCTTAACTATATAGTGTCTAGGAATAGATACCGTCAGTACAATACTCGCTATTCTCACTGTCTCACATTCTTTCACTCGAGTACTTCCTACATGAGCATAGGGAGGATGCGAGAGATTGTAAAATTAGACTAAGATACCTCTAACTTGCATTAGTCGTAGAGGGAGGAGAAGCTGATAAAATAAAATGCAATTACATATACTACAAAACCTTAAATACATACACAATTGCTCGTTACAACAAACAATCGCCTCAAAAATTGGCAAACCTACCTATAGGTACAACCGATCAACAACCTAAAACCTATTTTAAAACCATATCACTATCCCCCCTTCCCTTTCGTGGGGATGTGAAACAAAAATCATATCACAAGAAATTGCACACTTAGTCCATAGAGCATATGGACATGTAAAATTTAAAGAATAACCCCGTCACCCTAAAAGAAAGTGACCGACGGTAAAAGAATAATAGACTCCCCCCCGGTAGTGTAGGACAACCATGGATGCCCTTCCAACATATAAAGAATCAGGTGAGTGCTGATGAATAAATATATGCACAAAGTTTTGACTTGCCACAAATGAATGCAGGAAAGTCGAGGCCCTAAGCCATGACGACTGAGATGGATTCTTGTTGTGGATATTGCCGTTTTTCTCTCACTCGGAATTCTGAATCAAGAATGAAAAACCTGAGTGTTCTCGTAATAGTTGCGGAGGATCTATATCACCTGACCCTGGCTGCTGCTGCAGCGAGCTGGAGATGTCGTCAAGAGAAAATGGAATGCTGTATTGATTGGAGGACAAAGATTAATTATAAAGTCAAACTCCATATATAATTTTGAAAGTATATAAGGTGACTTAGATAAGGTTTGTAAATATCCTACCTTGAGTCATCATCTAGTAAGAATGAATTAGTCACAGCAATGTTGGCATCTTCAGTCATCTGAACTCTCATACTCGAAATTACCTGTATAGCAGCTTGCAAGATTATGGAATTCTTAATTTCTTATCAAGGGATTCTCATATTAATGAGGTCTTACTGAATGCTAAGGTAAAGATGACAAAAATCGATGACAAACAAACCATTTGGCTTATTTTTTCTTGCCGTGATATTTGAGAAAAAACATGACTACGAGATGCTATTTTAAAGATGATCCTACGTCATCATGTCACATTCCACAGCATAAGGATCCTTTCTAGTTACAGAAACAGATTACTGGAATGAGAGGATGAAAAAAAATCATATTTTCGAAATCTTTCCTTCTAATTCCCCATTTATCAGACCATCCATTAAGGGGATATCTTGTTCCCCGTAGATGTTCACTTTTTTGTCTTCCCACCCCTTTCCTTTTCCCAATCCTTTTTATGGAGTATAATGAATAAGATACAAGCTTTTAAGTAGCCCATACTCAAAATCTAATGATAGCCATAAGCGTTTAACATATTAGGCACCAAACTATGAAGTTAAAATAAATCAATATCCATGAGAAGTACTAAGGTGTAATTCCCATCACCTCGTTTTTACTGAACTGATAGTATTTTGCTGCCTCATCTAAATGAACTTGTCTTACTTTTGTTGATGTAATAGTATTTACTGGATTGAATTCATTTTAGCTGAAACAAATTATGTTAACTTAATACAATACTTAAATAAAATTATATTACTTTTACTTAAGTTTTTACTATTGTTGTTAACACAATTTATGATTATTATATTAATAAAACTGTTGTTAATATCATCATCATTGCAAAAATATTACTATCAAAAAAAAAAAAAAAATTCTAATCTAATATTGGCACATCATATTGTTTGATGTTTTAAGGGGAATGGCAATAACACACACATACGATTGATGATTTGTAAGGAACACTTGTTCACAATTCAAAAAATTATTTAGTAAATCCTTTTAGCAAAAAGTATGTGTTTTTCCAAACATTAACATCCTACACATCATTTGTCCATCCTACCCCAACATCCCTAGGAAAAAAGGACAGAACTTCAGAAACCGAAAGAGATGATGACTTACATCAGAAGATACAGTATGAGTTCCATATTTGTCATCCCAGTACATTGTGCTAATTCTATACAATTGCTGTATGCTGAGTGACTGCAAAAAGCACCAGGAGATCAGTTAGCAGAATGGAGTACAATGAGGTCAAGCAGAAATGTGGGGATAAGAAAGGGAGCACATACAGGACATAGATCTTTTGTAATCTCATTCAAAGTTTTCTTGGGCTTTTGATGGATGACCTGTACACGGTGGCAATGCAGGACAATTAGATCAGAAGGCAGACGTTAAAATATTGTCTCAGCAACAGGCAGCAAATCCAAACTTACAAGAAATCCGACCGCTTGTCTAATATGCTTCAATTCATCCCAAGCTGTGCCAGCGTACTGTAGAAGAATAATTTTGTTAACTAATGGAGCTATGCATTTGACTGCTAGAGGAAAAGCCAACAAAAATAGAACTCACTTCCTCGGATGCATCATAGCACCACTGCTCCAATTCAGCCAAACCAGCTTTTACATACTCGCCATTACTAAAGGAGCAGCATTCACGTCGCAGCAGAAGACTGGAAAATTGAATCAGTGATAATCAAAGAAAAGTTGACAGGATTTCCTCAAACATAAATCAAGTATAAACAAAACAGAAGTACTGAACCTGTTGAATAGCTGGACATTGATAAATGAGAATATTTGGGAGAAAACTTTCCGCACTAAGAAAGGAGGAATCTGTAAATATCAAGAGCTTAGAAAACCCCTAGACAAGCAGTGAGATAGACAAAAATGGCAAGCTAAAAGATGCGAAATTGGTTACTCACATTGTTTGCTCTCATCATCGTCAAGTAATTGATTAGGCTTTTTACAATGCTTTGCCAGTGCGCAATCAAAGCTTGTTGAGCGGCAGCATTAGCATGAGTACGTCCTTTCATCAACCCAGCTCGAGAGGTCCGAGGTGCCTGTATGTAGTTATAAAAGAAAAAGTCACAACAAGAAGCAATAACAGCAGAGACCCCAAGGATTCAAAAGATGCATGGTTCAGAAACATTATGAAATACTTTTGAGATCAGAGATGAGGAAGAAAAACCACTTTAATCATGCAAAATTTATCTCACATATATCCAAGAGGCAAAGTCATATTGTTAAGGATCAAATACTCTTGTTAGGATTTGCCAGCCCCGAAAGTCCAACACAGTTAGCGACCCATATACATGAGGTGGGTTTTAAGTTCAGGTTTGGAAAGAAGTAGGAGAGCAAGACAATATCAAAAATAAAATTGAATTAGATTTTTTTAGATAATATCGAACCTGGCAAGGGATTACTTTTATATTCTTACTATGGGTAAGATTCATATGAGGCCTAAAGAGTGATTAGAACCATCTACTTTGACTATAAACATCCACTTTAACCAATTTTCATAACTTCTACAATTAGGACTAATTCTAAATTTGTTTTTAAGGTCTTCAGATAAGACATACATAATACCATCATTTTAGTTTCCAACATTCATAAATAAAATATTGCAATAGAAAAGAAAATGACTTCGTATAATTTTTTCTTGTACTATATGGACTACTTGAGCGAGGAGTACTCGTAAATTATTTCAAATTTTTCATACCGATCTTACTTGAGTAGAATGAATACTCCAAATGTTTATTTCACTTTTCTCTCACATTTATGATCTTATGATTCTACTATCCGATTCTAGGAATCAGTTTTTACTCTCCTCTCATTGATTTAAAGTTTTCTCCTAATCCTTAAAACCTTAGTCACATCGTAGATCTTAACTAAATTTAGTATGATAAAAAAAAAAAAAAAAAAAAAAAAAAAAAAAAAAAAACTCAGAACATTTCAGAACATTGTAAACTTTTATGTAGTGAGTCTTAGTTAAAACTTATATACACGATATTTCACAATATAGTATGAATTTTTGAAGTTTATTGAAATATATCATAAATGAATCTTGTTATAAAGTACTTTTTACAACAAATTTATTGATATAAAAAATTGTGATTTTCGATTTTAGTGTGCAAGTGTATGTGACATGTAGGTTTAGTTTACCTTTTAAATAATTATAATAAATAATAATGATAATTAATTTCTTTTTCTACGTAGCACTCAGTATATTCTCGAAAAATTCTTCTTTTATATATTTGTAAGATTAGTTTAGGAAGACAATATCTTAATTTCCTATTATTTTACGTTCTAGATCAAGTCTAGAGTTTAGGATATAATTCATATTAGACTTGGAGAAGGGATAAGAGCCCACGAGTATATAAAGGGGTCATGGGTCTGCATCTTTTCTATTTACACAACAATGGATGAGAATTTACATATACTCTTGTGAGGGTTCATAATTGATAATATTAGTGATGTTGGTGGTATTTTCCCCTGCTAGTTTGTGAAGGGTGTTTTCCATGGAAAATCACATTTGTCATAGTCTACCTTTTCTTCACCTTGATTTGTTCACAACCACTTGTTCAGTAATTGTTGTTTTCGCTTCCACTAATTCTTACATATACTCCCTTGTTGCTGCAGCCTGAATTAAAGCTTCGTAATATAATTTTCCAAACTTCCAATTTTTTTAAAGGGCAGTAATGTTGAATGTATCCACAAATATGGCAAGTATTTAGATATTTCAAGGAAAATGTGAAAAGGAAAAAGTGTTAATAGTCACATATACATTCACATCTGGCCAATGGTGAAGAGAAAACCTCTACCGAGTCAAAGGGAGCAATAAACATCGCCTATCTAAAAGCCTTTTTTCAGTTGATATAGCTGTTAAGAATTTTGATCTACACTTAATGAACAGAATAATTCTCAGGAGAAAATGATGCATAAAGTGAAGTTAATTTCTTTCTTGTACAACCACTTTTTGGCACATAATTCATATTCTTAGTTCTCTTAAAAAATTTCGGTCTTTTAACAAAGTGCAGTATTAACGTAATTATCCAATTATTGTTGTTTGATGCCACATTTAATACAAAGGTTATGTAGTCCTTAGGCTTCTCACTTTCTTGGTTTGAGGACTCCTTCAAAGATGTGCTATAACTCTAAATAAACTACATCAAGAAATGGAGGGGGTATCAATTTTATGAGTAGATGAACAATGGTAATAATGTCCTTTTTTGCTTTACATGAGATCAACACTTACCTGAATGCATAACCCTAGCAAAGGAGAAATCTCTTTCTTCAGATTGTCTCTTATCATGCCATATATCTTCTCAAGGAAAGCAGTTAGTTGCTGTTTGAACAGCAAAGCAGGATATTTGGCCTCAACTTGGCGAACATCATCTGGTTTGTTGAGGCGACCATTGAGAAAAGATAGGCCAGGACTTTGAGGTGATGCTCTTAGCTGTGATTCCAATATCAAAAATATTAATAAAAGCACCACTCCAGCTGAGAAAGTAGAAACTAATTTCTCTTTCACAAAAAAATTAAGAAGAAAATAATCAAAGAATGTCTTTCATACCGATGACATTCTTCCAAACAGAGATGTGGACATTGTCCTACGTCTTTGTGGAGTAAAGCCAGCTGCCCCAGAGGCTTTAAGTGTTTGTTGGAGTAGTAACAACAATGTGGATGTATTAGATAACCAGTATGCCAACATGTCATTGTTTTCCTGGACCTTATATAAGATGAAACCAAGCATCAGAGATGCAACTTCATGTTTTGAAGCAATGGAAGTCAATAAGCTTAAAGAAACATACACTTTTCACTTAGAAAGAACATCTTCAGTAAAGAAGTTGCATACCTCTATGGCGGAACCTATAGTTTGTATTATACGATCGAAAATATTAGTTCTTTCAACTTCAAAGGACCTCCACTGAAGAAGACATTTGTAAATGACACAAGCAGCAATTGGTTTTCCCTTAGAAAATCCAAGATTCTCTGATATACATTTTATCAACAAGTCTTGATATTCCTGAAAACAAGAAAAATACATTGTGCATGTTGTAGAAGATAAACAACTAATAGTCTGAAACAACTTTATACAAATGGATCAAATCATATTATGCATAACTACTAATTGCAGACCTGCTGCTTCTCATTAAGAGACTTTTGTGGTGCATCCTCAGGTGAATATTCAACAATGGCTGGGATCTGGAGATACAAAGCCAATACAAGGGTAAAGATAATTCTATGCCAAAATCTTTATATTTTGAAAGAACTTTAGAAAAAAGATGAAATTACCGGCGAAGGTTGGGGTTTCGGTACACCATTTTGCACATGTCCATTTTCTGGACTCCTCTGCTATTTGGTAAGAAAATTTGAGCATGTAATGAACAAAAAAATTATTACAAAGTAACACAGTCCAATTAAAGTAGTAAAGAGAGGCTTCCCAATCAGAATAATTTGGGTAGCTCACCTCGACCATAGTTTTTGAACGGAGTGGAGCTGATTTGGCTACAGGTGTCATTGTCAGTGCTTGCTGCCGAAGTCCTTGCAACTCTGATTCTGCTTTTTTAAGTTTTTCAGCCAACTCCTGGATTTCTGACTCCGCACTAGAGAGTTTTTGAGTCATCTCCAGTCCTTGTTGGCGTAGTACCTGAGATTCCGACTCCGCATTAGAAAGTTTCTCCTCCATCCTGAAACCATGAAATTAAAAAAGGTTCAAACAATTTAACTTGCCAATGGAAGGCAAATGTGCAAAGAGCGACGAGGTGAGTTTGGTGAGTTAAAAACAGCGAGAATAGTCAATTAATGATGGGAATCGAGCACTTCTGAAGATATAACACCATGGCTGTATTGCACAATCATTGCATATAAGTTGTCCATTACACCAATACTAATGTGAGAACAATTGCAACCAGGCACAAACCTTTGAACAAAATCTTTAAGTTTATATATCGTGTCGTCTGAACCTTCCAATTTTTTAAGAAGCTCTGCATTCCTTTCCTCGGTGTTCAAGCAAGCCTTTCTGAACTCTTCTGCAGCCTCCTTCTCTTTCTCTAGTAAGGTCTGCTTAATTTAGAAATACAAATTTGGCAGATGATTATGTCATCAAGAACAGATAGTGCAATGTAACATAAAACCAGTGTATGCCACGAAGTACAGAAACCCTAACTCAAACATTTAAACATCCTTCAGAAATGTGAACAGCCTGAAATTGATTTAAAAATAAAAAAAAAAAGAGGGAAAAAGAATGCTTTCTTGTTTTCATGAAGTGGAGCTTAGTTTATTACGTGTTGGGCATTACTTAATTTATTATTACACTTGTGATATGTGAATTCAGTATCTCTAGTGTTTTGAGCCTGAAACTGCTGATATGATGGTTGCTTGTAATGTCACAGATCTTCACTATATTCCGCAGATTAGTATGCTGAGAATTGTCATCAACTCTTTTAGGGCTTTTAAATTTAGATCATTCTCTATGTTCTGCTTCTCATGGCAATAATTTTCAAAAAAGTGTCTAACATGGAACCGAACTTGGCCTTTACAGCCAGAACAATTACTATTTTTATTTTCACCGAATTTAAAATTGAACAAAAAGCTTTTAAATTTCCATGAAAAATATTTACGACAAATAGTTTGTACACCATCATATACAAGTTAAGGATCACATAAAAAAAGAGGAAATAAAGGTGTTTACCTTGAGATTTTCTACTTCAACAGTCAACGACTCAACCTTCTCTGTATCTTGAACCATAACAGGAACCTCTTTGATGACTGGAGGAGCATCTTCAACAGCTTTCTTAGCTGCCTCTCGCTCTTTAATGATGCGTGCATTTGCTTCTTCAACCTGCACTTGCATGGCTTGCAGAGCTTCCTGTAGCTTGGTAATTTCTTGACCTTTCTCCTCTTCTAAGTTTTTCTATTCAAAATTAAAAAGCTTGAGAACATTAGATATCTACTATTCATGTAATGCAGTTCAACAAAATCGTGAAACATTAAACAATGACAAACATAACCAAACCAAAGTAAAAGATTACCCTTAATTGGCCCTCAAATTGCAAACGCCATGCAAGCTCTTCCACACGCTTCTCCAGCTTGTCCTTTAGTTCTTTAAGATGGCCCGTTTCTCTTGCAGCCTAAGGGCAGGATAGGCATTAGAAAAGTGTTTTATCACTTAAGCTCAAAAATTAATTAAAATACAGTAATAATGAAGCAAGTTGGTTGTCAAACCATCTTGAGCTTTCTGAGCTCTCTCCTCGCAACTCTTCGCCTCCAACCACACTGAGTCACAAGAGAAGCCTTTTGAAGGTTCTTGTAATAAGAATAAGCCATGTGGTTACGCAGGCGAGTCTGCAACATAGAAAAGATTTAAGATATAATCAACTGATCAAGCTGAAATGTTTTACTTGGAGGAAAGCTGGAACACAGATTCCTGCTAAGAAGAGACGATCAAGGAGAGAATAGAGGTGGACCTGAATAATGATGGCAGCCTTTGTTTCCTTTTTAAATCTAAAAATATTACGAGCATGCATTGCCCTTAATCCAGTTTGCACTGTAACTGCAGACAACCTTACTTTCAAGTATGATTTCCTATCTTTGTAGCAGCGGAAGTTCTTCTGAATTCTAATGGCTGCTTCCTGTCTGCGTAATTCTTCATGAACCTTACAGGCAAGGACACCTAATAGATCAAGGAGCACAATGATAGTCCTTAGTACACAATGGTATTATCTTGGCAGGATAAAGCAAACAGCTTCAATTAGGGATGGAGGAGTGAAATTTTCGCTAACAAAATGTGACACAAGTGCTGAATTGTATTTACTCTAGGCTAATGACAAAAAATCAATGTATGAAACATACCTCGGCACCAAGACTGAATTTGAATAGCTGCATTTCGAATAGAAATAAATTCTTTGCGAGCAATATATGTCCGTCCATGTCTTTGAATCTTCCTTGCAGCACTCCCTAAGACCTCTGCTCTCTTGGTATCCAATTCTGCCATCTGACCAGCTCGTAGGAAAACCTTTGTCTTTCCTATCTGTCATGTCATCCAGAATCAAATAGGAAAAACTTAAAAGAGATTTATCTTTTTTGAAAATGAAAAAAGCATAGAATCCAGAGCAAGCTGCAAATCAGCAGCAACATTTACAATTTTCACATTCAAGACCATTCACCAAATACCTGGTAGCCTTTCAACCCCATTTTATCTAATATCTTCTGGCAAACAACCTTGTCATCACATCTGCAAATGGATAAGTTGCAGTGCAGGGTCAGAAAAATTATGAGAGGGAAAATGCTTGCACTAGGAAAAAGAGCTATGTAGTTGAGGACCACATGCTCACATTACACGACACTGAGTGATGATGACATCAATACAGCTGAAATGCAAATGTGATGGAAGACGATTTAAGAGAGAAGGAAACATTTGGGCATCAGCACTGCCCATGCTTTCAGAAAAACTTACTTCCCATCCAAAACTTCAGGAGCAAGAACACCAAAACGAAGAAGAAAATCTTCAAATGTTCGTCTCGTAGGATATCCAGCACAGCTAATCCTGATTGCCTCAAGAACACCCTAAGCAAGATAACAACAAAACCACATAATTTCAGGTCAAAGCCTAGAATTTCTGAGCACAGTTTAAGACCCATACTAATTAATTGACGATACAACTTATTACAACAACTATGAGACAAGCAACTACAACTAATGAAACCACAATATTAAATAGAAGCAACTTAGTACTATGCCAGAATACTTACACCACACCGCAATTGGTTAAGGATGTTAACATTCTCAAATATAGCAGGCTTCAAGAGATTATTTGGCTTCACACATCTGATGTAGTGAGGCTCCGTTGAATTTAGTGTCTCCATCAGTTGCTGGAGTTGTAGCTGCAAAATTATCACAGATCATTTTTGTAAGAACAAAAGACTTCCATACACTACAGTAAACAAAAAGAAAAAAAATGCAGCAACAGACATGTTTATGTGTGTAGGTTGTTCCCAACACTATAAACAGACATAGTTATGCATCCAATTACAGAGTGTGAAAACTTCAAAATTCGAGAACGTACATACATACATATCTAGCTTTAGTGAGGGGAAATATGCACTGCAATTGAGGTGAAAAATAACACTCTAGATTCTATTAACAAATCTCCATCTCCATTGTCAGCAAAAGAAGAAATCGAGAATTTCATTAATCGTCTATTAGAGTGGATTGAAAATGAGTTAGCACCAGCTGTCATATCTAGCTTGATCTAGTACCAACAAATGCAGAAATCAGAAGGAATTTTCCTTGTAAAAGCAATAAAAAAAAATAAATAAAAAGTTCAGCATATCTGCATAGAGGATCTAAAATATTGTCTCATTGAACGAATAGATGAAATGGCTACCGTTTAAGGGTTTACTCAGTATGGCTAACAAAAGATAGCTTATTAACTACGAAAAACTGTTTCACGCTTTACATATAAAAGATAAGCACCTTAAAGCGGGATCCAATAGAAGAAAATTTCGATGACTTTGATGTTTCCTCTGGAAGTGGAGGGAACAGAGCAGCAACAAAAGAACACTTTGAGGCTTGCAGAAGGTCTTGATGCTCTGCTATAACATAATCTTTATTTTTGTCAAGAAACTGATCAGCTTGATAAATCACCTGAATCAAATAACAGTTACAATATATCAGAACAGAGTGAAGTGTGTCCTAGAAGAAGGGTCCTTTGGAAAGTTCTGCTTACATCTCCTGCATAGTGACAGATGGTAAAGCTGGTGCGAGAAAGCTTAGGTTTCTGAAAGCGTTTGTGTTTAGTATATGTCTGGTACAACTTCTGAGCAAACGTTTCATGTGTAGATTTGGGAAACATACTGAATTTTATTTTTGAAAAAAAAAACAGTTAGTGAAAAAAATACAAAAAAGCTACAAAATTTAGCATATCATAAATTTTATTTTTTATATAGACTTCATACCATGCTTCATCAAGAAGTGCAATGACTCCTCCAGGTTTCTGCAGAACATAAAGGAGTACGATATAATTTTTGATTTCATAGGTAATCATACATGCAAAAGCAGAAATAGCAAAAGCAAAAAACTCCTATGAATAGCAAATTAACTACATTGCGAGATAAAACCATCTAGGGACAGTAAGTAACCTTCTCAATCATATCCAAAACATCCTGATTATCCACAAATTCAATGTAGCTCCAGTTTATTTCTTCTTTTGTATACTCCTCCTGCTCCATCTTAAAGACATGCTGCAGGATCAAATAAACCACATTAAATACAATCAAAAATTTGTAACATGAGCAGTCAAAAGATCATTTTTGGTGGAGGTAAGCACACCTGATTAAAATGCTGTTGCAGCTTTTCATTAGTAAAGTTGATACAAAACTGCTCAAAACTACATCACACATATGCATAAGCAGGTAAAGATAAAGTAATTATTAGGTGCCAGATTACTAAGTTAAACACTGCCCTTACCTATTCAGTTTAAAACTTTCAAAACCATATATATCAAGAACTCCAATAATTGATTTAGAATTTGGATCCTGCCCAATTGAACTGTTGATCTTATCCACAAGCCTGCAAAGAGAGAGAACGTTTAAAGATATCTGAGGAAACTGTAGAAAAAATACTCTTTATATGCACGTACACAAATATTCAAGACTATGAGATTATATCTATACGGGATATATCTTTTTAGATCATGGGTTTCCACTAATCAATGGGCTTCAACATCAATTATGATCTGCAGGTTACTTAAGTTTTAGAAAAATAGGGAAGGAAATTTCTTAGGAGAACAGCATGTCAAGCCCTATTCTGTATATGGGTCATAATTTTTCATTCTGTATAATATAATGTTTCAACAACACCAACATTGTCCCAATAACAGAGACTCTTGCCTTAGACAGGATTGAGGGTCCGACCAATTTTAACCTATACCACGTGATCTGACCCTTTACAAGTACAACTATCTTTTACTTCAAAATTAACAAGAAACATTGAGGAATTTATATAATCCAAAAGCCACAGAATTTTGAATATTTTGATTGAAAATTTTCCTAGTTTTAAAGGCTAGAGTTAAATCTGATTCGAGTAAGAGAAAACAGCTTTTTGTTTTTCCTATCATCCCAGCATCTCAAACATGGAACTAAGTCAAGGATGTTCCATCCATGCAATGACCATTTTATCGTATTACTAAAGCCACTCCACAATATGTATTTAAAAATCATAGCCTGAACTACACTGACTGTCATGTTACCACATCAAATTTATAATTTGTAAATCTTTTACTCAAATTCATACGATTAAATTCACTTCAACACATAGAAGACAACTTAAATATCTTCCCTAAATAACAATCTTAAAAAAATATGTTCCAACGCTCTTTAATGGTATGACAGGGTAACTTTCCAATCCATGGTGCAATGAACATGAACAAGGCACAACACCATAAGATGCTTGAGCTTCAAGATCTATCATAATAAGGCAACATGTGCTTTTGGTTGGAAAATATCAAAAACGACTTCAGTTCAAGCGCATCCATCTCCTAGTTAAGCAGATTTATATATTCAGATTAGTGTTTTTTGAAGAAGAGATTGTTACCAATCAAACAAGCGCGAGTATATAGTTTTTGCAAATGCATCTCTACTAATTGCTGCAGAATCAGGGTCAAGAGTTCTGGTGATTACTTCTTCTGGGGTCACCATCACACGTTTAATCAGCGCGTCTTCCAGGCTCTTGACATCACACCTGTCATCGCACATTGTCAACAAAAGTATAGAGACCCACCAGCTAGTACGAACACAGAACTAGTAGAATGGTCATACCTAAGTAGTTCCGCAGTCATTTCTAAATGAAATCTTGATTTCTCATCCTTGAGAACAGAAGAGTCTACCTCTGTTCCTTTGGAGAAGTTAACATTACCAAGATGAAGAATTGCGGCAACAACTCTGAAAATTGCTTCCTGAAAGAAACTTTGATGTTCAAACAACAAGCATCACAAGTCTCGTTTCCATTTTCACTCCATGAGATACATACCTGATCTTCTGCACTTATCCCAACTATATCCATAGCTCTTCGGGTTGCCAGATATTCCTCAGTATCATCAACTCCATCCAATTTATAGCAATTGGTTTGATTTAAGTAATGGAATTTATCAGGGCTATCCAACTTGTACTTATCTCGAACCTGCAAAGCATCTAAGAAAATTAGAGGATCACCGAAATATGAAAGTAAAATAAGTTTTCTATGACATAAGACTCATGACCTGAGGTGAAGGATTGGACCAAACCAACAGGTTAGCAATAAAAACCATTACCTCTTGAGGTGCTGCACAGAGGAGATAAAAACAATGATAATTTCTTTCAGGATCTGAAACCTGACAGACACGGGATCTTTCGAGCAGGTACGTACGAACAGCAGCACCAGATATCTTCCCGTGCTTATCAAATTGAATTTCCACAAATTTCCCAAAACGACTACATAGTATAGCAGGAAAAAAAAACACAAATGTTTAATTTGAATAGAGGAAATCATCAAAATTATAAAATTCTAACAAGCTTAAGAATGGACAATTTCAATCACATAACCACTATTTCTACCAAAATATAAGGTTGATAAGAAATAAGGTAGAAGATTGGTACTGACCTTGAATTATTGTTTCTTAGAGTTTTGGCATTTCCAAAAGCTTCCAGAACAGGATTGGACTGTCAGATTATCAAACCAAGGCAACATATTCAGAGTATTATTATTTTGCTCAGTAAACAGCTATAAGCAAGTAAATTAATTTTTTTTTTAAAAATCAAACTAATGGCTACTTGAAATGTTTCAGTTAGTGCTTGTTAAACCTAAGAGTAGTACTTAGTCTTGTTTAACTAGCCTTAGTCTTGTTTAACTAGCCGAATAAGAAGATCTATTCGATGACCTTGATGAGATAAACAAAAAGACCAAGAGTCTTACTTCTAAAACTTGTTGTTCAACTGTACGACCTTCAACACCAGATCGACCCCCCAAGTATGCAAGGTATCTCATGAGCATCTTTGTAGTCTCAGTCTTACCAGCACCACTTTCTCCACTAACCAAAATTGAATTGCTCTTGCCCTCATTAATCATTGCCCTTTTTCACCAAGAATATTTCTATCAATGAAATATTCAGAAAGGAAAAAGAAAAACAACAAAATACATTTTTAATGGGTTTCACCTGTAAGAGGCATCAGCAATTGCAAAAACATGAGGACTGAGCTCCCCAAATCCTGCTCCCTTATATTGCTCCATCATGTGTGTATCATACAGATGAGGTAATCTTTGAAAGGGATTTACTGCAATGAGAATATTTCCTGTATATGTCTTTAGAAAAGAAATCAACGTCAGCTGCATCACCAACTTGTGGACTAAGCACCTCCCTGTTTTATCCATTTCTGTGGGGAAGAGAGGGGAGGCACTAGTATACCTAAACAAGATAATGAGCAAGGAAATTCATCATATCATCTTACATAAATTTCATTGATTGAGTATCTCATAGCCAAGTTAGACAGAACTCCTGGTTCATGCAAGTATGCAAGCTTTGTCATGTCATCTACGCCCCCAGCAGGAGCTTCCTCGTCCTTGGGATAGACCTTTGAGACCTCTGTGACAATCTAGAGATAATATTTCCAGTTAGAAATTAAATTCGATGGTTCTTCAATGATTTATTAATGAAAAATTTGCATGAACTACCAAAGAAGTAGAAATCATATACTTAGTAAGAAAAATCGCAATCTAAGAAGTAACAACCAAGGAAATATGAAATGCCAAGGCTACTCCAAGGCCTTGAATACTTGTATGAATGACAAAACTTTCAACCAACTGGCATTAAAGAGAGAAATTTCTCATAACAATACATTGGAGAACGAACAGTGCATTTACATATTTTATTTTATAGCAATGACCAGCACCTAACGATGGCTAGTTCCAACAAACTCTTTCACATAGTAAATATTTGAAAGCCTTTGAATAACGTTTGATGTTCATCAAGATTTGACACCAACACATTCTAGTACATGAAAGAAAGAACAAATTGATCCTTCAGACAGGATTAAAAATGCACAGAGCTTGTTATACTCACTGGATTTCCATTTGAAGTTTGGACATGAAGTTCTTGACCACTGACTTTTGTGACCTCTCCATCTATCCATGCTAATTGTGGATCTTCCACCCATACCTTAGAACCTACTAATACAGTTTCTGAGGTCGCCTGTAAAAGGAAAAACACAGCAAGCCACGCAAGACTGAGTTCAAATATATAGTGTAAAACAAAGCAAGATACTTCTAGACACGAATGCAAAATTGCAAAAACCCTGCAAAACAATCTGGAAATCAAACTTCCTATACTGAATTTTGATGCAAGCTTCAAGAAAGCCACATTTTTAAGAAATTCCACGAAAGGTGCAGAATTGTATGCACATAGCAGAGTGCACATAAAGAACACATGCAACATGCATAACCTAAGAAGAATATCATATACATCCCCTGACTAGATGCCATTAACCTTCATGTACTCACCACAATACAAATCGACAAAAAGAAAACAAGGGGTAGACATACCAGGTTAAGAAAGGACAATGCACAATAACACTCACTCAAAATACATATGCAATCACTTAAAACTCATTAAATGGCACATTTTTACGTCCAAATGAGCCCCAATTTTTCCTGTCTTTCTATGTATTGGTGATAGTGTATTTCTATGTATCGGTGATAGTGAGTAGAAACAGCAGTATCATACTTCATAAATAACAAACTTAATGTTCAACAAATTATATCTCAGTAACACATCCCCTGATCAGTGTTCCAAGCACATCACTACGAAGAGCAAAAAAAGACCTCCAGTAAACAACCACTTGTTGCTTTGAACATAATAAGTAGCTCATTCAATATAAACCCCCACCAAAATAATTTTCAACACAGAAATCCATACTTGTCCTTACCAAAAGCAAATTTAACCAACAATCTACTTCACAACCACCATATAAAACTTCCCAATCCAAGGAACAATTAAAACGTGGAAAATCCTGATCGAATCCATACACATGGATCTTACTACTCCAAACATACATATACCAGAATTTCCCTTTCTAAATACCCTAAAACTTATAATAACCTCCAGAAACTCCTCCTATCTGGCATTCAACACACATAAGTAGATCTATCTTTACACATTCAAATTCCTTAATTTCCCGTTTCGGTATCGCCAAATCAATCACAATTCCCTCAAGAACTCCCAATTGACCTCAAAATCAACAATTCCTCCTAACAAAAGGCGTCAACAATCAATCAAATAAAACTATTATTCCGTAATACATACTCCAGTAGTAATCATCAGCATCTCCTGCATAATCATTCACTCAGCTTGATCTAAAAAGTCAATTTCATCAACCCTTTACCAAGAAAAAATAAAAAATAATAAAATCCAGATCTCTACTATTTCATCAAACACGGTAAATTTTATACGATCATCAACAAAATTCAACTCGAAAATGAGCGCATCACTCAAACTAAGAACAAAAATCACAAATAGCGATGGAAATGAGCATGAAATGAAATAACTTACCATAATATTTATATAAATTTACAAATAAAAATGAATGGCGACCTTGAAATACGAAGTTGAGATCAAAAATCAACAGCGGATCGGAGACGGAGACAGCAAAACTTATGTAAAAAAAGAAAAAGAAAAAAGCTGATGGATTGAGCTTCTCCGGAAAGCAGCCCTTGAATCCAAATCAAATGGCGGAATTCAGAATTAATCAATGAATTCCAACACTTTTCGCAATTAAATCAAATTAAATTAATATAATTAAGAGAGAAAAGGAGATGGGTTTAATTAGTAAAATGGAAAAGCAATCAACTTTAAGCTGGATTTTTTTTTTAAAAAAAAAAAATTATTTGAATAATTCAGGCAGACCATAAAAATAAAAATAAAAAATAGGTGGGAAAAGTGATGCAGTGGTAAGCTGGGGTCCTATGAAGAAGAAGAAGAGAAGGGGGTGTTGAGTTAGTGGTATCCCACCACATTCGATTTCCTGTGAAGTTGCGATTCTGTGAAGCCGACCCTTTTTTTTTTTTTTTTTTTTTGTTTAAGTGTGTCTTAGCTGGTTGTGCTGGGATTATTGTCCTTAATCATCATGGTTTTCACTCCTCCCATTCATTCACCATCACCAATGCCGTATATTTCACCTTTCTTTTTTATATGCACGCTCTTGCCAGCATTTCTTCAATCATCACTCAATTGTTGGTGCTGCTGTTTTTTTTTTCTGCGAGTTAAATGCTGTGCAGGAATGTTTTTCTTTTCCTCTTCTTGTGCATTTATTGGGAAATGTTGGTTTACTTTCTTTTTTAAACCCTAAATGTTGGTTTACTTTATATGTCCGATAATGTTTTTATATAGATATTGAAGATCTCTCCGTTTATTTTTTTTGTTTTTATTTGGGTTTTGGAAAGAAATTAAGATAATATTAAATATTATTAATATTTTATAAAAAAATAAAATTAGATTCTATTAAATGAATGAGGCAAGTGGATTGATTATTATATAAATAGTGGAATTTCTAAAGTTCAGCGCTAATAAAAAATAAATCCAGTCAATCATAATATTATATTAAAATAGAAGGATTTAAATAAGAATAATATTTTAAACTTTCTGAATGGGAAAAAGGAAAAGAAAAATAAATAGAGGGAATAGTTGGTTGATATAGAGAACTAAAATATATCATATGGGATATGAATTATGTGATAGTATTGGAAGATTTTTACTTTTTGTCAAATAGAGTCGGTTATTTATCAAGTTTTTACTTACCTAATAAGAACCCCACTAAGAAATGACATTTAAATTATTTTTACATTCAATCAAATAAGGTTGAGCACTTACTACATAAAGAATTTCCATGCCAAAACGTGTTCTTTCTTAGCGGTTTGACCCATGCCAACTACCAACAGAATTTCCATTTCTCATACGTGGCTGCATCTTATTGACTCAATCTATGTCAACATTCTCCTCATTACTTACCCCTCTTTTCTTTCACAATCTACATGGGAAATTATAAAATTCTTTCCCACAATGTTTGAATTCATTAATTGATCACATCATCTCATTGATTATACATTTAAGTCATTGACCAACAGATTTTCGATCTAATCCATTTCATTACTCATTTGAATCTAATTAAAAAAAAAAGTATGGTCACCCTCCTCAATCTCCCCTGCTTTATTTTGTGATTGTTGATTTTAGCCTAAAATTCATAGATTTTTATTATATACTATCTACTACTCTATGTGTACAAGTTGGCTAGTTTTATTATACATTTTTTTTAAAAAATTCGAAAACTAACTCTCACCCGAAAGTATTTCGAAATATTATCTTCGTTTGTAAACCGTTGTCAGTGACAACGGTTTTTAAGAGGCTTTTATGGGACTTGAATTTACAAAGTGTAAAATCGTTGTCCTTGACAGCGGTTTTACACTTGGTAAATTTCCAGACCTCATTTTCCCATCATCAAAAAATGTTTAAACACCAATGTAAAACCGCTGTCACGGGCAACAGTTTTACCTTAAAGTAAACTTGTCCTTGACAGCGGTTACACCAGGTAAATTCAAGTCACATAAAAGTCAACATATTGACTCTCTTAAAACCGTTGTCAGTGACAGCGGTTTACAAACGAAGGTCATATTTCGAAATACTTTCGGGTGAGAGTTAGTTTTCGAATTTTTTTTTAAAAAAAAAAGGTCAAAAAAAAAAATTAGTCGGGTTAGCATAGCCACTTTAGTGCATGATGTTAGTCATGCCAACAAGGAAAGGTCCTGGAGATCTAGAGGATTGGGGACTTCTAATCATGAAAATTGGTCATTGATGTATACAATCATTGAACATATATGTTATGATATAAACATATTAAATTTTTATGATAGGTTGTATGGAATAACCTATTATGTCAAAATTTCATGAGTCAACTAGATCTAACTTAAGGACATGCTTGGATTGAGGGTAATGCATTAAGGGAGTAATAAAAGTCAAACAAATGAAAAGTAAGGTTAGTGAAAGTGATTAATAAAGAAAATACATTGTTGGTATTGTGATAAAAGGGGAACTAATATCCTCATTTGAAGGGTAATAGATAATCTCCACGCCCTAAATTAATTATTACAACCATAATAAGGGTAATAATCAATTTCTCAATGCTTTCATCCTCATATCACCACTATAATATCTTCTTTTCCACATCATCCCTTTGTCACCACCTTTATTTACCTTCATTTTTCATTAGTTTAACTTTTATCGCCCATTTAATCCATCTCCCTCAATTCGAGCATGATCTAATTGATAACAATGGCAAGACTCTTTCGAGAGTTTTGATTTGGGGAAGGGTAAGGACTTCAAGGTTGCAAGATAGAAACCTTACTAATCTTAACTTGGTATATGCATATTATGATTGATCTTAACTGTTCAAGTTATGCATCCAAGTGTATCACGTATGGTATACTGAATCTCAGATTTTACCAGTTTTAAACTCTCCCATTGATAAGATGGGCAACAAACAAGATCTAAATTTAATGACAAACCAAAGGGGACATAATAAGCCAAGACCAAATTTTTTTTTTTTTTTTTACTACCGTTTCCTAGCTACTGGTATGCAGATTCCAACTATGTGACTATGTCCCCTAGTTGTCATTTTTGTCTCATGCTACTTGCTGTAAAGGATATCTAATTATGACCGACATTTTCCTAATCATCAGTCAAAAAATTATTAACAATATTTTGCTCTGTTAAAAATGTGACATAACTATAAGACCAAAATAAAAGCCAATTTTCTAGTTGCAGTTCTAATTTATGCATTAGAGCAGGCACTTCTGGCAGTATGATCTAACCATATCATTGGCAAAGAACCTCTTACGCTTGGGTTGTTTTGTAGTAAAGTTAGAAATACATGCTCCTAAGCGCATCTAATAGCAGCTATCAAAAGGTTCTACTCAGTTTTCAAATGATTTATACATAAGTAAATTTATATATATCGATCAAATTCAAAACTGATATATATTCAACACCAGATGAAATTACGTTATTTTGACAAGTCACAATTTAATTTTGATGATTATCTAGAGCTAATCTCATATACATATACATATACTATATCTGATATTGTAGTATGGAGTGTGTTCAACGGAAACGACCACCATCTTTGGTGTATGTATAGTACTGGCCATAACAAAATAAATGACAAATCTCCTACATATTGAATTCGGTTTACTTTGGTTCTATATATCATTTCTTCAGTTTGTTTCCAAGATTATCAACACAGCAATCAGGTACCCTGACATTCCCAAGTGGAGTGGAAACCTATGCTTTAAGCTGTAACATACTGCCCCAGTTATGTGGACAAGATACATGCTGACCAAAAATGTACAATCTGAGGCCTTAGCAGGAGCTGTGATTTGTCAATTAGCAACTCAAATAGGAACAAAACCACAAATCTCCTGTATGCACCATGATATACACATCTTTTCTAGATTACAAGTATAGTAGCTTCATATTGAAACCTTGTTTTTAGCTAATTAATCTGCTCACTGTTGGCCCCAAGTCTTTTCTCTTCTTCAACCTGCTCAAGTAAAACCTGAAGTTCTGCTTCAGTGAGGCCCTCCAACCGTTTCTGTAAAATTCAGATGATCATATATTAAACACTGAAGGACAATTTGACACAATTAAGTGGTCTTCCAAAAAACCCTGAACATTAACTTTGCTACAAAAAATGGATCAAATGCGAGTTGTGACCAGCACTGGAATCTCTGCAAGAATAACGCAAAAATTTGGGTGAAAAAGGTAGAGTTCAATCAAGGAAACTTTTCTTTTGGTCTTTACTTCGTTCTAATATGACAAAAGAAGCTGGACTGCTAGAGCATAAAAAAATCATACAAGACTTGCAGACATCAAAGCTGAGCAACTTAACAAGAAAAAGTAGGTGATACATAGAGAAGGCATTTATACACATCGCTCTCAAACTTTCACTCATATAGATCAGGGGTAGAGCTATATATTAATCAGAAAGTGAATGCCTTTCTAACTTATAATGGATGATAAGTGAGTACAGGATCCAATCAAGCCAGAACAATCCTATATTACCACACAAAGTCACCCACTAATCGCGTGCTACAAGGTCTGAGATTGTCCACATTTGCAGACTTGTATGTATCTGGGCACAGAATATAAGTAATGTGTAGTATCTTTCTATATGGCTAATACTTGTTTTCCCTCACAACATCAATGTTATCTGATTCTCAATTTTCCATTTATTATTGTTTTCTCAATCATTCACAGCAGACAACATGGATGTTAAAAGAAACTTGCTTAGGATTTCAACAATTAAAGCTCCCACAGGATTCAAATTTTGTAAGTAGTTGTTCCTGACTTAGATTTATTCTGAGAGATCCCAAGTTATGGTAACCTGCATCCAATGTGGTCCTAAACTCTCAACATATCAGAGGTGGGATTTTTGATGTACTATCCAAATTTTCAGTTAAAATTGAAGATGAAGAATTGAAAATGAGGAGGAAGTGTAAGATATGGTAATCAGATCTATAGGATAATCCAGCTTCTATATGCTAGGAACCATTTTTTCAAGAGGGTAGTCAAATTTGGAATTAATAATATGATTTTTACAGTTAGGTTAAAATATGCAAGACTAAGAAACCTTGGAAGGTTTGGGCTTGCTTCAGGAAATAGACATGCATGCCATGATAAAGAAAACAAAAATACGGCCTACCTCCATCACTTTGCTCTCATAGTCCCGTAACTGTTTGGCATATGTCATATCTTTACTTGCAACCCGAAACATATATGTCGAAATCCATCCAATTGTCATGCCTAAGACAACAAGTAGCTGAACAACATTTCCAGCTTGTAATGGATCAACTCCAACAAACTGCCAATAACACCATTGTGAAACAGACCATTTATAAGTCAATAACCATATTATGCAACAAAATATGCAAAGAACTGAACCTAGATTTTTAAGTCTTGGTTTATATGATCTTTATTCAAAATTCTACTATTGCATTATAAATCTTATAACATTGTAAAAAAAAAAGTACATTTACAAAAGCAAAAATAAAAAGAATGAAGGAAATAATGAAAGGTCTGGATACCTCCAACCCACTCTTCAATCCCCACCCAAAAAGTGTAACACCTAAACCAATCAGAATCACATCTTTCCTGGTGTAACCAAAAGGAACCTGCAAATCGAGATATTAACACCACAACTTATTCAATCACATAGCAGAAAATATGCAAGGAAAATTCATCTTGACTCATGGACCTCAGTGAATATTATCTTCTGAAAAAAAGTACCATGGGTTAGTCACTTCATGAATAACGGTAACAAAAATAAAGAAGAAATTTAAAAACAAAACAAAAGCCAGTAGCAACCCAGATTGTCATCAAGAAGGCAACAGTTCAATAACCTCGTCATCGGGAAAATGCAACATAATTCCAGTTCATTATGGTTGAATTCATGAACGTAAAAGAGTCAAGACAAGAGATCTGCAGCAACATGTTTTTTTTCTAATTCCTTTTAACAATACATGTGGAGATAATCCTGCTACCATCACCTCCCAGTTTCGAATGTATCCTACCAAGGTTTAAGTGATCTTATTTGCACAGTTAAATACACAGCAAACAGCATTCCCAAAGCAAAAATATGTCTGATCATTCCCAAGGCTATCTGTTTTAGATTTTTTTCTAGCCATTTGGGGTTAGGCACACAAGTTACTTAAGCATTGGACATTTATAGCCACTTATTGCAGGACCGCAGGAGGGCATAGAATAACTCCAGATCATTTGGACCAAGGTAATCCTTTAGGGACAAAGTTTTGGAACATCTAATACAACTCAGCTATCTGCCTACTCAAAGCCAATTGGCTGATAAGTTCTCTAAGATTCTCCCTTCATCTCAGCATAATAATCTCCGAGACAACCTTGATACGGTTCATACTTCATCAATCCAAAATGTGAGAGGGGGAAGGGGGGGTTGGTAATTGTGGTATTGGAGTGGCTCCTCCGGACAGCTCATCTATGCACATAAGCCACTGGCTAATTCAGCAAACCGGTATGCACCTCAATTTCAGAAGATTCCAAACAAATCAACAAAGTCAATGGCAGTTAGATAACTTGCATTACAAGCTCTTACATTCACATAGAGTTTCTTAGAGGTAGCCTTTATATAAATATATGTACGAGTAATCAGCTATTGCTGTATTTTGATTGATTAAATGATTGTATTGTAAAAGGCATTCCTATTAGTTGTAACAACCTAACAGGTCTTTAAGATACACTTTGAATAGTCATTCGTCACACTTTCTCTCATACAGAGTAATCAGTAAGATTACACTCCAATCTTTCAGCTATGGAGTTTTCTCCACCTTTATGTTAATGGTTTTAGCTCATAATACTTGAAGCCCCTACACATAGCCTAAGAACTACAGATAAGAAGCTATAACTTGAGATACCAAACAATTAATAACACCTAACTACACATGATTTTGTCCTGAATTGCGAACTTTTTACGGAGTACCATAAAAGTTATCCCTTTCGACAAATAACAAAACCATAAAAGTCATCAAAGAAAAAGACAAAGACAGATTACTTGCCTTTTGATTCGAAGACTGGTCCACAGTATCATTAGAACTGGAACTACCACTGCATCTTGTAACCACAAATCTACCACTCATCAACTTCTTGTTGCAACATATATTCCTCAAGCTTGCATCTTTCTTACTCATCATTTGAAAATTTACCCCGACTACACCACAAAATTAAACACCCAAATCAGTTAAGTATACTAAAACTATAAAACTGATGAATGGAATCTTAAGGACTACTGTAGGAAGCTAAGCGAAGTATTAATTAACACCCATCAGCAAGAAACTTTGCCTTAACTGTATAAAATAATAATTCTAGAGTTATAGTTAGCTCTTATGACTGCATATATCAAAACTCTATAATACATAATCAAATGCAAAAATAAAACGGTTAAGAGAGAAAGATAACCTCTGAAAAGAGAGTGATTAAATGTTAAAGATGGGATTGTGGAGCAGATAATACCCCTATTAAGATTAATATGTTGAAGATTAGCAACAGCAGTTGTCATTTTTCTTCAATTGAAGTATAAATGGCTGATGATAATACGATAATTTGAAGTCTGGAGTAGTGAAAGAGAAGAGACTAAGAGAGGGAAGAACAAGGTGAAAGATATTTTTAGTTTTCAACGAGTTGGAAGTTTGGAACTTGGAAGGATGAGAAACGGCCACGCTGTATAGGCTTGTAAAATGGTTTAGGTTGGGTCATTTATATTTATGGATATATTTTTGCTTTTAAACTCTAATGAGTAAAAATTTCACAAATAAGTAAAATATACTTATAGATGCTCCTACTTTAAATGCACCTAGATGTATTTTAGATATTTTAGAACGGCTCTTAAAGTCGGGCCAGGTTAGAGGCAATAACGACTAGATCTGATCCGATCTACTAATCATAGGTTTTGAGTTTTGGGATAGAAAGACATAAAGTTAAATTCTTGGGACCCAAACAAAATTCAGTCTATTATTTATAATCCGATAACGACCCATCCCACTAAACACATCTTAAGACCCATTAACATATGATCTTATATGATTCCGAGTCATCAAAACCTACAACAGATTTGACCCATTTTTAAAAGGTATTTTTTAAACTTGGTGGTTTTATAGGGATGGTATTTTTTTTTCCTTAATTTTTTTAGTACTTAAATCATTAATTGAGGACCCAAACTTTGCACACTCATGAGTCCTAAGTTCCTAACTAATTACCGGCCCTCCCTTTGCCTCTAGTTGACAAAGATGAGGAAAGATGAAAAACGTACATGTTTAGTAAACTAAAATGTCAATTAATTTTAGATAAAATTCTACTAGTTATTATGTGATCATATTTGTTTTCTTCTAGGTATTTCTTGTAGGTCCATTGAAGATTTAATAGAGGGGCCTTGATATTACCTTAGTTGGTAGAGTGTTGTGGTTGGCCTGGATTATTGGTTGGAGCAGTATGAAATTGTCATAAGTTAGCAAAAGCTTAGCATATGGCTAGAATGGCCACCGGGCCGGTCCAGGCCGGGCTAGGAGAAGACGGATTGAAACCTGGCCATTCTGGGGATGGGTCGGTCCGGACTGGGGTAGGGATAAAGGAATTGAATTCATGATTCAAATCGAAACAAATTCCGTATCGAATCGAAACAAATTTCATATAATGACATTTAGAAATTAGAATAAATAAATTATTTCGAATGTAAATTAACGTTTATATTCACGAATCTCATAATGATATTCGTTGTAAACTTTTATATTCGCCTAATCACATTCAATTTTCATATATTTCGTTGATAATTACGTATTATTAAACTAATTAAGCTTATATATTCACCTAATTTTATATTTATGTATGATTAAACTAAATAAACTAATTGAAGTACTTAACGTAATATTAAACTAATTACATATTGTTAAACTAATTAACAAAATTAGCTAATTACATATTTACTTATAATCCATTATCATATTAATATATTTTAATTAAACAAGTTTTGGGGGTTGGGGGAGAAAAGAAAGGGCTTGCACTTAATTTTGGAAACCAAAATTTAATTTCATAATTAAATATTGATTTTCAAATTTAAGTTGCCTACGTATCCCGAAGAAATCAAAACCCACTTAATTATGTTACGTACCTCGATAGGTGTCTAGCTAGCGGCGGTCCCTGAACCTCCTTCACCTGCGTCGTCTCTTACTTCACTTGTGTCCATCATCATCCAAGGATCGTCTTCGTCGTTGATGTCCTCCCTCAATCCTTGGGTCCTACACTCTGGTTGATCCCAATCTTTCTTGTAGACACATATTTCGATGCTTGCAGGGGATAAACGGGATCTCTTCTCGTTGAGAACTCTTCTACTTGCACTAAAAGCAGACTCAGAAGCAATAGAGGATGTGGGAATTACATAAATATCATTTGCAATTTTTGCCAAAACAGGAAATTATCGTTCGTGATCATGCCACCACTTAATAATTGAGAAGTCCTCATCGGTTTCATGTTGGTAGGAAAGATACTTATTAATAACATAAATTGAAGAAGAAGAAGAAGAAGAAGTCGATGATTTTTATTTTTTTAAAATTCTATTAAGTACTGGCACAAATCGCGTACCAAAACTTCCGCTAGAAGACAATATATGTTGTGAAGGTTCATAAATAGAAGCATAATCATCATACAAACCAGATAAAACATTTTTACATTTCTCTATGTACGCATTGACGTCGTAGGTTAGACCTGGAGTTTATAGTAAAATTCTAACCCCAGGATAGAGAATAGCCACTATGACATATTACGGGGAATTCAATAAGGTAAGCGTACCACTTACTTAGCATACTAGTAAGAACCTCACTAATCTGTGGGACATTGAAATGCTCAGTAATAGTGTTAACAACGCTAACACACTATAATATAACTAAATGAATGTTAGGGTCATAAATGTATGAGAAAATTTTGGTTGCATGGTCAAATGCTACTAAAATGTCACGAATAAAAATAGAGGTAGTCCATTGGATATCAGAAAAAACTTTATCGAGAGTTGCTCGAGTTTCGTATAGAGAATGGTCAAAATTTCACGGTATTTAATGGCGTCATTTAACAACCTATATGTGGAGTTCCAATGGGACGGTGTGTCGAGACACCATTGCCTTTTCTTAAGGCCTCTCTCCTTACACAAGGCCATATAATTCCTTCTAACCGAGACCGTAATCCTAATCCATTTAATAAGATTTCTAATGGGGTTAAGCAAATGACTTAACTCAGCTAAACCTTTCTTGAATCGGCAGGTTCATAATATGAGCACAATAACATGCATGTAAAAGTTCTCCACTGTTCAACAATTTCAAGCTAGGTTCGGATATTAAATAATCTATATAATTGGTGTTTGCTGAAACATTATCTAAGAAAAGGGAAAACACTTTATAAAGTAATTGAAAGGTCCTAAGGCATTATATTATCCTTACCTTAAGGTTGTAACTGGTATGTCTCTCCCAAATGATATGTGTTTTTAATATACCATTCATCATATATCCAATGGGTGGTAATACATAGAAAATGTTCACCGAAAGTAGAACTCCGAGTATCACTAGTAAGGCTAAAATGATCATTAAATGTGCAAAACATTGCTATTAAGATACTTTTATATTTATAATAGGCACTTTGGGTATGGCGCTTAATTGTGTTCCTAGGGACACGTCTAAATGCGGGTTGTAAAGCGATTCTAAAAAAATGTTCAAAGTTAGGGCTCTCAATGTAGTTAAATGGTAATTCATAAGCAATTACAAAGTTTTCTAATTCATCTATCACTCTATCTCCATTATACATAAAAGGCATACCTCATACGGGCATGTTACCCATGTATCCGTGTAATTGTGTTTGACTTGATGATTCTGATGTGCCTGTCGATTCAGCTGCTTTCAAATCAATTCCGTGTGTTCCAGTAAAGTGACGGGATAATGTCCCCGTTCCAAAAAAAGTCTTCCATGCATACGCCGCGATTGGCTTCTTCCCTTGTTGCTTGCATATCAGGAAATAACACATGAATTTTTTCCTTTTGGAAGAAGAGTCGGTCATTGGAACCTTCTTGAAATATGGCCACACCGATGAAGATTTCTTTCTACAGTGAGTAGAATTGGGTACTCCACCATCACCTTCACCTTCATTTCATATCAAGTTATAAACATTAAGTCATTAACTAACTAATTAACATTACTTCATAAACTAACTAATTAACATTACTTCATAAACTAACTTAACTAACTAATTAACATTACTTCATTAACTAGCATTACTTCATTAACTAGCATTACTTCATTAACTAACTTAACTAACTAATTAACATCATCCATCTAATTAAACTAGTCAACTTAATATTACATAATCAACTTAATAAAATAAATTTATCAAAACTAATTATCAAGTTAAAGATAACTAATTAACATCATAAATTATCAAACTTATCAACACTAATTATCAAAATAAACATAACTAATTAACATCATCCATCTAATTAAACTAACCAACTTAATATAACATAATTAACTTAATAAAAAAAATTTATCAAAACTAATCATCAAGTTAAACATAACTAATTAACATCATAAATTATCAAACTTATCAACACTAATTATCAAAATAAAAATAGCTATTAACATCATCTACTTAAAAGTAATTAAACTTAATTTACTAATCAATTTAATCATCAACTAATTAAACATCATCAACATATTATTATAATCTACATATTATCATCACTTAATTATACATCATCAATATATTATCATCAACTCAATAAATATCATCAATTTAATCTAACATCATCAACTAATTAAACATTATCAACATAATCTACTTACTTATCATAATAAACTAAATAAACTATTTTTAGATAATTAATTTAATTAAACTAATTAAACTAATCTGGCTTAATCAACTTAATTATCATCATCAACATAATCTACTTAATTAAATATTATTAACTAATTAAACACCATCAACATAATCTAACATCATCAAATAATTAAATATTATCAACCAAATCTACTTAATATCACAATCAACTAATTAAAATATTTAAGATAATCTATTTAATTAAACTAATCTAACTTTATCTACTTAATTATCATCATCAACATAATCTACTTAATTAAACATCATCAGCTACTTAAACATCATCAACATATTATCATCAACTAACTAAACATCATCAACTTAATCTAACATCATCAACTAATTAAACATTATCAATACAATCTACTTAATTATCATAATTGACTAATTAAACTATTTAAGATAATTAATTTAATTAAACTAATCAAACTTAATCTACTTAATTATCGTCATCAACATAATCTACTTAATTAAACATTATCAACTAATTAAACATCATCAACATATCAATATAATCTACATATTATCATCAAATAATTAAACATTATCAACTTAATTTAACATAATCAACTAATTAAACATTATAAACTTAATTAAGCTATCTAATTAAACTAACTAATTATCATATTAACATCAATTAATTAGAAGTTTATGAATTACCTTGACCAATAGTAGGAGGCGGACGTATCTCCAAAGTTGGAGTTTGAGAAACTTGAGCACTAGGAGTTCCGAAAATTTGTTGCTCCAACTCTTGAGCGAAATTTTAGGTATCTTCGTACGAGCTACTAACACTGAGTCTTTCTCTTGAAGCCATTTCTTTTATACTTTATAGTAGTAAATAATTAAATTAAGAATAATAAACCAACTAATTAAGATAAATAATTAAGATTAAGAGAGCAATTAAGAAGAAGATTATCACTAATAAGTAAGCTAATTGTATTTAGCAGTAATTGAGAGAGTGAGAGATTAAGAGTGAGAGTTGTGAGGATTGAAGATTGAATTGGGGGGATTAACGCTACTTAGCAATGAAAAAAACAACTAGTTTTAGCTGAATTATTTGGGCTTGGGCCGGGCTGGCGGGTCGGTTAGGGCCATGATGCAGGCAGGGTTGATGCTGGGCCAAGCTGAACCGGCCCAGTGACCACCTCTACCTATGGCCCTTTGGGGTCCCTTGGCTTCACTTTGATTCCTATACTATACCATTTTGTGCACCTATTGATTATAGTGCATCTCTTCCTAAATGGTGGATAATTTACTAGGAAAACAAATTAGAAGATACCCTTCATTCATAGTTGTTTGGCATTGTTAATCGTCATCTGTGAACCTTATCGCTCGTTTTTTTATGTCTTTTACCAAATTTTTCCTTATTCCATAAATTCTTCATTAATCTTACTTTCACTCATTTTTACTAAGCCTAATCAACAATGGCCTAGCTCGCTAGCCTAGCCCGACCCGACCGGAAAAAAGTTTGGGTTTGGGCATTAAAAACCAACTCGAAATTAGGATTTGGGCAAATCGACTTTTGCCCAAAAATTATTTGGATGGATTTGGGTAGTGATGCAAACCCGAAGCGTAGCCCGAATTTTAATTACAAAGTTTCTTTAAACTATAAGGCAAGAGCCCATTTTCCTTCTGCCACCACCCCTATTGCAAGAACCACAATGACACCCCTACAGTTTTGGTTGTTTTGTGACATCCTAGTGCGAAAACCCACATGCAATAATTTGGAAGTATAGTCTTATGTGCTGTAGGCAGTGCTTCTGTAGCAATGCCAAGGAAATCAGATTCATCAAGGTACCTTTTTCTTGTCTATTTTTTAGAATGTATGTAATATATAGTTTAGATATATAGACACCAAATGAGAGGCAACTTGCTGCTACGTTTCTAACTTTACTATCCCCTTTTATGTGTATTTCTTACTATGAAGCTGTGTTTTTGTTCTATTATTGTGTGCGTCTCTGTGTTTTATTCCATAACGTCTAACAACCTATTTTGCACTTTTTGGATTTTCAGTATCATTGAAGTGTAGCATGTGAATCCACTGCCTTGTTTGAAGTTTTCTTAGACTAGGCAATGAATTTTGTGATCTTCATAGGTCTGGACTTTTTTGCCTGTATGGTTTCAATTAGTTACACTTTGTTATTATGGGAATGTAATTTTTTTTTTTTTGCTTCAATGTTTGGAGCATTGACCTTCCAAAACTTGTAATTCATATAACAAATGCAGAAACATGGGGGAATGTAGAGGTGGCCAAAGGGCTGGGTCGTGCGGGCTGGGCCGGGCCTAACACCGAGTCGGGCTGGGGGAAGGGGACCGGGACCGGACCGGTCTAAGGGGCGGGCCGGTTCGAACCGGGCTGGGATTAGGGCTATTTGATTCGGTACCGAATCGAAAACGAATCACGAACCGAATCGAATCGAATCGAAGGACGAACTGAATCGAACCAAATCAATAGCCCAATCGAACTGAATCATGACCGAATCGAACTGAATCATGACCGAATCGAACCGAATCATGACCGAATCGAATAGAATCACGAACCGAATCGAACCGAATCACAAACTGAATCGAATCGAATCATGACCGAATCGAACCGAATTACGTCTTTTTTTATTTTTTGTCTTCTTAATTATGTATTATTAAACTAATTACGTATATTTACCTAATTTCATATTTATGAATCATTGAAGCAAATAAAGTAAGTAAACTAAAATCTAAATGAACTAATTCACTTTTTAGAAAATCAAAATTTAATTAAACATGTTTTGGGGGTTGGGATAAGAAGAAAGGGCTTGCACTTAATTTAGAAAATCAAAATTTAATTAATTAAATATTGATTTTAAAAATTAAGTTGCCTACGTATCCCTACGTATCCCGAAGGAATCAAAGCCCACGTAGTTTTGTTACATACTTGGAGGGGTGCTTGTGCCTAGCCTAGTTAGGGAAAGACCTCGAACCCCCTTCACCTATTGGGTTGTCGCTTAATTCGCTTATGTCCATCAATATCCAAGGATCGTCTTCATCGTTATCTTCCTCCCTCAATCCTTGGGTCCTACGCTCCGCCTGATCCCAATCTTTCTTACAAACGCATATTTCTATGCTCTCAGGAGATAAGCGGGATCTCTTCTCGTCAAGTACTCGTCTACTTGCACTAAAAGCAGACTCGGAAGCAATAGAGGAGGCGAGAATTGCAAGGATATCCTTTGCAATTCTCTCCAAAATGGGAAATTGCCGTTCGTGATCGCGCCACTACTTAATAATTGAAAAACTAGCATCGGTTTCATGTTGGTAAGAAAGATATTCATTAATATTATAAAGTGAAGAAGAAGATGAAGAAACCGATGTTTTTTATTTTTTTAAAATTCTACCAAGTATTGGCTGCCATCGCGTAGCGGAATTTCCATTAGAAGACGATACATTTTGGGACGGTGCATAAACAAAAGCGTAATGATCATATAAACTAGATAAAACATTTTTACATTTTTCTATATAGGCATTGACATCATATTGTAAACTTAGAGCATTATAATAAAATTCTAAGCAGTTTTCTAAACCTACAGTCTTGACCCCGGGATCAAGAATAGAAGTTATACCATATATGACGGAAAATTCACTAAAGTAGGAGTACCATTTACTTAGCATACTAGTAATTACATCACTAATTTGAACGATGTTGAAATGCTCGGTAAGAGTGCTAACTACGGTAACACACCCAAATATAACTAAATGAATGTTAGGGTCGTAAACATAAGAGAAAATTTTGGTTGCATGGTCAAAAGCTGCTAAAATGTCACGGATGTAAATTGCGGTATTCCAATGGAAATCACCAATAAGTTCATCGATAGTCGCTCGGGTTTCGTTATAAATAATGGACAAAACCTCACGGTATTTAATGGCATCTTTTTGCAATTTATATGTGGAGTTCCAACGGGTCGGTGTATCTAGACTCCATTGTCTCTTCTTAAGGCCTCTTTCCTTACACAAGGCCATGTACTTCCTCCTAACCGAGGTCGTAATCCTATTTAATTACACTCCTAATAGGGTTAAGCAAGTCAGTTAACTCAGCTAAACCTTCTTGAACCGAGAGGTTCATAATATGTGCACAACAACAAACATGTAATAGCTCTCCACTGTTTATCAAATGTTAGCTTGGTTTGGAAATCAAATAATCTATACATTTTGTGTTCGCTGAAGCATTATCTAATGAAAGGAAAAAAACTTTATCAAGTGAAAGGTTTTAAGACAGTCTATTATCCTTACCTTAAGGTTTCATAGCTTGAAAACAAATGATTCATTTTTTAATATACCACTCATCATCAATCTAATGGGCGGTTACACAAAGAAAAGGTTCACCAAAACAAGAGGTCCATGTATCACTAGTAAGGCTAATACGACTGTTAAAACTGCGAAACATTTCTATGAAACTACTTCTATACTTATAATAAGTAGTTTGGGTATGGCATTTAAGCGTATTTCTAGGGACACGTCTATAAGCAGGTTGTAAAGTGAGTCTAGTGAAATGCTCAAAGTTCAGACTCTCACCATAGTTAAAAGGTAATTCATCTGCAATGACGAAATTAGCCATTTCATCAATCATCTTATCTCGGTTATACATAAAAGGCATACCTCCTCTGGGCATGGAACCCATATACCCGTGTAGTTGTGTCTGACTTGAAGATTCAGCTGTTCCTGTGGATTCAGTTGCATCGAGGTTTATTCCGTGTCCTCCAGTCAAGTGTCGGGATAAGGTCCCCGTCCCAATACCGGTCTTCCATGAATAAGCGGCTACTAGCTTCTTTCCTAATTGCTTGCATAACAAGCAATAGCACATGAATTTCTTCCCTTTGGAAGTAGTATCGGTCATTAGGACCTTCTTAAAATATGGCCATACGTGTGAAGGTTTCTTTCTATAGTGAGTAGATTCAGGTACTCCTCCTTCATCACCTTCACCTTCATAAGTTTATTAACTAATTAATTAACATAATCAACCAAATATAACATAATCAAGTAATTTAACTAATCTAACACAACTAAGCAATTTAACTTTAACATTATCAACTAATCTAACATAACTAAGTAAGTAATCTAACCAACCTAATCAATTCAACTTCAACATTATCAACTAATTAAACATCAAGAACTCAATCTAACATAATTAAATAATCTAACATTCATTAATTAGAAGTTTAAGAGTTACCTTATGGAGTAGAAGAAGGAGGACACATTTGCGAAGTTAGAGTTTCAGGAATTTGAGTACCCGGAGTATCGAAAAGTTATTGCTCCAAGTTTTGAGCAAACTCCGTAGTATCATCAAAAGAACTACTTACACTGAATCTACCTCTTGAATCCATTTTCTCTTAGGAATTGTAGTAATAAACAACTTACTTAAGAATAATAAACCAACTAATTAAGATAACAAATGAAGATAACTAACGAAGATTAAGAGAGTAATTAAGAAGAAGATTAGTACTAATAAGTAAGCTAATTGTAATTAGTAGTAATTGAGAGATTGAAATATTGAGAGATTGAAAGATTGAGAGAGATTTTGGTGAGGATGGAAACCGAATTGCATCGGTTTTATAGGGGAAGGAGCAACGGTCATCAACGACTAGTTTCAAACGGTCGAATTTGGGTGAATTTGGCGGGCCGGGTAGGGCCGAATTGAGCGGGCTGAATACACGGGCCGAATCGAATACTGGGCCGAACTGATTTTTTTCGCGAACCGAATCGAAACGGGTTAGGGTTGGAAAATGGGGATTCGTATTTAGCCCATTACTAGAACGGGCCGAATCGGGCTTGGTCGGTTCGATGGTGGGCCGATTCTAGTCGGGCTTGGGATGGGCCGGGCTGGGGCTGGGTCGGGCTGAACCGACCCACTGGCCACGTCTAGGTGAATGGATATCTAGATAATACAATTTAAATCTTTAATGAGCATTATTTGCTCAAATTCAAAGTATAGTAAAATAGGCCTGCAAAGCTCGATAAGCCCGTAAGACCCGATTTATATGGGATATGGACAACAATTTTGGCACGAATACAATCTTGGCTTGAGCCCGACCCGAAGCAAGGGTTGCAAGCCAACCCTTTGGCCAGACCCAAACCTAGCCCGACCCGCATCTTGATCAGGTTTAATTTTTACCGCTTTTCACTTACTTTTATTTACTTTCACTAACTTTTATTCACTTTCATTCTCTTTCACTCTTAGAATGTCGTAACTCTTAGCTCGGGCATTGGATTTGACGCATTTTTTAAACCCTTTATTTTAGGTTAATGTATGCACCCGTAAAACCATTAAGTCGTTCAATTGGCGGAATCGGAGATCCACCAAATGAATTTCGAATGGATGTAACTTTAGCTACGGGGCTTCCAATGGGTATTTTTTCGAGATCTACGACACCCTCAAATGTTTGTAGGGAATTTGGCCTTCTATTAATGTTGCTAGAAAAGGCATCTAAAAGGAAAATTGATAAACTTTCAATTTTACCTACTACTAATTTTAAAAATAGCTAAATCATACTAATTAAGTAAACTTGTTTAGACTTACTTATTAACACAAAATACTTTAATATAAATTAATTATTTTAATTTTGTTAAACAAAAATTATTTTTTATTTATAATAATTTTTTTGTTCCTTAATTTTGTAAAAATAAATATGAATTTTGTAAAATAAAAATTATGACAAATTATAATTATTAATTTCTAAATAAATATGTGTATTAATCATAATTGAACATAGTAATCCATAATAATTACTACCCAAATACTAATTATTATTAATTATATACTAATTACAGAGTACTATTCTAATAATTACTAATTATTTTTTAAACATAAAAATTTGATCATAAAGGAACAGTAAGAAATGGATGATTCCTCCATAGAGGAACCGTTCACTTTGGACGGTTCTACCATATATAATTTTTTAAACTCATAAGATTAATATGGTCAAATAACATCTAAAATAAGTATTTATACGGATGATAAGTAGAGAGATTCACATACGGTATTAAGACATTCATGATTTTCTCTCCCTAAATGGTGGAGTCACTTGTAAATATCACGTCTCCATATTTAGGGGAAGACGTTATCACTACTTCATACTTAATTTGTATATTTGACTTGTATGCTCTCTCCTAAAAATATAGGACCAAAGCACAGTAAAGGCTTGATTAGTCTAGTAGTAAAAGTATGAGAAAAAAATGATGGTATATGAGTAATGTTGCAAAAATTATCCTTGGTTATAACAATATGATCATACAGACAATAAAACTTTGTATTTATATATACATTATACTACATTTGGAAGCTAGAGAAGAAGTATTCTTAAAGGAGAACATTTCGACTATCACCAAGATGGCCAACCACCATGCTCTTTAATTGAAACTACACCAAATCATTATTCAAATCACAATGCAAAACATGATATTATTATCAAATTTTCTAACACTTTCTCGAAAAAATTTGATAATTACAAAAGTAAAGCAAATTCAAAAGAATTGGAACATGCACCCTCTTAGCCTCTCTCCCTAAACAATGAAGCTATTTAAAATTATGTCTCCATTGATAAACCTAAAATACAAATTTCTTTAAACAAACGAAAAAAAGAGGGAGAAATGATCTCATGTCTCCCTTCCATAGACATCTCCGTGAAGCACAGATGATCAACTCTATAATATGAACGTACATCAACACTCTAATTTTGCTTACAATAAAACAAACCAAAACTAGAGCTTAGTATCAATATTGACTTCTTAAAGACTAACTAACAATATAATGTAACCCCATATCATATGTAACACATTCTTTTTAGTTTTTTTTTTTTAAATTTATTTATTTAAAAAAAGCAAGTTGGTAAGGTAGTGACAAGAGAGAGTGAAGCGTGGGATTAACTTTGGGCCATCACAGACTGGGCCTAAAAGTGGGCCCATTACCAGCCATGTTGAGTTTCTCTCTCCAAGAGTTGAGCTTCTCAAGCCTCCACCCATCATGATGCCTGGCAATGAACGAGTCCGCTTTCACGTTCAGATCTGGACTCGGACACGTCCCCGAACTCAGCCTCTCCTTATCTTGACCGTTCATCTCACTCGAACTTGACATCGCGTAATCATTACCGTCCATCTCAGGCGACCCACACGTCGAACTCTGCGCGCTCCGTACTTTAACACAATCACCTCCATCTGGCGTAAACTTCATCTGCGACACCTTGAACGGCGGCGGAGGTATTCCAGTCATCGGAGATTCATTTCTTGTCTCTCTCTTAGTCGGTAGCGGTGGTTTTCCACCGGGACTCACCGGGTTCTGCCGCGTTAGCGGCGGCGGAGGTGTAGGTATGGCGGAGTATGAGTGAATTTTCTTACTTTTGCTCCCTTTTTTGAACCAATTTTGAAAAACGGACGGCGGATGTGGTGGTAGTGGCGGCGGAGGAGGTGGCGGCGAAGGCGGAATTACGAATTGCGATTGAATTGGCGTATCTTCGAAGTTTCTGCTGGAATTTTGCCGTCGTTTTCGCTTCCGGTGACTGTAAAGATACACAATCGCAGTCGCAATCTCCTTCGTCGCGTTCATCCTCTTTCTAGAACTCCGCTTCTTCATCGGCGGCGGCGGCACAGGAGACGGCAGAACCTCCTCCCTTCGAGAAACTGGTTGAAAGGTCCTTCTCTGTTTTGCTGGTGGAAGCGGAGGAGGCGGTGGTGGTGGCGACGGCGGATTCCTCGGCGGTGTTTGCGGCGGAGTAATCGACGGCGATCCTCCTCTGGTTTCAAGGACAAAAGTGTCAACCTCAACTTCCTTCACCGCACTACTCTCCACGTCATCCACCACTTCCGCCGCCACGTCATCATGTTGAGGATCAAGCTCAAGCTCTTTCTTAGGATAGAACCTGTTGATGTCGTGATCATCAAAGAACCGGAACTGGCTATTACCAGTATTATTATTACCATCATACCTTATGTAAGGATCAGAGCTAACCGTGCGCCGCAACCGGGAGACGCCGGTACCCGGTGGTGCGTTCACAGGCGAGCTGAACCTCTGCTGCTGAGAGTAATCAAACCACTGAGGTACATTACTTGATAATTGATTATGCATCATTGTTTTACTCCTTTGTAGCAACACACTGTTAGAACTATTACTACTGTTACTACTACTACTACGATCATGATCATGAGCATGAGTTGCAGTTGAAGTGCGTTGTTCACAGCTGTGCATTTCATTAGGTTCATTTGAATCGTCCTTTCGTTTTGCGAAAACACCGCATAATATAGCCAAGGTTACGAGGATTATGTTAAGGTTGTCCCAACTCTTCTTGACTGAGATAGATTTCTGATTTTGTGGAGTGTTGTTATTGTTGTAGTTGTAGTGAGGGAGTATTTTGGGTACAGTAGGGATAACAATGAAGACTATGAAAAGAAGGGAGATAGAAGGTACAAGGATGATTAGTAAGGAGGAATTAAGGAGGGACGATGCCGGCCGGTGTCGGTGCCTTGGTGTTAAGGTGGCTGGTGGTGGCCAATATGGTGGAATGTCACCATCTTCCATTGCCTTTGTGGTTGGAGGCGTTTATTTTGGGTGGTTTGAAAAGGAAGTGAGGGAGAATAGGTGCCCTTATGCTTAGGAGCTTATAGGAGGAGCTGGATACTTGGATAAGGATATTATTGCCAATCAAACATCAATATTTTAGCCTTTTTTCTAAGAAATAAGCACTCTCTTTTTTTGGGTGCTTCAATATTGGATGGAGTGAACAAATTATGCGTGATAATGTATGGATGATGAAATAATGAAGGGTTTTCTTTGTGTATTTTAAAATTCTTCAACCTCTAATTTGGAAGCATGCAAATTTGAGTGGTGTACTTTACTTTATTAATTGGGTTGTATTAGCTGTTGGATGGAGGACGATGGGTTGATAGGTCCTTATCCATATTGCTAATACTATATTATCATATGTCTTCTAATGTTTTTGTTTTTGGCCTTGTTTACTTCTTTGTTGCTGATACAGGAATTTTTCAACAAGACCCGTAATGACTGATGAAGCTATCTGATTGTGCAGGTATGTCTAAAATCGTTGTTGTAGGAATAATTTCTTTAACTTTCTTCCTTTCTTAGACAGTAAAGTGGTGTTTTTGGTTATGTCTTAACCTTCTATACTTCTTCCAGTACTAGGCTACCAGTACATACGAAGTAAAATTGAACTTTAGTGGTCATTTCATGTATCGTCTATGTTTGTGAACTTAATGTTCTAAATTTCCAATGGTAGTTATGCCTCAAGATTGAGTACGTCCGTTGGAAGTTAATTAGTTCCTACATTGCCCAAAAATTCCATGGTTAAAGATGTGATGTGATGTGATGTTACTCAAATTTAATTAATCTTACTCTCTCCGTTATTTTTTGCTATTCCCATTTTGGAGTATTGTAGATTTTAGAGCCAAACTTTGACTATGACTTCTATTCAATCTAGATGAAAAAACATTTTCATTTGGAATCTTGATAGATTCGTCTCAATGTATATTTTTTCAAATGTGAATTATTTTTTTATAATTTTTATAAATGCACAATTAAAGATATTTGAATTTTAAGTTTATATTGGAATTGGTGCAAAAAGTATATGAGAAGAACAAAAAAAAAAAGCGGAGGGAGTATTAAAGTAACTAATCATAGGCGGTTAATGTCACTTATGTTCATAAACATGACAAGTTTTCAGGCATTTTTAAATACTGTTATGTGATTTGAGTTGAGTATCAAGTCAAGTAGTTGTTGAATTTGGACAGAGGTAGCAAGTAGCCTAGTTTATGCATTGTGCCAACAAGAAACCTACCTTGTTATATTTTTAAATCCAATTGTAGGTTTGTTGGATTTTCGGTACTTAACATTCCATAAACTCAATAAAGAAAGATTTTTCGTTCAACATGCTTAGCTTGGTCAAGTCTAGTTTAAACCATATCGCTCAATGTTTCATTGCTGTGTACCACTTACCAAGGCTGAATCACTTCAAACTGCAGTTTGGAGTGAGAGGAAGGAAATTGGGATAGAACTACGGAAGGATTCGAACCTCTGAATAAGCAAACCATAACCTGCAGCCCTAGTAGTTGGACACGCCCTATGGTCCTATCTTAGCCTCATGCCATCAGCCAAAGAACTAACGTTCCCATGATTGGCTTGACTTAAATCTGAACTTTTAGAAATTTCAAGTTCAAACTTCAGTAGATTACAATGTAGCAGTAGGGTACATGTTTGAGTAGTAAGTCAATTGTTCGTGTTACTCACTTTGGAGGATAAAGTTACTCACTTCACTCCATTATTGGTATTTTTATGACGAGCCTAATGAACCTCTTATACTGTTATGCAAACCAACTCCTGTAGATATATTAGCAAGCGTATTTTGCTTGCTTGCAAGTACTTTAATCATTGGAACATAATTAGTTTTTTAAGTAAAAAAAAAAAAAAAAGCTTGTGGATTCCTGACTGAGCTCCCAATTTTAAGGTGGGATAATTGGAGACCAGGAGACAAAGGAAATTAGTTGTCGCACATCAAACATTCAAACCTCACTTTGCAATAGTCCATTGCCAACTATTTACCTCATTTTTCTTTTTACAGATATCACAATTTATAGTGACATACAGGTCTGTTTTGTAGTTGTTCCCCTTTGCTCTGATCTTTTATCAAATGTAGTTTACATGGGCCCTTATATATTACAAATACATACAAAATATATGCGATGTAAAACTTTGTTATATTCCATGCAATTAAAGTCTTAAAGATGTGAAAAATTAAGGAGTATATCTTCTTACCTATTCCTTTTCATTACAAACCTCGAAATTACTCCCTCTGTCCCTTTATTTTTGTTTCAATTTCGTTTTTGCAGTCAAATTTCAAAAAGTTTGATTATAAATTATCATCATATTACAAGAAATAATATATTCAAGTAGAATTTTATTGAATGTATTTTAATGTAAATTTTTATAATATCAAATTTTCATACTTTTTTGTCTTAAGGATTTGGAGATAAAAGTATTGTGACTCGTGTTTTAAAGACTGTAATAAGTGAAATGAGGCAAACAAAATTAGGGACATTAATAAATTTTGATAGGGTGACTAAAATTCTTCTCTCATCCTTCACTTTTGTAACTCCAGTTGGTAGTCTTAGTTACTCCCCATCAGATCAAGACTTTGAAGAGTGTAGTTGTGATGATTACAATGCTGTACTATTACAGTGTTACATTTCGAAGGTTTTTCTTAATTATTTTGGGTGGGAATGCTTTGAAGTTTGATGGTGGGGTAGTCTGGTTGGATATTATAGTGGGCACTTTGTCAAAAGTTAGGAGGAACAAAGATACAAAATGACCCTTTTTCACTGCTAGCTTTTCGATTATGGTGGGTTGTCACGCTGCTGTTTTTTTTCTTTTTTTTTTCTATTTTCATTACCCTCTTCCACAGTTCCACAGTTCCACTGTTCCACCCTATCTTTAAGTCACCTTTCTTCACGAGAGACTAAAGTTCCCAATCAACACTTTTGATGTTGCATTCCCACTCATCACTTTTCTAGCACTGTAAATCAGCATTATTGTTTGAATTATCATACTGTTATGTTAGGTGTTAGTACGATCAAAGAATGTTATGTTCTAGTCGATTCTTCTTATTCCTACAGTACCATTTATAATCGCTTTTTCTACTTTTCCCTGCTAAGTACTTGTAATTGAGAGATGGAAAACTCAGTGTGACGATTCAACTGAGGAACTTTTTGATGTATTTCCAGAAATTTCATGAAAATAATGGTGAAGTTGGATTTTAGAAGAATTTAAGGATTTATTAACCGGTCTATCGTATAAAAGTGAGGTTTAAATTTTCTATTGGACAACACAATTCTGCTTGCATTTCAACTTTTGACTGTATTCACTCCACTACATAAGATAGATACATACTCTCTCTCCGTCCCCCAAAAATTGCCTCATTTTCTATTTTATCTAAAGATTGTCTTATTCTCTTAAAGATTTTCCAGTTTGGGTTATCTCTCTAAAGATTTTTCATTGTATCTTAAAAAAAGTTAAAATTTATACTTGGGACAATATTTGGAATCTTTAAAAGAAAATTTAGGATTCTTTTAAAAAAATTCGAAAAAAAATGTTAATTTGCAACCATTTACCTTTAGTTGAATAATTAGAAGAAAATTTAATCTTGTGAAATTTGAGTATATTTTGGACATTGAACTCTAATTTATAAATTAAAAGCCAACGTTTGAAGATTTAGAAAGTGTATTTTATCTATGAAATAAAAATGTAATTCTCTATATTAGTTTTAGAACTTTTTTGAGAAAAAAAATAATTACACAAACAAATAAATTACAAGTAAATAATATTTACTTATTTTTGTAAATTAGCAAAGCAATAAAATTGTAACATTACAAGTTTTTTAATAAAATAATAGCAGATAATTAAAATTTTTTTTTTGATACCATACTCTCCTACTTCCGGTATATAATCATATAAATGTATATCATTAACAAAGAAATATTTACCAATAAATAAAAATGTCCTTATTGATCATTTTACGCAATGGAACTACTAATAGAAAACAACAACTCCTGTTTTTTTGTTCTTCTCATATGGAATCTATAGATTTTAGAGTCAATTTTTTACCATAAATTATTCTCAATCTATAAGAAAAAACATAATGATAAGGGGTCTTAAAAGATTTGTCTCAATGCATATTTTTCAAATATCAACTTTTTATAATTTTTGCAAATAGATATTTAAAACTTAAGTTTGTTTTGAAATCTGTGTAAAAATAAATGGGAAGATTAAAAAGGAACGGAAGAGGTATTTATCAAGCACCTTCATATAAAAGTGTTAATGCAAACAATTAATCAAAACAACTTATACATAAACTATCTGTACTAGTTAATATAGATAATTGAAACTGGTACAACTCATAACCTAACAGGGCTTTAATCTATTCCCACAAAGTATCCTCTTACTTTCTTTAACAACAAGGATTTGGATTAGCTAGCTAATTTTTTTGATTATTGAGTACCGCTTTTGTTTCCTCTAACATTCGTGTGTCATAGAAATTGATCTACCAGTTCCATTCTAGTAATCACTTCGTTGCTGTAGCACGCTGACACCACTTCCTTGTCCTTGTTAAGTACTTTTTTTTTTTTTTTTTTTCCGAAGAAGAGGTAAATTTTATAAAATAACTCATGTTAGGTCGGCTTTCACAAGTGAGGAAATCCCTTGTTAAGACTTTAGTAGATGATAACATATGTATGTACATGTTGATTAGCCAAATGGCAAGTATTGTTGACACCTCTACATTTAAAAAAAAAACTTGGTACTCCTAACCAAATAGGTTGACACTAGTTAAGACGCATACGGCATACACAACACAGCAAACTCTAGCATAAGCCAAACCCAAAAACTCCTTGTATAACTTGACCAATGCAATGCGAAGAGTCGGCATTATGGCTACGATTGTTGGGAACTCATCTTAGAAATATTTGAAGGTCTATAAGTTTGATTTTAGGTAGTCACTATGAAGGTCTATAGGTTTGAACCTCATCTTAGAGGCAATGGTGGAAAGAAATAAAAAATAGGTACAAAATCGTGTCCCGTACATTAAAAGGCTTCTGTTGGTTATTAATTTGTTTTCATAGATGCCTTAGTTTTTTTTTTTTTTTTAATTATGTATAATTTTTTCCCCCAGTGAGAATAGATGCCTTAGATCTCAAGCACTTTATTGGCAGAACAAAGTCTCCCTTTCTGTTTTGAATACTACGTATTTGCAGTGTAGAAACTTTATTTCTCCGGGTAGAAAGGATACTCAAAAGATCAGGTTTCCTTGGTAAAAAAAACAAACATTATTGGGGTTTATTCGTCGTCCCAAAAACATTCGAGCCACAAACTCATCCCTTTAACATTTAAAACACACACCTGCCGCCGGAACACCCACACCAACAGCAGTCGCTCGCCGGAAACCTTACACCCGCTGGAACACCACAACCTGCTAGAACACCCATCGGAACATATTAAAACAAAATTAATTATTACTTAATAATGATCTCTTTGTTAAAACCCTTAGGAAGAGACTTCAAATGTTCAATAGAATGATCTCTTTGTTACAGATTTAATCATGTCAAATTCATCACAAAGTTGTCTATTCGACCTAAGTCAGTTTTCACTATTGATCAGAAAACATCCCCAAATTTGCGGGTTTGAAAGAAAATCAAAGCTTGGGTACAGAATCAATATACAAGCTTCATCAGAAACGAATTGTAGAGGTGCACTTCGAGAATAAAATAATCCACATTAGAAATAATAATAATGGTAGCATACTTCGTAGATAGCAGACAACTGTTATAGCAACCAAAAATTGAGGTTCATTAAAACCTTTTGATTTCAACTTTAGCTCTATAAGTTACTAAATCTCAACTACAACAGAGATAAAAGACGTCTAAGCATGAAACAGTTGCAAAATCACCGATTGCAGATAACATTCACAGCAGACTCATCAGCATATTTTTTCCCTTTGAGCATCTGCATAATCAACAATGCCAACTCCGCAGAAATATTTTCTCAACATCAGTATCTAACTAACCTGCAGTTCAGATTGAAATATACGATATTTATATATATTTGACACTGAGCCTGATAAAATAAATAGCCTAGACAGCAGTATTTTGGGATCCTCAAACAAAAATCCAATTTGCTAAGCAAATACCAAATGATTTCAAAAATTCTTCATACTTGAAACTAAAGCTCAACAAAGGGAACAAAGTATAGAACATCAGAAGCATATATATCTCTAATCAGTTACAAGGGACAAAGAACAAGACATGCACTTTGATAACTCCAATCTACTGGCCTATAAAAATTTGATTCCCATTCCAGTTTCACAGTCAATCTGAGTAACTAAACATTAATCTTTGTATATATGGAGTACTTTTGTATACATCACACCATTATGCCAGATATGCAAAAATCATACTATCCCTCGCCAACTCGAAAAATTTGGATCAACCCTCCAATGAATCTCAATTGAATAGTATATATCTAAGTGATCTAACCTTCAGTCACAAAATTACCAATCACTACTGTTTTTAGACATATAACTATCAGACAAACAGTCCGCTGTATGCAAAAATTTCAAGCCAACTAGTCACAATAATTAAATACCAACAGCATAATTAGCAAGGCAATAAAGTTCTTAATATAAAAAATAAAATCAAATAGATACAAGAAAGAGCAGGAGGGCCTAAGAAGGCATTTGTTTCAATTAGGGAAACATTGAAGTCGTAACACTAAGATTTTATTTGGCTTGATAAAAACGACTTTCCATGGATAACAATTTTAGGGAAACACAATTGTAAAGTAGTTTTAATTTGTTCGGTTCCTCTAGCAAGAAAAAATAGAGAAAAAGGACAATGGAATGGAGGAGGACGATATGGATGGTAAGAAAATGTTCACCACCTTGGGAGAATCATGTTCCACTCCTTACAAACCAAACAACAGAAAATGAGATGATCTGATGCAAGATCAATCGACTTATATGAATATATCTGGTTGATAGCATAATGTCTGATTCAAGTATTTATAAATGCATATTCAAAGTTTCTGTTGAAACTTGCAAGTATAAGAACTTAAACTACTAAAACAAATAAGAGCTAGAAAAATCAGTAGCTACCAAGTCCAAAAAAGGGAGAAAAAGGCAATTAGTCAAAACAGGAAGCAAAGACTGACTCGAATTGTCACTAACTAACTACTACGAATATATTAATGCAGAAAATTCATAAGCAAAAGTTAGTCTGATTCTTAAAATACTGAGAAACATTAGACAGCCAAACTAGCAACTTCACATCAACAAAGAAAAACATGTGAAGCAGGCAATAGATGACTGATTCTTAACCAACTCAATACTTTGTAGCTCATCTTTGTAGACAAAAGGTCTCACATAAACTCAAAGTGACCTGCAAAATAACATTCTATGCTCTACTTACACTGCAACATATAAAATATGCCATAGGTCATCTCTTGGACTCTTGGAGACGTTGGGTGACCTCTAAACTTCATATACTGTCCTTTTCTAAAATACCAAAGCAGGTAATAGTCTTATAATTATAAGGATACAGGTTGGATTTATCTAATTTGTAAGCCATGTCATACTTTCTTACTATGCATAATTTGTAGGCTTTCAAAGATTTCTCAAAACACAAAGTTCACTGTTTAGGTCCTAATGAAAGGGTTTAACTTCAGGAACCGAACTGGAGACAACAAACATTCTGCTCAAAACTGGAAAGAACATATAAAACGTTATTCCCTTGCATCCGTGGGTATTAAAAAAACAAGAGACTCAATTATGTTTAAATTTAGGCCTTAGACACTTTTGAAACATGATACTCCCTCTGTCCCACTAAGATTGCCCCATTTTCAAAAAGTTTGACCACAATTTCTTATCATGTTATAAGTAGATGCATCTTAATGTAAAATTTTAAAAAATCAAGTTTTCGTAATTTTTTGCCTTATGGATTTGGAGATAAAAAAGTTTAAAGTCATGTCTTGGAGACTGCGAAAAGTCAAATGGGCCAAACTTAGGGGGACAAAAGGAGTAGCAAGTATTCTAGAGCATCAGCAAGAGATCATAGTAACACAGTAGTAGGTAATGTGCAGAAGTAATAAAGTAACTACAGCAACAGTAGAAAACAAACCCACTGAAAAGTCTGGACAGAGAATGGGTTATAAAGCCACAAGCTTGAATTTTAGCTCTATAAACAAAGTAACCTACTGATTGACTCTAATTGAAATTCAACCATAATATATGAAAGAGTAGATATCAAGAAAGCTTTTTTTTTTTTTATGAACCTAACAAGAAGTTTAAATGCCTTAAATATTAAGAAATAGCATCACACAAATAAAGGTAAAAGACATCAAACCAGACTAACACCAGATAAAGGACTAACTAGAAAAGTATCTGGGACTGGCCTAAAACACATAGCTTCATAAGTGAATTTTTTCCATAGGCCTTTGACTCTTTAAGGGTCACCTAAAACTTCAAAGAACTTGAATATTGTCAACAGCCTGAAAAGAATTTAATTTTGTCTTCCACTTCATGTCAACTATTTTGGACCAAGATCGCCTATCTCAACTCTACTATCATGTTACAAACTTTCACCTACCTCACTTGTATATGTTATCATAAGTACCCTGCCGTTTGTAACACTGCAATTCTGTACTTAGAGAAGAGATCAAGATATATATTCTGCAGAAAACAGAATACAACAACTACTTAATCTCTACTAGTATCACTTTCTCCATTTCCTAAAGATATTTGTCCACAATGATTACTACAGATGAACTACAATTCCAAGGTTCTCACTAAAAAAATTTAGCAGGTTAAAGTACAAATCTGACATGTAAAATGTAAGCTAAAAGATTGAAACTAGTATAGACACAAGAGCAATAAAATGTTACCAATGGTTTGAAAGTAAGGAGTTGTCTGGGAGATATAAAAAAGAACTGTTTTCAAGGTTAAGAGACACTTAACAACAAACTGCATAACTTCAAACTACACCAACATCCAAGTACCAAACATAAATTATGTTGTATCTTATAGCTAATTGTACAATACAAACCAGACTTTCATTTCCTTTGAAATTATTTTATTTCAGCAATAATTGTAACTTACTTAATAGACAAGAACACATAATGTGACTCCATTCTTATTTACAAACTTTTTGGCAATTATTTATATCCCCCCCACCCACCCACCCCACCCCACCCCCCAAAAAAAAGGGGGGGGAGTAGAAGTTGTTTCCACCACTCTCATTTTGTTGGAATAAGTAGCTAACTTATCATTGTCTCCTTCATAACAAGAAAAGGAACCTGAACCATCCAAGATTAAAATGAACCTGAACCTGAATTTCCAAGTTAAGTCTAGATTCTTATGTTCGACTGGACTCCATCTTCTACTATCTAGAACTTCTCTGATTATATAAATAAAAACAATACTTCCTTTGAAAGAATTGCTTTTCAGTTGTCCAGTTTTCTTTCTTTTTATTTCTCCTCCTTATTCTGGGAGGGGAAAGTTTCAAAGATAGCTCTTAATAAAGATTTAGACTATTAACTTGAGTATAACTCTAGTAGTATTAAACAATTAAACATTTGACAGGAGGATACCAAATCTATAAATCAAACATTTTTCTACCATACAAAAATGTCACAAAATAATAGTGGTGTTTTAAAACAAAAAGGGGATGAAAGAAACTTAATGAATTGAGAAAGAAGCAAAACAAGTATCAGGCAAACCAAAGTACAACCATAAACATTAAGGGTACTAGAAATTAGATAATTGAATGGACTATCAAGATTAAGGAAACCCATTAAGTAGAGAAAGGAATCAAGTACCCCAGCCTATAGGGTACCAAAGCACAACCGCAAAGATAGTGGAAACAGAAATAAGTTAATGGACTTCAAACACCACACGCTCAGAAAAGAAAGATAATACTCAACTCAGCAAAGCAAGCTGCAATGACGGGCTTCTGCATTAGATCATTCCAATGTTTTAGAACAACAAACATCAGGACTCCCACAGGAATGCCATTGATAAAAAAAAAAGGCACAAAATTTCTAAACAGAATCATTAAAAAGGGGCATTTAATTATTAAAAAACAATAACTTTCATGGACATTGTTTTCAGAAGGGAAAAGAACAATCCAAGACTTCTAAAACCAAAATCCACATATTGATAGCCAAATACAAGCTACTAAAGCTCCAATCCAACTCTCTACACAAAAGAACTCTATATTTATGAGAAAGAATCTAATGATTGTTGTAATAGCCCAAATTTTTGAGTTGCTTAATTAAATAATTATTACATTTAGTTAATTTAAATTTGCTTTTTGAGCTACTTACCTGGAAGTAGTTTTCGATAAAGGGCATTAAATAGTATTTTATGTGGTGCTCAACTTTCGCTAATTTTATTCTTAGGGCAGACTTGCTAGTCGGTTTTGCGGGGAAGATAGATCGTAGTTTTTGGAAACTCAAGAAAAGCCAACACAATGTATTTCTTTTATTTAAGTTATTAAGTTACTTTAGTTATTTATTGCATTTGCATTTCCTTTTGAGTTTTAACAGAATAAGCTGTTCTAAAAGAGGGAATTTGGTTTATAGGCGAGGGTCACTTTTGTAACATTAAGCTTTGTTTTACGATGCGGAATTAAAGTTAATTATGTATTATCTGAGGATTGAGGGTTTTTTTATTAACGGCAGGAAAAGCAAGCAGATGTGACCAACTGAAAAACTACGAATTATAGCATGAAAACCATGTGGCCATAAACATATAACTACAAAGATATGCAACTAACTAAAATATACATACAACACAAACATGAAAAAGCAACAATACATAAAAAACAAACAAGAAAAAGGCAACAATAATCTGACATACAAAACAGCAAATATGGTAACACATGACAGAGCTAGAATGAAATCCATACCCCTCTAGGGCACGGCAGTAATCTCCTTGTCCTCCACATCAGTGGCAGCCACACTAATCTCAGAAGAAATAGCATTGGCAGCATCTTCAGTAGGAGGCTGAGCTTGCTCTTCCTCAGGCAACGGCTCCTCAACATAATCATTCTCGAAAGCATCAGCAGGCACCTCATAAATCCTAACCTGAGGCTTTGAAGGGTCCTTAACCAGCACATACTTACCCTCATTCAACTTCATACACAAATCAACAATACTTTTCACAATCCCCCACATATTAGCCATGTTCAAATTAATCTGAGACGCGAAATCCCTAGGCTTATACCCAACAACACCAAGAATCACATGATTATAATGATCCCTAGGATGAACCCTCGAAACGTACCCCAACTTCATCATGTCAGCACTAGCCAAAAGTGCCTGAGCAGTCCACTTGGCCATCTTGTTAGAATTGTTCTTCAATTCAGTAGCCAAAACAGCACCTCTCTGAGTCTCCAACTTCTGCCTCCAATCAACCCCGGAATACTTAGGATCGAACTCATTCAACGCATTCAGTGTCAAAAACTGCTTCTGATTGTTACTATCAAGCACACTCTGCAGCTCACACCTAGCAACCAAATACATATCATTGTCAAGCTTCCACCTTCTATACCTATACCCAGCAGAAGCCACCTCTTCTCCCTCACTCGCAAACGGGTTCGGCTCATCAAAGGCCACCTTCTTCCCATCCTTGACCAAAACCTGCTGAGAGAAATTCTGGTTAATATATGCAGCTTCAACACTCAATGAATGAGCAGAGTTAATGTCGTCTTTCGACTCCGGTAGAGGCTCCTGAGAGGTCTCATGAACAGACAACAAATCAAGCTGAGACCCATCTCTCTTATCAAAGAACAGCTTATTCCCAACCCTCTGAACCACAATGTCCCAACCGTAGACACTCCTTGGGCAACACATCAGAGTCGATAAAATAGCATCGGTCGCGAAAACCGTGGCTTTATCCTCATTGGCCAGCCTCCGAATAACAGGATCATCAGTTGTTGTAACTTTGAAGAAGTTCCGGTTCTTAAACCTCTCAAGACGACGTTCATTCTTCGGGGAAAGGCGGTCGTAGGTTCGATCGTAGGGCTCCAGTGCGCCGCAGAAGAGGAGATCTTCGGGTTCGGGGACGGTGAAGGAGAGCTTGGAGAAGGTGGAGAACGGGATCTGCTCGAGCATGTTCCACTCAGGCTGGATTTCAACTGAGGATTTGAACACGGCGGCTTCACGGCGTTGATGCGCGCCGCCTCCAATGCGGTGGTTGTTATGGTACAGGCGGTCGCGGCGGGCCCGCTCCTTTTCAGCTTCACGCTTACGCGCTTCGACCTCTTCGTCGCGGCGCTGAGGGAGGTGACGGGCCGGATTGTTGTGGTGGTTGTGGAATCGCCACTTAGGGCCGAATTTAGGGCGGGGAGGCGGTTTCCCGTCGACGAGACGAAAGGAGGAGTCTTCGTCGGCGGCTAGGGTTACCGCGAAGGAATCATCGCCAGAGAAGTCGAACACGGTGTCGTTAGGGTTGTTATTGCGACGATTGGATGGGTTGTTGAGGTTTCGAGTCCAATCAGCGATTCGGCCGAGTTTGTCGGAACGCGAGAACGGTGCGAAGGGGACGTTGGTGGGGACGGTGGTGGAGGGGACATTGGATAGCGGAGATGAGGGATTCAGGGCGTTGATGGTGGTTTCCGGTGGGCCCCAGCCGTCGGGGTTGAACGGGACGAAGCCGACTTCGAAGGCTGTGGCCGTCATTGTCGCTGCTGAAGTTGATTGGAAGATTGAAGAGAGTACTTTGAAGACCGATAAAACCCTAGAGCTTAAACAATAGGGTGTTCATTGATTGAGGCCCATGACCTGACCCGTATTTTTAAAAAAAAAAAAAATATATATATATATATATATATATATATGCTTGTTATCGAAATTTCTAAGTTATATGTCATTAAAATGAATTTGCCACAAAATCAAGTTAAAACTAACTAATTAAGCATTGAATCATTGATATGTCCATTCTTTACATGAATTAAGATTTTATTAAACCTTTTTACTACGGTAGAAAATATGGTAAAAACACTAAATATTCAAGTTAAGAAAGAAACTAAAATTTGAATAAAGTATAAACCAAGTGTATGGCCTGTCAATTTGAACCGAAGGAAATTGAATCATTAAGCAACAAAGAATGGGGATAAAACTTGAATATGTTGTTGAATTAATTCTTAATTTGCTTTATGTGTTAGATTGCATCATGTGCGAGTATAGTCTAATATGTTGGTTGCTTTAATTACACATTTTTCACTTTCCTATTGATAGTGATGTATTACACTTATGTCAATTACATATTTTGAAGGACCTTTACACCCCCTAATTTATTAGTAATTGGACCCTACACCCGAGTGCATGATGAGCATCGTGCACTCGGTACAAAACGCATGATCAATACACATAAAACGCAGCCAATTTTACACGTCAGAATAGGCAATGAACATCCGTGTGTAAGGCAATGAATATCGCCAATTTCAAAATTTCCCCCACTAAGTGTAATGATTACGGTTTGATTTTCCACACAACACGACTATTTTGATTTCTCACGCAGCATGAGTATTTCGATTTCCCATGCAACATATTCCTCAAGACTCAGTAAATTTTTTAATTTTTTTTTTTTGCTTGGAATTCATGGAATTTGCATGGGAAGTGTATGTTTAGTGCCTTTGAACATAATGTTCAGTGCCTTTGAACATAATGTTAAGTGTCTTTGAACATGATATTCATTGCCTGTGAACGTAATGTCCATTGCCTTTTAACGTGATGTTCATTGCAAATGAACGTAATGTTTAGTGTTAATTTTAATAACTATGTGTACAGTGTATGTACATTCCTGATACAAAAGTTCATATTTAAAAATAATATTACAAAATTCTTTGTGCGTATCTTTTCCCAATGCGTGAATTTACGAAGCACTGATGATGATTACACATGGGAAATAATGAATATTACGCATCCCAATGTTTATTGTCTTGTAAAGAATGTTCATAATGTTTAATTCGTGTGAAATATGTTAATGTTCATTGTCTTTATACAGAATGTTCATTCAAGTTGTATATAATGTTCATTTTCACAATACTTTCTTTACAAATGTTCCATGTTCATTTTGATAATAACTAATGTTCATTGTTATAATACTTAATGTTCATTCGCGCAATATATAATGTTCATTACAAAAATACATAATGTTCATTTTAATAGTTGTGTACAATATGTGTTCATTTTCATAATAACTAATGTTTATTGTCATAACTGTAACACCCCGATAATTCTCGTTTTCCCGAAACCCAAACCTTTAGGAACTATCAGTGTGCTACCGCCACGTGTTCAAACGTTAAGGCTATAAAACAGAGTTTTGCAGCGGAAAAACCAAAAGACTTATGAAATAACATTAAACGTAAATCAAGTCCTGATGTAACAAACTGGAACCTTTACGACCCTTACTGTAATGTACCAAATAACGTTTAACTTTAATTCAAATCTAACAGTTTAAAACCAAATCAAACCTAACATAATTTATTTCGAAATCCAAATTAAAACAACGTTTCTCTCCAATCCGCCAATGCATGAATGCTTGTTTAGATACCTGTTAATAATCTGCTCCCCAATAATACAAATGTAAGTATTGGATCATTACAGTGTCATTTATAGGCAAAAGCCATGACCAAAACACACAAGGCACGTAATTAGCAAGCTGAGTACATACGAATTACGAGATACGACAGTTGAACTGTTAATTAAATAACTATAAGAAATGTAAGAACGTATCATGCAACATTTTACCTAACTGACACGATAAATTGATTAATGATTTGGATTAAGCAATTGACTAGGTTGTCTCCCCCATGTCCTAATTAGGATATCAAATAAATAAATAACCCATACACTCCCGTCGGAGAGCATCAAAATACAGCATAAAAATCCAGATGGTAAACGGGTGCGACTCCGTTACCATAGCTAGATGAGATCTCAACTAACCCCAATTTTAAGTTTAAAACTTTATAAAATAGAGACTCGTAGATCACATGGCCTCCCACAAAAGCCACGGATAATACCCCGTGAACTCCAACCCCTGATTGTCAATACTCTAGACGTGCACTAGCCTAGAGTTTTATTGTTTATCCTCTTTCTCTTTAAGTGATTTACTGTTTAAACTCAATAAACACAATCACAGTAGCACACAACAGTAAATATTACAGTTATTCAGTTTATCTCTGTTATACTGTAATTTTTAACTTTTTAATTTCAAACTCAGCTGATAAAACTGTTGAACCAAGTCAACTACCTCGTCATTAAGACTTATAAAATATACCTTTACTCCAATCATACTATCAGTAATGAAGGAGTAATAATAAACAACCTCATGGATTAATTAACAATTAATACCAATTAATAAATCTCGGTTTCTCACAAATAACACCAAAATATGCCCCTAAAATAAAGAACATGAATTCTTTCAAATGGGTAACCAAACAATCTCATCCAAAGGGTTCCCTAAACATGATACTATGTTTATGTTTCACCCTAAATCATGCTCCTAATTAAAAATAACGTTCTTCGTAATTGTACGTACCTGGTGTAAAAAGCACGGGTATTCACTTTCTCTAACTTTAAGGACCTTCTACCAATTATTCTCCTACACCGAATAATACAACCTAAATTAATATACTAACAACACCAAATCTACAACAACCACACTAACCTTTCTAAGACTTTAAAATCATTCCAAAATACGTTTTTAAGTCTCCCTAAAACACAAGTTAGTAGATAAAATGTAATACTACTAGTGTTAACTGAAAGATTATAATACACACCAATGCTCATTAATTAGTATCAAAGTTTATCGCTCATAAAATTCTACGGATTTTCCACAAGTGTAATTTATGAAATAGGCTACAAAATACAATATGACTACGCAACATTACTCATAGTCAAGGTCATGTTTACGAGACCAACTAGCCAATGTCCACTAAGAAAATTATGCATGAAACAATAAAAGATCCTCGGTACATCAATTTTTTTTTACATACCAAGCAAAGCATTTAAAACCCAATACCCCATTTGTTTTCCTACGATCATCCTCAAGACACACCCAATTCAAATTTCCATCTTCAGTTCTCTTCATATGTCCATTAAATGAAACATAATGAACCCACTTCAAAACAATCAAACCCAAGAGCAATAACAATTCACAACCCAACAAAAATCAAAGACAACCTAATTACATGATTTCATAATACATTAACTCCATCAATAATTATGGTCTAGTGGAATTTAGCAATACCAACATACATGAAATGTAGAACAAGGCATATGATACAAGAAAATCCTTCATTAAGAACCCAAACTACATGATAATAGGAGGGGAAAGAAGGGGAGGGGGCAGCCACGATTGGTGGCTGACTCACTGGTGGCTGGCAGTGGTGCGGCGACAGGGCAGCAGCGGGCTGGCAGCAGGGCAAGGGGGGCAGCGGGGGGAAAGAGTTCTGATGGGGGAAGGGAAAGGGTTTTTTTTTGTTTTGTTTTGAGTTCTTGTGGGGTTTCACGGGGTAGGTTAGTATGGGTAGGTTTAGTTTTTTTTTTTTCGACTTTGAATTGATTTTGTGAGGTTTTAAGTAGTAGGGGGGTAGTTCTCACGGGTGGGTTTCTTTTTTTTTTTTGTAGTGTTTAGGTTTAAGTAAAATTCTTATGTTTAGATAAAATGTGTTTAGGTTTAGGTGAAGTTCTTAGGTTTAGATAGTAAGATAGAACTTCGGGTATTATAAAATTTGAGTAGGATAAGATTTCGGTAGTTTAAACTTAATGGGTTACTTAGGAAAATAAATAATAACAAAAAAATAATTGTAGAATTTCGGGGGATTACAATAACACTTAATGTTCTCTAGATTAATATTGAATGTTCGTTACATAAATACAGAATGTTCATTTTTCAAATATGTGAACAGAACGTCTACTATTTCCAATGCAAAAAGTTCATATCTATCTTGATATATTATGTTCATTGTTATAATATATAATGTTCAGTGGGATAATATATAATGTTTATTCTCATTTTGTTTTGTACAGTATGTGAACAATTCCCAAGGCAAAAATATCAGATTTTAAAGAGCCTTGGGACCTATACTACTACTGCAAAAATAATTATGTTTTTCCCAATTATAAAGTCAGTTACATGGGGAATAATGAACATCACACATCCCAATGTTCATTGCCTGGTAAAAGAATGTTCATTCATTTCATTTTCTGTGACTTTGCCTGCATTTTATTTGTAATGTATGTACGTTTTGGCTCAGGTGCACGATGCTCACTGTGCATTCGGGTCCATAATCTTATTTGTGTAATTTATTGCTCATGTGATTGTTAGGTGGTGCTGGGTTCTTAACTTGAATATAATTTAGGAGACTATTCTAGGGAGTTCAATTGCATTAATCATCCATATCATTTTAGTGGGGGTAGAATCTTGACCTTAAACATCAAAGAGGGCGGGTTTAGTGGGCCAAAGAATTATAATTATGTTATGAACCATCGTGCTCACCATTGACATAGTGGTTTGTGGGAATTAATGAAATATTTAGGATGTCATTTTCATTGTGCTTAACATTGATCGACCTTCGATCAAAGGATGGTAATAGCATGGAAGCCAAATACTAACAAGAGTTAGGTATTGATACTACCTAAGGAGTATATATCACCTTTGCCCTTTGGTCAGTATTTTGGTTGATACTTGGAGAGTTCAAGGAAGATAGTTGATAAATCAATACATGCGCGAAGGAAATCCAACCCCTAACTGTTAATTAAGTGAAACGCTAAATATCGCCCGAAAATTTATCATTAATACCCGTAAATTATTTACGATTTTGCCATTATTTAAATTTTCACTCTTTTTACTCCCTCACTCTCTCTCTCTAAAAATGCCTTTGCCGTTCTTGCCGAACATCAATCTCGAACATATTGACGCCTCCAATTGACGTAAAAAACACACTCCTCGGATCCATATATTACGATAAAAACTTTTTGATGATGAAACGGGCCAAAATGCCAAAAAGTTAGCGTCAAACCACTTATTTTGGGTGTTTTGGCATCTTTCAGCGTCAAAAAGTTTTTTTTTTTATCATAACATATGGATGGCGAGGAGTGTGAATTTTACGTCAATTGGAGGCATCAATATGTTTAGGATTGATGTTTAGCAAGAATGACAAATACGATTTTAGAGAGAGAAAGTGAGGGAGTAAAGGAGTGAAAATTAAAATAATGACCATAAATAATTTGCGGGTAACGAATAACAACTCCCTAATCATTGTTTCTCTTATTCTCTTTTCGTATTTGTTCGTTTTGCTAGTTACTCAACCAATCAAATGTTTGATATATCGCTTAGCAACTATTTTTCATGTTTTATTCTATAATTCTCTCTTAGTGGATTTGACCCTTCTTGTTTTGCTAGTTAATTTAATGGTTAAACTAAGATAGCTTATATTTTTTGCGTATGTATGACAATTGTTTATTAATATTAGCCTCTCCATGGGATCTTAGCCTCCATCATCGTCCATTTTAGATATGGAATTTGGTAATTATGGCTAAATTGGTTCATCCTCTTAGTGCCTCATATTTCCCGGTGATTTAGAATTTATTTTTCCTTCATATTTTCTCTTTCCTTTTTTCTCTCTATAATTATTATAATAAATTATTGCAAGTTTCTTATTGTTTTTTTAGTTCAATTGTTAGGGTGGATGAATAGATTATTTTTTAGTTTAAAGTATGACTTGATCCCTCAACATGATAAGGATATTTTTCCGGCTAGGAATTGAGGAGATGATGATCATTGAGCAAGTATCAATTTTTTTTTGCTATTTATCCAATATTGTTTCTATTTTTTCCCAGGCTTGCATCTCATTCTTTTCGATGATATATGTAGTAATTTAACTAGTTTTTCCTACCAAACCCAAAAAAATACTCCTTTTATTTCCTTTTCTTGTCTTATTTAGGAATATTTCATTTGAGGAGTATATCGAAGTATATTTTTTTAATATGCAAATTTTATATTTTTTAATAATACGTAATTATGGATATTTTACTTATAATATATGTATTAAAAATTGTGCGAAAAGAGAATCTGACAAACAAAATGGAACGGATAAAGTAAATAAGCGAGATGAAAAGTAAACAAATAAAGCTAACAGACGTTAAAAAGGAGCCTTCCGAAAATCGAACTCGGACCTATCGTACCCAAAATAAGAACGACGTAATTAAATATTAGTCCGTATCTAATAACAATCATGATTTCATTTCATAATTTCCTATGCACTGCGCAAATAAAAATGGCTGAAAACTCCGCCTAAACGCTAAAACCCTAAAATATCCCAACCCAAAACCCTAGACATCTCAATCTATCCTCCAAACTCCCCCAATTTCGCAAACACTTAAAATCAGAGATGGTTTGGTTTCAATGTGAAGCTTGCGGTGAGGAACTCAAGAAGCCTAAGCTTCCCAATCATTTCCGCCAATGTTCTGCCTACAAGGTATTAATTTTTTTTTTAATAATTTTTTTTTTTTAATTTGCATGAAGACTTTAGTGTAAAATTTAAATTGAATTAATTAATGGGTTTGATTCTTTTCTTGAAACATGGGTGCAGCTGTCTTGTATAGATTGTGGGGAGATGTTCAATCAGCAGAGTGTTCAAGCTCATACTCAGTGTATCACTGAAGCTGTATGATTATTTTTTTCTTCTAACTTTTTACTTTTTTTTTAATAAATATGATTCTGATTGCATTGACGGGTATTTGATATGATTTAATTTTTGATGAAGATGTGGATTTGGGTTTATTGGGTGTTGCTTAAAACTATGTGAAATGTGTCCTTCAAGTATATCATTACTGTTGCTGTCATGAATGCAAAATTGCACTACAAGTGTAATGTGATGCTTTGGTCATTGTCGTTTGTAGCGTACTGTAAAATGTGTGTTTTTTCGACTAGGAGATTTGTAGTATGTGTGTATTGAGCCTTTTGGCAAGAAGGGAATGATTATGATAGCGAAAACAAAGATTGAATTGCTTTTTTATGTCTTGAAGTACTCTTATATTTCGTTATGTCTTGAATAGTGACAGTGAAGTGAAAATATATTTGTAACCCTTGAAGATTTTGGGGTTGGAGGGTTGGGGGAGAGTTGTTAGGTCATTAGATACTTTGGAGATCTCCAATTTATAACTTTGTTTGAATTAGTCATTTTATCGCTTTGGCTTTGTTTAGTATTTTGTCTGTCATATACTTAGAGGTGCTCTGTGAATGAAATGTGATTCATGGCAGAAAGTTTCTCAAATTGTTCCTCTCTTGCATTCATGGTGCATTGTATTTCTACATTGTAATTGTTCCTTTATTTGGTTTTTGGCTTAATAGCTTGGCTGTTTTGGCTCGTTCATTTGTTCTTAAGAATATGTATGGGAAATAATTTTTCAATTGGTTTAGAAAGGCAGGTTTTCATCAGCTTAATGAAGTTGACTTGACTCTCTGTCTTTTTATTGTTTTGACTTTTGTCGATGCTTTTAAGATGTTTATTAATTATGGATTTCAATGATCTGCTTAATGATTTTCATGCTATTGTCTAGGATGAACGTTAATCTCTGTACGTTATGCTTTTCAGGAAAAGTATGGTCCAAAGGGTCAAGCAAACGCTGCAAGTGGCACATCTGCAAAGCCCACTAAGGATAAGCCAAAGCCAGATGTTGATATAAATGTTGGATTATCTACCCGATTTCCATGGTTTTGCAGGTACATTTTTCAGTTAATTTTCTTTAGCATTCATGTGTATGAACCTTAATTTTTTTTATAATTATTTAATGGCACCTGTTTGCTGAGCTAGATACTTCACCTTGATGGTGTTGCTGACAATGTTGATTTTGTTGTCTTTGAGCTTATGAGTTAAGAGTAAAGACAAATGTTGCAAGGAGTTGTTTTGTAACTCGTTTTCGTGTTATGAAACTCACTAGTTCACTATGGTTAAGTTCAATTTTGTAAATAAGTAATAAAGTTGTTCATATTTTAAGTCAAGTTAACATGTAGTTCTGTTTGTTTGTTTCCTCTTCTTTCTTTTTTTTTGGTTGCTTGGAAACAACTCTCTATTTCCCTCTTGGATTGTTTAATTCTTTGAATATTTGTTTTCAGTGATAATGAGATTGAAATAGTTGTTTGGAATTGTCATTTGTTTCTTTTTATTTATCCTTTTTCTCTTCTTCAAAACATGGTCGTATCAGTTATTTTGGTACCATTTGTAACAAATGCTATCATTTAATTTGTAGTCTCTGCAATACGAAAGCCACTAGCCAACAGGCTTTGCTTTTGCATGCTGATGGAAAGAAGCACAGAGCAAAGGCCCGAGCCTTTGCTGCAAAAAAGCAGCCTAATCCATCTAAGGAAACCAATGAGGACTCTACAGAAAACACTCCCAAGAATGAAGTTCCGAAGGAAAGAATTGTTAAGGATGACAAAGAGAATGGTTCTTCAAATGGGGCCTTAGGGCATGATAATTCTTCAGTGGAAATTGAGAATGTTTCAGTGAAAAAAAGAAAAAATGACACATCTAGCGACAGTGAGAAATGTTCTAATGGAGTAGCTAATGGTACTGTTCCTCAAGAAGAAGAAGCTGAGGAAACACCTAAGAAGAAGTCAAAGAAAGCCTGTAAAGAATTAGAGGTGAAAGGTACAGAGAAGAAGAAAGCCAAAAATGATCCAGAGAAGGAAGGTGAAAGTATTAAAACTGGTACCGGAAAAGAAGGTTCTGAACAGAAAATTAAGTGGAAGAAGTTGATTTCCTCAGTGCTGAAATCTGTGAGTATTTGGACAGCTTTCTCTTGGAATTATTAAATACATTATCATTGTTTTCATTACAGCTGTTTATAACTGTTGTTTGTAATCTGGATGCACATAAATTGAGGGAATGGACAGGAAACGTTGGGGAAGGAAAGGATTGAGGGGAGTCAAATTTTAGAAAGATAAATCTGTTTTAGAAATGAAATTCAGCAAATGTGCCCCTCCCCCTTTCCCTTCCTTCTGACCTTATTAGAAACAGAGGTCTATTTGTTAGCATGACTTGGCAATTTGGTACTGACTTTATAGCATTACTCCGTTAAACAAAGTTGTGTTATACCAAAAGGCTAAAAGGATTCTTAAGTAGAAGTATAGTAAATTAGTATTATCAAATTCCAGGGTCTGAAACATGATTTCAGTAAACATGGAGATGGTTCATTCAGTGGTGGGGCAAAGTATTTTTGGGCCCTGTGCAAGTTCTTAACATTTTAAGTGACCTACAAGACTTATGTACAAGAGATCAAGCCCACCTATTCATTACTAATGATTAGCAAAAAAGCCTACCTTCCATTTATACTCTGTACTATTCCGTAATGAACTAGAAAGAGCATTAAGACCCAATGCCAACCATATTCTTTGCAATATCTTCCATAACTCAAGCAGCGTAGCAAAATAGAAAGACTTGGAATTTTGTTTGAATGTATTTCAATTACCAATTTACACTGTTTACATAAAATTCCTGTTTTGAAATCACCTACATATTGTACAACTCCTTTAACATCATAAATAAAACGTAAAATCATACTTAATTTTGTAAATTGGGAATTAGGAGTAAGAAATATGGAGTAAATGGAAACAAACACTTTTTTCGAAGGAAAAACAGAAACATACTCAATATTACATATATAGAGACATAAAGTATGAAAAGTAGAGGGACATCAAATCTTAGATTATGTGAACAAGACCTGTATATCAGAAGGAAAGAGATGAGGAAAAGACAAGACTTTATCTTGAAAAAAGATAAAAAAAGGACTAGCAAAATAAAGTACTTCACCTAAAATTGCATTATGGAGATTTGAAACCCAGGCATTATGTTTGCAACCCATTGTTCCTTACCACTGGACTAGAGGATAATATATGGAATTGTTTGCAAATAGTTGCACCATATCTGATTTTGGGGACCCTTTTTTTTATGGTGATCCTGTGCTGTTGCTCAACATGCGCTCCCCCTGGGTTCATTGTATAAGTAAGCTTCATGTATCTTATTATTCTGAGTCTGAACTATTAGAATATCCAAAGAAAAGCAAAGATTCAGGAACTTTTAAATCTAGTCCTTCCCTTGAATCTTCTTTTTATTCATGAATCATTCATCGTTTTGTCTAAATAGAGGAATTTTCTTTTTCGATAGATCAGGTTTCACTTTTAGATCCTACCCTGGATAACATTGGTTTACAATGTTGATATTGTGGTCTGTGGATAGTAAACATCATGCTATTTGTATGTCGCTTTAAAGTACCTTTGCTGTTCTGGTGTAATGATGTTTGAACTATAATTTCCTATGTACTTGTAATAGTCACCAAATGGAGCTCTGAAGATTAAAAAACTTCCGAAATTAGTGTTGAAAAATCTCCAGGAGTCTGGCATTGCAGTGGACGCCGATAGTCACTTTAAAGCTACTCTTGAGGATAAGGTGAGCTCATAAGCTTGTTCCACAAGTCTGCTTTTTGTTGACGGCAAGCTGTCAAGAATCTAATAATCTTTATCCTGCAGGTTAATTCAAGCTCAAAATTTGAAGTGGACGGCAAGTATGTGAGGTTGGCAGTTTAACAGTTGATGTAAAGTATTGCAGCAAAATTTAAACCAGACTCCGTGGAAATTCACAAAGCAATTTTGTATGATGAGAAAATCATTCTTTTTTCTGGAATTTTGAGGATTTTTATTAGGAATAGACATTCCATAGCGATTTGTAGTGGAAATGAAGTTTTGGAGTATTTGCCAAACAAGTTTTCGTATTTCTATGAATTTTCTGTATTAGTGATTGGATTGAACTGCTAGAAGTCATTGAAGATAAGATTTTGTGTATTGTTATGACCTGTATTGGAAATGAATGTCCTTTGCACTGGGTTTCCAATATAACAGCTACCACCTTAACGTTAGTCAGTTTTGATGATAGATAACAGTTGTGAATTGCATGCAAATTTTAAAAGAAACCCACATGGTAAAAAAATTATGAAAAAAATATAAGATAATATTATTCTAAATTTATCTTTCGAACTGTGACAAATATTTTGGTTCGATATATTTTACTCCTTACTGATATATTAGTTTTAAACACACACTAAGAGTATGTCTCCACAAAAAAGTTGTTTACTAGTATTTATGAGTTGGCCATTGCGGGTCCATGGGATCTAGCTTGCTATTGGGTACAGGGGCAAATGCGTGTGTTTTAAACTAAATTTGGCATTCTGTAAAAAAAGAAAGGAAATTCGGTAAGTGTTTTGAATCCTGAAAGAATGAGCATTTGAGCCTTTGAGGTCTGCCATCATCATGGACCATCCATGCTTCATCATGCTGGCTTCAAAGTGATAAAAGTATCTCTTCAACTCAACAGTCAAATTAAGCATGTTACCTCTTCATATGGTGCCTATTACAAAAATTACTCAATCATTACTATGAAGTATGAACCGTGCGCCTGCACCCTTAATTTCCATCACTTCATTTATCATTTGTCCGTAAACTTATGTGAAACTATTGTCAGTATACAAATCCACACAAACCACCTGTTGCTTTCTCACTGATCTTCACAGTATAATTTTTTATTTGGTGAAAAACCTTTACAGTACAATACGATAACCTATAAAATTATATTCTCTGTATCAGCTTTCATGGGAACTTCCCAATAATTTGATCAATCTTGCAACAAATGATATGTATCTATACTCTATCACCACCTCATTAGATGGCTAAGTGGCAAGTGTGTATTCACAATGTTGTTGATGATGAGAAATAGAATAGCCGAATGAGTAGAACTATTAATACCACCACAGAGCAACCCATAGCCTGCAAAACGAGTTTTAGGCAGACTGAGAACATGCTAAAAGCAAGAAATAGTTTTGCAGTATTCAACACTTAAAGGCAATAGCATACTAATATTGCAGAAGCAGCAAGACCAGCTCGTTCTCTTGGATCTTTCCGATAGTAGTTCCCAAAATATAGGAATGTTGCGTAATACCACATTGGGGGAAACAGGAAACCTAAAAGAAAACTGCGTAAAAGAAAAGATATTAGAATCATGATAGCCAGAAGTATTTAAAGGAAAGGAATGATACTAAACTACTAAGTGGGAAATGACTTGTGTGGATTTGTATAATTCCAAGGAAGTAGAATTTCCTGTGGAAAAATCCACTTGTATAGGGCGTGGGACTAGGTAGGCCACTTTGTCCCTTTTGTACGTTTATTTTCATACAAACATCATAACAAAATTGTAGTCAACCAAAAAAGGACTAAGTTGAATAACAATGCTTACGAAAACCACCCTACACCACAGCCAAAACAAGGAAGACGCTTCTCATAGAGTCCGGGTTGATTGTCTTCTACATCTCTAATGAGAGTGTATTTGGTTTTCCCATATTCTGCAACATCCTTTGCTTGCCCTACAAATCCAAAAATGCATTCTAAACAAAATAAGCATGACTCAATTTCTTGTCCAGAATAATTGCATACAAATCCAATTTCTTGTCCATAATCTGAAAACACATTCAAAACAAATCAATGCAGTGAGGATAAAATTTAGATGTGTAATTTTGACTAACATGGGAGGAGAAACTTTTTTTTCTTCATCAAGTACAATCAACTATCATTTTTACAGGTGGAGCAATAAAATCTAGGAGACTAGGACCATAAGTCCAGAAGAAAATTAAGATTTTTGAGCACTACGCAGGCAAACAGGAGCAAATGACTCCTGAAGTGAAATCTTATTTAGTTGGGGGCTCATTTAAGTCAGGTTTGGGATTAATTTAAAGCTAGAAAACACAAATACTCAACACTGGGTTTTTGGAGCAATGGCCACCTCAATAAATGTTAGGAGAATCGAGCAGCTGATCTCAAAAGATTTAGAAGCTAAATGGATTTTGCTAACTCAAATAGTCAGGTTTAAAGCTTAACCCTCTGAAATTCAATGTTAATGCTTGTAGTACCAAGCTCAGATTCAATCATTATACTGTATAGGACTTTGAATTTCGAAGACCATAATAACAGTCTTTCCTCCATTTGAAATCAGTATGATCCTTGCACATTTATGCCAATGACTAGTTTTAGAATCCTAGGGTCTCTTAAACTTATAATGCCCCAAAGTCATGGAATATTTTGCATACATAATTAGCCTCCTCTGAGTCATTTTGAGATACAGCACAAAAAAAAAAAAATGCATATATGCCTGTCATTATTCGTACATCCATAGTCAATGCAATTCTAACATATGCAAGATTACAACTAATGAAAAAGTAGTAAATCAGCAAATAGCTGGAGTCGAACATTTTAGTATGTAAACATAATGGAGTCTCGGAGGCTACTTGCACAAAAACCATGACACTCTAACTAAGGAGTTAGGACAAGGATCAGTAAATAGTGTCACAGACAGACCCTGCCATACCAGCAATTTGCGATAAAAGGAAATTTAAGTTGGAAAAGCTAATCCTACTGGAATCATATCAAATTCACACTTCCCTCTCCAGCACTAATCAATATGCAGAAAAAACAACATAGTATCAAAGAAAGAAATCCCATTGAAACATGTTAAAACAGGAATTTTGCAAACTGCTGCAAGAAGGCCTTTCCCTGTAAAGTTTTGAAAGGAATGAGAAATACATAACCTCCATAACATCTTTGTTGTTCATCTTCTTGGATAGCCAACTCCTGGTACCAATTCAAACAAAAGTTCCACATTCAAAAGGCTTGGAAAGAACCTATCCAAGAAGACGGGGATACCAACCATATTCTGATATCTTTCTCACTAACCCCCACAGCCCCACCCTCTTTTAATTCCAATTATTGGGATTTTTAAGAATCAAATACACCAGCTAACAAGCTCATGAACAATGAAGAAGAAATGATTGGGCATGATTAACAAGAAGAAAATACGGAGTACATAATATAGTCCTATGACCTCTTGCAATTGTTGATGCTTTTAGTATAACTAGTGTCCAGGAGGATCAGTACGATACATGCTCTCTCCAGGGGGGACTGAGACACGGCCCGAACTCCCACGGGTAATAAACAAACAACTCGAAAGATCAAAGCTAAGAATGTTATGCATTTCCAAATAAATTTACAGGTTCAAACAAGTTAATGACAGAATATGTGATTCCTACTACATGGTTATATGACAAAATCAGGAAAGAAACATACTCTTGTCCATTACTGAGTGTGGCATCCAATGATCTCGAGCTTGACAAAATCTCAAGAGCCACGTTCCTCCAATCTCTGCATGACCAAAATCATAATGCAATTCATATCATACTGTAATTTCAAAGTTTCACATTTGAACAACTCACTTAAAAGAGTCACGACTCAATGGACGCTGACATACATTTTAAATACCTGCACTCTATGAGTATTGAGCAGTGCAAGAGCCGTCATGCAATTGTACATATTCCAACAACCCTATCCATATAAGTGAACTAAAAACAACACCCATTCTCCCAATTCATCTCACGCACGTCAACTCGTTTCTTTCTCAGCCCAGAAACACATTCTCTATCCTACAGTTTATTTCTTCGGCGAAACACATCGTCGAACATAACATCAACCCAGCAATTTACAAATACACCCAACAAGTTATATTTAGCTATATCCCTCTCCAATAACTATAGTTCCAAGTCCGACATTGTAAACGGGATGTCAATAGGACGGGTTTTATAAACCTAGTACAAGAAAAGCTAACAATTCATTAAACAGATTAAATTCACCAGCTATATTGATCAATTGAATCAACAATACATTGAAATTTCCCACATCCTTACAAACTTATGCATTACACAATTCAACCGTTTCATAACATAAGGTGCACAAGATTATTTTATATTGCACTAAATGCATACTCCTAAAAACTACACATACTTCCAAGTTTTATTCAGTGGGATTGTTTTTACTACTTTTTTTTTTTCTTTTTTTCTGGGGGGTTAATTTCCCCTACCAAACCAACCAAAATCAGAAAAACCAACCAAACAACCCGCAGAAAATTAACAAAAATCATCAGATCAACATACTATTCAAGTAAATTTCAGTAAAATTAACTCTAATCAATAATTATAAAGGAAACCCAAAAAAGAAAAAAGCGAGAAATGATACAAAAAAGGCAAGATAAATTAGATTACAAACCTTTGTAAGAGAAAAAGCTAAGAACTTGTTTGGTTTAATAGGGATTTAGAGAGAGAATAGTTGAGTAAGAGAAGGTTTGGATTAGGGAGAAGTCTAAGCAAAGCGAACCGGTGAGTCCGCATTAACAACCGGGAGTCGCCATTCGCCAAGCAGCTGACTGTTCGCTGTATAACATATGGACTATATTTTTAAATTTTGATGGACTGTCTTTTTCTTGTCTTTATTGTTTTGATGTCTACTTTTTATAGCATTTTTCCCTCTTTCACACCCCGACTATTCGGAGTTTGGCCATTTGCTATTGCTCACACGTGTCCCAAATATTATTCCGTTTTCGCGGTCTCCACTACACGATTTTAAATGTTTTTATTTTTAAATTTATAAATCAAAAAATTATGAAAACTTGATATTATAAAAATTTACATTGAGATGCATCAAATAAGATCTCACTTGAATATATTATTTCTTATAACATAAAGATAATTTATGGTCAAAATTTTTAAACTTTGACTTTATAAATAGAAATTGTGCAACTTTTGTTGGAGTATATTTTTGTTTTCAAATGGGGAAATTTTCGTAGGCTTTGCCTTAAACCTCGTCGTCTCTACTCGTTTGATTGGTTGTACACTGTATTAACGACTATAATGATATCGGAATTCGAATTTATATGTCATTCTAGAAGGAAGTCGTATACTCGTATGTCAGTCAATGTTTACGATAACGTAAATCTTTCTTCAAATACATATAATGTTATTAGATACGGAGTATTAATAGATGGTTATGAAATTTTAAAACATGACAACATATCTTCGGGAAATATATTTTCTAACTTTGAGATGTATTATGATGATTTGAGATATCATAGTATCAAACTCAATGGTCTCATCATCAATTAATTATCATGTTGTTTGTTTATAACAATTGTAGGGAGGATAATTTTGACTCTTGATAAACCCATTATTGTTTAGACTAAGTGGAGAATTGATTCATTGGATGGCAATATTGTCTATAAGTTATACTTAGGGAAGAAGTCATAGTATTGATGCCCTCGATGATTTGTAAGGAGCAGCCATAAATTGAGAAGATTACTCTTACCTTATAAACAATTAAAAAAAACTTTTCATATTGTTGAGTTTGATGATTCCACTATCACCCTATTTTAATAGAGGTGGACTTGTGGGTAATATATATATATATATATATATATATATATATATATATATATATATATATATATATATATATAAAAGTAAAAGTTAAAATGAGAAGGGTCCTTTCAATGAGAAGGATGAGAAGACATCTTGACCCTTTATCTCATAGATCTAACGCATGACATTTTACTTACATATAGTGACCTTTTTTTAACTTATAGTGACCATGATATTTTTTTTCACTCATAGTGACCATATTCATTGTTATAGTGACTATTTTCATCGTTATAATGACTATTTTCATCGTTATAGTGACCAATTTTTTTTATGTGAAATTTCATGCGTCGGATCTTATCACTTAAAGGGTCAAGATCCATTCTCATCCTTCTTATTTTAAGCACCCTTTTCATTGGATCCCTCCCATATATATATATATATATATATAGACACACACACACCAGATGGGTCAATGAAATTTTTTTCCATTCATGATAATAATTACACTTGTTATTTGTAGACGTTTCAGTGTAATTAGTAATTTAGTATACCTACTTTTGCCCCCCCCCCCCCCCCCGTTTTAATTTTTTAATTTTTCTTCTTATAACATTCATTACACACACACATACATACATACATACATACATACATACATATATATATATATATATATATATATATATATATATATATATATATATATATATATATATATATATATAAAATTTTCTTTCCTTTTTACTTTGTACAACATTCTACTAAATTGACTTATCTTTTATTTTTTTTCTTTAAACATTTCACTCGACTTATATATATATATAATTATATATTTATTATAATTTTTTTCATAATTATAAATCTCATATATAGCTCTTAGTTTCCAATCAATTATCCTACTTATTTCCTTGTGAAAAACTCAAATAGAACAATTATATTGGATAGAAGGGAGTAGTTTAACGATTGGAGCACTAAAGAATGTGTTAGGATAATATGGTTGATCATAAGTGGGAGCTGTTACGTAAAGACTTGAAGGATTAGATTTATTGTTAAGAAGAATAAATGAGGTTAGTCAACCAAGATAACATTCTGACAGTGTCTTAACTTGCCTCTTTAGCTGTGGCCTGTGGGACTGGGTATTGGACAATAGGCTAGGCGTGTAATATTTATTTGCCTACACTTGCTACTATTCTTATTCACCCATGGATTCACTGTCAACCCCCGCCACTTCCACCACCAGAAGCAGCTAAAACCACAACCGCCGATTCCAGAGCTCCGGCTTCGGAAAAGGAAAAACAGAGTACGTACGGGACGGTAAATTTGTGATGTTGATGAAGAGAATGGGTTAAGATGATTATCTTAATCTTCCTGAGGTGGTCGGTTACTGCAGACCTTATTCTGGACGAACTCCTCAAAGAAGATGAAGATCATTCAACACATGATGATGGAGAAATGTCGTATTCTGGAATTATAAGTTATGTACGTAGCTTCCTCGACTCCTAACGCATGGGTTCATACCCTACTACAGGTCTACAGCTGCTTTAGCCCCGGCTTCGAGGCCAAGTTCACAGTAGCTGTTAATGGTGATCCTTCATGATTCCAGCTGTTACTCCTGAGGCCATGTTTGACCTCTATTTTGATGATTGCCCTTCATCACTATCCTGCTGCAAAGAGAGAGAGAGAGATGGAGCTTACTCCAAGGCCGTGCTTCTTGTTAGAGATGTCAAAGACTACTAGCTCGAAACCTCCAACGCCTACTACTCGATCCCTCCTAGCTCCTACCATATCTATGACTTGTCCTTCAGTTACAAAATTGGTCTAGTAAAAAGTTAGAAATAATTGCTTCTATATATCAATATTTACCCATCTTGAGGTTAATAGGAATATCAACTGATCCAAAACAGATAGTGTGGAAATTGTTATTGTAGGTGAACACTTACAAGAGGGCGGTGAATTAGAAGCGTAAGATTATCGACACTTTTTGCGGAATTTTAATTGGAACTTGTAAATGAAAGGAACTTGAAAAAGGAACGAATGATATTTTTAGCGTGGAAACCCTTTGTGCACAACTCAAATGAAAAACCACGACCCATTCGGGAGTTTAACTCTCTTTCACTAATAGGGCAATCATCAATTACAAATTATTATTGTCACTCTCAACTCGAGTTCCACTCAGAAATGGAGTTCCTTTTTCTATCTCTCTTGCTCTCTTCACCTTTCTCTCTCAATAATTAACTTTAAGCCTTTTACAAGATCACTCAATATTGCCTCCCTAGTACAACTCATTACTATTCTCAAAGATTACAATATAAATTAAGTTTCTTGAATTTGGAACTATGCTGAAAGAAAGTTGCAATTTTAAGCGGCCTTTGGAACAATTGACAAAATAATTTTCTCCTCTAGAAACGTTTAAGTGTGTGTGTCAGTTTTATGATTTTGTAATTGATTGAAGTCCTTATATAGTATTAAGCTCATGTCTATTAATTACTTCTATGAATTCCTAAAAGATAGGAAAAAAAGCCCACTAACTAAAGTCATGAGTTTTCTTAGTGCCGTGCATAATGGGGTTAGTGGATTATTCATGCATGCCTTAATTCTAGCTACATTTAAATAATGCATCTTGATATAGTTAGATTCAAGTCAAAGCCGTGAGAATTTGATATGCATGCAAAGTGTTTAACATAACTTCCCACTAAAAGGGGAGTGTTTTTAGGAAAGTAGTTTTATCTTAGCACAAATCCATGTTTTAAATTTTGGTCAAAAACCGGCACTTAGATAAGCTTGACAAAAGTAGTTAGAGTAAATCAAGGAAGATAATTTTCATAAACAACAGTTAAAGATATTTTACAAAAATACATTAAGGAACTTTGATCCAAAAATACTTAGGCTTATCATTAATCGCATGTTCCAATTGGTTTTTGTTCCTAATCACCTACATAAAACCTAAGTACTACCTACTTAGCTTTTATGTCTTCTTGCCTTAAAGCTACCTATCAGTGTTGCTTCAATAAAAGTTCCTACTTCGGAACTTGATGGTCACCATTTGCTTCTTGATATGTGACTTGATTTTGTATGATTTTGGCACTTGATGATTTTGAGCAAAGAGATTCTACTCCGAACCACGCATCAAAACCTTCACATACTAAAACACACATCAAATTAGTTTACAGTGGTTTTGTGCCTTAAAGCACTAAACAAAGATGTTTAGGTATTATGTATGTGTACACATTCTTCAAGACTTTGGATGCAAATGTTGGGTTTCTTGGAAAAAAGCAAGTGTTTATTTCTCACATTAGATGTGACTGGATTTTATATGGATACTAGGAACCCCAATAGATAGCTACAGCTTATCCAGAAGTTGTAGGATGATGGAAACTCAGTGTAGTGAAGTTTGTTAGATTAGGTTCTCGTGTTGCCAACTTGATAGTAGTTTGTGTGATTAGGTTCTCGTGAAGTTGAACCCAGTAGATTTTAGTATTATTTTTGTAGAGGGGGTAGAGGAAGAGGGATATTCATCACATGAGTTCACATGACGGTGCCTAACTTTTGAAAGAGATTTGAGTGATTCCGTTTGTTCTCTAAATCTCTAGGTATCATATTCTATTAGTAGACTTCGAAAACTAGAGATTGACTGATTGCATTTGTTCTCTTACCCGATGACCTAAGGCTATTGACAAGAAAGCAAAACTAAATTTCAAAAACACTCATAATCCCGAAGCCACAATCTGGTTCCCTTTAAGTAAGCAACTAACAGCACCAGACATTAGAACAAATATATTTGCTGATGTTTTTAGTCACCTCATTCATTAATTCAACAATCGGAGCAACCGTGTTTGATACAAGGAAGTCTTCCCCTACAACCACAACAAAAATGCAAGGGAAATATATTTTTGTACGAGCCCAATAGGCAGAAACAGCACTAGATTAGAGCATTTTTAAAGTTTGCTACTCACTTTTCATTGTCATAACATGATCAGCATACATGGGATACCTGTGTACAAAAATCAGACCCATGCGATTTTTGACATCAAATCCACCAGAACTGAGCAGCAATACTATGAATTCTTTCCCACATCTAGAGAGCCTGTACATTTGCTCGCATCCTCTGTATGAGCCTCAGAACCATTAGCTGTACAAATACCTAACTTTCGCCTTTTAGCTGCCAATCGCGGCCTCAACTGCAAGAATAAATGAAACCAGAATTAATTGGTGCAATCTATTTAAGTCACTAGCAAACAGGAAAATACAATTTTTTACCTCACCGGCAACAATACTATCCAACAAAAGAACCATGTGAATATAGATACAGACCGATAAGTCAAACCGAACTTTGCCTGATAATCCTAGTAAAATATAGTGTTGCATAGCTAACTAATACTTGCTGACCAACTTAATGGATGTGTTGAATACATTTGGTTGGCTAGTGGCTAAGTATCAGAAAGCTCTCAGATGTCGTACTAAGCAATCAACAAGGTTCTCATACTTACCAGCACCAGAAAATTACATTTCAAAATACCGATCACCAGGATAAAGCTAAGGTAAAATATTGACAAATTAAAGAAAATATTTATCAAGTTTCCGTTTAAGCACAAATGACAAAAAGATGTGGCGTGTCACATCCATGTTCCAGGAAGATAGCACTACAGTCCTATAGGAATATCAACGGAAGGCTCTCTATATGAAACCACATTCCAGCACACTTGTTTCCACCAATTTTTTTCTAGACAAACTCCGACTAAACTTACATATGGCATAAGACATGCAAGAGCAATCAATCATGTTCATAATGAAGTAAAGCCTCATTTATAGGACCACATTACCAGGGCTACAGGCATTTCCACATAAATAAACACACTCCTTTCCATCAAATTAAAATCAGAAACAGTGTAACTACTTACCATTTCAATGTACTTCAATTGCTTCAGTACTTCTTTAGTTTCCAGCTCCTGGCACAATAAAGGAGCAAAAACTCAGAAGAACCATACTGGCATAATCCTAGAGATAAATAGATTTCCAGTCTACTGTGTGTGTGTGGCTTGGAGGCGGGATGGTGGGGTGATCTAACTAACTCCTCCTGGTTTCAAATTAATTTATGTACACACAAATAAACAATAAACTCATATTCTAGTCAAAGTCAACAGTGAACCAAAAGAAGAGTTATACAAGACAGTATCAGCATCTAGGATTAACAAAACCTCAAAGGATCACGTCATATGCAATTTTTTGGGTATACAACAGAGGAACTCATAGATTTTAATGATATTGAGAAGGTTTGATAAGGCGAAAAGGATGGATTATGAAGGCCATTGAAAAAGAAGGGTATACATGCAGAATATATGCCATGAAGTTTATATGATTAAATAGGTGGAACAGTTTTCAGTTAACATATTATTCCACCAAGGACCTATTCAGTACTAATCTACTTCCAAGAATAGCATGGTACAGTAACAGTTAATATAACTATAGTAGACAAGTCTAGCACAAGAATTGGAAAGTTGAGGCTCCAGGTTGAATCTAACTGAACTGAAATAAATTTAGAGTACAAACTTGAAAAAGAGGCGGATCATGATCAAGATACTGTGACACTAGATGGGAGGGGCTAATAACCACTACCTGAAGTTGAGAACAAAGATAATAGCATCATACTTCCTATTTTCATGCTCACAAGCAGGATTAAAGACGGAGAGTAAGCAGCATATAGTTTCCTATATTCAAGAACATAGGTAGGAATTAGGAGGGAGAGAACTGACGAAATAGACAGATATGGTCTTTCAATCTTCTTCTGATATACTCCCTCAGTTGGTAAAGGTCAACAGATATTTTATTACTTCTTTCTTCTCACTAGCAAAAGCTAAGGTCTCTCGCTTTCAATTAAAATAATACCCTACTAACTCTTATCGCATCTAACTTTTTATTAAATTAACATTTGATAACTAAAACTTTGTGCCCAACCTACTGTGTCACATTTAATCTGGGACGGAGGGAATATAAAGCTATACCAAAAGAAAACACCTGCCACAAATGTTAGGAAAGAAAAGGAAAGACAGCCAAAACCTATGATAGTTATGACTATTTAGCCTGCTAAATACAACAAAGGTATTGATAGATGAATATATGTTCTCACCTGAGGTACAGAACAATCAGCATGAGCTGGATCCCAAAGGACAGAACGAAAACAATCCCATTTGTCAGTCTGGATCTCAAACAGAGGAGCCCTGAATGCAAAAGACACTTTGATTTGAGTAGGCTCATTAATAATAAAGATCATGCCAATGATAATTTCTACAAGCAAGTAACAAGCCATGGAGAGTCTAAAAAGATAACTCAGACAGGTCGAACAGAAAATCATTTTAAACATTTTTACAGTGTTCAAGTTTCAAGCACCTAACAAACCAACGAAGGGTATAGTAGCCAGAATAACCAAATTCTTCTACAACAAATTCCAGATAACTAACCGGTCCTGGCGTGGAAACAATGATGTCTATAGTAGAGCAGCTTGTTTTCAGTTATTAATTTGGTACAGGGGCTTTTTTTTTTTGGAGGGGGTGGGGGGAATAAATTCTCAGACTTATGTTTTTCTATACTTTAAGAATACTTCAGATTAGCTCTTCAAGGTCTGAAGAAAGCTATCTATAGCTAAATAAATAAAAATCAGAAAGTAGCAGATCAAATAATCATTACTCCCACCATGCCACAATAATCTGCTTGCTTATCATGGCACAGAGTTTTAGGAAATAAATAAATTGGTATTGAGTAATCAAATGCTATTTTAATATAAAAGTAGAAGTGATGGAAGATAGTAGAGTGATCCTTAATTTTTTTTAATTGCATGAGAAAGGGTTTGGGAAGAGAGTGGTAATAGAAAAATTATAGAGGTAATGCCATTTTTAGAAATGTGAACTTATGAGGGACAGATGACAAAGAAAATGGAGCAAACTATAGGAGACAAACGAATCTCATGTTTAGTGTGGGTTTATATATTTTATTTTAAGGAGATAAACCCAGGGGTGTGACCAATATAAAAGAGGGGCCACTCACAAAACAAAAAACAACAACAACAAAAAAATCGAAAAACAAAAGGGAGAAGAAGAATAAAAACCCCAATCTAGTACTATTAAATATATAAAAAAAACATAGTAACCCAAGCTAGCAGGCCGTCATGCTACTACAACTACCTCAAAAGAAAGAAACTGAAATCCTAAAAGTAAAAATGCATTGCGTCCTTGAACTCATATATATCTGTAGGTTTCTTTCCTTCAATGTACACCACCATACAGCCAAATGAACCAGTTTCCTCACTTTGGTGATCCAAGCCTCTTATCATTTTTCACACTCAGCACGCAAGATTAGACCAGCATATCCCAAACAAAGTTAACTATTAGTTCCATGCAAGAGGATGAAAACACAACAGTATAAGTATTTGATCGACTCATTCTACTTTTGACAAACAAGACAAAACAACGCGAAAAGTTGCTCTTCTGATGCATTATCAATAGTGTTCTTATCAAGGAAATTTAAATGCACCAAGGAGAGGCTTTGAATAATATAATAGCCGTCATATTGGGGGAATGTTACAAAATAATGGCTGTTACATCCTGTTTTGCTAGTCCTGTAAGAAATCGACCCGATCCAAAAGTGGACCTGAAAAAGCGGCATGATCCAAACCCAAATAACCTGAAAAAAGCAGGATGTAAATAACCCGACCTCTAGGAACTTAAAAAAATCTTAAAATTGTGTCTGTATACAGAACCTTGAAGTCATTATCTACTTTTTGATTGTCATTCACTATGGGATTCGCACTCCATTCAAACTTCACTATCAATGAGCTACACCTTCATAGCACCAAGTATTAACGCTAGCTTATTGCTAATCTTATTAATCACTAAATTAAAATATTATTTTTCAAATTTATAATAATAAAAATTAATAATTTAACGTAAAAAGTAGGTGACAACAATCTCTAGGTAACAAAGATGTAAAAGTGACACTTCCTTCTTTTTTAGCTGACACATATTTCTTCTAGGGAAAATTATATTTAGTTGACACGTTTCTCTTTTCGGCACTCTCTTCCTTTTCTACCCTTCCTTTTTTAACTGGTCCCACTTGTTGTTTCTGATCTCTTTCTAATCACATGTACTCTCTTTTTTACCCGACTTTTAGCACTCTCTTTCTTCTCCTTAATATGTGTGCCAAAATGAAATGCATCAACTAAAAAAGAACTGAGTATGTTCTTATTGAACTATAGTCATGAATTAATTAATATAATAGAAAAAATGGCGCTATAAAATCTTTTAACCCGTTACCAGAACTTGGAGTGGGTGGATCAATAATAAGCACCATTCGACCTGACCTAAAAATGACACAACCTGAATAAAACCTCCCAAAACCAAGAAAAGATAGTCTAACTCGTCCTGTTTGGGAGGTCTGTGTTTCTCCCATTTTGTCACAGGATTGAGTATACCAAATGAGTATTCTCAAGTAAAATTAAAACTTCTTGAATAGAACAGGAGTTCCACCATGACATCAGGCAACCAAGGCATTATCTATTTTCAAAAAAGCCCTCAATTAGTTAAAAAAATGAACTAATTCAAATGACGACGAACTATCCAGGAAACAACCAAAATATTCATGAAATCAACTCCTAAAAAGTGGCATCTTCAAACAGAGGGATTCTAAACTTCAAAGATAAGTAGAAATTTAATACTAACCAATTCCCATGCCATATATTCGGAGTACTACATGTTTACAGAAGTGGAAAGGTTACATCCTAAATCCACTATTTACTTCTACAAATACTAAACACAAAATGATATTTCATCCCTAAGATGGCCATTCAATGTCCACTGTATAGCCAGTCTAAAGTCGACACCATATATAAAGATAAAGCCCACTCTATCTTCATAAATCAGTGGGGCTTGTGATAAAGTAGATAATACAGCTAGGTGAGCAGCTCTTTATCTAGGTTAACCCATGAATTCATCCACTTCTCCGAGAATTTAGCTTTCCACCCTGCAAGTCTCTTTTGTAGTCTCTCAATAAATGTCCAAAAATCAGTTCAAAATAATAGCTCCAAAAGAAGACCTATAGGAGTGTAGAGATATAACCAAAAACTCAAAAAATCTGTAAAATACTGCAGTAGGAGCACTATGAAATCAGATGAACCACACATACTAAACTTGACAGTAAGACCCTATGATCCCCTCCACTATAACAAGAGCTCAGCCCCAAACACCTCATAATTATCAGGTTAGGTTCACAGAAAACTCAACCTCTCATCAGCAAAAATATAATGGACATCAGACCACAAGTTGTTGGCAGAGAGCCGTTTTTAATACAATTTCTTCTAATAGATTCATAATAACTTTTTTTATTAAAAAATTTAATCAGATTTCATATCCAAGATATATAGCACGGGAAGAAGAGCCTCATTTTTTTACACAGCCCTGAGGAACCAGCAAATAAAAATAACAGCTAGGTAGTCAAACCACAGAAACATCAAAATTAAAGCACATCCAGTTCCTCCTCAATAATGATAGCCATTTGATTATTGAGTATTCCACTGAAAATCCAAAGATATCTTACTTTCTATGAAAAACGACCTTTATAGACTTGTATTGGACAGCTAGATGATACCTAACCAAAATACTTCTCCTCACTGCAGTCACTCATCTCATACGAAATCAGTCAGAAACCACAGCAAACATACAAGTGAAGGGTCATCTTATATTTCCAGAAAAAGATGATCTTCCCCTGCTTAACAACTTGGATAAGAGCAAACTTCCAACCAAGCATCTAAAGACGGCCACCTAAAAAGCAATAGCTGTAATCACAGTAGCACCTGCTACCAACTCAAAAGACTCCAGCATACGTGCCAATCAGTGGCTCCTAATTTTAATCCTTCATAACACAAAACAAAGCCAACTAAATCTTCATAAATCAAAAGAGAGGGGTTGAAGTGGAATTAGCTGACACTTGATTTGTCAAACTAAAGAACCTAATTTTAGATCTGATAAGTTATCATCTCACAAACTTGAAATCGCTCATGCGTACTCAAAAAGAAAAGATAAGACCAAACAACACAACATTTCAGATTACCTGCGCCACTTTCCACAGATAGTTCCATCAATGCTATCTCCCATACCAATAATGACATCTCTACACTGAAGCCAATTTCCAATGTAGGCCTTATGAGGTTTGCTAGAAATTGGTCCCTGTAAAAAGGAAATAGGAGTCACTTTTTCTCGTAAATCATATAGGACAGATAAAAAATAACATTAGATGTAAATAATCAACCTCACAAGCAAACTAACCAAATGTGATGGATCCAACTCCATTGGTTCAGAAGACGTATGGAGTTCCCTGCAACAAACCAGTAGCACATATAACATCTTGAATTGAAATTACAACTTCAAAAAAATAAAAATAAATACTACTCTATATTATTATATTCTTAATATACTCCCTCCATCCTGTAAATTTCTTCCTAAATTTACTTCATCCCATACTCAGTCAATTTTATCTCCACATTTACCCTCCCTTACTCCACCTCAAGACTCACTTAGTCCATCATCTCTAACCAACTATCTCTCCCACCCATAAAGTAAAAAAAAAAAATTCAATTTATACCATCTCACCTCATTTCCTTGGTTTCTACCAGGAAGTTTATCAAAGAACAAAGAAAGTAGATACATATAGAATTAAGGTCACATGGAAAGTTGCAAGGATTGAAAAGGAAGAGAAGAACAATACTTGATATGCAGCTACTATATTTCCTTATTTGTATTAATTTTGAGCTACAGCCACAGGTACATAACTTTCGGACTAAATTGTAGCTCAAAAATTAAGTATTCAAACGAAAACTGTAGTTCAAATATCATACAAGTTTAAATGATGGAATTTTCCCTATCATGGAGAAAATGCCCAAAACAAATATCATGCCAAGAAAATAACCTCAATCATTAACCACCATAAAACCAACAAATGATTTAGATCATCATAAAACCATAAAGTTTAACTTCTTAAAGAACTCCAAGTATCATGCAAAAACTCAATCATTAACCAACACAACACCAACAAATGGTTTAGATCATCATAAAACCATAAAGATTCACTTCTAAGAGGCAATTCCTCTCTAAGGACAAAAATCTAATTTTTCCTCAAGAAAGTAAACTTTATAGACTTCCTCCTTTCTTATTGCATCATGTTTCACGCTAGCCAATACATAACTTCAGCCATAAATACCTATAATTCTACAGAAGTAAAAATTATAAAAAAGAATTGATATTGTGAAAGTACAAATCAAGACAAATCTAACAAGATCCCACTTAACTATATTTTTCACATGTATAAATCACAAAAATAGTCAAAAAAAAGTGTGTGAATAGTGTCAAAATCCAAATGGTGCTAACAAGTAGAGGAAGTATAAAGAGAGAACATCTAGTGCTAAAGTAGTACTCACAAAGAAGAAATTGTCTTCTTCAACATCCTAATTACATTATTATAAAACATCCCAGCCTACAAAGCATATCATACTACTAAGAATATAATTCCAACATTTGTTTTCGGTATTGATGGATTTCACCTTCAACAATTAAATCTAAAAGATTTTCTTACAAGTCCTAAAATTGACAAATTTGTTCACCATGCTTAATTACATTGAAATGAACCTATTTCAACAAGTCTAAGAGACAATATCCAACGCCATGTAACATGATCTATAATCTCTTCAACTCTTCCTTGATTTTTCTATCTAATATAAAGCCATGCCAGAAAGCTACAAAGAAAAATCAAACACAAATTTCAAAGGTGAAACAATGTCTAAGGCATGTCATATTGACAATAGTATCCGGTTAACATAGCATTTGGCTTGTCCACACGAACTTAATTTGATTCCAACAGTAAGAAAGGCAACCAAGCATCCCTTGTTTTTATGCTTAAAACTATACACTTAGAAAAGGACAAATGGGGAAAGTCATCACACTCATAAGTATTTCCAAGGAAAAAACTTGCTCTGAATTGTTGATTTTAGTTTCAAAATCATAAAATATTGATCACAAGAACATGGAGATTTTCTAGAATTTTTCAGAGAACTAGCTCCCTAAATTGACTTCTACTAGAACCAAACAAATGATTTCAAAGATAAAAGCCTCCACAACAATCAACACCAAGTTCTCTTGAATATATCGTAATTATAGCGAAGCAACATAAAAAAATATACATGGAGAAAAATATGAAATTGTTCAATGATAAAGATCTCATTAATGAAATAAAAATTAAAACAAAAGAGAATAGGAAAGTGAAAGCTGCAAAATAGTGATTATAATATTGAGTCACATTCTAAGAACCATGGACAAGAAGATTCAATGTGTACAATACAAAAGAGAAGCTACAAATATTCTGGAATATAAACTTCGTCAATATACTTCTAATCCTCATAAATCTAAGAGATCTAATGGCCATAATATAAAGTTAACATTGAATGTCAGATCTGTTTCCAATGGTGGATATAAAATCCAAATCTCTCCATTATCCGCAGCGGGTGAATTCTTGTATGATATATATAAAAATAAAGAAAATTTCTTTCTTCTGCTGGAGGTGTCGCAGTTTTGAAGAAGAAAGAGGAGGAGGTGTTGGCTAGAACAGATATACAACTTGCCATAATGGGAGGTACGGTAGGGCTGTGGATGCTTTTTCATATTTTATAATTGTTGGGCTTCCCTGAATGCCTACATCCTACGTTTAGCCCAGTTGTACCCAAAACTGTACTCACCCTTACCCACATTTGGCTAGCCATACCCACTTTCTAAAAAAGTTTTGGGGACGTACCAGTACAAAATACGGAAAACAGTAAGCATCCAGTGTACCCGTGCTACATTGGTTTTAGATAACAGACCATGATACTTAATTGACTAACTTATATTACTTTATAAGAAAAAAGGATTATACGACTAGCTCAATAAAGGAGTACAAACAAAGAGGACAAGCTATCTCCTAACATGAAAATAAAGATTACAGACTAACCTAATTTCTTTGAACCTCCCTTGCCGGGTAACCCATAAAACCCTTGCCACCTTAGTCCAGATTAAATCAGAAGAAATAAAAACTTTGTGAGAAAACCTAAAAGTTTTGCTCTAACCACACACACAAGTACACAACATAATTGACATGAAAGCATTTCACCTTAACAATTTCATCCCCTTACCCTTACCCCCCTAGAACAAATTTGCAGCCAATCAAAAACCTTTGAAGGGAAACCGCATGATTTCTTCATGTAGCGCACACAATCTTCTCCAAAGGTAACTTGCAATATTCACAATGTATAAAAAAAACTTCATGACTCACTATTAGCATGCCATTTGCAAGCACACATCAGACAAAATAAACATTTCCAATCGACCCTTCTGTAGCACGTCATTAGTGTTGATCCTTCCTGATGCAAAATCCACACAAAAGCCCCAACTTGCAAGGAGTCCTCACCTTAGAAAAGAAGTTTGCTTCCGGAAAGGCTGGAAACTGAGGGTTTGATTCAAGCACCTTTGAAAAAATTTACATTAAAAAGAAATGGGTAAATCCCAAGTCCACAACCTAGTATCCTTCCTTCAAGCTAACTGAAAATCCAGAATCTCTAGTAAAGAAGAGATCTCCCCTACTCCCTATCATGAGGTGGCCTATGAAAATGGAAATCCCACGCAATATGAAAGTAAAAACAACCAAACAGAAGGGCATTGTGGAGGGGAGTCAAAAGAAATAAACAAGGGAAATGAAAACAGAAAGGCTGCTCTCCACTTCAAACAACTTCCAAGAATCTCATACGATAACCATCCCCTACTTTTGAACTTCACAGACGAAGAGAAAGATTAAACACTTGTATAATGAACTAGGTACTTTCACATCTAGATTCACAATATCTTGATTGAGATCTGCTTTCATTGCACCCTATATAGTCTATTTTAGTGTGTTTCAGCCAGTTTCCAACACTAATCACTAAAACTTTCAAACGTCAGTAACAAATACTCTGACCTATCCACTTTAAAAACAGCCATAATAAGCATACGACATACATCATGTCACCTCATCTTGGATGAAAATGTTGTTAGTTCATTCATAGCCATTACAAAGAGGAAAAAAAACGTACTGACAATCCTTAATTCAACAGTTCACCATGAGCCATGACTATATGATCATAACAAAATTTAAAATATAAGCCCTGATGCCTAGATAATTCTCAAAACAAATAAACAACACATATAAATGATCCAAATCCATAGTTTAAACTCACCAAGACACCTCCATCAGATGTAATTCGCATTTCACAATGTAAGAGCAGAGTGTTACTTGTTTTCCCAAAAGCTATGGTTAAGGTACACAAATGTGCTTTATATGGCTTCAGACCTAAATACACTTAAATTCAGCCAAGAATTTACTCCTCCAACTTCCGAAGAAAAGCTCAATCACACTTTAAAACTTCACCTTCTCAATGAGACTAAAAATAGGAACGGCTTTACCTTAAAAATTTTTATAGGTCATGACATCTCAATTCACCCAAAAACAGCCAACCAAGTTAATCTTAAATGAATTTAAGAAAAATTTTATTAGATGAATGGAAGTCAAATGAGTCAGCTAGCCCACCTATTTCCAAATCATAAGGCTCCTTTCCAAATTAGAAGTTCAAAGAAATAACAGTCCAGCTACACCTAAGAAAGTAGACGTAGGGTGTATGAAGAACATTGAGCAGTAAGTAGAGGAATTGAAGTTTATGTAGACAATTGCCCCCGAAAATAAATACAATCCATTTTCTTTCTTATACCCAACCAAAAGAAAAAGAGCGTAGATACTTGCAGAGGAAAGGATGACAGTATGAATCTACTCCATATCTGAACGAATCTCAAATATTCCTATGAAAACTGTTTTGCTTCTACCACTCTTGCCAATGACCTCAATCTAAATAGCATAGCAGTTAGATTCCATGAAAGGCAACAAAACCCCCTACTTCTATAAGTAGGCAAATCATCCTAAGAAGATAAGCTCAATTCAACCTCATGTCCTAAACAATTAATCTCAAAATTCTCGACACCGCTATGGATTTTTCCTATAGCCATTATATCACTTCGGGGAGAAAGCTAAGGATCACCAGAACAACATACTTAACTTGTCAAGTTCTATAGACATTCACATTCATAATGCTTTTGTGGAGGAAGTTAAGCCAAGAAAGCATCTGAGCAATTTTCAAACTTCTAGTTCTCCTACACCCAGTTTACCTGCAATTCAACGAGGACAATCTCATGGAAAGAAGCATGAGATCCCTCTAGATATTCAAACCCTAGAACAACGAATGTCTCCTCCTTCTGCCTACCAACAGAACAACCAAGCAAGATGGCTATTTAACCCAGATATTAAGTCCAAGAAATGAACCTTCTCACACCAAAACCTTAAACTAATCTTCAAAACACCATTTAAAGGATAATACGTAAGTTTTCCCTGTATACTGAAACCTTTTAGCTCATCATGAAAAATTGACCAAAGACATTAGTGGCAATGTGACATATACTGACAAAAGAAAAGCTTGCACACATCACATAAGCAAAAGGCTAGCAAGATTAAATCGTTTGTTATAGTCAGCAAGTAATAAAATAAAAGCCGCATATGTATTACATTGTTCACATGCTCTTATGTATTACCAAGTTTCATACAGCTAACTGAAATACCTATTACCTGAAAGAATAACAAAAACCAACAACCAACTCATCTCAATGCCAACAGAAAAAACCCTCAAACAAGAAAAATCATGACCAGGCTTTTCGAATCTAAATATGTAAGAAATGCAATTACTCAATATACCACCATGCAAATAAGAGGTACGAAATGTAATTTGACCACTTATCCATAAATAGTTATAGTTGTTAGATAACCCTCAAAAAAGCAAAATGTTACAGTAATAAATGTATCATGAAGATGCTTAAAGAAAAATTTACTGCACATACCGTGAAACAGGCCCGCACCATTCAGGTACATATGCTTGGAATCCTTTACCAACCCGAACACCAGTTATGTAAGGCTCAGAATCATTTAACATCAGTATTATTGGACTGAAATCTCTTTCAGATGTTATGGACCCCTTATCGGTCCTGATAATTGATTTCCGAACTGCTCTCTCTTTTAACAAGTTATGCTTCTTTTTGGAGCAAGAATGACAGTACCAATCATCAGTAGGAATCTTTCTCATGCAAGGATTGAAGCAAGATATATGAAAGGCTTCATCACACTCATCACAAATTAGCATATCTGTCGCTGTGTTACCGATCATACCACAGACATTACAAGTGTGAGAACAACTGATGCCACTACATGAAGGATCATCTTCCTCGGAAGCACCTGATCTATTTGATCCAGAATCTGACATCAACCCATGACTTCGAAGAATAGAAACACAAAGACTCTTAACTGACAGCAATGGATCACTTCCCATCACATCGACAATATTTGCACCAGAGGATGAACACTCATCAGTGTCATCTGCTTTACTCTTCATTGGAGACGAATCACCGTTCAAATTAAGCATTGATGATGAACAACTATCATCTACACTATACAACTCAAAAGTCTTATTCAACTTGTCTTTCACATCAAAACCACGGTCCTCAGTCACATATCCATCATTGGTTTCCGAAGTAGTCAACGGCTGCTCTATTGAAGAAACCCTATTAGCATTCCTATCACCCAACCCTCTCTTTCTTTCACAAGAGGGGATAGCAAGGTTCTCTGATCTATTAGCCGAAGCATACGCACCGTTAGGGGATGAAATATCCGAGGCCAAAGCCATTAAATTAGCGACATCATTCTTTTGATTCTTCTTTCTTTCATACACATAATTAATATTATCAGGTGATAGGGTAGGAAAAACAGGAGCAGGGTTCTTTGGAATCCTCTTTCTATGATACACAAAATTAAGTGCAGAACTTTCAAATGTAATATTGGGACCTGAGAACTGTGAACAACTCTGCATATGACTCAATATCCCTACACCCCCATCAACTGCTCCACACCCGGTCTCAGGTTTTGAATCCATCTGCCATTGTTCATCACCCAACAACAAAACTGATAATCCCATCTCAAATTTATTCAATACAACACGCAATTTAACAAAATACATTCAAGAAATCCAAGAAAAGCAATAAAAACAGGAAATCTAAATCAACTCACCACTATATGAAACCCTAGAATTCGCTGCTATTCAACTCAACAAAAAAAGAAAACCAGTTTTTTTCTATCTTCCCAATCAATTCCCGTCCAATCTGTGAAGTGGCTTGTTCAGGAAATTGCATCACCTGAAAAGCTAATCCTAAAATTGCAAACCCATCAAAGTTTTTGGAACACAAACTTCAATGCATGATTTGCCCAAATAAAAATGCAGAACAATGACATAAAAAGCATATATTAGAACAAAGATACTATTTTTACTAGGATATTTGCATGAAATTGAATAGTTGTGAAGCTATTGGGAGGGGAGAGGAACAAAAGCGGTGGACAGCCTGACTGCGCGAGGGGGAATGGGAAAAAGAGACAGTCACAGGACAGGGACGGAGAGGGGCTACCACAGATATTTATGAATGCCAAACATTGTGCATTTGTGCCAAAAACCAGCAAAACATGCACAAACCCAATACAGCGAAAGAAAATATTTCTAGGAATGACAATTGGAGGATTAGATTTTAGATACGACACTTTTCGTAATTATAGGTTTTTGGGTATCGCCTAGTATTATGGTACTCTACTCATAAATCATAATATGGAGTATAATTTTGTAGATGTTTTTATTTAAGTTGGTAGTTTATTGTATATATTACTTTGTGTGTCAAGAGTTGCACAAATAGAGAAGTCAGCAGTGTTGGGTTGATCATGTCTAGATTGGAGCAAGCCACATGGAAATGTGTATATTTCTAAGTTCTAACTACTATTGTAGACCGTTACTGATGAAACCCGATGGAATTCACATGTGTACATACCAAATTATAATCTCCAACGTCAAATAAATTTGCTTATATTTCTAGATCACTAAGGTGCTTGCTCAAGCTATTGATGATCTTACGCTCATAGCAACAAGGTTTGGTGCAATTGACAGTTTGCAACTTGATAAGGAGTAGATAATAGTAGCTTTTCTAATCATAATTAGATGCTGAACCTTAATGTTTATTATTTACATTCAATTACAGGTACTCATTCTTCAACATGGAAAAACTTGTGTATATCATAAACAAGAAAGAGTCAAATGGATCTCCTCTCTTCGGGGTCTTGGCCTGGAAATAGAAATATGATGACAGCGCCCTCATACTATGTCCTATTACACCTATTTGAGAAATGAATACAAACAGTGCAAGTTTGTATCATAGAAATTATTTTGAGGCAACTCTTCTGTATGCAGGACAAGGATACTCTGAACTCGTAAACCCAACATAAGCCAGTAAGCCACTTGTTTACACACGAAATGAAAACCGACATCTAATACATGTTAGCCACAAGAATACTGAACTTGGTTGATAATTGTATAAATGACAACTGCTCATTTCATTTTACTTTTGTAAACCTAAACAGAAGCTCTAAGTTCAACTCTAGAACCTGTTTAGTACATTTCTTCCCTTTGTCAATGGCATTATTGAACGGGGTTAGGGGATTGTGAGACTCAACTTGGTAGACAACGCCAAAATAAATACAAGTTTCTCAATATTCAGAGATATGAGGATTTGCAAACTATCATTCTATATTTGAAACTTTCAGCATCTGTCAGCATCTGTTCATGAATGAGAATTTCCACTTCTGTTATGTAAATGGTCAGGAGTATTTTCTAGTGGCCATGTTGCCCCTGCCATGACAGCTTCAATTTCCCATATCTCACGAGGAACATTGGTCATGTTTTTGCAGCCGGATGATGTGACATACTACATTATTCAAGAGGAGCAAAGATTAGAAGAGACACCTTCACCCCAACCTCTTACCTGCATAGCAGCGTGGTAGGATAGAAAAAAAAACTAATTGGCGCAAAAAGAAATATGAAACATTATGCATAAATTAATGCAGACAAAAGAAAATTGACATGAAGCTTTCTTATATTATTCTTCGAGCCAAGTTAGGTCGCAGCACTCTTGAGAAAAGATTTGCATCTGTCTCTGTCCAAAAAACGAAAGTAACAAACTTCTGGAAATAGATATTAAGCCAAAGACCAGATGAGTGTGAACCAAATGATCATCAATATTAAGAAAAATTGAACCAAAATGAAATGAATAGCAAGCCCCTAAAGGAGTCACATAGAATTGCCAACCAAGTACAATCAACTAGGATAATAACAGAGATCAATTAACACAAGAAATGATATCCAAGCCATTGGGCTGCTTGGAAGGCAAGCTTGAAACTCAAAGGAGCTTTGCTACAATTTAGATTTGTTGCACACTATAATCGAGGCCTTAAATTACCTTTTTACAAGACAAAGAGGTCATCAAGTCATTGTTTGATATTGAGCATACAGCATAATACAAAAACTAATGCAAAAATTAATCTACAGATGCTACAACAGTAAAGAGTAAACACATTAAGGAGTAAAAAGGACAATTGAAAAAATACCACATCACTTTCAATTCGAACACCGCCAAAGACCGCAAATCTCCTTATAGCATCAATATTGAAGAATCTTGCAGTTTCTGGACTTCTCATTGCTGGAATCAGCAAAGCAATGATGAAGTAGCATCCAGGCTCCACTGTGATTACCTGAAGCAGGTTGGTACTTTCAGCTCTATAGTTGTTTATATATACTGATTTTGTGTGTACAAGACAAATAAGATTTGTATCACACAGTCAAATAAATAAACAGAATTAAAGAAAGGGAGATGCAAGATAGCAGGGCATGACAGCCAAAATCATGAAGTCATGGACAATAAAATCCTTCTGCTCATTATAAGGAAAGGAAATGCAAGAGAATTGTTTGAACATCGGGGTAACCAGGCTAGCCTCTGACCTACAGCCATGGACTATTAACATAGGCTTACTCAATTTCCATAAGCAATATCTTTGGAAAGAATTTAAGTATGAAGTGAAGTATACAACACTATGCTAACCATGTCCTCCTTTAGTTCTCGGGCTGTACGTAGAGAACTTAACCCTGGTTCTTTTGGTCGCTCCAGTTCCTGCAAAAATGCGAAACAGTTAGTATGAAATGGAAAAACCAAGAACAGGGGGAAGAAATATTAAAAACCAAGAGGATAAGAAATCAGAACCTTGGGATAGCCTCCAGGATCATGGGTGTCGATTCCCAGCAAGTGACCAAGACCGTGAGGCATAAAAATAGCTCCCAGCCTTTGATCCATCATATCCTTGATATCACTAATAGAAGAGGAAATGGAGAGATGAAAGAATGAAAAAATAATTTACTTTCCATAAGCCATGATATTAGAACAGAATATGCACTGTCTTACCCAGTGATGATATTCCCTTTCTTTAAAGCCTCAAGTATGACTTCTTCTGCAAGTCTGACATCAAGATGGACAATGTAAAAGTTATGAAATAGACCACGCAAATATAGGCATTTTGGTGGAAAGTCTTCTCTAATGCAAGGTCCACAGAAAATATAATTATCCAAAATACAAGTACAATATCCAGAAAATCATAATCTATCCTTTAGTGTTTTGATATGAAAAGGTATATGCTGTTTAAGATCAATGCTTTCCTTCTACAGAATAGAAAAGGGCAAGAAAGTAAAACCTACATGTCATTCCTATTCTTGGCCTTGATTCAAAATTCGTGATAATCATATTGACTTGTTCCTAAAAAAACTTCTTTGGGATTCAACACGTACTTTTATGCTTTCAGCAAAGTTCCGTCTTCTTTTCCATCATGTTGCCATTTTCAAGTTCTTTTTTGTTCAAACATTAGATTGGCAACCCTCAAGTATCTAAGAGATGTCCCAAATGCTTTCCATACTTGTCTTTAATAAGTATAATTGTATACATTGTGCGCATGTTCAAGATTATAAAGGTTTGTAGAATGAGGAACAAGCCCACCTACATAGAGTGCCTGTGCAACCTAGTATAAATGGGAGTGTATAGTATACAGACACACACATGTATAAATACATATATCTATCTGTGTGATGTTTATTTTGGTTTATGGATGAGAAGGGTTAACAAAGAAATCATACTGAGATACAACTTACAGAATTGGGGATTCTAAGAGGGGAAGTGAATGTACTCTAAGTTGAACATACTTATTCTTTAAGTTAAGAATAAGAGAAAGCTACTACAGGAACCAGTGTATGCAAAACGATAACAAAACAAAGGAATTTACAAAAGATTATTTAAGTTCAACCACTGCTAGCAAGTGTCATCATAAAATGCTGACATTTATTTTTGGGTTGGGCTTTCCCGTAAGTTAAATTTAGGATGGTTGGGGCAATACCTATTGAGATCTGATTGGCAAAGCCTCGCAAAATAACTAAGTGAAGCGATGGCCTCAAACTCCATAGTTCAAGTAAATCGAATATGGAGACCTTAAAAACTACTAAAGAACTTGCTTACTAACCGTTGTGTAAAGTCAGTAAGTGTCAAGTAATTACTATGACAATTATATGATTATTGTTCCTATCGTAAGTTATGTCCCGATTCAGACCCAACCCGGCCCTGACCGGGCCACCGGAGAACCGGGCCAAGCCCAGTTCGCCCCAGGTTTGTAATGGGCTGAATACGAATCCCAAATTTCCAACCCTGACCCTATTCAATTCGGTTCGCGAAGAAGCTTGATTCGGCCCACACATTCGGACTGGCCCGGCCCGTCAGCCCAATGTAAATGACCGTTAAAATAGCCGTTGAGCTAGCCATTGGTGCCACCCCTATATAAACCGATGAATTCGGTTTCGTTCCTCACAAATTCACTCTCAATCTCTGAATTACTACTAAATACAATTAGCTTACTTATTAGTACTAATCTTCTTCTTAATTACTCTCTTAATCTTCATTAATTATCTTAATTACTTGGTTTATTATTTTTAAGTGAGTTGTTTACTAATTTACTACTACATTTTATAAAAGAAATGGCTTCAAGAGGTACACTCAGCGTGAGCAGCTCCTTTGATGATACTACGGAGTTTGCTCAAAACTTGGAGCAACAACTTTTCGATACTCCTGCTACTCAAGTTCCTCAAACTCCAACTTCGCAGAAGCGTCAGCCTCTTTCTACTCCTCAAGGTAACTCTTAAACTTCTAATTAATTAATGTTAATATGAAAACTATTTAGTTTAATTATATTATTTGATTATGTTAGATTAAGTTGTTGATGTTTAATTAGTTGATAATGTTGAAGTTAAATTGATTAGGTTAGTTACATTAGTTGATTATGTTATGTTAAGATTAGTTATGCTAGATTAGTTGATAATGTTAAACTTAAATTGATTAGTTGTGTTAGATTAGTTAAATTACTTGATTATGTTATATTTGGTTGATTATGTTAATTAGTTAGTTAATGAACTAATAATGTGAAGGTGAAGGTAAAGGTGATGAAGGTGGAGTACCTGAGTCTACTCACTGTAGAAAGAAAACTTCACCTGTATGGCTATATTTTGAGAAGGTCCTAATGACCGACGCAACTTCCAAAGGGAAGAAATTCATGTGCTATTGCTTGAAATGCAAGCAACAAGGGAAGAAGCCAATAGCTTCTTATTCATGGAAGATCGGTTATGGGACGGGGCCATTATCCCGTCACTTGACCGGAGTACACGGAATATACCTGAAAGCAGCTGAATCCGCAAGCGCAACAGAATCTTCAAGTCAGACACAACTGCATGGGTATATGGGTTCCATGCCCGGAGGAGGTATGCATATTATGTATAACAGAGATATGATGATTGATGAAATGGCTAACTTTGTGATTGCAAATGAATTAGCATTTAGCTATGGTGAGAGTCCGAACTTTGAACATTTCACTAGAACCTCTTTACAACTTGCTTATAGACGTGTCCCTAGGAACACACTTAAACGCCATACCCAAACTGCTTATTACAAATATAGAATTAGTTTAATAGAAATGTTTCGCTCTTTTAAAGGTCGTATTAGCCTTACTAGTGATACATGAACCTCTTGTTTCGGTGAACATTTTCTTTGTGTAACCGCCCATTGGATAGATGATGAGTGGTACATTAAAAAACGGATGAAGCTATGGAGGAGAGACATACCGGTTACAACCTTAAGGTAAGGATTATAGAATGTCTTAAAACCTTTCACTTGCTTGATAAAGTTTTTTCCCTTTCCTTAGATAATGCTTCAGCAAACACAAAATGTATAGATTATTTAATATAAGAACCAAGCTTAAATTTAATAAACAGTGGAGAGCTATTACATGTTCGTTGTTGTGCACATATTATGAACCTCTCGGTTCAAGAAGGTTTAGCTGAGTTAAGTGACTTGCTTAACCCTATTAGGAGTGTATTTAAATGGATTAGGATAACGACCTCGGTTAGAAAGAAGTATATGGCCTTGTGCAAGGAAAGAGGCCTTAAGAAGAGACAATGGAGTCTCGATACACCCACTTGTTGGAACTCAACATATAGACTGTTAAAAGATGTCATTAAATACCGTGAGGTTTTGACCATTATTTATAACGAAACCCAAGCAACCCCTGATGAACTTATTGTTGATTTCCATTGGAATACCGCAATTTTATTATAACGCTCTAAGTTTACAATACGATGTCAATGCCTATATAGAAAAATGTAAAAATGTTTTAGCTAGTTTATATGATCATTATGCTTCTATTTATGCACCTTCCCAAAATTTATCATCGTCTAGTGGAAGTTTCGGTACGCGATGGCAGCCAGCACTCGGTAGAATTTTAACAAAATAAAAAACATCGACTTCTTCATCTTCACTTTATAATATTAACAAATATCTTTCTTACCAACATGAAACCGATGCAACTTTTTCAATTATTAAGTGGTGGCGCGATCCGAACGACAATTTCCCATTCTGGCGAGAATTACAAAGGATATCCTTGCAATTCACGCCTCCTCTATTGCTTCTGAGTCTGCTTTTAGTGCAGGCAGACGAGTACTTGATGAGAAGAGATCCCGCTTATCTCCAGAGAGCATAGAAATATGCGTATGTAAAAAAGATTGGGATCAAGTGGATCGTAGGACCCAAGGATTGAGGGAGGAGGACAACGACGAAGACGATCCTTGGATGATGATGGACAACCCACCATGTGAAGGAGGTTTGGGGACTGTCCCTGACTAGGCTAGGCACCCCTCGAGATACGTAACAGAAATGTGTGGGCTTTGATTCCTTCGGGATACGTAGGCAACTTAATTTTGAAAATCAATATTTAATTATTTAATTAAATTTTGATTTCCTAAATTAAGTGCAAGCCCTCTCTTTTTCCCCCAGCCCCCAAAACATGTTTAATTAAATTTGTTTTATAAAAGATTAATTAGTTTATTTACTTTAATAATACGTAAATATGAAATTAGGTAAATATACGTAATTAGTTTAATAATACATAATTATCAAGAAAAAAAATAAAAAATGACCTTATTTAAAAGTTTACAAACATTTAATAATACATAATTATAAATGATTAATTACAAGTAATTAAAAGTTTAATAAAAGTTTAATAATACATAATTACAAACTTTTAATTACATTCGAAACATTTCCTTTATTCTAATTTGTAAATGTGTTTATATGTAATTCGTTTTGATTCAATTCGGTTCGTGATTCGGTTTTTCGATTCGGTTCGACTCGATACCGAATCACCCAACCCCAACCCTAACCCTGAACCGGACTGGCCCGCCCCATGACCGGTCTGGTCCTAGTCTCGATTCCCCCCGGCCCGGTCCCAGGCCCAGCCTGCCCGGACCGAACCGGTGGCCACCTCTACATTCCGCTTCAGCTAGTGTTTACTTCTATGTAAACTCATTAACTATTAAGAACTTCTCTTGTTTTCTGAAATTATAAAATGGTGCTTTGCAATATTAAGCTTTTTATATGTTTAGTATTACTCGAAAGTATTTTCAAAAAGCACCATTGAAAAATATTTCGACTTGAACAATGTGTTCTAAGCTTTCACGATTTAGTTATTTGAACTTGTCCTAGTGGAGGCAGAGTAGTTGTGTTGCAGAATAGATCATCCATAATTGTGGGAATCACAAGGAAGCAGATGCGACGTAATTATCTTATTTAAGTAGTGAGCTTAGTTTTAAAAAGCGCGCCTAAGGCGCTGAGGCGAGGGTGGAGCGCTATTTTGAGGTCAAGCGTGGCGATTCTTGAAGGCAAGCGCCTTGGAGCGCCTGAGGTGAGGGCTTCATGGTTTTTTCTGTGGGGAAGGCTGGAAAGGAGGTTATTTATTTGGGGAGTGGGGGACAGCTGGCTTCCGCCTCAAATTGTCAATAATTCCTACTATAAGCACGGAAGTCACAAAATGGGAATGTTCTAAACCTAAGCACGGAGCCGACTACAAGCACCCATCAGCCATCACTGCCGAGCCGACTCACCAGCCACGACAGCCACCCGACAACCAGCCTTCGTCTCCACCCTCCAAGTATGTTTTTAATTTTTTTATTTCAATTATTTATCTTCTTCCTCCTTCACTAGATTTCTTTTCTTCCTCCTCCTAGTCTTCTTCATCCTACTTCTAGTCTTCTTCTTCCCTTTCTTCTTTACTTTTCTGGTTTTTTTATTTGGGGCTCGGGAAGTCGGGAATTGAGTTTTTTTTTTACCCCTATCAAAGTATAAAATCAAGAAGGATTTTTTTTTAACTAAAGAGTATTATTTTTTGCCTATATGAATTTTCTGAATGTATGTGGATTTTGCTACATTTAAATCATTTTTTGTATGCATTTTCACAACTTCTCAAAGACTACCCTCCTCTAGTATTATCAAGATATGCCTTTTTCTTTTTCTTTGTATTTTTTAAAATATTCTTAATAATATTTCCAAAAGTAACGGTATTTGCAAAAGATTGTGTGAAAAATGTGCGGCTGAGATTAGGAGGCTGGAGTGCGTGTGAATTTAAGATAAAAGAGAAACAAAGCTGTTTGGATTGTAGACGTGAATGTGAATTTTAATGTTAATCAGCTAATGTTATGTTTTATCAGTTTATTTAGGGTCTCACACTTCGTCTTTCCTTGTCTTCTAATATCTCATCCTTGTTACACATTAACTTTTTTACTCAACCTCTTCCAATTTTATGGCACATTGGCACGTGGATCTTCACTCAGCATATTCATTCCGTTATACCTTATGCAAGTCGTTACAGCTGTCGAGCTTTGATTTGGTCCGTTCACGTCAAGTTAACCTCATAGACTTATACTCGGTTTTTTTTTTTTGATAAATGGGTAGTTGACAAAATACAAATTACAAGCGTTAAATTTGATTTTAAGCATAATTGGGGCGCCTCATATTCAAAGGCGCCTAGACTCTGAGGACCCCTAGTGCCTTAGCCTTTTTAAACTAAGGTAGTGAGTCCTAGTTATATCATTTATTAATGTATTTGTATTTTCTTTTCAAGTTCAATAGAGTTTGTTTAATTTATTCTAGAGGTGTATTTCGGTTTATGGACGAGGGCCACATTTGTAATCTTTAACTAAGTTTTACGCTTACGCTTTATCGAGAAATTTCAGGTTCTTTATTAACCGTCAGAGAAAGCAGGTCATTACATTATAAGTTCGTCGAAGGGTAAACACAAATACTACCATAACTATATACAGATTCTTCATCTTGACAGGCTCTACAAGACCAAAGCTTTAAAAAAAAAAATAGAATATAGCATTTTTTCTCAATGACAGATCATGAAGTATGTAAAAATCGTGAAAGGAGGCAGAGCGTAACGAGTACAATGAACCAGATAGCCTTACTTGTGCATATTAATCCAACTCACTCCAGGTTTCATTGCCGATATGACAGAATTGTGGGCATCAAGGACAGCCTGTAAATGAGAGAAAATTTAGAGTGTCCCCACTTTAAAGATGAGAAAGCACATGACCATTGTTCAAGAAAGAGTTTCATTACTCATCTTAAGCATAGCGACACTAGAATACTGGATGCTGAAATACCAAGTTAATATACTAGTTATGCATAACACAACCCCTCCCGTATCCCATTATCAATTAAACAAAACGAGGAAAAAGAGAGCTTTTGTTTGCTACAGAACTCCCTAAATACTTCTCTGTCTCAATTATCGGCAAATACATTGACCCGGATTCTACCATCTAATCCAGAACTCAATATACAGTTCATAGATATCAATGACATTTAACAATATATATTTCAACTAAGGGTTTGTGGCTCGGTGTAAAACTGGGATCAAATCACGTAAAATAGCATAATACAGTCGACATCATTTATTTAAAAAGTATCTCTTTTAGAGATCCTCATGGAGCCAGAAAATGGAACCTTAAACAAAGGGATCGGTCCTCTTTATATGCATGTATGGAAAATTTATTATTAAAATATGCAAGGGAAGAGCACAGGGCATACGCCCAGGTGAAGCAGGAGACTTGAAAGCACAAAAGGCAACAAAATATCGTTTTAAAAGACAATAGAGTGATTAAATCTCAGAAGCTCATGCATAAAAGTTTGTCTCACATTGTATATAAGACGCTGATCAGAAGTAAATTTTCCGTTTACCTGCAGCAAACCAAAACGACAGTACTCAGTCAAATAACAAATAGCTTTATCTGATCCAACACATTAAATACATTTGGGAGAAATACTCGAGCTTCGTAATATGTAAGGTATCTAGGATTAAGATACTTTAAATGCAATATTTACTACATCCAAGGCAATTATTCTGGGTCAAAATTTATAATTTCCTCTATATTTGGCTTGGGAAACATCAAAGACGCCATGGAAAAATCTTCACACCCTAACATCTATCCTTACACCAATATATCTTCAAAAGTTCAAAATTGCCTAGTGCCATCAATAAACACTCAAAAAATTAAAAAAATACTTCCCATTAGATTCAAGATGGAGCTCTACATACAGGGAATGAACAGGTTATGTCAGAACCATAAAAATGAAATTCAGCTCCCATGTCCAGCAATGCCATATCTCCATCTTTTAAGGTCTGCAGGTAAATGAGAAAAAACAGATCTATCAGAATGGGGATATGAAAGGAAAAATCATATTAAAGTTCTTAAAACTATCTCAGAAGATAGTTATACTTCCATAATAGCCCCTATTTGGAGAGATAGTACATATATCTTTCCTCACAAGTCACAATCCATTTGAAGTGGCTCAACATTTGTATAATATAAAGAAGTCATATAATTAACTCATCTTGTATATAAATGATTATATCTTCCCCCAAGGAGCTTTCTTATATCAGGCAGTAACGTTTTGGTGCAGTAAACACAAAAATCTGACAAGTTTGGGATCCAAAGAAAGTAGAGTTGTCAAGACCTACATACCCTTTCATTTGGAGCCGCTGTGTGCCCATAGTGAAGAATGGAACTGCAGGAAAATATACCACTTAAGTGAAAAAAATTTGACAAAAATTACATTTTTTAAGATTACAAATGCACTTCTTTAGGAAGTAAATTTAATATCCATTTAAATTTTTTTTCTTTTCAACTCCTTTTGTTTGGTCTGAGTTTTGAATAGATATGGGTGTATAACCACAGAAAAAACAAAATATGACTGCAACAATGCAACAAAGTCCAAACTCCCAAGTACTTATGGAAGGATTACAACCAAGAATAGGTGATGCACTCCTAACCTGAAACTTTGCTAAAAAAATTAGCTAATGGATCAGCAAAAGACCATAACAGAAGCTGAAATGATAAAACTTAGTACCTAAGACTCTTATTTTGACAGACATTCAAGATATTAATCAAAGAATAATCTAAGTCTCATATAAGATAGGGATAGAGATAACTAATCCATAAAGCTACTCAGATTAGGACTCTTTACTGAAAATAAGATGAATTAAGTACCAATGGAATCACACCCAAGACATTCTAAGAAGTAAGACCACTATTAGGCTTACAAGGACAAATTAATCCAAATGGGAATATATAACTCGTAGCAACAAAAATCAGTCCATATATCTGTTAAAATATCTAAATTTCTGATGCAATTAAGTTCCTTGAGTAGCTAAGGGAGAAATAGTTATTTAGTCAGGATAGATAACCAAAATCTTCACACCCAAGAAGAACAGAAAGCATGAAACTTCGCATTATAGTTATAAAATACAATATGTATGTTGTATTAAAGAAAAGAATACACCAATCTCATGAACAAATTCCCCTCAGCCCAATAATGAAAGTCCCCCAAAGCTGAGGCTAGCCATCGGAGTTTACAAAATGCCTCATTCTTGGAAAGTCTCATCACTGTTTGTTCCCTTAATTCTTTTTAAGTAAATGTAACCGAGAATAAAATGCATTCCACAGCACCCTCACAATTAGCAAATGTTTATCCCAAAAAATGTCAGACTAAAATATTCTACTAGATATTGCTATTTTTCAGATATTTTCATGAACAGGAAATTATAATGAATAAAGTACAATATATTTAACGGAGATGCCACCATCAAATGGTCTCACATGGTCGCATCTTTACACAACCAAAAAGTACAAGAAACACAATTATCAGCCTTTGAATCAGATGGTAATGAAATTTTAAGAAGAAAATGAGGTTCTTGGGTGTGGAGTCACATTGCCATGGATGTTGGCAAGAGTTCTCTTAATAAAATTACACATAACACCATATATTACCATCTATGAAATGGGCCATTAATCTCACATTTAGATACTTCAATGGCTTACTACTGGCGATGAGAATAACAGAATATTCCATCAAAGCATTAAAGCAGACTGTGCCAATATGAGGTACATGCCAACCACACTGAAGATGGGTTCATGCAGCCGAGAAAGTCCAAGAAGCTTTTCTGTGTTTTTACCACAAGTGGCTTAGTAGTTCTATGGAAGAGAGATCTAAAGTGAAAGACATCATCTTAAATCAAGGCCCTAAGCTATACTCTCTTGAACTGTGACTTTACAACTGATGATGTCAAAAAATAACTTTCTCAATTCCAAATGAAAAGGCCCCAAGAAATGATAGATATAACAGTATTTTTTTAAGGCTTCCAGGGATATTATTGGCTCTGATATCTCTAAAGTTGTGTTGGAATTTTTTTAAACTGGTAAATTGCTGAAGGAGATAAATGTAACAGCTATAACTCAAATCCCCAAAGGGAAGTGTCCAGGGAAAGTGAATGATTTCAGATTATCATATTGCTCTGTCATTTATAAACGTATCACAAAGTTACTGTGTGATAAGCTTAAATTGATGAGCATCTTCATAATGTCCTGATATGTCAGGACTTGGTTAAGCTCTACAGAAGAAGTCAGAGGGCAAAATGTTGTATATTAAAAGTTGATGAGCAGAAAGCTTATGATACTGTTGATTGGCATTCTTTGGAGGAGATGTTTCTTGGCTTGGGGTTTCCTGTTTTCTTCACAAAATTAATCAAGACATGTGTTAGTAAACCAGCTTCACGTTAATGATTAATGGTGTTCCCTCAGGGTCTTTTCAATCTAAAAAGATTAGTTAGTAGCCCCAGCTTCATGTCCATGCTTTCTGTAGTCTGCATGGAGTATCTAAGCAGGATTATGACTTATATTGAACATCAAAGTGATTTTCAGTTTCAATCTAGATGTAGATCCTAGAAACTAAACCACTTGTGTTTTGTGGATGACCTGATTTTGTTCTGTAAAGGGGATGAGACCTCTGTCAAGATGAGGCTATAAGGCCTCAATTTATTTGCTCATTCTTCTGGATTACAAGCTAATAAAGGGAAGTCTGCAGTTTGTGGTGGATGAACTAAGATGTTGGGTCAAAAGAGTGGTGGAGGAATGAGAGTTTAGCTTGGAATTCTTACTATTCAGATATCTTGATGTTCCTATCACAGCCAAGTATAATGCATCTTCTTGTGAGAAGATGATTGCTAGAAGGGTACAGTTGATAAATTATGTGCTGATGAGCATAAGTGTTTAATGGAGCCAGATTTTCATTCTTCCCAAATAGTCCATAAAAAGCTAAAAGCTGTCTGCAGATATTTTTCCAGTCAGGCACTTGTAAAAGTGTCAAAGATTATGTGGCATGGGATAATCTTTGTGATCCTAAGAAGAGTGGAAGCTTGGGATAGAGGAATGTGATATTATGGAATAAAGCAGCTTTAGGGAAGCAAGTTTGGAATATAGCTAGTAAAGTCGATAAATTGAGGGTAAAATGGGTGAATATGGTGTACATCAAGAGGGCTAATTGGTCTGCATACCAGGCTCCCACTAGTGCTAGTTATGCCTGGAAATGCATCTGTAGGGTAAAAGATGATCTGACAAACCTCCTTCAGGGGAGCAGTTGGATGGCCAAATAGTAGGCACTTATGATGTTATTGTTGGTAACAGCAACAATGTTCCATGGTACAAGTTTATACAGAACAGATTAAGTCAACCAAAACATAGGATCATCATGTGCCTAACTATGCTTGAAAGGCTGCACACAAGACAAAGACTGATGCACCTACATATTAGTGTCTACTAATTGCGTGATTTGTGACAACACTGTTAAGTCACATAAGCATCTGTTCTTTGACTGTCAGTTCAGCAGGCAATGCATTCTGATCATCAAGAATTGGTTGGGGATTACTTCTACCACTACTGATTTATGCTCTCCAGAGATGGCTATGTCGAAGACCTAAACTCTCTCTGTTTAGGAAGAATGTTTGTTAAGCTGCTGTTGCATTATCTGTTTACACTCTCTGTGATATGTTAGAAAAAGGCATGAGTGGATTCGAAGGTTCCAACAATACTAGTGGTGGTGAATGAGATAAAAAGGAATATAAAAGCTAGGATTGGGTGCATCATAGAGAGAAAGGCTTCCATGGCTGACAAAGTGGTTTACCTTCCTGAACTAGTTGTTTGATGTGGGAAGTTGTTTTTGTAGCTGTGTGTTGTTTCTTGTCGTGGAAGGGGGCAGTGCTCTCTCCCCATTCCTTTGAAGGTTTGTAAGGGTATCAATAAAATTTGTTTACTTACCAGCTCTTGAGAGAGATTACAAAGGCAAAATTGCAAAAGAATGAACCACATAATAGGTAAACAGACAGATATCTCAATATTCTATTCCTAGCAAAAATTAAGTAATGACAAAAGAAAGTCGTACCTATTATCACCTGTAGCACAAATACATGTGTATGAGCAGTACCTACAGCCACCATACATATAAGTGTGATGGAGAAAGATGCTTTCCAATTGGTATTCTTTCATCCCCACTTTTGTATTTCTCATAACCTGCCAGCCAAATATTCTCATATAAATATAACTAGCAATAAAAGTACAACAATATTATAAATGACAAAAGAGAATATATAACATATTCAATAAGAAGCAAAAATAATCATAATAGATAAGTCTGCCTTAACTCTTCAATTCAAGCCCATTAGTTACCACAAATATTACAAAAAGAAAAATAAAGAAAAGAAAGAAAGAAAGTAAAATACAGCAGTCTAAAGCAAGAAACAAGCCAAGAGAAAATAAAGGAAAAGCAACAATGAAGAATATAAGAAAAAGAAGAGGAAGTCCAAATTACAGCAGTGACAGAAAGTATTTACTTTCTCTGTTCTTCAAAGACCTTCCTTTCTGTAAAAGGCTGTTTCCCACAGACCTTTTTACTTTTGCTTTATTCATATTTTTTAGAAAAAGAAAATTCTCTCTCATACCTCATTCATCACACCATATGGGTTCACTTATACTATTTATTTATACTAATGTCTCAATAAAAAATTTCAGTTTCCCACACAAAAAGTCAAAAAGAGACCCACTCCCCACTAACTCCAACATTTCCTTTATTTCTGTGGGAAGATATTTGGTTTAGCTCTTGTTGGATTCAAGCTTGCTTTAGATAATTTGAGACAATATATTCCAAGTTTATCACATCTCTACAAATATAATTTCTTCACCTTTCACCTAAGTATTGTATTCCTTGTTTCCAGTAAAACCTGTTTTTGACATAAACTCTATAGCTGCTACACGGGTCAAGATTGTGTACCAAAACTTAAGCAATTCAGGTTTGAGCAAAACTTTTGGAGGATGCAGCAGCCAATAGAAAGTACATTTTATGAATTTATTTCATTAGTAATTAAAAGTATGCCAATTACAATTTACTTAAACCATTATAAAATCTGAAATGTGTCTCCAGTGCCTTGCCCTTGACAGAAAACACAAACAGAGAATATCTGGTATCCAAAAGCCTTTGAATTCTCAACAAAGGCTAAGAATAACCGATAATCAGCTTGCCTTACAAAAATCTCCAGGAAGAAGAGAGAAAAGGCTAGCAGTCTTGTAGTATAAGGCCTAACATGATCTAGAAAATTTAGCTTCAATGGCACCATTACCATCTCTTTAAAGAAACCTATCACCATGCCACTAAACCTAGAGATACGAATAATCCCACCTAGCTCAACTTACCTCATAATTTCTATAACCATTTATTTAAGAATTTAACATGTTATAATCCTACTTGCTACAATAAACGTGTGGTTCGCAGACATAATTTCACAGAATAAGAGAGCATGAATTCTTTAAAAAAAAAGTTATTCTTATAAACTTTCTAAGTCTTATTATTTCCATCCTGCTGCTTCCGATTTTCTCAATCTCGCAATTTAAACTATAATTTCCTCTAACCATTTATTTCTACCATGACAATTTTGTAAAACGCTTTCGCACTCTAAGCAGCCAATTTTAAAACAGAAGCATCAACACATAATGAAAAATCCATAACAGAACTAAGACTTCTATCCTCAAAGAGTATCATATAATAAAACTATCAAGGATTAAGATAGAATTGAGAGATAAAATCAGAACTTTGCAATGCCAACTTCAAATTTTTTAATCTCCTAACTAGTCTTTAAACCACAGTATGTCCTTCTATTGGCTGAGTACGTAAAGATGCATGCCCCATTACCCTAATGTATGAAAGATAAAACCTACTGAACATACCAGAAAAAAAAACTAATTACTTATAGCAACAAGTAATCATTTAGGTCCTTGAGACGTTCAAACAGGCTTCTTCCATTCTGATCATAGACTTTACTAAAAGAAATAAAACTATTTCTGTGAAGTAAGTAAATTCCACCCAGATGTTATAAAAAAAAGTAAGGCACCGTTGAAAGAGAAAATATGTCATATTTCTGATAAACAATACCTCAACATGAGCCTCTGAGCTTATATCATTTGCATATTGGATAACGTCAAGCTCCATCTTTGACTTCAAAACACGGCACTCACTCAATATAGGATGCAATGTACTCATATCTGTTTTAAAATTCTCAATGCCCTGATAAGTAAACAACATATCTATCAGAAATTTGATAACATATAAACTAGTAGAAGCATAGAACTATATACCAGATCAATTGCAGCATCATGCAACACCAAATAACAATTAGAATCTGAAGGACAGCTGTGATAATTCATACAACAAATAAGCATATCCTAATTATGTGTTAGTTGACTACTCATCACCCCCTCCCCCTCCTCGAGAATTGGTGTAGGGTTCATGGTACAATGATACACTTATGGACTTCTTTGACAAAACAAGGCAGCGAATTTCTATACTGGTTCCATCTACAATAAAATAATACATCCCGGGTAGCACTGTCCTAACACATTAGCATTTGGAACTTGTTTCACTTGATAGACCTAAACTTCGAAAAAGAGGTGAACTTCCCATAGATGGAGGTAGGAATATCACATATTAATAAGCACTATGATCAGATTTCAGTATCCGATTTCGTAGGTCTAAATAGTGGTTGACCTTTAACTGACGGCTTCATCTAGAGAAGAACATTATTCAACAAGCCACCCAATGATAACTATGCAAGAATTTATGACATTCTCCTTCCTGCCTTATGAAAAAGAGGTGAACTTCCCATAGATGGAGGTAGGAATATCACATATTAATAAGCACTATGATCAGATTTCAGTATCCGATTTCGTAGGTCTAAATAGTGGTTGACCTATAACTGACGGCTTCATCTAGAGAAGAACATTATTCAACAAGCCACCCAATGACAACTATGCAAGAATTTATGACATTCTCCTTCCTGCCTTATTAACTACCCAATTTCTTGTTTCTTCTTAAACCCTTTTTTCTGGGTGAAGTAATGTGTACCATTGAAAGAAATATGATATTGACCATGTATAAAGGAGCGCCTTAAACAAAGTGCAGCAGAAAATCAACATCAAATTGCATGTATGATTATCCAATAAATAAAGCAAGTTTAGCTCAAAATTCACTCCAGAAGATCAAAATCCTTAAGAAAACAATTCGCATGGAAAAAAATGATGCTTTGCCCCAAAAAATAACCAGTACCTTTCAAGAATACACCACAAAATTGTCAAGGAACCAAGAAAGCACAAGGATCATAACCATAGAGGTCTAAGCCATCTCATCAGGTAAATCCCAAAGTAAGACTCAAATGACATCAGAGAAAACAAACAGAAACACCATCAACATGAAAACCACCAAGAAAAACTCCAAAAATGGCCAAAAAAAAGTCTGCATAAGCAACTTTCAAAATTAAAAAGAAATCTGTAACAAAAAATAAGAAGTATTGGCAGAAAACACAGAAAAATTTTCACTTTCAAGCCTAATTTGAATCAATGAAAGTCCATGGTTTGGATCAGAGGAGCCAAATTTCAAATTCATTTGCTGGTGAACGTGTCTGCCCTATGAAGCTCAAACCTTATGAAAATTCTGTGTAATGAATTTCAAGATAGATCATAATTCTTTGTCAGCACACATAAACATAAGGCCAACACAATCAAGTAAGTCCATTTTCTTAGGGACTTTTCCTTTTTAACCCTCCCTTGAACAAATTTTACTGATAGCCCTGTGCTTGTAGCAATGCAAAGGTGAACACCTGCAGCAAACGCAGCTTATAGGACTTGTTCAAATGAAAATAGCCTAGTAGACTTCACAAGCGCAGCACAAAAGAAAGAGATAAAAACGTTAAAAGAATTTTTTCTTCGTATAAACTGAATCACCAGTCAAAGTAAATTGTTCAGAATTGATATATAGTAAACTAGTCTAATGCAGAAAAGGCCACAATCTGAGTGTTGATGGCCTTGATGCCATGAAATTACTCCATTCAAAGTGAATGGTGTCAATGGAGAGGAACTCATGACCTTTTCTCTAATAGACAATTATTATTTTTACCAAGGGAGAATATGTCTCCTTATATTTTTTTCTGAATTGAAGGAGTAATTTCTTTAAGAAAAAACAACAATATCCATCCTATAATGGACTTGGACCTAAAATTGAGGATGAATACCTAGGCACATACAAATATATATAAATTATTAGGGGTAACCAGATAAGGCCACATTACAATTAGGTAGATAACTTACCATAAATAAAATGTCTTAATGTTTCCGATATTTAGCGGAGAGCTAAAATCTCGAAGATCAAAGGAGGATAGCATTGTCATATTCTTAAGAACATGGTAAAATCAACCATAATTCTTTTTCCGTCCCAAAATCCCTCCAAGATAAAACTACTAATCTTTCCATTGATGTGGCTGAAAGTGACTTAAAATTCGCAACTCTGTTTCTTGGTTTGACTATCTACATATGATTATTTGAAGCTCAATGATATAAGAGTTTGGTCTGTTTTCAACATTCATGATTAGAACTATTCATATTTCATTTCCATAGATTTAAGGGGTTGTCATGAAGAGTACAATGACAAAATTGTCAGTGTAATTCTATCTCTCCAAAAAAACAACTGTAAAATACTTCAAAAAGTATGGATTTTAAGCCTCGAGTGTGTCCATATTTGTTGAATTGACCATAAATGGGATTATCTATGATTAACACCGATAATTATAATGAATAACAACAACTGATAGAAGATACCTTAAATTCTGCACGTTTGGAGAAATTCCCACTGTCTGTATTTAGTCCATGCAAAAGAAACAGCAAAGGTTTATCTTCTCCTTCACATTGATTGAGCAAAACTTCTTCCATCTCATTCACATAACAGACCATGTTAACCATATACCTTTCCTGCAAGTGCAAAACAAACAAGATATGAGTATAGAAATGTATAGTAAATTTTTAACATGTTATTTAATGCTTAAGTGAACTGCTCTTACCTTGAAATAAGACAACTCTTTTATCTGCCCCAGCCAAACAGCATACTCTGCTGGGAGTTCTGGAGCAAACAGAATAGATTTCCCTGTTGCAATATCCTAGCCAATCAATCATGGTCAAGTATTAGTTTGAAGACTATCAACACCTAAGCTAACTGGAAGTACTTCGTTATGAATTACAAAGGAAGATGAAAATAAACAGAACCAAAGCATTCACAAGCCAACCAAAACAAATGTCTACGATTAAATAGTCCCAAATTGAACATTGAGTAGGTTGATGATGCAAAGAAAAAAAGCAAAAGTGAAATCTTGTCAAGTTGTCTACCAATAAACTAAACAAAAGCCAAAAAGAAAAGAAAGAATCTCATTGACATAAATTTTGATTAAAAAAAATAATAATAATAATAAACAGGTCATAAACACAAAAATCTCGCCAAGTTGAATTTTTGAAGCTCAACGCAAGCTGAAAGGTAATCATTGGGATTTCAACGTATATAGATTATTTTACTACCTTTATTCAGGATACCAGTCGACAGTGTTATTACTTCATATAGGAATTGGACAATGAATCATAAATTAAATATGTCAAGGGACCTTGCTTTATATGTTAGTGCATCAGCTTGCTCTCATGCCAATTCAACTGTATATTTTGAGACTGTTTTGCAGCCATGCTGTTTCCTTCCTTGGTGACTTGGATACAAAAGTGCAAGCAGCTTAATCCACCCAATCACTATCATGCACACATCCTAGCCCTAAGTTGAACCAAAACAATGAAGCAATTTAGAGGATGCCCCCAACCCAAAGAAAACCGCCCCTTAGAAAGATTGCAATTCTTACTAATAGTTATAATTCAGCAAGAAGCTTTGATAGTATATCCAAAAAAGATAACATCTCTGCGTGGTGCCACTAGCCTGAGATTAAGTCATTTCTAAGCCTGTGCTCTATATGTGTATAATGCACCTTTTTTGTCACGTAAGATTGGCCCATAAGATTGCACATATGCTGCCCATATAAAGGCCCCCTAAAAGAAGCTTATTTATGGCTGGGAATATGATTCCAACTGAAAAAAATGTCATGAGATTCATGATGAGCTATGATATTACAACAAAAGATGATCAGGTCAATTTAATGGATCAAACAAAAGCAAGGGTGCACAAGGGCATCAAGGAGAAGCTTCTAGGTTCACTTGGACGGCTGACCTTGTTGATAAAATACCTTTTAAATTTCACATGCCATATAGATGAAGGTTCTAGGCTTTTTAGATATGGATGCCTAAGTGTATATATTCCTGCCACTAGTTAAGGATGTAGGAACCTTCCATGATAAAATTCCATCCTATAAATAGGCTTAGAGGTTCATTTGTAATTTGTGATAGCCCCAAATCCTTGAAAGTATTCTAGCCTGTACTTAGAATATACTCTTTCTAAACACTCTTTTTCCTTTATTCCCTGACTTTCCCGTTGGACTCATTATTCGACAGATATATAAAGCAAGTGACTCACGTAAATGATTAAAGTCAAAATCAACGATATAGTGGGAGACTACACGAAGAGCATAAATCACTCCTCAAAAATCAGGAAAATGCCACGATACAAAATGATTTAGCAGATTTTGAATTAATTAGCTAGAACATGCCAAAAAATATATTTCTCACTATCACATACATAACAATTAAAGAAAACCACAAACTTTATAACATTAACTTCAAGCACAAAATTGCAGTTTAAGAGAAAATTGACAAACTCCGACATTAGTAGATTGTAGACAAGTTAACGGATCAAATTAAGACATAAATGACAGAAAGGTGAATGAAAAATATAAGAAATTCTTAATCGAAACTTTAAACAATATGAAATCAAATAAAAGGTTAAGTATGAGAAAAGAGGACAATTATATGGGGTTTAGGATTTGTTCATTCAAAATAAGATTTTACAAATACAAGATGTAGTGATTTCCTAGGGATTCCTCTTAGCACAAGTCAATCATCTGTATGTGATGCATAACAAGGTCAGACACCTACAAATTGTAGTGACTTTGACAATAAATATGAGAGCTATAAGGTGTCTTGGGAAAATTGAGAGAAGACAACTTCTGTACACAAAGCAATCTTTTACTTAGAATACCTAAATCATATCACCAAAGATTTAAGATTGTAAATTTGATAATTTAATTGCAATATAATAATAACCTATAATCAACTAATATATTTTCTTTCCATAAAAAGTTGTAAATCTTTTCTTCCTCTCCCTCTTTCTCATCTAAATTTTCAACAATATTTGACAATCATTTGATTCCATTACAACGTGGTAATGAGACACTATCAATAAGGTAGTTCTCCTAAAAAATAAAATAAAATTACTCTAAAAATAATTTTATCAACAATTTTATGTTCCCTTCACTTGTTACTAGAATTGGGTCTTCTACCAATCCTTCCCTTCTACCCTAAACTTAAAGCTCTGTTTCCAAGAGAATGTTAATATCTCATAACATTGTTTTACTTTAAAATATGATAAGATACATAAACACTTCAAAAGAATAGCATGACCAAAGCGTAATGGCTCAATACAGCAAGCATATTCAATGTGATAGCCAAACTCGAACTTTTTTTGGAGCATGTCATGTGTAGAAAGTAGTATCCTTTTTAGGCTAATGTCCGCACAAAGGCCCTCACTTTAAGATGCGGAGTTGCTTTCATAACAAATTTGCTTCTAAAAAGGTTGATAATTGATGGAATGTTTTAATAACTAGAAAAAATTTGCAAGAACAAGTCCCCAATGATCACAAGCCCACATCCTAGAGTCTTCTTGGGTTTTGAGAGTCAATTCTTCTGACTTCTTATCATGTGATGGTGCTATGGAATCAGATCATCAAGAGGTCAATCATTTAGTCCAAGTTCAAGAAAATGATGCTACCAACCATGCATTGATGATGCACAAAAATGTTAAGGATGGATCACATTATTTAATGGGGTTCTCATCAAAACAAAACTTTATAACTGGTCTCAATTGAACAATGAATGAAGGCTTGAAGAGGCTGCTAATTAAGGATGATTTTTGCTGTTTTAAACAAGACTATTTTGTTGGTCATTAAAGTGGACGTTTGTTGATGAAAGATTTTAATTTGATGTTTAAATTCCAATTATAAGTGCATAATAACCTTTGTAATCCATTGTAACTCATTTATGCCTTTCGTTTAGCACTTTTATTGTTGTTTAAGTAGGGAGGTTACAAGTGAATGTCAATCCTTGTGGGTCGTCTATTTTTAGAAGGGAGTTACAGAGTTTGTTTAAGCCATGTAACTCCTCTAGAGATTGAATATCAATAAAACTCATGCCGCAGGTTTTAGGCATTGAGCATTAAAAAATATATAAATATATGATTTCCTTGTGAAATTATTCTGAGTGTTAATTTGTGGTGCATGCCTTTCACTCATATTACTTAAAGTCTGAAAGTAAAAGTTTTGAGAATATTTTACTTCGTGTTTATGCGATTAAAAAACACCTCACAACCTTGAATTAGTTTCTAGTTGTGCAGTTTATCTTATGTTCCTTTAATTGTAGTCTACGAATACAAACTACTTAGACTCATTCCAAAACACTCCTAAGCCATTGCACATTAGATGGTCTACAAAACTATAGATCCCGGGCATAAAAAAGAAAAAAGAAAGAAAAATCAAAGCAATGGGAATGCTTTGTAATGAGGAAAAATCTTGTTATTCCTTGTTTGGTATAGCCAGGACAAAGTTTACAATGGGTGGACAGTGCACCCCGGTGCACCATGAGCATGGTACACCCGCTCCAAAAAAAGTAGATTACGTACATGGAAAATGTACATAGTACAAATGTCAGTTATGTGGAATGTAAAATGTACATTCCACATAACTAACATATGTAGTATGTACATTTTCCACGTACGTAATGTACATTTTTTTTAGCGGGTGTACCATGAGCACGGTGCACCATCTAATTTGCGCTTCCATGATGTCAAGGTATTCTAGTCAAGTCTCTCTCCCTGATTGCAATGTTTCATGTTGGAACTAAGCACCTAGACTCTGATTACTGCGAGCATGTTTTGGTTGTTGTATAACCGTGATTTTATAAATGTAACCGAAATTTCATAAATGTGAGTTATGTGAGAATAAAATGATCATTTCAAGCTTTGATTGAATAATATGTACATTGGTTTGTTAATGCAGAATGCAGAGAAAACAAAGATGGAACATGAGAAGATGGTGGAACAGCTAAGGAGACGGGAAGTGAAGAGAGCAGACTATTTTAAGACTAAAAAGACAAAGAAAGAAGTGGAAAGATTAAAGTCACAGATAGAGGTTGCTTCTCAGGCTATCCAAACTACCTCCAATGAGATCATCAAATCGAGGGAAACTGAGCTTTACCCTCAACTTATTGACATTGTTAAAGGGTAATTTTGTAGCTAATCCAATTACTTTATTATTAAAAAAAGTTAGCCTTTTGTTGATGAATTTAATCACCCAGTAATTGCACAAATTTGGAATGTCTGATCACATGTTATAGGCAGAGGTAGAGCCAAGATATCATTGACGTTCACTTGCCCTATCCCTATGTTGTCTTTGGTAGATTGTCATTTTGCTGGTTTTGATGGTAAGCCACTGCCTTTCCAACATTGATCTCAATTTGTGTAAGCTTTCTGCCCTAACCTTTAAAATTCGAGCATATTATCTACTAATTTATGTCATATGGCATACAACTAGAGGTACAGCATTGAACGGAGAGTACCTTAATATGAGATTAGAATTGCTAAGAGGAACTCAATATGATGTGGTGTTGTATTAGGTTATTAGTACCTAGAAATCTTCTGTTGTTAGGAAAAGCTCCAACCCACGAAGTTTTAAATGGACGTACTTGTGTCCTAATTATGAGTATTAGGACATTTGAGTTGAATTCGTGAATCATTAACGTTGTGTCGTTCATCCAAAAAATTGGAGTTAAGACTATTTACATTGGTGTGGAAGAAAATTTTGAGTGGAAAATTCTTTATTGGAAATGGAAATTCTCACATTAGGAAAAGAAAAAAAAAAACTTTGCTCGAGAATAAAAAGCAAATTTCCTCACCAAAAGAATTTATCAAAGAAAATATATTATTTCTAATGGTTATTTTTCAAAATATGTAAATTAAAAAAAATAATACATAGTGGTCATAAGTTTTTTTTAAATAATATCTATTTTATTATGTTTTATAATATTAAACCTTTAATTTAAAAAAAAGGGTTGAGAATGACGGAAAAATTTTGATTTACTTATTAATGGGATAAATTTCCACACCAAAGATTTGCACATAAAAATAATGATATAAATGAAAAGAGTGTAAAGTGAAATTCTTCACCACACCATAGAGACTGAGAGTTATCGTAAGCAATTTTTCTCCGGTGAATTAGTGGGTGGACAGTGCACCCGGGTGTACCATGCTCATGGTACACCCCCTCCAAAAAAATGTACATTACGTATATGAAAAATGTTTATTACGTACATGAAAAATGTACATAGTACACATGTCAGTTATGTGGAATTTTTTGGAGCGGGTGTACCATGAGCATGGTGCACCCGGGTGCACCATCTAATTTGCGCAAAGTTTGGAATAAGTGGAATACTAGCTCTTATCATCCTTCCTTTTCCTGCTCACTATAAAAGAAAAAATTACCACCTACATCCTTATACCTCCCCCATATACTAGCCTTTATTCCCCTCGTCTCATGTATAGCCTTTTGGGGGATAACGTAACAATGTATCCATATACTTGTCCTCTGGGAAAAGTTATATCCAACTCTATGCGTTGGAGATTGATTGCAACATGCACTATTTATAGACTCACTTTGACTGAATTATTTTATTAATATATAAAGCCCAAAATATTACGATGCAAAATGTTCAACTAATCTTAATGTATATTTTTATTAAGTTATTTTTTAATTTTCACCAATATTTTATTGCATATACCAATTATGAAAATGCATGTCTTCCCAGGATCAAAATATTCCCTAGAAAAATTATACTATACAAGGACATACAAAATGACAAAGAGAAACATTGTGAAAAGAGAGGTGTATGGAGGAGTAAGAGAAAACCACTTACAATAGCTCCATAAAATCCAGGCTCCCGTACTCCAAATAAGTAAGCAAAATAACTCTCTTGCCTATGGACCATAAGAAAATAAATTTCAACTTAGAATTAAAATTCAAAAAAAAAAAAAACTTCCCTATAACGCACAGATAGAATGTAATGACACAAAAAAAAATTTGAATGTAAAGATTTATCACAGGGACAACTCCAAATAAGCTTTATAGCACATTAGCACATATATAATTGAACTATATAAACACAAAAAATGTCAAGCACTTTCTTGAAAATGAAGGGCCTTACCTATATAAGTTGCTATCATAGGAGAATAAATCATGTGGAAGAATTTGCTTTCACATAATGGTTCTCAAACAAAAAAAATATTTAGATGGACTACAAGAGATAGATGCATCTTCTTAATGGAACCAAGGACCATGTCCAACAAAGAATCAAATATTATCAAGCGCCCGTGGGTGTAAAAAAAGATGGACAAAGGCTTGACCATTTTTTGGTCAAAGTGGAATGGAATTTGCTTTCTTTTGGTTTAATGAATCAAGCTTGTAAAATCAGCCTAGTTGAGCAGGTGCAATCTAAATTGAAAAAAACATGTTGCACTGTGAACTACCTCCAAACCAGTATATTGGATTTGGAAGACATGATACGGCACTTTGGTTGCGCCCTAGCTTCCTTATTTAATTTTATTTATTTTTGCTTACTCAACAACCCATGTAAAAAAAACACGCCTTAGATGCAAGATAACAAGGGCTAAGCATTTTTTATACTAATAGACAAGCCCATGAGGCATAGTTTTAAAAGGTGCACTTTTTTTAAATTCATGAATTTTGACTAAAGTGGTATTATTTTCCAGCAAAAGAGTCTAAATAAAAGTTTAAAATGGAGTAATTGATATGTAGGGAAACATCATCTACTGTCATCACATTTACAAATAAGGGAAGCATAAGAGAAATAATTTGAATAAAAAAATGCACAAAAAGCAATCAGAAATCTGGCTGTAACTTTGCCATTGGAAGAAAATTATTTGAATTAAAAAAAAAAAAAGCAGAGTAAGGGGTACAATTTGTACATCTAGTCAAAAAGAGACTAAGAGAGTGAAAAATGGAAGTCATATCACATCAATATGCTTATTTGGCAGAGGAGAATAGGGCAAAGGGAGGACACATGACTGAGTTTTAAATGAAAAAAAGAAGTGAAATATATCTTACGTAGGGTTTTTTCTCTCATGTAGGTGTTGCAATCCATAATAAGAAAACATTAAATGTTAACTGCTAAATCAACAACATAAAAGGGGTTGGATAGGGCCCAATGTAACTCACATGACAACACTTTCTTTTTTAAAGCATCTACACGGGTGAAACCCCAAAAGTAACAAAAGTGGGTCGTTTGATTCCTCGGAAAACACAATCCAAGGCGTGCGCCTAAATGCCCCTTTGGGATGTTGCTTCGCCTTGTTAATCCAAGACGTTTTAAGGTGCACCCACCTATGCTAGGTGCCATTGGCGCACTTTTTAAAACTAGAACTTTGACAGTGCATTTGGAATAAGAAGTACAAACCTAGGCTGTAACTTCTTTTTTATTTGCCCTCTCTTCCAGAAAAATGGCCAAACAATAGACAACTGTAGGAAAAAAAAAGTCACATAGCTCGTCTATCAAACACTTGAGTGCAACAAAGCCGAACTTTCAGATAGATGGCATAGACAAGGAACTCCTCCATATCAGAATGCACAAGTATAATTATACAATAAATGTCTTATCACAAACAAAAAAAATACAAAAGCATCAAAAGAGGTTCCAGAAATCGAATCGTAAAGTATGTGACACATTAATTTCTGTCATATCATCGTCATACCCTAAACTGTTCGGATATAAAATTAAGATTTGATATGATCACAAAGCAAAAAAACATTAAAAATATCCTTCACTTAACAAATCCGAACCGAATTATAAGGTTTGCAATTCAAACAAATACGATGCAAAATTTAATCAAACACTTAGCATACGATCAAAATTGAAATACTAACCGGAAAAGTTCGGTATGATCGGTGCAGTATCGGTTCTGCTCTTCGCCTCCCTAACAAACAACACACAATTAAAAAGAATTGCACATATTTTAATGCATAAAATTAATTGAATTAAAAAGTAAGAACAAAGAGATTGAGTGATCGGAGTGTACCTGAAGGAGGACTATGCCTTGGAGTCGGCGGCCGGAATCAACGAGGTGGTGTTGAAGAGATTTGACGAGTTTGTCGCGGTTGAATACGTGAAGTTCCATGGGAACTTCGGGAGGAGAGAGAGAGGAGCGTTGTGTTGCCATTGGAATGGCCACTTTTGGGGTTAGGAGAATTAGGACTTCGAAGGGGTTTATTTTGAGCACTCTAAATGACGAGGGGAAAAAAATAAAAAAATAATTATAGCAATCTCTCACTATCTCTCTTATTTGGTGTGAAAAATTAATTCCATTTATGACAAAATTAAAATTTTCTAAAAAAAATTAAAATTTTATATATTACTATCTCTCTTATTTTTGGAGTAAAACTTTAGCATTTAAATTATAAAAAAAATTGATATTATTTTACAAAGTATCCAAAATTATAATTATGAATATTTTTTCATAATTTTTTGTTTATTTATTTTGAGAAATAACCATAATAAATAATAAAATAAACTTATTTTTTCTTGTGTCAAGTATTATATTTTTATTGGTAAGTTTTTTGATGAGGAAACCATCAAATTTCCTCTTGCAAAGTTTTTTTTTTCATTCTTCCATGTGAGTATTTCCATTTCATTGCCTTTAGAAAGAGTTTTTCTTCCAAAAAATTTCCACTCTTTCAAAATTCAAAAAGATGTAATAATAAAATCTTAAACAAAATATATAGATTCTTGTTGTAATTGTTTTTTAAAATTATTGTGTATTTGATAAATAACTATTTTATTCTTACTTTTTGAAAAATATTGAAAGAGACAATTACTCTAATAAATTAGTGTGACATGTTATAGCCATCTGGCCCAACTTTTCATTTTTTATGGCGCAATGATATATGTTCCGTACATTTTACAAAACATATTCTTTCCTTTTATGGTATCGTCGATCACTCGATCTCCTTCTTTTTATCTATTTATCTAATCTTACACTCCATCTTTCTAACCTCATTTTCATGCATTCATACTAATCCACAATTGAAGGTAGGAAAATCTGAAGGATAGGATGGATGTATGGTGATGGTGGCTTAGTATTGTTGTTGCAATGGGGTTTATTTTGAGCAATAAATAACTCATAGCATACTGCATGATACATTACCTTGAGTGACTTAGATAGATTAGTATTTTTATATTTGAGAATAAGTAACTATTGAATACATGCTATACTAAATAATGCTTCTAAATTAAAGAACATAAGTCCTTTTGAATACATAACCAAAAAAATTCACCCAAAAGGTTCCCTAAACATATAACTAAGATTTTATTTTACCCTAAATCATGCTCCTAAATGCAAGATTTTTGTAACTTATAAGTACCTTGAATATAACAACTGGGTTGTCACTATTACAACTACGAATCGTTTTCCTAAACCAAATAACACAATATTAATCAATACCCTAGCAAATAAGTTTTCAGCAACTATTTCCATTTGAAAAGGCTTCCAAAAATTATGTAAATGCTTTAAACCTTGGTTTTTAATACTTAAATCCACATAATACATAAAAATCATATTTATTTAATTCAACTCTAAACCCTATAAAATGTTGATTACAATATTCTAAATATATATTATATTTATTAGGATCATATATTACTCATAAAACCATAAAAATCCTTCAAAAACTCAACCATAAATCCAAATTCAATTACCCATATAATCTGAAAAATTATTTCGATCATAACATCATCAACTAAATCACAAAATAATCTTAGTTTCATGAATTAATCAATAGTATATGATCATATACCCTAAAATATGAAAACTAGTACATTTAACTCATAATTTCATGTATAAAGAATCTAAAAATTTGTAAAACATGTATAAATTCATAAAACTTATGATCATAAATACTTTCAATATATAATTAATCATTGAAACAACTCTAAAAAAATCATGAATTATAGAGCATAGAATTAAGGAAGAAAGGAAGGGAAAAGAAGAAGGTGACCGGCGGCGAGCAACAACAAAGGAAGGTTGTTAGGGTTCTCTCCTCTCTTTTTATCCCGATTTTGTGAGTAAATGATGATTAGGGTTTGAAAAGGGTGGGCTTACATCTATATATATTGGGGTTAATGGGTAGAATAATTTATTAGGCTTTATGGGTTTGATGAAAAATAATCTTTTACTGAAAAAAATTAATTCAACAATTATTTTAAATAGACTATGAAACATCTTTTCATAAAAGAAATTGATTAGTTTATACTAAAATTTTATATAGGAAATATTTTTGAGTTCTTAAATAAAACATAATCAAAATTTCGTAAATTTATGGGGGAATACAGTTATTCCACCTTTTGTTGTCTTTTGTAAAAACATACTTAACTATAAGTATAAGTCTATAGTTGTAATCCCCCCAATTTTATTTGAAAATCACCGATTTTAAATTAAGTTTTGGGGACGAAACTTCTTTTAAGAGGGGTAGATTGTAATCCCCCACAGTTTTGTTTGAAAATCACTGATTTTGAGTTAAGTTTCGGGGACGAAACTTCTTTTAAGAGGGGTAGATTGTAATCCTTCGTAAATTTACGGGAACTTATATTAATTGCATTTTATTCAAGTATACTTTTAGTATAAACTAAACAAGATTTATTTTTACAAAATATGTGTTTAACTAAAATAATCATGAGATTTATTTTTTATAAAAAATTAGTTTTTTCAAGTTATCATAAACCTAAAATCACAAAAATATACCCAACCCACTTTAAGCCTTATATATATATATATATATATATATATATATATATATATATATATATATATATATATATGTATGTATATATATATATATGTATGTATATATATACACACATATATATATATAGGGGATCCAATGAGAAATATACTTAAAATAAGAAAAATAAGAAGAAATCTTAGCCATTTCAATAGTAAGATCCAACGCTAGAGATTTCACATAAAAAAATATAATTACTATAACAATAAAAAATGGTCACTATAATAATAAAAAGAGTCACTATAATAATAAAAAGTGTCATTATAAGTGGAAAAATTTATTTGGTCACTATGAGTTAAAAAAGGGTCACTGTGATTAGGTAAAATATCATCTGTTGGATTTAAGAGATGAAGAGTCAAGATGTCTTCTCATCCTTCTTATTAAAAGTGTCAAGATTTAAGAGAGGGATCCAATGAGAAAAGTGTTTAAAATAAGAAAATAAGATGAGATCTTAGCCATTCAAATGGTAAGATCCAACGCTAGAGATTTTATGTAAAAAAAATAGTTACTATAATAATAAAAAATAATCACTATAATAATAAAAAGAGTAACTATAATAATAATAAAAAAAGTCATTATAAGTGAAAAAAATTATTTGGTCTTTATGAGTTAAAAAATGATCACTATGAATATATAACATATTATCCGTTAGATTTAGGAGATAAAGAGTCAAGATGACTTCTCATCCTTCTTATTTTAAATACCCTTCTTATTTTAACTTTTAGGGGGGGATCATGTGAGAACACTCCCTTATGTGAGAACTCTTTTTGTGTGAGAACTCATCTAAAACCATCCACTTACTAGATCTAACGGATGGTATTGAGTGAAAAAGAATGACAAAAGCATAAATAATGACAAAACTGACACACTTTTTTATTTTAAAAAAACTAACACACGTTTCCCCATTTCAGAAAAATATTGAGACAGACACAACTTTTTGCAAAACCAAAAGCCAAAAAAGTTGTACTTTCTAACACAGTTGTACTTTTTTCGAAAACTTTGTTTTAAACTTTTGTTCCAATTGTTCCAAATGTTTGTTCTATTGTTCTAAAGTTCTGGGTTATTGTTCTAAACATTACTCTAATGTTTTAAGTAGATGTTTCTTTTGTTCTAAAATAGTTTAGTGAGTTATTGTTCTAAACGTTACTCTAACGTTGCTATAATGTTCTAAAACGTGACTCTAATGTTCTAAGTAGATGGTTTCGTTGTTCTAATTTAGTGAACTCATGTTCTAACTTATACTTCCTCGTTCTACATAATGCTTCTCTTGTTCTAAATAGGTTGGTTAGTTGTTCTAAAATAATGAACCTAATGTTCTAAAAAGTTCTTTTATTTTTCTAAAATGTTGCTCTAATGTACTTACATTACTCTACTGTTTTAACGTTGCTATAAATATTCTAAAACGTCACTCTAATATTCTAAGTATATGACGTCGTTGTTCTAATTTAGTGAACTGATATTTTAACTTATACTTCCCTTCTAAAACAATACTCTGGTCTCCTATTGTTGTAACGTCTTCTTCTAATGTTCTATATATTTTTTCAAATGTACTAAGCTTCATAAAATTTCAAAATTTCAAACATTTCGAAACGAATGAACCTCGTTCTATATAATGCTTCTCTTGTTCTAAATAAGTTGGTTGATTGTTTTAAACTAATGAACCTAATGTTATAAATATATCTTCCATTGTTCTAAAACGTTTCTCTACGTTGCTCTACTGTTTTAACGTTGATATAATGTTTTAAAACGTTACTCTAATGTTCTAAGTAGATGGTTTCGTTGTTCTAATTTAGTGAACTGATGTTTTAACTTGTACTTCTCACGTTCTACATAATGCTTCTCTTGTTCTAAATAGGTTAGTTGGTTGTTCTAAACTAATGAACTAATGTTCTAAAAAGTTCTTCCATTATTCTTAAACGTTGCTCTAATGTACTTACATTGGTCTACTGTTTTAACATTGCTATAATGTTCTAAAATGTGACTCTAATGTTCTCATTAGAATAAACCTATCCTCTCAAAAACCTAATTTCTCATTTACTCACAAATCAGAAAAAAGAGAAAGGAGGGAAACCCTAGGAGCATCCAATCCTCTTTGCTGCCATCCAGTTGCCACCCTGCCGCTAGCTACTGTTGGTCCTTTCTTTTTTTCCCTTCCTTGCTTTATGCCCTAGAATTTATGATTTGGGAAAATTGTTTCAATGATTATTTAATTGTTTTCAATGATATATTATATGTTAAAAGTGTTTATAATCATAAGTTTTATGAATTTATATATGTTTTACATATTTTCATATTCTTTATACACGAAATTATGGATTAAATGCACTAGTTTTCATGTTTTAGGGTTTATGGTCATATACTATGTTTATTTCATGGAACTAAGAGTATTTTATGATTAATCTAATGATGTTATATTCAAAATAAATTTTTCACATTTCAGAGGATACGAAATTTGGATTTTTATATTGAGATTTTGAAGGATTTTATGATTTTATGTTTTGAACATGTTTTGAACATTATAATCAACATGTTGTAGACTTTGGAAATTTTCCAAAATTTATAAAACTTATTTTCATTATATTCCAATGATTAAAGTACTAGAAACAAAGGTTTAAAGCATTTATATGATATTTGGAAGCTTTTTTAAAAATAATGGGTATAATTGTTATAAACTTGTTTGTTAGGGTATTGATTAATGTTGTGTTATTTGGGTTAGGAAAACGATTCATGAAAAACGATTCGTAATTGTGAAAGTAACAATTCGAATGTTCTATTCAAGGTACATACAAGTTACGAAATCTTGCCTTTAGGACATGATCTAGGGTAAAAGAAAAACTTATTATCATATTTAGGGAATCTTTTGGGTGAGATTGTTTGGTTATATATTTGAAAAAATTCATGTTCTTTATTTAGAAGCATGATTTGGCATTGTTAGTGAGTTATGTATTATGATTTATTAATACTAATTAGGAAAGGATTGTGTATGGTTGAGGAATCCCAATTGATTCAAGTGGAATTAATTTGCTAATTTAATCCATGAAGTTGTTTATTATTACTCTTTCATTGCTGATGGTATGAATTGAGTAAAGGTAATTTTCAAGTCTTAAAGACGAGGTTATTTGACTTTGTTCAATAGATTAAAATTTTTTAAGGAAATCAAAGGGTTAAAATTTCAATATAAAAAAGGTTGATTGTGTATTTGTTATGTTTTACATGGGTGTTCTTTGATGAATTGGAATTCAAATGTTAAATTGTAAATCACGTAAAGTGAAAGAAGGATAAACAATAAAACTTTGGGCTAGTGCACGTCTAGAGTATTGACAATCGGGGGTTGACACTTCACGAGGTATTATCCGTGTCTTTTCTTCGTGGCCGTGTGATATACGAGTCTCTTTTTATAAAGTTTTAAACTTAAAATTGAGATTAATTGAGATCTCATCTAGCTATGGTGACGGAGTCGCACCTGTTTACCATCTGGATTTATACTATTTTGATGCCCTATGATGAGAGTGCATGAGTTTATTTATTTATTTTGATGTTTCTGATTGGGACATGGGGGAGACAACCTTGTCTGATGCTTAATCTAAATTATTAATTAATTAAATAATGGGTTAATTTGAGTAGAGGATTGTGTTATATGAGTAGGAATATCATGCATTTACTCTTATGAATCATCACGTTTATTTTGTTTTTCGTAACCTTTATGTACTCAGCTTTGTTGATTACGTGCTTTATGTATGATCTTTTGTCCATGGACTTCACCTTTCAATGACCTTTTAATGATCTAATATTTACACTTGTAATTTTGGGGAGCAAATTTATAATAGGTATCGCGGGGATTTGCATGCATTATTGGGATGAGTGTAGAGTACTTTATATTCCTTGTTTTTTTTCTTAACGTTTTTTAGATATTTTGAAACTTGTTTAGATTTGGTTTGATAGATGTTTCATATATTTTAATAAGGATCGTAATGGTTCTGAATTGTATGTTTAATTAAATTTAGCATTTTGAAGTTTTATTTAAACGTTTTATGTTTTCTGCTGCAAAATTCTGATTTAAAGCTTTAACGTTTGAACATGGTGGTAGCACAACGGTAGTTCTCTCAAAGTTTTGGTTTTCGGAAAGGAGGAATTACCGGGGTGTTACAATAATATACTTCTATGATAAAAAATGCTATATATTTTGTTTTTGTAATGTAGCCAAGATTAACAGTTTGGATTGCATTATTAAGGTAACATCTAGGAAATTTAATTACACTTCGACAATTTAATTAAATAAAATATTTTAAGGAGATGCAAATTATCGGATTGTTACATGTCAAATAGTGATAAATTTTATTGTAAGTCAAACAACTTTTATGGTTTTGAGTGGTAATGTTAATTTTAGAAATTACATATTGGGGCTACTACCAACATTCCAAGTTATCAATGTACTAGGTAATATTAACAAGAATTATCATTGTAGTCTCGCATTGGAAAAAAAAGGGAAGATGGTTGGAGGGAGTATTATATATAAACCCAAAGTCTCACATTAAAAAAATGGAAGATAGTTTTAGGGTATTGTTATATATAAGCCTAATTTTCACCTAGAACAAAAATCCAGCTTATTGATGCTTAATGTATTCATTTTATGTAGTTATTTTACCCCAGTTACTTGGTCATATTTAGGAGTAATTTTGGCTCTACGGAGCCACTTTTATTACTAGTATGTGCTTTCCAGTATTTTCGTAGATTTGATACTGTTTTATAGGAAATTGCGGATTTTGAGCATTTTCTCGGATTTATTTGAGCCACTACGAGCATTGGAGTAGGATCGCATTATTGCAACAATAGTTCATAGCCCAAGACTGTTTGGAGTCATCAAATCGGTGATTAAAGGGCTCATTGAAGAAGAATAGTTCGGGACATTGGACCGAGCCTTAAAGATCCGAGAAGACTCGGATTGGGCCAGTTAGGAGCCAACATCATTTGGCCCAAAAAAGCTTGCCCTACAGGGCAGCCCTCGCCCTGAGGCGTGCCTGGTCAGGCGAGGCACATTATCACCGAAGCTTCGCCCTGGAGACGCGCTCGGCCGGGCAAACATCCGCCCTACCGGGCGCGTGTGCTTTTCTTTACGCATTAATTTAGAATTAGGGTTTTGTGAATGGAGGTTTTTTTCTTTTATTTATGCTCATATTTTTTAGGTCAGTTTCGGTCTTCCCTCCGTTCTTTAGCTTTCGTCGAATACTCTGATATATCGTTTTGCACTTTTTGGATTTATGCAATTCATTATTTTCGTGTAATTTGGTAACGATTCCTTCTCTTTTTATTTTTAGAAATTTAATTCTTTTGATTTATCATGTTGTATTTAATTCCTTTGCTTAGTTTAAATTCTATTATGTGTGAGTAGTTCTATTTCTAGGGTTTTGGGGATCCATAAATAATATGAAGGGGTAGTTATTATTGTTGTTTGTCAATGCTTGATTAATTTCCTATTGATTGTTTGGATACCTTACAGTTAGATTTGGCCAGGTTTAATTGTATGAGTCAAGCAATATTGATTCGAGATTCAAGAGATGAGAATTGATGTTTAGGCTTAGTTCAATAGGCAGGTTAATTTATAAATGATTAAACCAAGGTTCGAGAGATGCGATTTAATACTGATAGATTAATTTTGTGATTATAATACGTAGCGAAGACTCTTTATGATTTGATTAATTGATGCATTGATGGTTGACTATTATGTTTTACCTTGGAATATTGTTTATTGGTGAACCTATACCCTAGGCTTCGGTTCCTTGAATTTTTCCTCAATTAATTTTACCCTAGAATATTGTTTATTGGTTGACTATTATGTTCCTTGAAAATATAAATAATAGCACCATGTACAGGATTTTCATCTTTGGTGCTTGTACAAGTTGTTTGTAATCCAAGAAAATGCGAATGCCAATGTGTTATTGTCATTTGGAAGTGCATTGTGCTAGCCTAATCTCCCTAAAAACTAAAAAGAATGACACTTCTTTATACGTGGACTATATTTCAGAAAAAAGAGCTATTGTAAAAGGGACCGTAAAATTAAATTACTACCCTACCTGAACCTGTGACTAGGAGAAATGGTAAGGGGATCGCCACCCCTAGCACCCTGTAATTGGGTGTATTTCACCCCATAACCTTAATGTTATAATATATATGAGAGTAATATTTAAAGTTGTTTACGCCAAACTCCCTATTTTCTAATTCACAATAACGTGTCAATATATTGAAGAAAGGTAAAAGTCTTAGATTAATCTCTAATCTATGTAAGCTTTTAACCTAACAACACCCGAGCTCGACTCAGCTCATGAGTACCCCTAGTAGTGGAGGAGAAAAATAAGGCTTACATCGGGTAATCGATTGGAAATAAATCCTATTGCCAAAGCAAACTAGGACTTTATGACTTTATGACTTTATGAGAGAAACATTCTAATTTTTTCCAATAATTATACTACTTATAGTCTTATACTATCTAGCTAGTTGGTATCGTGTGTGATAAGTTATACTAGAATATTGACATGACAAAGGATAATAAATTTTAGATATTGGACATTATATCTCAAACATAGGCTAGTGAGTCTAAGTTATTGGGCATTCTATCTCAGATTTAGGCTAATGAGTCTCACAATTATTGAATAACACAAATAATCATGCAATTCAAAATCTAGAATACCCTAAGTCCATAATCAGACTTGCATAAACCAGAGGAGATCACTATACATCACGTGCAAATGTGATCCAACCTTCTCACGAGTTCATAGTACACAAGAAGATACCTTTTGGACATAACTTCCAAAGGGGAGACAAATGAGACAACATGGTCCCGCAAACATAGCAAACATTGCCGCACCTATTAAATTCCTCCGTCATTTTTCAATTAACTCCGTATCTGCTCTCCTTCGTCATCACACTTCCCCACCTTACGAGCTCCAACCATCCAATCCACTCACACTCTCCTAAGCACCACTCCTCACCCCGGCGCACTCTAGCATCTTCCCTTCAATCCCACCTCCCTCTCCACTCACCTCTACTAACATGCGCCTCAGATAAGAGATAAGATAACCCCTACTCAACACGGTGTCGTTTTCAGGTTTTGTTTCCTCTTTTAGTTTTCTTCAGAATATCCGCCTAACCTGAGTAACTATGTTCTTCTGGGTTCTTCTCTAGAATGTTCTGTACTTCAATATTCTCTGCTCCTCTTTTTTTCTTAATTAGGTAGGATAAGAAGTTGAAGAGAGGCTCGGGCAAATGAAAATGTTTGGGTTTACTAAGAGGCGGACAAAGCTTGGGAGGTACGAGTTTTGTATTAATGGCCGAATGTCGAATTTTGAGTCTGAATCAACTGTCATTCTTCATGCATTGCTGAGTATTAAAGTGGGGTTTATGATATACGGAGTATTGTTCAATTGTTGGAATCTCATTTTGTCGTGTCCAATTTTGTGTAGTTGTAACTTGGAGCATCGCTAAGTAATAAGTTAAGTTAGGCTTTCAAAATTACTACTTTTATGATGAAAGTGTGGCGAATACGTAGTAACGTGTCTTATAATTCGAGGTTTGGGTCGGGATGATGTGACAATTGATTCCGAATAGAGGTAGTATAATAATTAGGTGTCTACATAATGCATTAATGCTTATACATTGATTTGTTGTATTGCCGGTGTAGGATGAAAATGCACCTTCCGGAGCCGACCCAAGGGACGAAAAGTCCTCTTAGGCCGCCCAAGCGGAGTAATAATTCTAATGTAAGACTTGGAAGTTACTTTCGCGTGACGTTGTTTTCGGAAGTATGATTATCAGATTGTCGAATGTTGATGTTTGTGCTTGATAGGGGGATACCATTGTGGTTGCTGCTGATCATGTAGGCGAGCCTGATTGTCAGTGTTCGTCTGCTCCACGTGATATCAGCAACTGTACATTAGGAAGCTCCGAGAGTTGGATGGTCTTGTCGATTGCTGGAGACAAGCCTAAACCTCGCTTGAATGTATAAAAGTTTCGTTTTTACTTCTTTTTTTGTGAATGGAGTGAAATAAATGAGATGAATCTTAGCCTGTGTATTTGGGCAGCACGCTGCAACTGTAATGGGAAACAAGATGGTGGTGGTTGGTGGAGAATCTCCAGATGGAATGTTAGACGATGTGCAGGTTGTCTCCTTCAGTCCTTCATAGTTCAAATTAGACATTCCAGTGGGTATTTGTCTCACGGCGTCATGAAAAAAGATGGGGTCTTGCTAACGATTTCGTGTATGATTTCAGGTGCTTAGTTTTGATCAATTTTCATGGACCGCTGCTTCGTCGAAAATATACTTGTCGCCGACTACCCTGCCTCTGAAGATCCCATCTTGCAGAGGACATAGCTTGGTACTGTTTCTGTTGACTAATACATATCTTGAATTAGAGTTTGGCTTATGCATAGGTGTCACTGGCAATCCCTTGGCTCCCCGGACAGACAATTCCTTTGAATGACTAGTCATTTCCTTGAATTATTCGGAGAAGGAACTTTATGGTTTTTTTTTTTGCTGATGAGTCTCTCTAATTATTGGGGGAGAAAAGCATTGAAAATTTGGGTTAAGAATCTAGTCTCTTATAACTTGTTTGCACTATTTATTTTGGGTATTTACTTGATTTTTGGTTCTAGAAAAACAGTTAATGTTGTTCCCCAAATTGCATTTGCTCTTAAAATGAGCTTCGCTTTTATGCACCCATGGAAATCATTGTTTTTATTGATGTATTTTTTTTAAAGCCATATTTCACACAGAATATACTGACGCTTGGACCTTAATACCATATCTAATACCACAATTAGGAGAGGATGAAGATCATTTTTGTAGGGTGAGAGGAATCTGTATTTTCAATTTGACGATTCTTCCTCTACGTCACAAGGTTAATATAGTGGCAATATGGTGTGCATCATCTTAGTTATTAGAAACGGTTTGCATGCACTCAAAGGATAAAGGAGATTCTACCTTTCTTTTATTTTATTGTCCGAAAGATTTATACTCCTATATAACTCATTGTATGTTCCAGTGTATGAACATTATTTATTAGCCCTGTTCAGCAAATTATGTGTGTGTTACTTGTTCTATTTCCTAGGTTTCTTGGGGTAAGAAAGCTCTCTTGATTGGTGGAAAAACCAATCCTGGCAGTGAAAAGATTTCAGGTTTGCATCTTGAGGGCATTGGCTGACTATTTGTTGCTAGTTCTGCTATAATATGTTTTTGTGGGCAAGTAAGCGAATCAAATTCTTATGCTTATATTCTACAGTGTGGGCCTATGATATGGAAACAGAATGCTGGTCACTTATGGAAGCAAAGGGTGATGTACCGGTATGCTCTCTTCACTGCTTCCAAGATAAAATGAAAATTGACCCATTTAGGAACTTGTTGAATCTAATAAATCTTAGTTAGATGCAAACTATATTGTTAGACTAGATGAACCAGTATGCTCTCTTCACTGCTGCCTAGATGAAGATCTGCACTAGAGACATTCAATACCATCCTCGTTGAGACCATTTATGAGTAATTGCTATACTGCCTGCTTGGCTTTAGGACTTGGCTTAATTGTGTCCAAAGAAGTTGTCTTTACTCCCTGAATTTATGAGGTTGCTGGCGCCTTCATGAAAATAAACTAAGTTAGAAAGGAAACTTGCCTTAAGGTTCCTTTGATGCATCTCTCCCAGGATTGATGCAGTTTACTTAAAATGTGGACAATGCAAAAGACTCTGAGTAGTTCATGTGCTTCCTACTCAAAATTACTATCTGAGGTATTGATTGTTGTGTCCTCTTATTAATGATTCCCATAGGTATTCTAGTATACAGGGTTTTGAGCGTTTATGTATTTACATTGAAGATCATATTTGATAGTAGAGATTCTAAAAGGTGGGCAAGTCTTTGTAGGTTGCTCGCAGTGGCCATACGGTGGTTAAGTCAAGTTCTGTTCTTATTCTCTTTGGAGGTGAGGATTCTAAAAGGAGGAAGTTAAATGACCTTCACATGTTTGATTTGAAGTCAATGACATGGCTACCTCTTCAGTGCACGTAAGTGGCTTCCACACCCCTTAAATTTCCATGGAACTCTTAGCACTTTGGTATGTTGATCTAATCTAGCATTAGAGTTACAGCTTATGTGGTAGGTGACTATGAATTGTGGTAATGAGAGTGAATTTACATTTACTTTTGCTAGAGAAGTTACATGCCACTATCCATGTTAATGATAACTCCATCCCCGTTCTTGTATTTTTGTTCACGAATTTCCATTAACATTCAATGGTACTATCTGGGATGGACAAGCTTTACAATGAACATTAGCATATAAGTTCATTCTGATTATTGTCTGTCACGGCATGCCCAGGGTAAATGATTATTGTTGTAGCTGGTACCTTTTTGGGAGAACCTAATTATTTTTTGTTTTTATTTTTATTAAGAATACTTGGAAAGAAAAGAATTACTATTGTTGCCAGAGGTTTAACAAGTGATGTGAACAGGGGATCAGGACCATCTCCAAGATCCAATCATGTTGCAGCTTTATACGATGAACGGATACTCTATATCTTCGGAGGTTCTTCAAAGTCTAAGACTTTTAATGACTTGTACTCATTAGATTTTGAGTCGGTGAGTAAAATCATACCTGCATATAATTCCCTGTTCTATTTTTCATTGGATGTTGAGGAAACCATGTTAATTCTAGACTTTGCCTTCATGTTGCAGATGATGTGGTCAAAAAATAAGATCCGAGGTTTCCATCCTTCACCTAGAGCTGGTAGTTGTGGTGTTCTATGTGGAACTAAATGGTACATTACCGGAGGAGGAAGCCGTAAAAAAAGTAAGCATCATCAAATTCCTTCTAAAATGATTTGTTAATTTCTTGTTTTGCTTATAAATTAGCTGGCTGGATTCAGCTTTTCTAACAAAATGAGAAAAGTTTCCAACTTTATTTAGCTGCGATCCGTCTAATATTAAGCAAGCACCTTTTACTTACACTTTTAAAGTTTTTGTAGTGTGCGGTATACTATACTATTGCATTACCTCAGCCAAAAATTCAATAGTAGTTCCCCTATAATATAAAAAGAAAAACTACCTATTTTTTTGGTGGGATGAGGTGCAAGTCAATCGTTTGGGTCCATTGAAAATATACAACATGCCAACACAACATTATATATAGATGACTTTTGCTATCAAGAGTGATGTACTTCTTTATGAAAGTGAGTTCTCTGGTGACTAATTGTTTCAAGTATCTTTGCTCGTGTTTCAATGGTGAACTTTTTATGCCTTATGCAGGGCACTTGGAGACCTTGGTTTTTGATGTTTTGAAAGCTGAATGGTCGGTCGCGACTACATCACCTCCATCCTCAATCACAGCCAATAAAGTGAGATAACTTCCTATCACCCATCTATAAGTATAACTTCGTACTGGATAAACTAATGCTGTGATGCATCTTTAACATTCTACTTCAAATAGATTGCTTACAGTTTCATTCAGATAACCTGCTTTTCCTTTATGTTACAGTTGTAGTGTACTGTCTGTACTTTTGTATCCTAGCATATTTACATTCCTTTATCCTTATTTTCTAATGTAATTTGAAGGGTTTTAGTCTTGTGTTGGTACAACACAAGGAGAGGGACTTTCTCGTTGCATTTGGAGGATCTAGGAAAGAACCTTCAAATCAGGTTGGATCCAAGTTTCTTTCCCATAGCTGGTGTAAGAAATCACATGTTCACTAATTACAATAATTTACTTCACAGGTTGAAGTGTTGATATTGGACAAGAGTGGAAACTCTTCTGGGAGAAGGTTGGGTCCAAATAAAAATCCTGGGCAGTTGTCACGTCACAATCGTTCTTTATCAAATGAGTTTGCATCTCAGCTTCATGGTGCTCCTTCCTGTCCCGTTGATTCCCTTAGACAAAATTTGGCATCTATAATAGAAGAACATGGCTCTACTAGGAGATCTCTGTCGGAATCTGTGCTTGCTGATTCAACAAATGCCTCAGGAAGCATTTCTCTTAGGAAGCAATTTCCCAATAAGGAGGATTCAACCTGTAAACCATCTAGGAGTTCTGACGATGAGAATTCACTCTCACAGGTGGGCCATCTGAATTTCACTCGGTTAATACTACAACATGAAGTACCATATTACATCCTATTCAAGATTGATCTTTCTGTCTTTCCGGAAAATCTTGCATTCATGTTTGATATTAATACTAGTCATTGTTTTGTGACTCTTGTGAAATAAGTGTTAGTTGGTGGGATGCTCATGCAAGAAGTGTGTCAAACAAACATGTCATCTTTTGGCTTAACTTTTGTTAAGAAGAAAATTTAACCACTCGTGTTTTTTCTTGGTTACTACTTCTCTGCTTCTGGGAAAAGAAATAAAAAAAGAATAAAAAGGAAGGACATGTTCCATAGTTAGTTGATGTTAAAAATAATCTTCTCTTTGATCTAGACTAGCACGGGGTTAGGTCATCTATATCTAGTTCCCAACTTTTCCTAGGAAAGCTTTATATTAGTTAAAGATCTTTTTGTTCCTAGTAAGTTGTTATTGCTTCTGCACTTGGTGAGTTGAGTTAGCTATAAGGTTTTTAAATTCCATGCCTAACTTTAAACCCTCACCTCAAATCCTCTTATCCTCATCAGAAGCTCCCTCTTTAGACGGAGCAGGTTGTCTTATCAAACAACACAAAATTGATGGATGGTCAGGGTTGAGTCATGCGGTTATTTACTGGGAAGAAGTTATTGGGTCTGTCATGTTTGACTCAGTCTGATCATTTCTTATAATTATAAAAGATGTTCAAAATCCGATTAGAACTGGCCTTCCCCTAATTGTGGGTACTCAGTGTAATAGCCATCTCTGTAGACAGACTTATCCCTGGAATGTTGGATAGGCTGTTTTAATTGACCCTTGACATAAAGTGCAACAGTTAGCTGCTACAAAGAATAAAAAGCAAATGCAGGTTTAATGAGTCCTCTAAATTATGTTCATTTTATATAATCCAAAAGTGAAAGATAATAAATCTGAATTTCAACTCTGATAATGGTGATGCCTGGTCGTCAGCTTGTAGTTGTTGGCCTTAAACAAATGTAGTATTTTTTTTACATCTGGAAATAACCAATTGAATGAATTTCAGTTCTTGGAACAAAGAGGACCCCCGGAAACAGCATGTCAATCTGAAATTTCCGGCAGATTTATCATGGAAGACATACCGTCTTTTTCGGAGTCTGGAAACCTTAGTGTCCCCAGCTCTGTGAGGGAGAAATTTCCCCTTGATAGTGAAGAGATGATATTTCAAGAAAGCAACGAAAAGTGTGGAGTTTTTTCTGCTCCTTCAAGCATTTATCAATTGTATGAAACAAGAATGGCTACCTTGATGAGGAAGAATGGGATGCTTGAGGGTCAATTGGCAGCCGCTTTGGCAAGTCGTGAAGCTGCTGAGAAAAATGCATCATCTGCTCTAAAGAGTAGGCAGGAGACAGAGAAAAAGCTGGCTGATACTGTGAAAGAGATGGATTTGCTGAAGGAAAAGTTAGGAGGTCTGGAGCTGGCGCAGGAAGAGGCTAACAATTTGTCAAATATTGCACATTCTGACAACATAAGACTTGAACATGATGTAGCGTTTTTGAAAGCAGTCTTGGATGACACTCAGAAGGTAGAGCTCTGTAGACATGTTTACCAAAAATAGCTTGAGCACATTCTTATTTGTTAGTACATTGTTTAGTTAACTACTTACTCCTACATTTTTGTCGCCATCTCTCTTATTCCCCATAAATTGCATGTAGGAGCTGCATTCTACCAGAAAAATGCTGACTAATGAACGAGCAAGAGCTTTCCAGCTACAGGTATGGCCTCCCCAACCCCCCAAGTAAATCTTAATGAAGAAATATGAGTAGTTTCAACTGTTCAGTGAGTGCATTACCTAGGCATTTATGACTTGACAGCCTTTGTTCAGGGCATTAACCCAATTTGCTATCAATATAATTTGCAGTATGAAGTTTTCCACGTGAAGCAGAGGCTGCAATCATTAGAGAATCGTACTCCTACGCCAAGAAAACCATTTCAAGGATAAGAACACAGGGGTTTCCGAGTTCCACATTTATCTTGGGATTATTATTTTTGGGGACAAGCTTTGCTTAAATAGTTAAGTTGTATGATACTTTGTAAATATCAAGAACAAATCCAATTAACTTCCATTAATCTCAGCTGCTAATTTCTTCATGTTCTTCAAAAGAAGCTGATAAATTAACCATTCCACACTTCAAAGTGGTTACATGCATTCAACATGAAGCATCACTTCCACCTCTAAACATGGTCGTTGTATTTTGATTAACTAGCCGATATCAATGTTTACACAGCCACAGTAACGGGGGCTTCTTGACTGTTGTCATTGAGCTAATAAGAGAATATTTTGAAAAGTTGTTCAACCTACTAATGCCCTAGCTATATATAAGCCTTAAAAGTATAATCCAATTAAAATCTTGGACAGAGGAGCCTAGGAGATCTATACTCCATACGAAGTGCCATTATTCTCTGTTAGCTTATGTGCTCATCCTAACCTGTAACCTTTAAAAGTAAGTTGACTTATATTTTAAGCGAGAATGAGCGTTTCACATTAATATATAATATGCCGCTGTCATATTACACTAAGTATTAAAAAATAAACAAAACATTTATCTTGTTTCATTAATTTAATATTTTGAAAATGAAGTATCCTGTTTTTTTTTCTTCTTCTTTTCCTTTTCATTTTTCTATTTGGAAATTTTAAAATATTGTTCTCATTTGAAATCTTTCTATTTTGGTTTAATATTGTGATTAGGTGAATTTTTTTTAATTATTTAATGTCATTGACTATAGAAATTCAATTACTTATTTAATGTCAAACCACTTGCATCATTTTTAATAGAATCTAATCTTATTTTTAGATTAATTTAAATTATTTTCATAAAATCTTAATCATATTTAATATTGTCTTAATTTCTAATCAGATTCCAAATGAGAAAAAAAGAACGTAACTTGCATATAATTTTCTATAAACAGGATTAGGAGTTGAGGTCAAACGTAGAAACTATAGTTTCAACCACTACTTACCCTCTCATTTTGATATTTTTGCTAAGTGGCACAAAACTATTTCATTCCATTCATACATATACGAGTAGTTCTATTTGCTTCCAACATAATGCATGAAATGCGTAGAGTTTTCAAACAAATGATCGAATAACTTTCATCAAAATCAAAGCTGTTTTGGGGTCAAATTCAACATCTATAGCAACCCCTCATGAACTGACTTATGAGAACCAAGTCACAAACTCTCTATATCCAAAGAAGAGAAAAGGAAACAAGAGTTCTAATGAATGATAAAAATACGGTACAAGGGGTGTTGTGTTGGTAAAAAGGGGTAGTGTTTAACACTCCCCTTACTCATATAGTCATATAGTCGCGTGTCTATCATAAACATGTTTGACACCCACACTTGGAACCAGATGAATTACGTAGATAATATATCAACAGTGATTTCAGAAATTAAGTACATAATTTCTTGACAATAACAATCGTTTCAATTGGGAACATTGGAAAAATTCCAACCCAGTTATCCTAAACCCAAGCCATAATTACCAGTGGTTGATGTTCCTTTCTAATCCATCGTCTTCCACTTCTTAAGCTTGCCTCCCTTATTACTCCTGACGCAAAAGAAGCATGGCTGATGAGCTCGAAAAAAGAGATGGCAGGGGGATTTGTAGATTACCAATTAGGCTTGCGGATTATGTGTGAAACTTCTTGCATCAGAAAACACTAAGCACTCTGAAAACCAAATATGCGGAAAACACCTGCCAGAATCCCACCAAAAAAGGGGTGAACATTAGAAGATTGTCCTTGGAAAAAAAAAATCAGCAACATATATATATATATATATATATATATATATATATATATATATATATATATATATATATATATATATATATATATATATATATATATATATATATAATGAACGATCTTCATTTGTAAGTAGGTGGAAATCTTATGACCTTCATCTATTTGGTATTTGTTTTTGTCATCCCCAGCATATGCAAGCAAGTTGGATTTTGGATTCCATTCAACACTGTTCATAGCTGCACGGCAAGGTATTTGATGGATAGATCGCCCAGTTTCAATACTTGACTGAAAGATGTAACTCAAATCAGATCAGTCAAATTAACAAATTCATATCAGGATTGTTCCGCACAAGGAGTGCAAATTTTTCTACTCTTATTATCCAGTGAAAGACACCAGGTTGTTTATGCTATTTTGTTGAGTTTAAATACTAAACTGCGCAGTAGGTTTCTACTAGGGTTGATTTCATTTGTCAGAAAGGGGACTTACTATGTCAATAAATAGATCTTCACTGGCTGAAGCAATATACTCTCCTGTGTGATTGAAACTTATAGTTCGGACAGGCCACCTGAAATTATAAAACAAGTTACAGAAAAATATAGGAGAAACACCAAAAATATAAACATCAAGATTAACCCAAGGTAATCTTACTCAAGTTTTACAAACGTTCGTACACATAGCATCTCTTTAATGTCCCAAAGACTGACCAACGAGTCAGCGCTTCCAACAGCAAAATATCTGTCATCAACCCCTCGTATATTAACAAGAGTTGTTTGAATCCATTACATGGAAAAAGTTACAACTGAACAAGAATGATGCGATATTTGTAGCCAGAAGATCAAAAAGAGTTAGATAAGACCACTACATGCATCAACAGTGAAATATTCTCGGTAAAATGGAGATGATGACCAGAAGTCTAAAAAATTACACTATTTACATGGTTACAACGCATAATCACAAGAGAATTCAGTGACTAACATAGCCAAAACCATAATTATTGCCAGTTACAAAAAAAATGACCACAGCTAACTCATATATATATATTCTCAGCAACTATAAAATCACACCAAAGAGCAATCATGAAAATTTCAACAGAGTAATTTCAGCAAGAAAATTCTGATTTCTTTTTCAGTTGATTTTCCAAAAAGAAAAGTGAAAGATGCAAGAATAAAACAAATCTCAACTTGAGAAGGAATTTAGGATACCTTCCCAGTGGATCAATTGCAATGCAATAGCAACCAGCAGTGTGAGCTGTAAGGGTGTCAAGTGTCTTCAAAGAAGGGTATGCAAGGACTTCAACAGTACCTATATGTACAAAACCCAACTGATTATTGATAATTTCATTCTACATCAGTACAAATCAATATCCACATCAACAAATCAATCTCACCATTTCCAGTAGTCAGAAAGAACTTCTCTCCAGTCATGTCCCATGCAATCTCATTTACCTGCAAATAATATGAAGATAAATAACAGAAAAATAAAAAAGGATAGAGAGTGTCTATACTCTCCTCCCAAAAATCTTCCCAAAATCCAACATTCACCCTCTTTACTGTCTTACCCTCTGGCTAACAAAAGGAACAAAGATGAGACCTGAGGCTAGGACTCAATAGAAAAACTTTCACTGGTTAATATGGAAGCTGAATATACTCCTGATCAGTTAATGACCCTATACCAAAGAGAGTCAAATTCCTAATGGAAGTCTACGGCCACTAAAGAGATATTCTTGGATAGCATACTTCTGAAACTTAATCCACTCTCTTCCCTCAGCTGAATGACCAACCCAAGCAACAAGATGATTTATTTTTCTCATTAACATTCAACCACCAAAAAGTCCCTCAGAAGCTGCTGTAAGCCTCTAAATTTCTAGCAATCTTGATCAAAACCTTGACGAGGGACAAGTAAACAAGATCAATAATGTGCTTTTCTAATACCCACCCCTTCTCAATCACAGAGTTCCAAAATTAAAGCCTCCTCAACTCCCTAATGGTATCTCAAGATATTATATGACAAGACCATGAATTACACAAGTTGTCTAGGAAGCAAGATGGCTAGGGACATGTGAATCCAAGTCAAGACTTGGAAATGCCATACATTTACTAGGGTTGATCTTAGTAACAGAAACAAGCTCAAACACCCCAAGAAGAGTTAAAATATTTCAGAACAAATCAATATAGTATAATTTGCAAATTGTAAGAAAAAACAGCCCATTCTCTTCGCACATATACACCTATAGACTGGCACCCCACATAATTAGCCAAGCAAGAGAATCAATTACAATAGTGAACAGAAAAGGGAGAGAATGTGTATCTTTGCCTAGACCTCATGACTTGTAGGTAACTTATAAGCTTTAAACTTTTTAGCTAGTAGCTTCTCTTCATTCAACTAACTACAGAGTATTTATTTTACAACTAGCCTTTTAGTTTTCTCCTAGCTATGCCAAACAGGGTCATGCTCTATGTGTTGAGTAAATTATGGGCATATACATTTTCCTAGAATAAGTATTAATTATGGGCATATACGTTTTCCAAGGCATCAATAAGCAATGCTGAGGCGGAAATACTAAACATTCAAGAGAATAAAGAGCACAGAGAAGAACAGGTAATAAGCTGAATGGAACTCACCTCGTAATTGAACTTGCGCCTGTGAATTGGTTTGAATTTTCTAACATCCAGAATTGTTATTTCATCATCCTACAAGAAGGAAATACACAAGTCAGGTGTGAAAAGCCTCATCCAACAATGGGAACAAAAATTCCAGCAAGCTGACATGCTACCAACCATGCCTTAAGTGAAATACTCTGCAAAAGTAAGCACAACGAACAAAATCTCAAACCTATGTAAGATCTTAACAAGAAAAAGCACAAAAGACTCAAAACTTTACTCTATTTCCAACAGCAATGTGAGCACCATCAGGTTTGTATGTAATATTGATATTTTCACCACTAAGTTCTGCTTGCTGTGAGCATTTCCCACCTGACAGCACAAAAGCAAACGTGATAAAGATTTTCATCTAAGTCAACAAAAATAATTATAAAAATTTCTGCTTCCAAGCAAAGTTAGATGATTTACTGTTTTCATATTTAATCTTTACATGAACAAGTTCAGCCATACAATCTCCAATCATAGTTTTCAAGAGAAGTGTAAGATTTTGATTTTGGTAGTCCACAGGGAAGAAAAAAAAAGAAGCAAACAACCCATTTGGATCAAGAATTTGGCCAGCAATAAAGAATGCAATAAAAGCACAATCATCTTCTAATCAGTCAAATGGATGAAAAAGTCTTTCACAATGGCCCACGGTAAATGGTGCTAATCTGGGATTATCAGTCTATATCCATGCAGCTTATAGTCTTACCATCATATTGATCATCGCACAGTGTGAATCCAACTGCTGGCAATGTTCAAAGGATTAGGATGAATATAGTCTTGCACTTGACAAACAAGGAGAGGCAATAAGGTTTTCCTCCAGAACTCACACTAATAACTTGTTGGATAACAAATAGCGGAAAGGTGTAATATTAGTAGTAGCGAGTTAGCGACCATACTTTCTTCAAACGTAATAGGTTTTAGGAGTAACAGTAGCAACAATTATGATAATAGTGGTAAGAGAAAAATAATAACACCATTGGGATAATTGTTAAGAAAGAATAAATTAAAATTAAAAGGGAGGTGGTAGGATAGGTACTGAAAGTCAAGTTTAGACCACCCTATACTTCAATAATATTTTGACTTTGTTTTGCTGGAGATACAATAGTAAAAAAAAGCATAAAGAACTTAAATAGCAGATGTGTGTAAGAACAAATATCACAAAGTGACAAGGTTATGCCATTCACGTGTGAAGTACTTAGTCTTATCCCAATTCCAGTTCATCAGATGCAGATGATAAGAAAGGGAAGTGAACGGAATATCATCGGCACCACCTGGAATGTGATTATGCGAGTACCTTGAAAATTTCATGTTCAAAGCGATCAACAGGTATATTTGGAGGGTACTTGCACAGGTTAACCGGGCACCGGACTTTCTTTTGCAATTGTTAGGAGAGCTTTTGGTTATATTAGGGCATAAGACCAGTTTTCTGCTGTAGTATTGGTTCCACTATTGAATAGCTACTCTACCATTTCACTGAAAACACTGAACATAAGTTAACATATTGAGAGCCGTTGTGCATAGGGATGTACAAAATAACCATAATCATAACCATTAACCGTGCATAAACGATTCATATTAACGGTTATTTTACCGAACCGTTAAGAATTAATGGTTATGGTTACCTTTAAGAATTAATGGTTATGGTCACCGTTAACCTTAACGGTTACAGTTACGGTAATGAAATTTTTGTAACGGTTAACCGTCGCTTAACTGATATTATTATTTTAAAAAAAACTAAACTTAAAAGGCTAAAACATGAATGAATGTCACAAGTTTTTTATGCATGATCAAACCATGTGTAAATATGTGTTATTACTATTGTAGAAAACTCAAATGAGCTAACAAATCATACAAGTAGTTTCATCACAATATTAGGTGTACAAGTGCATAAAAATGGAATGAAACGGTTAGCGGTTAACCATTAACTGTACTGTTAAATACCAATTAACTATTTATCGATTACCGTTACTTAACGATACAATTACGGTTAGCCTTTTTCAATAACGGTTAACCGTTTATAAACACCCTACTTGTGCCTTGTAACTAATTACTTTTTCTGCATACGACCTTAAGCATCTAAATTTATCTTGACTTACTACGAGCATCCCACAAACGAACTGTTTTATCCCCAGATGCTGTTGCAAGTACGTCTGCGTGCTTGGGATCCCAACAAAGCTGGTCCACACTATCAGTATGCCCCTTAAATTCAATATCTTTTACCTTGCCCTGCAGCAGATTTCCAAAGAATATGAATATTAAACAAAGAATCACACATAAGCACAAACCTAAGAATACTTTAAGAGATTTATAGATGTAATTCAGATGCAACAGCACTAGCCAAATTTGTAATCAACATAAACACTCCACAAGCAAGGATAATTACTTGTTCTATATAAACATGATTATGTGGACCATGGACCTCGTCTCATTGCTGAACATGAAGGAAACAAAGATGACAACTTCTATGGTTTCTTTAGAAACCCAAAAATCCCAGTTTACGTCATCCATACAGAACCACTACTGGAAGCTGACCTCCAAGCACATTGACATAAAGAAAAGATCATTCAAGACAAGTATTCCTTCTGTCCAAGTTTGGCTTTCACATTTGAAGCTCTTGCAGAACATTTATTGACAGTTTATGGATCACATAAGGCAAAAGTTAAAATGTTTTGAGTAATTGGAACTATTTTTTCAAAAGGAATTCAATGAGTATATAAGATATAAATAGGACTAAACGTAAGTGTTACTAGTAAAACCTTGGAAACATCAACATCTGACTTGTTTATTGGTTTGGGACAATCAAATACAGATAAAGGGGGTAATAACATGTCTAGTCTTGCAAACGAGACCGTTACAAATACTTCAGGGTATCCTCATCTCAATATCGTTACAATTTGGCAAAAGTCAAAATGGTCATATCATCTTTCTTGAATCTGAAAAGTCAAGAGTGTTTTCTCCTACTATGAATTCCACCTTGTTGCCCAACAGATTGTGTACCAACCAGAAGTATCTACAATAATTTTGAGAAAACAAATTGTTCACTTCTTAATCTTGCAGCCAGATTGCACAGACACCACAGAGAACTATGAATGTTTTGCAGTTAAAGTTAAAGCAATTTAGTGTAGGATGAATGACTATTCTTAAGCCAGAAAACTTAATGCATGACCAAAATATGTCACATTTTCCAGATATTGAGTAATGAAACTAAAAATAAACACCTCGTAAAAGGATATCAACTCACAGAGTTGTTTGAGGATGATTTCCCCTCTAATATTCAAATTACTCTGGCTGTGGACAGAGTACCACAGATGACCATACCTTGATAAAAATATGAAGTGTGAGCTATCATATCTGACATCAATTATGGGGTACACACATATTGTCTTGAATGGGAAGACCCACTTAAGGGACTGAATCCTAAATATTTATGTGCCCTTGTCAGTGAAAAAAAATTCCTCATCATCTAACTCCTGAAGGGGAAATCAACTAGAGAAAACTACAGGTTCTGATGAGGTTGTGCCTTAAATTATTCTTTACAAGATTTCTTTTCACATGCCCTTTTGAAGGTCGGCCCCTTAATTGCCAGAGCATAACATGAAGTGTTTTGCATCCTTAGTGGAAGCTACGCAATGGAGTGCAATATCAAGTTATTTTATAAGTTTTCGAAGATTAGAACTTTCCAAAGAGAGAAAATGTAGTTTCAAGAAAAATAAAATCTGTCACATCATTTATCAAAGCAACTGTTCATCACTTATCGCCTATTCCTCATTCTTTGTTCTTAATATGGAAAGCAATAAGTGGATGATACTATCTCATAATCTGACAGTTCCCTTAGATATCCCATAAAAATAATCTTCTCTGACAAACTATTTACCATCCAATGCACACTAGAAAAAATTCACCTTTGTCTTTTAAATATATGCAAAGGGTGGACAGTAAGTTTGGTGCCCATCCATTTCTTACTAGCAGACTGGAGTTCATAGCATTGAAGCACTAATGATCCATTGCAAGGAAGTAAAATTCTAGCGCACACAAATCTTCTGCTGAGTGAAAAGCACACTCTCCTACATGGAACACATACATAATAAGTTATTCAGGGGCTCGGGTATTATAACATTCATTATCAGTACGCATTTCCAAATAGTAAATGTTGGAACCTATTCATTTTTCCCATTAATCTATTTGGTTCACTTAACTAAAAGTCTAGATAATTTTCAGTTTTCACTACATAACTTGTAATGCCATTCATCAAGTTATGTCATAGTTTCAAAGCGGTATGGGTTGGGGGCTACCTTAGGGATGGTGATATGTTACCCTAAGATAGTGCAATAACCAGAGAAGGTAGACAACCAGTGCTCAACAAGTAGATGTAGCAGAACTCAAGGGCCTATTCAAGCAAGAGAGTGTGCCATAAGGTGGTTGGATCATCTGGATACAAAATGGAGGCCCTGTAACTGGATTAATAGGATGGATCTATAGAGGGATATCATACCTAAATTCCCGATGACAATCAAACAGTTGTTTACCCGCCCTCCATACCGCTTCCAATCTGTTAATGATATGGAATAGAGGGCTTTAATCTCAAAGGAACAACTGCACAAAACCTTTAGAAGGTGCCCAATGCTTTCATCACCATCCTCTATACACCCAGACTTCCTCATAGTCTAACTATAACCAGAAACCTCAAATTTAACTTATAGATCATTCAAAGTACACAATATGAGGCTTACACATCTGTTTTAGAATATCAAATGGGCAAATTCCTACTGCATAAAGTAAATAAAATACTGCATTAGCAACAAGAGTATTGGAGGGTAATATGTGACACTCGTATCAAAGACATCAAGGGAGTCACAGCCATAACAGTAGATGTACTGAAACTGGAATTACAAATGCACGCTACAATGTCCATGCAATATTTTATTAGATCTCCCTAATCCATATATTTAATAGTTGATTTGATTTGTGCAGACACAGCTACATTGAGATCCTTAGCAAAAAAAGAAGGGGGATGTAAGAAATAACACGAAAAACAAAGGAATCTTTTCAATCAAAGCAACAGCTAATTTAAGTTAAGACAAAGAAGGAATCCATGATAATCACCTCGCAAGCTAACAGACACAAATGGAGCTATACTAGAATCTCATCTTCTAGGTTACAGGTCTATCAAGTATGGGGTTGTATCATAAGCCACAGTTAGACAACTGTTCCCCTCTCAATCAGCAAAAGGGGGCTAAAAAGAACGAGTTTTCAATTAGAGAAGCTCCGGCAACAACATTAATTTAGACACTTTGCTATTAACACTATTTAGACATAAACAAGTTGGTCACTAAATGATCAATTTGACAGCCCAATAAGACGAGAACAACCACCCATCCAACGGCCTCAATCAAGAACCTTAACAAACCAGTTTCGATCAATTCTAGCAAGAGTACACGAACACCAGCTAAACACAATTAAAAAGCCCATACAATGAAAGCTTACATACATGACTATGAGGTTCAATGTGCCAAACTCTCGCCGTTTGATCAACTGAACCCGAAGCAAGCTTCGTGCCAGTACAATTCCAAGCCACTGAATGCACCTACTTGCATTAAACAAAAAAAAAAAAAACAATTCACTAACAAAAATTCAACCTACAAAATCATACAAAAAGGGCTAAAGCTACCTTCTTTTTGTGACCCTGATATTCTCTACTGTAAAGGTTCTTAAAGGGGTGTGCTAGTTCCTCCGCTTTCTGGTCCGCCATTGAAAATAACTAGGAATTACAACCTGAAAGATACCCAATTCAAGAATTATGCAATTTTTTCCTATGACTTTGAGGAAAGATGAGATGTTGAATTTGAAATACCCAGATGAAGAATTGTGAATCCCATTACCTGAAATTGGTTGGAATGTTGAAGGTCTGACTGTCGACGACTACAAGCGGGGGAGGGAAAGGGTGTTGTCGTTTTAGGCACAAACTACTCACTGTTCTCACTAATCACCTAGTAGAGACTAGGCACAGAGGTGTTTTTAAGTTTTGAGTTTTGACCCGCTTCGAATTTCGGGTTCGGATCGCTAGTCAATTGTTAGATCGTTTTTTTAACATTGTATTTGTATAGATCTATACGGTGTATTTGGCCTTTCATTATGAATATATATTCGTATTGCAAATATTATTAGAAAGGCTAAAACATTTATAAGGGTTTTTGGGCTATATGGCCGATTGAGGAATTATAAAGGAAGTTTTAGGAATATGAGCTATGAAATCTACCTCAAAATTGATCACCTTTTTTCAAACTCATAACATTTTTGTATTATATTTCAAATAGAGGATGGTGAGAAGTCAAATGCTAGGATTTTTGCCATATATCATATTATAGATATTACTTTTTGTAGTCCCTTTTGTACAAATTTGATACGAAGTAATCAACTATCACTACACAATGTGAATTAACTATGAAGTGAATGTGAATTAACTTGTCAATGGAGAACCCTCATGTTCCATTATCGCCTTCGAAGGGTTAAGGCAAGGAGACTCATTGTCTCCATATATGTTCATTTTGTGCATACGGGTTCTTTCTTCTCAACTTTCCCTACTTGAAAGGAAAAAGCAAATTCAAGGCCTTAGAATTGGAAGAGGAGTTTCGAGGATTAATCATCTATATAGTAGGTGACGCTCTGTTTTTCTTCAAGGCAACTCCAAAGTCTTGCAAGAAGACGAAGATCATTCTTGATGATTTCTGCATTATCTCTGGTGAAATGGTCAACTCTAATAAATCTTTCATTGTCTTCTCTCCAAACACGCTTAGGAGATTTATCACATTTATGTGCAAGCCTCTGGGTATGAAGCAAAGGAATGGTTTGGTTTCATATTTAGGCCTCCCAATGGAAGTAGATGGAAGATCGTAAAACAAGCTTGATTTCATCCATGAATGCATTGTACGGAAAATTACTTCTTGGAATTCTGCATTCTTAATCAAGCAGGGAAGACTTTGCTGATTAATGCAATTCTTGTTGCCTTAGCTTCTCATGTCTTGGCCATGTACTTTGTACCTAAGAAATCAATGGCAAAGATAAATTATGCTCTTATCAAGTTTTAGTGGAGTACCTTAGGGGATAAAAAAACCAGTCTAGTAGAGGAAGACAGAGATCGGAATGAGGAATGGGGCTTGGAAATATGGTGCATATCAATTACGCCCTTCTCTTTAAACAAGCTTGGGAAAAGCAAAGGGAGTCACATAGTCTTACGGTAAGACTAATTAAGGGAATATATGAAGACCTTCCTCTGGATGCAACCGAGAATGAAAAGAAGATTACAAGAGGCTCGTTGGCCTACAGGAGTTTAGTCTCAACTTCAAAGATTATGAGAGGAGGGATAGGAAAAGTGGTCGGCGATGGGAAATCCATAAAAGTTGAAGAGGACAACTGACTATCCCAAGGTAGAGCTACCATAAGACCGTCAAAATTTCTACCTAGAGAGAACAAACCGATCTGGGTAGCACACCTAAATAATGACAATTCCTAGGATGCAAGAAGGATTTGGAAACTCTTTAATAGAGAAACAACCTTTGCAATTGTGGGTACGCACATTAGTCTAAGAGGTTTAAAGGTTGCCGTTATCTGGAGGTATTAGAAGGAGGGTAACTTCACAATCAAGGATGGATGTAGTATCTTCGAGCTAAATTTGGCATTAACCCCATCACACCTTAGAATACTCCATTAGACTCGATGAACTTCTAGAAGAATTTCTAAAAAATTAAGAAAATTAAAGTGATACGGGTGGAAACTTATGCATAGAGCCATCCTAGTAGGGTTGAGCTACAAAGAAGAGGTATACAACTAAATACTGAGTGTCTAATATGTAACCATTCTCCATAAACTTTAGGCCACTTAATGAGATATTGTGAGGTGATCAAGCGTATCTAGAATGACTCATTCTTGGGACTAAGAATTTCAGAGATAGAAACATGAATGGAAGACTGGATTAGGAACTGGTTAGCTTACCTTATGAAGGAGAAGGATTAAGATAAAAAGAGCTAGTAAATTTCTGATTCTATGTTGGTGCATCTGGATACACAAGAACAAAACTTGCTTCAAGGATGCGGAACCAAACCCGAAGGTTATTTTTGCATTATTCAAAAAGTGGACCTGTAATCCCCCGTAAAATTACGAAATTTTGATTACATTTTAATCAAAAATATGTTTTTATACATCAATATAATTTGAAAATTCATATACTTTCCATACATATACATACTTCCTATATTAATAATACACTATTTTGTAAGTATGTAATTACTTATTTAAACCATAAAACTAATTTTCTTTTACAAAAGATTTTTTTTCCAAGAAACCCATTAAGCCCAAAACACTTCTAAACCTAGCTAGTATTTCATATTCTAAACCCTAAACAAGTTTATCTAAATTAAACACTTCAACACTAAACAAAAGAAGAAAAAAATAAACAAGAAGCAAATATCACGTATATTGCTCTCCCTTTTGCCATGAAACCTTCTTCCTATTGCTCCTTCTGCCGCCTCTGCCACCCCTCCTGCATCACTGCCAGCCACCGTAGCTGGCCACCACATCCGATCCTCCTTCCTTTTCTTCTTTTTCCCTTTGTTTTCCCCATGATTTTATACACTAGAATGCATGCTTTAGGAAAATGCATATGGTATTTGTATTAATTTTATTATGGGTTAAATTTATATTGAAAATATACAAATTTTTATGTTCTATAAATTATGTTATGCATCCTACAAGTTTTCATAATTTTCTATGCATAAATATAATGGCTAGGTATGCTAGTTTCATGAATTAGGGTTTTTAATACTAAGCTCTTGATTTTTGCATGAAACTATAAGTATTTTGTGAATCATCTATGATATTTTTTATAGGGTTATAGTCTAAAAAAAATATTAGATTTTATGATCATATGTTTTAGTATAAAAGTGTTAGTATTCATGATTTAAGGCTTAATTTCTTATACTAGTAATTATTTCATGAAATTATGACTATAGTATGATTTATTTTGATAAAAAATAATGCTATGGTATTTAGAATTTTCAGAATATCATACATGTTAAAACATAGTTTAATTGATGAGATTTTCATGTTTTAAAGGTTGAAACTATATACTATTAGTACTTATAATAAATTAAGACTATCTTGTGATACAATTGTGAATAATTTGGTTATACTATATCAAAAACAAAATTTCAGTTTTGTAAAGTTATAAAAGTGAGTTGTATGACATGTATTTGGAAGATTTTCAAAGCTTATTCTGTAGTATACTAATGTAAGCACTATAATACATGCATAGAACATGAAAATCAAGCTTATGTACACTTTATGAATTTTTCAGATATTAGCAAATCTATGGCATAATCTAATGCAAAGTAAAATTTCCAGGATGCTATATTTTATTAACTAAGCTGAAACTAATTAAGGGAGTGTGTATTTTAATGAATTTTCAACTAATATTTGTAGTATTATGTTTGAACTACTAGAGTATATTTTTGGGAGACTTAAAAATATGTTTTGGAATGGTTTTAAACCTTAGAAAGCCTGTTATGATTGCTATAAATTTTGGGTATTGGTGTGTTGATATAGGTGACATTATTTGATGTAAGAAATTTATTTCGTAGAAGGTGCATAATTATAGAGAAAGTGGCCACTCGCTTGGTTTACTCAAGGTACGTATGTACTACAATGCCTTGACCTAGAAGCATGAGTTAGGATAGAAAATCGAATGCTTGGTTTCATGTCTAAGAAGCTTAGAGTGTTTTTGATTATGCATTAATGAGTTATACTCTTTACCTTGGATTGTACTGGATTATATTTTGGTATTGGTGTGTGTTGATTGATGAGTAAACACTAAATCTAATGAGGATGTAATCATGTTTGGTTGATGAATCTCAATTGATTCAAGTGAAATTAATTTGTTAATTAATCACGAGGTTGTTTAGTATCTCTATTTCATTACTAATAGTATGAATTGAGTAAAGGTGAATTTCAAGTCTTAATAATGAGAGTAATTGGCTCTTTTCATTAGGTTAAAAAGTTAAGAAGGAAATCAAAAGGTTAAAATTATATTAAAAAAGAGATTGATTGTGTAATTGTGATGGTTGTATGTGTGTGATGTGGTGATCTTGGAAGCCGAGTTAAACTGTAAATCACGTAAAGAGAAAGAATGAAAAGCAATAAAACATTGGGCTAGTGCACATTAGAGTATTGACAATCAGGGGTTGGAGCTTTCACGGGGTATTATTCGTGGCTTTTCTTGGAGGCCGTGTGATCTACAAGTATTTCTTTTATAACTTTTTGAATCAAAATTGGGGTTAGTTGAGATCTCATTTAGCTATGGTGATAGAGTCGGACCCGTTTGACATCTGAATTTATACTATATTTTGATGCCCTCCGACGGGAGTGCATGAGTTATTTATCTATTCTGATGTCCTAATCAGGGCATGGGGAGACAATCTTGTCTATTGTTTAATCCAAGTAAATATAATTAATTTGTAAGTCAATTGAGTGAAATGTTGTGTAAGACGTTCTTTCATATTATACTTGTTCTTTATTTAAATGGTATTTCAATTGCTATACTTTATATTTCCATATGTACTCAACTTGTTGATTACGTGCTTTGTGTGTGTTTTTTGTCATGACCTTCGCCTTTATGGGTGGGTTGAATGAAGTGTTGCTTTCATTTAGTTTTCAGTTTACTTGTGTTTGCTATGAATGATTTTAGACTGTTGGTTTTTGGATTTGAATTGAACGTTGTTTTGGTAATTTGCAGTAAGGGCCTTAACTATTCCAGTTTATATTATGTTATGAGCCTGTTTTGATGATTGGTGTTATTTCAAAAGTCTTTTATTTTTCTACTGCAAAATTATGTTTTAAAGCCTTAACGTTTGAACATGTGGCGGTAGCACACTGATAGTTCTTCCAAGTATGGATGGCAATGGGTCGGGTTTGGTCGGGTCTTATTAGACGTAGAACCATACCCATTATTTTCAAATTAGACCCATATCTGCCCTAGACCCATTGGGTCCTAAGATATCAAACCCTTACCTAGATCCACCGATGGATCTCAGGTTCAAAATGGGTCTAAAATAGATCCTTAACATATTTTTATTTTTATGTGCTTATTATTTATATATATGTTTTATAATTTAATGTATTTTTGCATTTCAAACCTTAAAATTGATTACCGATTACGTGTTTTTAAAGGAAGATAACATGCATTATTATGTCAAATGAGATAAATTAATAAATCTTTTCTTAAGCACACAATTTGTATCGCTGAAATACTTGCAAAACAATCTTTACTTCAGTGAGTGAAAAACAAGTAAGTACTAGAGTCAAAATCCAGTGTTAAATCAAAAGTCCTAAACTCAACAGTACTCTGTTACAATGAGTCGGGTCTAACCAGGTTTGGATTGGGTCTTGGACCCATTGCCATCCTTACTTCCAAGGATTTGGTCTTCGAAAAGGGAAAATTATTGGGGTGTTACAGGACCTCAAAAGCTCGGGAAGTACAAGAAAAACCAATCAAAATCTTTATGCTCCACCCTAGCCGATTCTCTATTGGTTGGAGGGGAAACTCCATGGGAACAACCTCAACATTGTGGAAGTCGATGGGGCTTGGAAAAAAGCCAAAGGGAAAGCTAACAGAGGGATCTACCGAGAAGGAATTGGTTGGGTTATTCACAAAAGTGATGATAGGGATGAAGGAGGCGGGGAAAAAAATCCGGACTTCCTCTCCCCTCCATGCGGAATTGTTTGTAATATGTAAAGGCATTAAGGAGGTTCGGAGGAAGGGAAACTCTTGTGTCATTCAATCGGACAACTCATATGTTGTTCAAGCTCTGATGATCCCTTCAAAGATCGATAAGGAGTTTAAACCCTTAGTGAAAGACAGAAAAAACAAAACAAGACTCCTACAATTTTTTGCTTGTTTTAAAGTTGCTAGGCGTCTTGTAAACTCAGCTCATAATCCAGAGGTTCACGCGAGAAAGAAGGGTAGTCTATTTTTCATTTTATTTACTAGTTGCAAAAAAAAAAACAACTATGAAGTAGTCAAGTTAGAATTTTGTTTGACAAACTTTTATAATAAATAGTTTACTTTATTAAGAAGGGAGAGAAGAATAAAGTATAATTTGATCACTACATGATAGTTGAACCATATCCATGCTAGCAATTAAGTCCACCACCACATGAACTTCGGCCCGAATAATCCTACTTGATACATGATTGTCGATATTTTTGCACAACTTGAAATAATTACGAAAGCAAACACAAAGACTAGTAATCACAATTCACAACTCCTCTCCTGCCTCTGCAAAATTGATGAGTCCAACCTCACCAAAATCAATGGAGTCGTCGTTTACTTCATCGTCGAACATTGACGACAATGGCGAAGACGTCACAGGTCTCATCCCACTCGCATCAATTTCTCAACAACCATACGTCTCCGAGCTCCTCTCCTTCACCCTCGATCGTCTTCACAAGGTCTAAGTCTATGCCGTTACAGTCTCTCTCCTCCGTCGTCCATTTCTCCCTTTTCTGGGTCTGATTGGTGGTTGTGGTGTAGGAACCGGAGCTGCTCTGAGTCGACGCGGAGAGGATACGGCGGCTGATGCAGGAGGTTGCGGTTGCGAATTACCGATCTTTTATATCTGCTGCTGACGCTTTGGTTTCGATTGGGGACGAGGTTTTGTCTATTGATCAGCATCTTGAATCGCTGGTAATTTTGATTTGATTGATCTTTTCGATGCTTTGTTTGATTTTGAAATATTGTTTGAGTTTGAGCGTTGGTCGTAGATTAGATCTTACACGCGAGACCATTATATATGTCGAGTTTAATTATAAAAGAACTAGTGTTTGACGATGTTGGTGATTGTAACAAAAGGAATGTTAGGTTTTAGTTTACGGCTTGTATATTTTGAGTTAAAATGTGACAATGTAAGTATTTAGTCTTCATTTTGAAATGCTGTTGTTTTGAGCAATGTTCAGAAAGTAGAAACTACACGCGAGAGCATGATGTGTAGCCAGTTCAAATTGGAAGAACGCGTCTTGAACATTGTTGGTGATTTGTCGCATTAACCAAAAGATTGGTTTATAGCTTATACTTTGATGTCAAAATGAAGTAATGCAAGTCTTTGATCATTGTTTTGGATTGTGTATAACGGTGTTTATAGCTGGCAGTTTAAGAGCTTTTCTTTTCTAATTTGATCAAGACTAATTGTAATGCCGTGTCGCTATTGCCGTGATTAAACTTGAGATTTATGTGGAGTTTATTCCCAAATTTTAGAGTGAGATACTTGTGTTTGAATAATTGAATGTCGTTGTCTTACCTCGGGATGCTTAATCGGGCTCGTTAAGAGTTAGCTCGGCTCGGCTCTGGCTCGAAGCTCGACAAGCTTTTGATTTTGGGCTCGAGCTCGATAGATAAATAGAAGCTCGAAGCTCGTCCCAATTATCATACGAAATTTAGTGGTAAATAGAATATACCCATTTCAAAGGCACAATCAAGAGAAAAGATTCAATCATCACACTACAACACAAAAGATTCAGTAGTCCTAAAATTATTTTAGGCTTTTACTCTTCTATAAATCAAACTCCACTACAATAACAACAATAACAAACAGTAATAATCAAAGAAAAATGATAAATTAATGGAAGAATCTTGAATATTACTGTTTTCTGCCGGTTTCTCAAACAATTTCCACAACAATGAGACGAGACACTACGGCCAGTTAGCAAGGGCGTGGGCCGTGGCCTCGTGGGAGTGTGGGACGGTGTGAGGTTGAGTTGAGTGAAGGCTGATGGGTGACGGCTGCTGAAGGATTGATGGGCGTCATGGGAGTGGAAAATATGCTTGTCGTTGTGAGAATGGAAAATATGCTTGATGTTGAAGAGTGACGGCGTCGTGGGAGTGGGAGACTGTGAATGAAGGCTAAGTTAGGTTTTGTGATGTTAGGTCATTAGGTGTGTGCTAATGTTGTGGGAAGTTGGGAACAATTGCTGATGTTAAGTCATTTTTTTTTCTTTTTTTCTTTTACTTTTTCTTTAATGAGTTACTTTACTTATTTTTTTTTTCATTTTGTGAGTTAGATTTTTCTTTTTTATTTTGTGAGAAGAGTCTTAGTAATTAACTAATTATATATTATATATAAATTTAAAAAGATTTATATATTATCTTCTAAAAAAAAATTATTTACTAAATTTTATCGAGCTTTCGAGCCGAGCCAGACCTTGCTCGGCTTGGTTTGTTTAAGTCTCGAGCCGAGCTCTATTTGACTGAGCTTTGCCCGAGCCGAGTTCGAATAGCTTGGTTCGTTAAGCACCACTAGTCTTACCTTTGTGGGTTGCAGTAAGGTCTGTAACACACGTCTCTTGCCGCATGCAAAGTGTTACGCTTGATTGATTACATTTGATGATACCCATGTTTGGCATGGGTGTAAGGCTCTCCTATTTCTAGAAGACTTGCTGCTCATGAAATGTCTTGTCGACATCGTTCAACATGTCAGAGTGTCAAGGATCTACACTGGCTCTTGAAAAGAAACAAAGAGTCCTAGAGATACAGATGTTTTCTATTAGAAAAAAAGGTTAATCCCTGGTTCAAACTATGGTTATGGACTTAATTGCTATCTTATTAACTCTGCTTCTTTGGTATCTAATTGAAATTGTAAATTGAATTGAAAAGTTCATTGAAATGCCATCAAAGTTTGCTTAGAAAACCAGGGAACATGTTTTGTGTGAGATTCTATGTTGACTGTGGAGGTTAGAAGCTAAAGGTTAAAGGTGACACAAGAATGGGAGTTCAACTTCTCATTAATTGAACTTTTGTTTAAAGTGAATGACTTGCAGTGACAAAAGTTAAAATGAAGGAGAGCAAGCGTCTTTGGGCAGTTGGGGATAGTATTGGCTTAGATTGTGTATGGCTTTCATAAGCTTCTTAGTATACAAATACTTCCCTGATCAAAGGGGTTTATAGAATTGATTTGCAAAGTTAATATCTTGGATATGTCTGTAGTAAGAGGAGACGATAGTCACTAACTCACTATTCATGCAGACATTTTGTTTCAAGCACTTGCAGTTTAAGGGAGAGAAAAAGATCTTTGATGTATGAATTGTATCTTTCTTTTGTCAATGGTAATGGATATTGTGCATTTGATTTCTCATGTAAAACCTCTACTGTTATCTCATTTCTTCAATAAAAATGTCTTCCACTACTTTAAGTGATGTCTTAAGCCACAAAGTTCCACTGAGTATGTCTAATCTATCTTTTTAGTGAATTTGAATACACTGTGTATGGGTCTAGGTTATTGATACGTTTCATAAAATTCCATTTGAATCCATTTATTCTATTTGGATTTTCTTTACCGACAAAAACCCGTACCCAAAAAGAAATTCATTTCTTTTTGGGTACGGGTTTTTTTGTCCCAAGTATATCTTGTCTTTACCAATTAGTAACTGATGCGGGAAAGGATTCTCCCGCGAGTGGAGACTTTGTTTTTTATAGTGAATCCTAACTATTCGATTATCCATTCTACGTTAAGAGTTAAGAGGATGGCGAGGAATGTGTAGAAGAAAAAGTATATTGATAAAATATTTGATATCCAAAAACTGCTCAGCAACAGTCGGACAAGTGGGGAATGTTGGAGTGAACCAGAAAAGGTTGGGTAGAGCCGGATCTAAGCGTTGGCTAGGTAAGCGTCCTGTAGTAAGAGGAGTAGTTATGAACCCAGCCACACTGGGACTGAGACACGGCCTAAAATCTTATTTGCCACCTACTCTTTAGCCCCTTGAACTTGAAAAGAGGGGAGAATAAAAGTTAATATCCTGACATTATTTCGCATGGAAAGGAAGAAAACAAGGGGTTTGTTGAATTTTATGGGTTAAAGAGTACTGTATTCCTCTGTAACGCATGTCTACATTTGGGGTTGGGAAATATTTAGCATATATGTTGCATCCTGAAAATTCTTATAGGCAACTTTGGTGTAATGCCTTTGGGACAATATTAATCTATACTGTAATTATGTGGCAATCAAAAAATTCCTATCCTTTATTGGAGAGAGAACAACAAAGCTTAAGAAGTTGTAAGTTTGGTGATAAATTTGGATTTTCTTGTTTCCATGATCTTATTATCTGATTTATGTTTTTTAAGGGGTAGGGGGGCTCACAGTGTTGGTAAGTCTTTCCTATAAGGATTTGAGCTGAGGCATGTGAAACATGTGCAACCTGTTATCTAACATGATTAGACTTTGCTAATACTGGGTAACACAAGAATTAACCATCATAAATGTTTGGGTGATTGCTATTTCTGTGGGTTATTTGGCTTGAATTCTTAGTTTCTTGAACCTCAGCATAGAATGTAACAGTGTACTGAAGGCATTGTCTTTGAATAAGGCATTATATTTGTGCAATAGTGCCATGCCTAGATAGTTCCAGTAATTTCTCGAATCTTGTTGGTGCATATTTGCCCAATATTTTTATCTGAAGTAATGATGGCAGACTTTTAATATGCCAGTGAGTTCTACGACTTCTACCTTGAGTTGTTTAAACTCATTGTGTTGTATGATTTACGACAAAGCCAAAGGCATGGGACATTCATAGGAGTGCATCTTTTTCTTTTTTCTTTTTTTAATTATCTCTTAGAATGAATGATCTTTGCTTTATGCTTTGGTGTTGGCCAACTAGGTCTCTCCTCAATAATATGATCCTGTACTCTTTTACTCTTAAATTCTCACAATTCTAGTATGGAAGTAGAGTACATTTTTAATTGTTTATGATCTAAGTTTGGACCTATATGCAAATGATACTTAGTAGTTTCTTCTATGACATAGGACAACTTTGACGTATGGAAATTGATCATTGATATTTGTTGCAGATTGCTGAAGCCCCTAAGCTTACATCTGGTTGCACTGAGTTCATCAAGTCAGCTGAACAAATTCTGGAGAAAAGAAAAATGAACCAAACATTGCTAGCAAATCATAGTACTTTGCTCGACTTGCTTGAAATTCCTCAGCTTATGGACACGTATGTGGCTATGAAGTGGTAGCTGTTGTTTGGCCCTGTAGGGCTCCCAAAGTGCCTATTGCACTCACAATTCTTGACTAGATATATGAAACTAGGGCAAGAACACAAAAAGTTGATGGACATGATTGTCCCATGATATAGTTTTATTTTTTTTATCTTCATTCCTTTGCATTGGAATAAGAGTCTAAGAGAAGAAAGTTCGTTAAAGTCAAGGGGTCCTTTATTTGGATGTAACATTGAATGTGTCATGTGGTTCGCATTTCATAGTGGCTTCTAATCAGACTGATGTATTTTAAGGTATATCACAAGTGAACCAGAAATCAGATTTTCTGGATGTAGCAGTCGGTTGAGGTTTTTAGGAATTCATTTTAGAAGTTTGTCGTAAAGTTCTACTGAAACTAGTGTAATTTTTTTTCTTTTCTTAGACAATACTCCAGGGGATTTGGGTGAGCCACCGGTGGCAGTAACGTACTTCAGGAGGAAGCATGGACAAGGAAGGGCAAGGGCAGTGAAGGCTTATGGGAATGAAGAGTGACTTGGGCTAGCAAAGAACAGAATAGATTATGATATTATATGTATATATTAATATTAGCTTGAGTATGTAAATAAGGGGAGGGAATCTTATTCAGTTAGAGCAAGAGTAACTTTATGTATTTAAGGGGGGGGGGGGGGGGGGGGGCTGATGGGAGGGCATGAAAAACAACCAGTGAGCAACTCGTTGCATAGGAGAGTGCCTTTTCTCTCGAACCTAAAGAGCATACACATATCCAGTATCTAATAGTAATATACAAATATATTCCTTACAACAGCATATTCGTTCTTTCTGTTAAATACAACGTTCTACAGACACTACCAAAAATCCCCATACAATTCCTTTGACTCAGCAGCTCTGGTGAGCTTGATCTGGAGTCCCTGCAAATACCTTGTGCTTGCTGGTTACTTTATTGTGTTGACTATTTCTATTTTGAGCAATTTGTTATCATTTTTCAGGTGTCCTATGTTTATCACATACTGTAGATAATGTAACTATGAAATGTTGATTTAAGTCGTCAATAAAGTTCTAGACGCTTATTTTGCTTCTGACTACTTTCCATAGGTTATGTACTGAAATAATTGTTTATTGCCTTTTCATTTCCAGATGTGTAAGAATGGAAATTATGATGAAGCTCTAGGCTTGGAAGCTTTTGTTAGTAAGCTATGCACCATGCACCTCTAGTGAGAGTCGTGCTTCTAATTTTTGTGCTGTACCCATATGTCTTCACATTATCAGTTTATCACTATTGAGTTATCCAGATAATCTCACTTGTATTTACTCGTCATGTTTGTGTTTCTTGTCCTTTTTACAGGATCCCTGTCATTATGGCTTTGGCTGTAGAGGTTAAGCAAACAACTCAATCTCTGCTTTCACAGCTTCTCCAAAAGCTAAGATCAAATATTCAGGTACTAATAACGTGCCATAAGAGTTTTGTTGTACAAAGCAAGCATGTTCATTCATAGTGCTTTCATACTCCTTTTCAGTTGTTTTAAAACTGCTAGGATTTGACATATGCAGTTTCCAGAATGTCTTCGTATCATTGGATATTTACGTCAAGGTGGTGTCTTCAGCAAATATGAAATGCGCTAGCAGGTTAGGCTTGTTTCTACTGCTTGCATTTTTGGTGAAAAGCTACTAAGTTATTAGTTATATGTTTCTGGTGTTTATTTGCCCTATATTCAGATTTTTGTGTTTTTTACTGCTTGTGGGGATTAATGGCTTTGTAGTTTGGTTGATACAGTTCTTGAGATGTAGAGAGGCATGGATCACTAGAACCCTGGATGATTTAGACCAAAAGAATCCGTATGAATATTTGAGGGGAATGATTGTCACCGGGTGCATTTATTTGATGTTGTCAACTAATACCGAGCCATATTTGCTGATGACACATCGGGAAGTGAAGAAAACTATGACGGTGGGCTTCTCTTTAGTTGGGCTATGCATCAAATTACTGCTCACCTTCGAAAGCTTAAGATCATGCTTCCCAAAATAACCGAAGGAGGATCTTTATCAAATATCGTTGATCAGTACATGTTAAGTGACTTTGTGTTTGGTCTTGTTTGTGTGCAATGATGTGATTTAAAGGTTTGTGTGTGCCTGTTCGCACTTGCTATCCAAGGACTTAGTATTTTGACTAAACTGTCTATATCCTAGAAATTTGTGGGCTGCATCTGCAACCATATACACATTATCTCCTTTTTGAGAGAGTTTACTGAATTTTCAGATGTATGTATTATCCATATTCTGCTACAGTTGATTGATCAAATGTATCAGACCTAGATGCCCTTTTTGGTTGACGGCAATGGTAATGGTAATTTATTTACGTATAAATCAATAAGAAAATTCCTGATGATGTATTTATGTATAAATTTGTACGAAAAATCCCATGTCAATGTCCATAATCATGAAGTTGGTTTTCAAGTATGTGTTTGATTTTTCTTCCTTCTTTTTTTACTTTATCACTTTAGAAGAGGTTTCATGACCAAGGAAAATAGATACTTTGGGCTGTTGGGGTTAGACAAGCATAGCCATGGTCATTGACGTGGAAATTTCTTAACAAATTCACATATGAACTCATTACCATTATTGTCATTTATTACTGCTTATCAAAATGAGCTGTGATGCCCGTGAATATATGTTGAGGCTTTGGAAAGTCCTTCAAATATACTGGAGTTGTTACTGATCCACTTGTGGGGTTGGTGGAGGGAAGGAAAAGAAGTTGCTTTGGAGATATGTAGTGATGGTGATTTTGTGGAGCACATGGCTAGAGTGGGCACAGTAGAATTTTCTATGTCAGTGCTGTTTTGTGTGATCTGTTGTGAGGTAGTTACCTTCCTAGCTTCTTTGAAAAGGGACTAAGGCAATTGGGACTTCCCATATTACTCTATAGAGGAGACGTAAAGGAAGTAGGCGAATTTGTAGATTTGTTTTTTCTATTTTGCCGTGAGAATTACCAAAACAACAAATTTTTTCTTATAGTTATCTCTTGTACAGGAACCCCTTATATTTAACTTTGTATAGTGGACGAGGAAGTGGGGCAAAACAAGAGGTATGAGGTCCTCAAGAGACCTACACTTGCCGGGATTCTGTTATTCTTTATCAAATCTCAATAGGAGTTAGACATAGAGAATTAGAGATAGGGACTTCACTTTACATAGCCATCAAGACATCATTCAATTTGATTTTATAATTTATATAATTGGTCGGCTTTATTGTCACGATGCGTGATCATCTTACTTTGCTTATTCAAACTTGGTTCATCTCCCCTATTGTTGTTAATAGAAAGTATAAGGCTTACAGCCCATAGACTCGATTTGCCTTGGATGGGGGTAGCTTAATGCTTCCTTGCCAAGAGGGAAAAGTACCTCTTTCTGGTAGTGTGAAGACTTGTTGAATGAAAACTTCAAATGATGTGTGTGGTGTAATAGACCTAGTAGTGTATATCATTTTTATTTCATGATAATAGGATTTTCTCCCTTGTGAAAGTGATACTCTTATCCAAAAGTACCTAGAAAACATCAGTTGAAGGCATCGTTGCATGTTACAGGAAGTGAAAATTACTACAAAAAAAGCAATGATCTAGGCATGCCATATATAGCTGCAGAAGCTCTAGAACATATGATTTCTTCTGGAGCCTATTAGCTGTATCTGATCTCTTTTCTATTTGGAAATGCAAAACTTGCTGAATCTGATCATTCTTTAATTTTGGATTTGCATTACTACATGCTTTCGTAAAATGATCTTTGTAATCTCTGATCTTGAAGTTGATGCTAAACTTTTTGCTTTGGTACAGCACTGGGCGATGGGGCTTGATTGGGTCTGCTTCCATCACTATTTGAAGAGTAAGAACTAGTTTAATGGTGAAAGTTTGATATTGAATCTGCCCAAGTCATTGAAGCATGCCTACTAAATATATTTCCTTGCTTTCCAGTGCTGTTCTCAACTTATTTGTTAAGAATGTTGCTACGGCTATTGAGAATTTTCAGGTAACACATGTTGCTGTATTTTGCAATTTAAAAGTCTGCTGATACTTTGAAATTCTATTTTCTTGACCTCTTCTTTCGGTATTCCTAGGGAAAAGCTCTTTTCTTTTATAATTGCTTTAAACTCCCAAGTTACTTTTTCATCTTGTCTTTGATTCACACCGGTGGGTGCCATTGCCAGCACCTTGGATATTGGGGCAGTACAGTCAGTGAAGAAAGTCAAGGGGATGTGTCTCCGACTTCATATCTTATGGAGCATCCACCCCTTGATGTTTTTTATAAATGGTGTGGTTTTCTATCATATATGCAAGAGATTTAACATGCCATATTAAGAAAATATTTTTTATTTTTCTGAAACTTATGTATATGACAAAATTTGTTTCAGTGGTTGGTATGTACCTCGTTTGAGAACCTGTTGAATCTAGGAGCATTTAATGTTAAACATAGATCCATTGCTATGTAAAAAGGACTAGGATTTTCTCAGTTTAGGCATGTATAAAACAAATTGAAGTTTTACCTTTCTGCCAATAAGAGGAACATCTAACCTACAGCAAACCTGATATGGTTAAATAACAATAGGTTGAATTCCCTGAAGCTTGTAGGTGTGTCGGCAGCAATGAATGAAGTACGACCGTGCGCTCCTATAAGCTTGAAACATATTCTTGCTCAGGAATTAGTGAAGGGACTTAAAGCTGTTCATAACTCGTTACTGAGATATAATGAATCACGCATGCTTAGAATTAATGGATCCACAGTTTTTTTTTTTTTTTCTCTTTGTCGTGCATGCATGGAGGTTAAGTTTCTTCTAAACTCGATTCTTTTTCGGTTTTTGGTTTGGATTAGAGCCCATTTCGAATTCAAACCAATATAATTCAGTTTTGGATTTTTCAATCCAATCCAATCCAATCTGTTTGGAGTTTGGATTCAATCTAGGCCAATTTGAAATTTTTTTAGCTGGTATGGATCCAAAACAAAATCCTAAATTTTTTTGGCTTACTATTGGGCTGACTAATTTTACTAAATCGTATATTTTAATAAGTTAAAAAAGTCTTTTGTGGTCCAAAAAGTCAAATAGCTTAAATATTGCATGTAAATAGAATATATCAATGCAATTCCTTAATATAAAAAAACACAAAATATTTAATTATACTAGGCCTAATATATTTTATTTCCAATTATACTATACTCAAATCTTATATGTCAAAAACTCTAAGTAGGCCTAGTGTATTTTAGCTCACTATATGAATTCGGTTTATTTGGATCCAAACATATTCAAACCAATGCAATACGAAATCCAAACTTTTTAAAATTTCAATTTGATGCAAACCAGATTACAAAAAAAAAAAAAAAAACATCCAATCCAAATTATTCATTCATTTTCGGTTTTTATCCGAATAAATTTCACCTCTAAATATTTGTATGTTGTCAGGTGCCTTACAGAGGATTTCATTGTACGTTTTATTTTTAGTGAGTGAACTAATCAAATATATTGTTGATTTGTTGTCCGTTAGAGGATTTCGTATAAATTTTGCTTCTAGTACTTATTAACAATGGTGATATTTATATGACTAGTGTTAAAATCTGAAATTGTAGTGAGAATTGAGAACATATGTATTATTTTTTATGAGATATTTATCAATAAGAAAACTGGAATCTAAAGATTTTGTACCTTCGCAATGAGGTCATAACATCTCATCCACTAAAGTTGTGCAACTTAATATATCGTCTTTAATCTTATTGCCTCCACACCTTTCCAATTCATTAACAGTTCCACTTCCTTCCGGAAATTATAGTCATATTTACCTTTTTAAGCGTTGGCAAAAAGCTTTTACATTAAGATTGATGATCCCATTCTGGACAGCCACAATAAGAATAACTATTCATAAGGATATTTTTAGTTTAGATCATGTTAATTTTAAGACATCAAATCGAAATGGATTTTAAAAATTTGATGATTATATCATCCCTTGCTAGCAGACAACTACTTAGGTTTACAATGTAATCCATGATGTGATAGCTCAGCCACATTCAAATTATCTTATGCACCTAGTGTGCCAATTCACATCTCTGTTGGACATATAGTGCTCCATGGGCATGGGTGCAAAACTTCACAATTGTTCAGTCTTCCACAACCTTTTCTAAGGGTGGACAATAACAGTATAGCCCAACTTAGAACAATAAAATTTTTGCCATCAACTTTATAAAACTACAGTATAGATGATGCAAGATCTGACAAGAAATTGTAAGATGCACAAATTCAAATCAAACAATTAAGTACACAGTCAGATTATATTCGCGATTGAAAGACATGTCCAAGTGACAAATCTAAGTTGATCTTGTAGAAATGTAGATACTCAAAGCAGAATTTCAAGAAACAATTTATTGCATCTACAACAAAATCTCATGCACATTTCAATATGAATTATAGGATTATAATTTCATACCCTTGAAGCGTGATTTTCACAAGCCTAGAGCAATTCACATTTCTATATGGAAATCCTTAAAACACCAAATGTTGCTCCTCTAGTGTTGGTCCATAAGCAAAAATCGAATCCCCACGTATGCTAGTACGGAATAAGGAACAATTCCTTATTGCTTTTCTTGGAGATGGCAAATTGAGAGAGAATTAGCTTTTTAGAGAATACGGTTAAGAAATGTAGTTGTACTCCTTTACTCTTAACCTTGGCTTATTTATAAGTAACATCTTTATGTTACAAAATAAACTCTTCAGTTCATACTTCACATAAGCATGACCATTTAGCTTCTTAACCTCTTTTGCACTTTAATCCAATCATATACTTATATGTGTAACCTCATAGGACCGATTTACTATTAGCCGTGTACTAATCAAATTAGTTCACAAATCATAGTCTGTTTCTAGAAAAACATTATGATCACCTAAAATAACCGATTATAGTCATCTCCATAATATGTCCATGTTATATTCAATTTGTTACACTTGATTAAAGGACATTTTATGGCATGACGTTTGAGAATGTCAAAGACATACTAATCACTAAGTGAAACTAGTGTTGCACTCATGTCAAGGAATCCATTAAATGTAACAAATGAAATTCTTGAAATGTTTTGAAGAATATCATGTAGGTCTATCCAATATGTATCCATATACATATTCATGTAAATGACTAGACATCTCCATGTCCCCATAGCCCATGAAACTACTCTATCAATCAACTTACAAACCAGTTTTTGAAAGAATCATTTATGTCCATATTAATGATTCGGACCAGAGACTAATAGTATTTATAACTTCAGTTCACTTAATAGGGTTTCATTAATCAAATCACATATTTGGCAAACCTATCGAATGTTATACAATACTTGGACATTTTATTTAATACCAAACCACAATTAAATAAGAACAATCACTTTATTGATAAACATAAACATATATATTTAAGTGTTTTATGTATGTGACTAATTTTACAACAAAATAGTACACAACTAAAGCCACTCTCTAATATATTTAAGCCCTAAAGCTCTAGTATGAATTTCATGCTTGAGTTGAGGCAATGGTTTAGTTAATGGATCGACAATGTTATCGTCCATGTGAATCTTGCAAACCATCACATCCTTCCTTTCCACTATCTCACGAATAGTGTGAAATTTCCTAAGTACACGTTTGGATTTTTTGGTGTGATCTTGGTTCCATGCTATGAGCAATGGCACCATTATTATCACAATGCAAGACAATACCATTTCTAATACTAGGTACTACTCCTAGTTCATAGATGAATTTCTTCATCTAAACTGCTTCCTTTGATACATCAACTACAACAATGTATTCAACCTCTATTGTAGAATCAGCTATGGTGCTTTGCTTTGAACTCTTCCAACTCACCGCCTCTCCATTTAGACAAAAGATAAACCCAGATTGAGATCGAAAATCATCTTTGTCTGTTTAGAAGCTCGTATTCGTGTAACCTTCAACAACCAACTCACTTTCTCCTCCATACACTAAAAAATGATCCTTAGTTCATTCTTAAGTATTTAGGAATATTCTTAGCTGCATTCCAATGTGCGTCACCTGGATTTGATTGGTATTTGCTATACATACTCAAAGCATATGAGACATCTGATCAAGTAAAAATCATGGCATACATAATGGACCCTATTGTCGAGGCATAAGGTACATTACTCATTCACCTAATCTCATCAATGTTTGAAGGACATTGAGTCTTGCTTAGCGACAAACCATGTTGCATGGGGAGGAAACCACTTTTCGAGTTTTTCATATTGAACCTAGTAAGAGTCTAATCAATATAAGTTCTTTAACTAAGTCCAATTAATCGTTTAGATCTATTTCTATAAATCTTAATCCCCAATATGTACTCAGCCTCTATAGGGTCTTTCATAAAGAAATAATTCTTTAGCAATTCATTGATAGAGTCAAGGATGGGAGTATCGTTTCCTATGAGTAATATGTTATCTACATATAAAACCAAGAAGACAATGCTACTGTCACTAAACTTCTTGTATACACAATATTCTTCTTCATTTTTGAGAAAACCAAACTGTTTGATAGCCTCATTAAATCAAAGATTCCAACTCTGAGATGCTTACTTTAGTCCATAAATAGACTTTTGAAGCTTACATATCTTCCTAGGATTCTCAAGATCCACAAAACCCTGAGGTTGTGTCATATACACATCCTCTTTTCAAAACCCATTTAAGAAAGCGGTTTTGACATCCATTTGCCAAATTTCATAATCAAATAAGGTAGCAATCTCTAGGATTATCCGAATGGATTTAAGTATCGCAATTGGTGAAAAGGTCTCATCATAGTCAATAACATGAATCTGCCTGAACCCTTTTGCAACCAGTTTAGCTTTAAAAACATCAATGTTTCCATCCTTACCTGTTTTCAATTTGAAAATCTATTTGCAACCAATAGGTGTAACTCCAATAGGAAAATCAACCAAGTCTCATACTTGATTCACAGACATAGATGAAGCGAGTGTAGTATGATGTCACTAGTCAACTCTTTGCTATAAGGAAAGCCCAGTCTTTTCATGTTTTCAAAATGAACTATCATCTTGAAGACATGTTCTCCCATTGGCTTGCTCATCTCCAGCTGACACTCAAGGATAGCCTTGTGAGTGTCATACCTTTCAACTCTAGCTTACAGTCGAAATATAGTTTTCAACTGCTGAATAATGCTATATGCATCTATTTTCTCAAACCGCTTTTAAAGGGAAGAGTCCATGGAGGCCAACATGAGGCATGTGACAATTACCAACCTTTCCAAGACAGCTTCGCGAGAAGCTATCTCAGCACCTATAGGAGTTGAGCTTAGGGTTGGGATAGGGGTTTCAAGAGTATCCTCTCTTCCTTCGGACCTTAGAACAATTCTTAGGTTTCGTTCCCAATCAAGGAAGTTTTTTCATTCAATTTATCCTTCTCAAGGATCGAACGCAAATTGAAAAGTGATGAGTTGTTGTTGTTGTTATTAGACATGATATCTACAATAGAAATATAAAAAACATTCATTATATTTATCATAATAAGCTTTAAGGATTTAAACAATTTAAATAAGAAAAGCCACGCACACTTAATTCAAGTTAAAAAAATGTCCCTTTTTGAATTAAGTGATTCCAAAATCCCTTTTAAAATAATTCTAAGTGAACTTGTGCCCTTCTCTTAAAGTTATTTTTATCGAGGTAAGTAAACTATTTTACTAATTACAATATTTGTAATTCTTGGTTGACAGGTGATAACTCATTACCCAATACTCATCTCTATGCTTCAAAATCCAAAATCCTTTTGATGATTTTGTTGAGTATAACCAAACAAACATATAAATTTCTCAAATTTACCCTATTTAAGCATATATCAATTAGTGACACCCTACTTAGGCAGAACCTACTACTAATGATTTGGTGTTTGTATTAAAAAAGAAAATTAACTTAATATTATATTAGGGACCTAAGTTATTATGTTTGTTTATTTAATAAGTGAACTATTGCAATAAATAAACAACATAAACTTAATAAAGCATATTAAAGCAATAAAAGCTGAAATATAAATGTAATCCTAGTATGGCCCCTAAACCCTAAAGACTACTTTTCACGGGCTTCATCCTTAAACCATCATGGATCATCATCCTTGATCATCATTGGACCTTCACTCCTTGGATCTCCATCCATAATGAATACATAATATTTTTTTTGAAATTTAAAATAACAAATTTTAATAAGTACAAAAATACAAACGATACGCAGATCGTATTTAGGATACAAAAAACTTTAACGATTCACAGAATGTATTTTCTATCCTAATTGGGCCATACCAGTCACCTCATGTAATCACAATATCAAATATTATAAATTACATAAAATAATAATAATAATATCATATATAATTGAACAAAATGCGTAATAACAATTATTAAACATCAAGTATTTAACATGCCATTTAAAACAATTAAAAAGCATATAAAGTCTAATTTAATTAATCAAATTAATTAAACTAAACATTAACAAAAGCAATTACTATTAACACCATTATTTAATTTTATTAATCATATTAATATAATAAAATAATGACAATATTAAAAGCAAACCCTTAACTACCCAATTAATAAATCACTTTAAAATCGGTAATTAAAAGGCAAACATTAACTTCCCATTTTATTAATAAAATTTAGTAATAATAGCCATAAATGAAAGCTGTCAAAATAGGTTAAGTAACCCCTATAATTAACCAAAAATTAATTATTTTAATTCAATTATAAGTTTATTGAGGCATTTACTCAATTAATTAGACAAATTAAAGTGCAAAAACCGGCCAAAAAGGTAACACACGGGTTCCCAGCCGGTAATGGCCCATCGTGGCTCGCAAAGCCATGCCTAGCAGCTCTCTACTGCAAGCACAACCTAAGCACATAAAGAAGCTCTCACCGGCAACAAACGTCGGTGACCCACCCTAAAAGGACCCCACCCCCTGTCTTCCCTGGTGTCCGCGAGTCCAACCCCACCAGCCCCATTAGTGGCCACCAATTGTAGCTCCGCCACGGCCACCACAAAGAGCCGATGAAAAACGACATTTTTTGAGTGAAAATCAAGCAACTTTTGCTTGAATTTATGACCAAAATGAAGGGAAAACATATAATCATCCTATAATTATAGTTTGGTATGGATTAATTGTGAAATTTCTCAAATTTCATGCAAATCAATCAAATTGGGGCAAATTCTAGGATTTTATGATTTTCGAATATGAATAGGCATAAAACAACCGAATTTCAACATAAAACTCAATCAAATTGTGAATTCATGCAATTCAAAACATCTATGGTGCATAATTCAAACCAATTAGCACATAACAATCAGATTATCATGGCTAGAATTCGAATTTCTTGGGCATGCTAAGAACAACGAAAAAATAAAAACAATTTCACTTAAAAGACGTGCTTAACTTGATTAATCACAACATCAAAATGCCTTAAACTAATCAATACCATTTGATTAACATCCAATTTTAATCATATATTTGCAATACCACATGTTAAATCTCTCCTAATTGAATCAAAATAATCAATCACAATTATATCAAAATATGCAAAATGCTAACTGATACTACTGTAGGAATGTATATGCTCGAAGCGGAATTTCAAGAAACAATTTCTTGCATCTACAACAGGAACTCATGTACATTTCAATACGAATTATAATATTAGAATTACATACCCTTGAAGCGTAATTTCCACAAGCCTAGAGCAATTCACACTTCTATATAAAGATCCTTAGAACACCAAATGTTGCTCCACTAGTGTTGGTCCATAAGTAACGATTAAATCTCCATGTATGCTAGTACAGAATAAGGAACAATTCCTTATTGCTTTTCTTGGTGATGGAAAATTGAGAGAGAATTAGCTTTTTAGAGAATATGGTTAAGAAATGTAGTAGTACTCACTTTACTCTTAACCTTGGCTTGTTTATAAGTAATATTTTTATGTTACAAAATAAACTCTTCAATCCATACTTCCTATAAGCATGACCATTTAGCTTCTTAACCTCTTTTACACTTTAATACAATCATATACTTATATGTATAACCTCATAGGACCGGTTTATTATTAGTCGTGCACTAATCAAATTGGTTCACAAATTATATTCGGTTTCTAGCAAAACATTATGATCACCTAAAATAACCGATTATAGTCATCTCCATAATATGTCCATGTTATATTCAATTTGTAACACTTGATCAAAGGACACTTTCCTTCAGATCTATCAAAAGTTTTTTTTTATAAACATTTCAAGACAACTTTTTCTAGAAAGGAAATATTTAATTAACAGCACAAGTCATTCTCGCTCTCATGTTTAGAAGGAGAGCTCATCTACAAAGCTTTAGTTGGGTCAGTGAGGAGATTGAGGAGCAGTTGTCTTCTTGAAATCAATCTTATCGACCTTAACTTCTCCATCAATCAGCTCATAAACGTAAACCACCACACGGAGTCCGTCTATATCCATCAGAACAAAGCTTGGATTTACATCATAGGTGATGCTGCTGTATGCACCTGTGGCAGACCCAGGGTTAATGACAACACCACCTTCATGCTTGTATGCAGTAAATTGATGTGTGTGTCCGGTAACAAGGATGTCCACGTCCAATTGCCTCTGGAGCATGGCTAAGGAGTCCAAGTCTCCCCAAGGAATAACCTGGAAGAAACTAATCAATGTTGGAAGCCAAGGAGATTAACCTCAAGAATGCATTTATCTTATGAAGTATGAAGAAAGCGGAAGTGCAGTGCTTCCACATTTACATGGAAAAGTATCACTTAGCCCCTATAAAATGAGTCAACCATATTGGACAGAGGAGTAATAGTCTTTAGTCAGTAATGGCAGAGCTTGGAAAATAAATTTAATTGAGGGCAACAAGACTTAAAAATGTAATAAAACCAATTTAACTGTAATACCAATTTTATTTATATGCTTTAAAAAGGTAGAATAAAAAAACTTCGAGGGGTGGGCGGCAGACTTCCACCATATGACAAACGTTAGCATCTGTTATGTATCAAGGGAGGAGGAAGCACAAGCGAATTCCAAGCAACCCAAGATTTACAGAGAAGCACTACTAGAGTAGGAAAAATATAGCTTTTTCCCATCACCCAAGAGGAACAAGCAAAAGATGTATCTCCTACCAATAACTTAATTCAAACATTCTCGGTTGGGAAGTCCCTAGTCAAAACTCTATATCTGGCCTAAACTACACTGAACATTTAACATAGCTTTCAAGAACAACTGGGGACAGATTTATGTTTCATGTGAATGTCAACTTATTCTTCCTAATGTGATTGGGGTCTTAAGGGACGATAACAGTGATTTTTTTCTTACTACGGTAGATGCGAATAGCAGTGCCCTTTTTTGTTTGATTTAGTTCAACATGGAAAGACTGATTTAATAACAAAAAAATCCCAGGGCCAACAAAATTTAAGTGCATGTCCAACCTGGTGTCCATGACAAAGTCCAAGCTTGAATTGACCGATGGTTAGGGTTTTTGTCTCTGGATAACGTTTGTCTTCATCATATTCTCCTCGAGTAATATGCAGATCTGGGCATATTGTTTTAAGGTAGTCATGCACTTCCTGCAGAGAACAACTTTATTCAAGTAAATAGTCACATTACATACAGGGATTGATCTAACTATGTTTTCACGATGACAAAATCTTCTGTAGAAACAAAAGCAGTTCTAAAATATCTTTTATTGAAGGAAAAGCTGTTCTACTATCCTAATAGAGTGCCATCTGAAATAACACAATTTTCACATCCACAATCACATTTATTCAAAAGCAAGAAAATCAAGTTTAGTACGCAAATGAGCATGGCTAATGCTTTCTCTGTGCTTCTCTCCCTTTCACCAGCAGTTAAGAGAAAGATTTTGAGCGTGATTGTAAAATTAAAAAGAAGGGCAATTTATTCAAGTGGCAAACAAATAAAATCTTATACACAATTAATTATTTGTATCAATACATTTCCAATTTTCCAAGCGAAACAAAAGGACAGATGATGAAGGCAACTGAAGACCAACCCCACCAAAGACGAGAGGAACAATCACTGACAATAATTTTTATCAGCATTTCAATCTAACGACACAACAGAAGGTCCCAAGCTTAAAAAAAAAAGAAAAGGCTACCAAAATCTATAATTATTCAAAGATTATAAAGTTTCCATGCAGGTTTTCAGAAATTACCAAGCATCCAAAATAATAAGCCATTTAAAGAAAGAAATCTACAAGAGGCCAAAGTATTTGTTTCGATTGTGCTTGCGGATAAACTGAGCAGTAATGACTAAGTGGAGACTCCGAGGCCAAACAAATGAATTCTCTGATATATCTGTTACATTTTACTACTGATGATAGATGTTATGAATCTGGTCACTTCCATTAGATTGCAGATTGCTAACTTTTCTGGGGCAGAAACTTTTTAAGTAATTAGGACTATTCTCTAACCTATCTGTGGGATACAGAGAGGAGATAAGAATCAAGCAAACAATTTTAATTAGGTTTGTGAACTGACCTATCTGTGGGATGTAGAGAGAAAAAAACTCAAGAATACCACACAAGTTAGTGGTATACAGAGTACATCCAACCAAAATTGGAAATTTCCTAGAAAAATGACTATTAATCAGGGCACATTGAAGCTTTTCGTGGTTAATAGCCATAATGGTCAGTAGTTGACATAGCCAGGAAGACCAAATATGACAGTCCCTGATGAAATGTGTAAAACAAACAGTTCAAATTGATAAATAAATAATTTATGAATATGAAGCAACATAGCCAACCACCCAACATGTATCTTAATGTTTGCAGGATTTAGTTTCTAGAGAGCCAAGATGCATACAGCCTTCCTCAGCAACCAGTCAAGAACAGCAACCAATCGGGAGGCAATTCAGACAGAACTAAAGCCAATATTTCTTTAAAAATTGTGAAAATGAAACTGATAAGATGTTGACATGTAACCACTTAGCCATTCATGGGTATGAAATTCGCTACAAAGTACAACAATCTTTACCACTTTCACATATTAATTTCCTTTCATCAGTTTGCATTACTGTTAAGCAAATTACTGTGGTTTAATCTATTAAAAAGTAATTCATATATTGAAGCTTTATTCTGCTCAAACATAACCTCCAAAAATCATCAGTGTTAAGAAACCACAACAAATCACTTGTAGATTATCTAAAACTCATGTTTCTCCTTCAAAGCATTTGTCCTAGTCAAATTTCGAATCATCGAGAACTTTAATTAATGCACAAAATTCAAGTACACTAAATTATAAGCTGACCAAATTACCTGTTGAGCAATTATATCACAAAGAAAAGTACAATAGCACTGAAGAAATATTTAAATACATGGATAGTAACTTTCTAAAGTAGTTAGTTTCTGAAGTTCCTAAATCCAAAGGAAGGCAAATAGCGAAACATGGAGAAAGAATGATTACAAACTTATCTTCAGTACATATCAATCATCACCGAGTAATAATGCCAACAAACTTATCTTCATATGGAATGGGTAACAAGCATGTTTCAACTCTTAACCTAGAGCACAAGAACCAGGCTAACTAATGAAATAACTACTTGCATCGTTAGCATTTGAGGCCTGCCACTGGATTAGTCCTGCTTCACTGGATGTGAGAGTTAAGCTTCTAGATCTAGATAAATAATACTTCGTAGGAGAAAGAGAAATGATAACAGATTTCTGCTTCAGTGTTGCATTTTAATTCTTCTCCAAGGTCTAATTCGGTTGGCAAATATATCATAAGTGAATTCAAGCTAATTAATCATAAGAAAGGTTCCAGATTCCAGACACTAACTAATAAGTGTCACATCAATAGACTTTCTCTCTTCATAGAGAAAAAAGAAAGTAAAATAAATCAGAAATTTCTGAGAAAGATTACATATTTGTGTCTTCAAAGGAAAACATCCTAAATTTCAATAAATGTCTTAAAATAGAGTTGTCCTGAAAAGATCTTAAGACATGCAACCTAAATCCAGAGAGAGACTATGCAAACCAGTCAATCCTGAAACACCAAAAACCACTGAAAAGCAATGAGTCCCAATATCTTCTTCTCACTAGCCGCTATGGTACTATCAGGCTTCTGTGGAAAACTGGAAAGATATCCAGAGCAATGGTTGGGTGAACCCCATGTTTTCTACACATTTTAAACAACCTCCTCATATGGCTCCTAATTTCTAAGGTTTAATGCTTAACAGCTCAAGAGAGAGCTTCAATATAGGAAAATTTGCTAAAAATACCTTATTTAATTCGCATATTGGAAAAAATAATTTCAGTTAAAAGGTATCACATTCATCTAAAGGATTCTATCAGCTCACCATCATGTGGTCCCATTGTTTCCTTCCCACCAACGTATTGCCAGATGACTATTCTCAAGAGACAACGGAAAGTAGATAGAGACTAGGAAAACACTTTAGCTTTTCGTTAACACAGAGCTTTTTTCTTTTGATGGGTCGTAAACACAAGCCAAACTAGTTTACCCTGATTGTGAATTTGCGACATACTCAACTTGTATTTGACCCAACTCACCCAACAGGCTGCCACTTTCTCTGAAAAAAAAAAGAAATGGTTATCATATTTACAAAACTTAACCTGATCATCAGATGGTTCTAATTAAAGGACTTGTTGTAGGACTTATTGGTAAGTCCTATTTTGTGCATAATTTAGGAGTGTTTTTAGGGCCATTTGCATGTAGTTTAGATGCATTTAGGTTGGTTTTCGTCATTTTAGCTTACTTGTGCTCCCTCGATGCTTTTATGGGTGATTAATGCGTTTCAGGCATGTATGGAGCTGTCTTGATGGACTAGTGAGGCTTGACTAGTATATTGAGGATCCCGAGATCTCAAGAGCTCCAAAGGATCACACTTAAGCAAACAGTTGAGAGCAAGGAGCAAAAGAGGAAGACATGGGCTAAGGCACGCTGTGCCAAAGGAAGTACGCCCCTGCCTCTTGAGTTGATATAGGGGCAGAAGCTAATAAATGAAGAAAAGAAAGAGTCACATCCATGCCTCATTCTGGCACGTCCGTGCCCCTTTTGTTGGTGATGAACAGAAGCGTTACTGATCTCTGAAGAAAACAAGGCATGTCTGTGCTTATTTTGGGCACGTCCATGCTCCTTTAGCTTTAAAATCAGACCTACCTGCTCTTGGCACATCCATGCCCCCTCAGAAATTGCATTCCAGAGCTATTGCCCTTGAGTTCGAAGCCACATCTGTGTCCCAATGTTCAGAAGCCCAAATTTGACCAATCTTTTTTCCAACTTCATTAGGACTTTAGGCTTATTATAAATAAAAGAAACTTTTTATTATTTAAAAATTATTCAGATTTATATTGCTCTAGCTTTATATTACTCTTAAAGAACGTTACATTGTATTAAAGGCTATTTGATTCCGGATCTCAATTCAATCTAAGTATCCTACTTTTCTACCTAAATTCTCTTATTCTTTTATGACCATGTTTTCTTTGATGATTTTCTTTATGATTATATTTGCAACGAGCGAGTAGTTCCCTAATCTCAATTTTTATGCACCCTAATATGGATTGATGCATTTTGATCTCAATTCCCTATTTCCCATATTTTTATTCAAATCCTTTATTCTAGGGTTGGTGTTATTCTCATTAATAAACTAGATGTAATTTGTTTAATAAAGGTGATTAAGTTCGCAACAATAGTTGATTTATAATCGAGTCTAGAATCCAGTTTAAGGAGTGTGTCATTATGAAAGTAGATAATAGGATCATTATGATTCCTTGAATATTGTGTTTAATGTCTCATTATTGAATGATTCCACGACAATAGGTATAATTGCATTAGAGGAAGTTGTTGATACTCAAAAGAGACCTTCAATACTATTTGGGGAGCATTCGTCCTAGGATTTGTTATATTGACTCAAAACCACACAACAGTGGTCCTTATAGCATAAACACTTCCAAAGGCCTGTGAGCAAAACCTTATAACAGTGGTCCTTCTAGAATAACATTGATACGCTATGCATCTACAGTAAAACCAATATCTGGAGTCAACAATAGGTATATGATCAAGACCATGCAACAAAGGAGACAATTAACAACAATCTGATGATTCTGATCTCCTCACACCAACCTATCATCCATTCATCCTAAGATTATATGCCTTTACTTCACTTACATCATCCATTACATATACCTTTCCTTCAAAACCAAGTACTCGATCTAAGGAAAACAATTTTTTCTTTGACAAAGAATCTATTTTTATGTATGGACAGCAGAGTGAAACTTGCCCACAAAACAGCAGAAACAAATTAAAAGTTGGCTCGGTTCCTCTCTAAATCCCCCATGGCATAACTATTAAAATCCCTTGCTTCCTTAGTCCACAAAGATGCTAATAAGTGACTATCCCACAGCAAATCAGTCAGTGCAGTTCCTCAAAAACTCGCGCATCCTTTCTAACCATAAGGACCACAACATTTCCATAAAAGCTTATGTCACAAAAACTCTTTTGCCCTTCCAAATCCCACAAAACAAGCTTGCGGCTATTCCAAAACAGGGAAAACATTGTACTTCCCTTGACAGCAAAAGGCCTCTTCCAACAACTAATCACCGTCTCACAATGAACGAAGACATGTGAGGAAAACCCTATATTGGCACAACACAACATGCAAATATCCAGAAAGACAGCCATCCATGGACTTCTCCTTTAAAGCAAACCATTAGAGTTGACTCTAACCAAATGTCAAAGTCCATGCTAAAGCTTTCACCTTTTAAGGAACTCTAGCCCACCAAACAAAATTTTCAATGTAACTACGAAAAAGAGGTCTACCTTGGTGGCAAAGATAAGCAATAGTTTTGCAAGTAAAACTGCCCAATGAATCTCCCACCCACCTCCTAGAATATTCTATCTCTAATAATGGAGGAGACAAAACCTTGAAGATCAAGGTGAGCTCCTCTAATGGAGGAAATCAATTTCTTTTCCCCTATCAAGAGTACCATATCAATAACACTTGTCTTGACACTGAAATCACTGACTACTTCTACTGTCTCAATTAGTCTTTCATGAAACTATGGTCTTTTAATCTTTCAATCTCACTTCTGCACCATATACAAGTATCATCCTTCCTTTACAATGATCAAGTACCTATTTTTATAATCTGAGAAGAGCAAACCCACCCACCCCCCACCCCAAAACACACACACACACGAAAGAAAAAAAAAAATAGAATTAGCTCTGACCACATCAATTTATCACAACTCTTGTGGACTTTTTGTAAGTACAACAATTCTCAGTATAATGCAGGCAGCAATTTATGCATCCAAAAGAAGTCGGTACATCACACAACTGTCAGAAACTTTTGCACACACGACGAGAAAGGATTGCCTTGCATGGTTCTAAAACTAAGAAACACATGGACCAACCAAGTCATAAAATAATATTCTCACAAGAATCTTAGGGATCTGAAGTGGCACGAGCCCTCCCTCTGCATATCACAGAAACGCTAACCCAGTACAGCTAAATGATATTCCTAATTCCTAATCTAACTTACTGATTGGAAAAATAATGTACTATCTTTCATATGAAGAAATGTGTATTTGATCAATCTTTCGGATGTGATTGCAACAGCTTGTCATTCACAAATGGATGAATATATTACTCAAATATGGTTAGCCATATTAGTTATGGGTACAAGTCCAAGTGTCACACATTTGGAGTCTAGGTTCTAATATGGCCAACGATGCACCCGCTACAACTCCTTTGACAAACTCCTCCTTCCATTGGCTACTTAAGCTTTTTGTGATGATTACAAAAACATACCCTCACAGCCCCATAGGAGTGTAGAAATTCCAGAATTATAACACTTCATTTCATCATAACAAAACTAATTTCAATTTAGATTGTTATGCCACCAAAATCCCAATGTCATGCAACCACATAAGAAAACATGAATTTTGATTGCTCCTTTAGCATAACCCACCCATTCTCCCTCTCCCCCCAAAACCCAAAAGTGCATTATCTGGAAGATACTTTCTTCACTAATTTCAAGTTTCTAATTCAGTTTTCAGATTCCATCCCGAGACCAATGAATCTCGGGTTCACAAAAAAATTACCAACCCACAAAATCACCCCTTTCTATTGTATCTAGGATTCTAGGAAGCAGCTTGCAAAAACACTTAGTAATCATAATCAGATTACAGAATAACTCTCATAATAAACTAATCCGTTCACTCTTTGACGTACTATACCTTTCATTCAACAATGTATCATTCATCAATTTCCAAAATGACGGTCATCTTTAATCCATTCATCAGCTTAGTCCTACCTACTTTGTTTTATTTTATTTGAAATTTGGACATCGTTTTTGCAACCCAGATCACATAAACCACTAAAACAACCAAAGATCAAACCTGTACTTCATCATAATCATCATCAACCCATAAAATCAAACAGACTAATTATTTCAAAACCCCAATTCACAAAGAATTCCCAATAGTACACCAAACACAAAAATCATGAAAAACCAAACAATACCCATGAAAAGTCAAGGAGGAGTCAAAAGAGAGAAAGAGAAGCGCACTTTGATGCAAAGATTGCCAGTGCAGATGACGTGTTGAATCTTGCCAGGAACAAGCATGGACTTGAATTTGTCAGGGAGATCAGGTGCTCTATGCGGGATGTGTAAATCACCTATTGCTAACACCAACACCATTGTTGGATGTCGCTCTGAGAAGGTGCAGGTGTGATCGAAGAAAGGAAGCCCAGGTCGTGAACTACAGAGGACTTGGTGTCAAGCAAGCAGTCTTTGGAATTTTTTTTTCTCCAAGCAATATTTTTTAAATTTGCAAAAATAAGATACATACGAAACTATTTTAAAAAATAAGTTGATTTTGGTCTGAGTCAAAGTTATTGTCCCATGCAATGACTTGTAGAAAATTGGATTATGAGATAAAGTTGGGCCTAGAGAATTTTTTTTTTTTTTTATAAAATCGTTGCCTCATGAAATAATTTTCATTGAGCTAAAATCAACAATTTCAACCAGATGAACATCGTTGCCCACGGCAACGAATTTTACTTGACTGAAATCGTTGCCCAATTTCCTTTGGCCCACGTTTCCGGCATTCCCCTATTCCAACTTATTACAAGTCGTTACCTCTGGTAACGAGTTTTGTCCGAAACAAAATTGGTTTATTTTTTAAATTAGTTTGGAAAGTAGTTAATTTTTGCAAATTTTTTTTTAAAAAAAGTTTAGAAATAAAAAAAATTCTAGTCTTTGGGATCGTCAAAGTTTGGAAATTTTTTTAACCTTTTTTTTAAACAAAAAATCGAAAAATAACCAAGTAAATTATTTCAAAAAATAATTTCTAAAATTTAGGTTCACTATAAAATCATTTTCCCATACATCGACTTTCCTTGAATATAGATCTGGCACATGAAAATCGCTTCCTAAGACAATGACATTCTCTATTTTTTTGGGGAAAGTTTGGTTGGCTTCATGGAAAGTCATTGTATGGTATTTTCAATTTAAAATAAAAAAATAGAAAGGTGTTATCTTGGACAACAACTTTTAATTTTTTTTTAATAAAAAATCAATTAAAATAAATTGGAAAGTCATTGTTTTCAGTTTTTTTTAATGAGCCCAATCCATAATCAAGGAAAATCATTGTTTGAGACAATGACTTTATGCCTAAATTTTCGCGTTACTTTTCGAAATAGTTTGTTTCTAAGTTCTTTTTTTATATATTTTTTCAAAAAAAAGTTAAAAAAAAGTCCATCAAAGTTAGCTACGACTTTATGAAAACTTCTAATATGCACCTGACACACCTTTAAAGATATAAATATGATATTTTCAAAAATTTACATTGATATGTGATCCCACTTAAATATATATTTTAACATAATGAGAATTTATAGTCAATTTTTTTAAACTTTGATTCAAAATGATGCAAATATAAAGGGACGAAGAAAGTAGACTAAGAACATCATTATCAATGAATATAGTACAATTCTCTTCATTTTTCTCTCTCTAAACCTTTTTTTTTTAAATATCACCTTCTCTTTCATCCACCTAGAGCTGTCAAAAATTGATCCGACCCGAACCTGCAGTGATTTGAACCCAATCTATACTCGTATGTGAAAGTGGACATGTAACCAGACTTGAACCCGACTTGATATTAATCGATAACTGATTTTATCTTATATTATTTGACTCGAACCTAAACTTGCACCCGACCTGACATAAATCGAACAACCGACTAAAATCGACTTGACAATGAAGCAAACTTGAAATGACATCCAACCTGATTATTACCGAAAAAGATTACAACTCGAGATAACATGTTATAAACCCGACCTATTCTGACCCATGACCCGTTTTATTTTGATTCGTTGTTGATGCGACCCGTTATTGGCAAAAACCGTAAGAACTTATAACTTGATTTTGAAGAAATGCATTATGTTTGTTGAATTTTACTTATATATATATATATATATATATATATATATATATATATATATATATATATATATATATCTGTGTGTGTGTGTGTGATGCATCAAATATATAATACATCTTATTGACTTTCGACTAACTAACACAATTTGTTGAGGCTCTACCAAAATAAGGTTTTTGTTACAAATCTCGAGTATGATTCGGATTATTAGATGTACATGCTTTCTCTAATTTATTTTTTCCAAGAAAGATTAACCTGATTTCTATGAAGTACCTAAATTTGACTTGCATAATATAATATCCCACTTAATAATTATTTGACCTAACTTTGATTGAATATTTTTTAATGTCCTTTGTAAGGGAGAATTTCTTCTGAAATTTAATGTTTTATGGTGTTAATTATATGACCAAAATCATACTTGAACCCGAAATAGCTGATTAAACGTCCCAAATATTAAGTTAATATCGGTACGATCCGACTTGATAATTATTCGACTCGATAATATCTGACCTGAATATGACTTATACTCGAAATTACCCACCACAAACCCGGCTAAAACTCGACGTAGTACAACTCGAACCCGAAATCGAACCAAACTCGAATTCACCGAATCGAACTCGATTTGTACCCGAAAGGGTAAATAATCTGACATGATTTAATCTGAGCTAAGCTCGAGCTAAGTCCGAACTTGATCTGATAAAAAACTTGACTTAATATAACCCGATCCAAATATGACCTGAAACCTGACATGACCTGATCCGAACCCGACTGGAGCACCCGAATTGACAACTATACATCCACCTCATTTCCTACTATCTCCTTTCTCATCCCCATCTTCATCCTTTTATAATTCTTACATTAATAAGCTCCTTTGCAATAGTCTAATTTCTACTTTACAAATACCCTACCACGAATATGTATTGTTATTTTTTAAATCAATGGCAGATGAATAGTGTTTACTAATCTAGTTATTAAAATACATAAAATAATATATTAAAATAAACTTTAAAAATACATTATATTGAACAATGGAAATACATCAAAATACATTAAATTAAACTTCAATATATATAAAAATACATTAAAGTAGGGAACAACTCAACAATTTGTTGCCTAAGAATTTGAAAAGGCACATTCGAATTTTGAATCCATCTTTAACATATTGGAAAGGTTTCAAAAAGCGGATACACCTACTTTGGGCAAAGTAGTTGTATGAAAGACCCCTAGTCTAAATGGACTAGTTGTTACTTTCAAGATAGTCTATAAATCATTAAAGGCAATGTCACAAGGAGGCCCTCATAAAACAAATTCGGATTCAGCTAGTGCATTTAGATAGTCTTCACTCAACCTTAATGAGATAATACCCTAATGCTCCACATGGCACTTGAGTACATACTTCATGTCTATATATACAATAACTTCCAATATTTGAGGTGTCTAATTTTACACCAACTATTTACTATACAATACACTGACACTCTTATTAGAGCCTTCAAATTCCGGGATTAATGATAACTTTCTATTTGACATGATTTTAGGGTACTATTGAACCTAATTTACTTGATTAATTTGTGTTTTGGTTCACTTTTACATTATTATTATGTAAATTTTGTGTATCCTATGCTTCACGGGTTGTTAGTGTTTTTGGTTGAGATTGTAGGTCCAAAGGCGGCCAAATGAAGCATATGGATACTAAACCGAGCTTAGAGGCAAGAAGGTGTTAGAGAGAAACCAAGTAAGGAAGCGAAATAGAAGAAAAAAACGGAAAAGGGGTTCAGAAGACCCTGCACGGCCGTGCCAAACCCTGCACGTCCGTGCAGGAGGCCACCAGAAGTTACCCCCTTACTGTCTGCGCCTGCACAATCGTGCTTGACCCAGAGTGACCGTGCACATTATGTTGCACGGCCGTGTCGAGCTCCCTGGACAGAGGCAGTAGCTACTGCCTAAGTCTGCACGTCCGTGCCAACCCTGGCACGCCCGTGCTAACCTGCAGTCGAGCCCGGTTCTTGTTTTCTTCGTCCTTTTTATTTGGGGGTCTTATAAATACCCCTTTTCGGCTCATTTGTACGACACCCAATATTTTTCAGAGCTTTCTCTCTTCTTGAAATCCTAGAGCATTAATTCCCCAAATCATTTGTAGATTTTAATTACTAGCTTGGAAATATTCAATTTCAATCATTGTAGAAGACAAGTTCCACCATTGTTGCTCACCTTGAAGCTCCATAGTAATTGTTCCTTACTCTCATTCCCCATTTTCCTCTACTTTTTAATTATTTGCCTACTTCTTGCATGCTTAGATTGTTAATTAACTTAGTCTTTGGTTTGTACTTGTTCATGAATTGGTTGAAATCTCTGTCTCTCTTAACCTCCATGGATTGTGAGTAGTCCAATTTCTAGGATTTGGGTAAAACCCTCAATATAGTCACAAAGAACTTGTTGCATGTATTAATTTGGTTATTATGGGATGTTAATTAATTGAGCTTAAGTGGTTTAATTGCCTAGTCCTTGTATATGGCCATTGCTAGGACTATTTATCCAAGCTTCCTCAATGAAGGATCGAGAGATGAACTTGAGTTAGCTCCCTTATGCTTGATTAACTTGAAATGCCATGAGAATAGGGATTTTTGGTCAAGGGAATGTTATGTCATCGTGATTATGCCTTAGCACTTGTTTTATGCTCTATATAACCACCAGAGTGGGTTGTATTCGTGATTCAAGTAACCCCTCTTGCTCGAGAGAGTAGTTGGGTGTCTTAGATGACCTCCCCTAAATCATCCCATTAATTTACCTAGATTTTGTTGCATGCCAATTGTGATTTGTGATGAAGTTGAGTGGTATAACCCGTGCCCTAGATTCCTCTAAGTATTGTTAATCTCCCCTAATTGTTAGTTAAATTGAACTAGTAGAAGTTACCCAAAACCACCTCAAATTTCGACTTTATTTAGCTCATTTAAATGGTAGTACTTGGTGGTTGATTCAACGCCTCTCTTGGGTTCGACCCTTTCTTATCCTTACTATTAATTAGTGAGACCAAGATAGGAATCTTTCAAATTGGTAGGCTCGATGACGGCCTATCAATTAACCATTAGAGGGAATTTCCTTACACACATCCCAAGGGAACTAATGTGTTTGTCTTATAGTTTGAACTTAGAATAAAAAACTATACTTAAAAGAACAAACTAGTAAGATAAAAGAAGTGGTAGCATAAGGGGAGATTCTGTCAATTGATTCTTAAAAAGAAATTGTTCTTGTCGATCCCTTAAGGATACTACCCAAAAAAGTTAAAGAAGTTGATGATCAATCTCATAAAAGTTATCATACCCTTGAATCAAATGAAGATCTATTGACAAGTTTACTTCTTAAGAGATAATTATTGTGCATGAATACTCCACCTTGATGATGGAAGTCAAAGGCTTGCATGGATGATTGGTACAAATACAAATGCACTTCACATAGCTTGGCCCATGCAAAGTCGATCAACAAGCCCATGGTTTTATATGTGTTAATCTACTATATTTTATTGGGCTATATTTTTATAATAACGTGTTTGTTACAGCCAAAATATTTTATTAACATCAAAAGACAATATTGTCTAACCTATTAACAATTCTTATCTTATCTTTTGTTGAGTTTAATATTGTGCATGATTGCTTTTGAATCATATGGATAAGAGTGCCCAGACTTGGATAGCAAAGCACAAGTAAATCGGCACATGTACTGCAATAAAAAAGGATAAAGATGATTCAAATTTGAAGCACTAATACATCTCCTAATAATGTGGACTGAAAAGATATTGCTGAAAATATTTAAAGCATATTGTTCCTAATATCGTGGCTGAAGATAAGCAGGCAACAGTCAAAAGAATTCAAACTACCCAATCCTAACATAAGTGGCATACGTCGTACTAACTAGGTTTAAGCAAGTTTGAATTTCCCAACAGTCACAACTCCAACAACTAGTTTTCAACGACCAAGTTCAACGCATGCTGTAAAGTTTGTTAGTTCTCTATTTAATGTTCTGCAGTCTTGAAGAAAAATAACAAGCCATTAACGAGAATATCATACAAGCTACAACAACACATCTTTATTATTTTCTCTCTAGTTATTCATACCTTATCTTGTAATTAGATTGAGAGAAAAACAATATATCTCTTGAGTGTTTATAAGAATAAATATAAAGGATTAATATACTAATAGTATACTCATCATATTTGAATGTATAGTAAAAGAAATGATCTTTTTATTTATAGAAATTGGGATGCTGAAGTGTAGCTATGCAGCTAGGGAGTAATTGATAGGAAGTAAAATCTTTTAGGTTACTTTAGGTGTCTAAAGAAAGAAATAAAAAGAGTTCTATAATTTAAGGGTTGGATAACCCTAGGCGGAGACGTAGGCAAATTGTTGCCAAACATAGTAACAAATATCTACGTTTTGTCTCCTTTACTTCTGCTTTTATTACTTTCACTTTTATGTTTGTTTAGTTATTTGTTTAAAAGCTTAGTGAAGTCAAAGTCTGGACAACAACCTTTGAAACCAATTAATTTCAAAGCCTTGACATCTCATAACTTCAAAGAATCAAATCCACCTTTGAAAGACATTTCAAGACCTTGAGATCCTAATATGCGAAAATTTTCCAATACTCTATTCACTCCCTCTAGAGTATACTTGATCCTAAGTCCATCTTCCTATTGATTCTTTAGTGCAAATGGAAAAAGAATAGTCAAGTCGGAGCAATAAAGTATAACAAGAATTGCACTCTGTTTTGGCAGGTGAGCTTACAAATACAATAAACTCTGTTGGTAAGATTATTAATACCATTTGCACGCATAGTCTTCCCTGAATTTCAAGAACAACCATGTGTTTATACTTCAAGGGCATGTATATATAGAATTATGTACATTATATTACATGATTTCTTCCAGAGTTCCAAGGTGAGAATTTTAATTTCTTGTGGTTTTTGATGGGCTTGCATGGTTGGCAATTGTTTTTGTTTTTGATAGGGAGAGTTAGGAAGGAACTAATAAACCAAGAAAGTGCTAGGATTAGTTGATGGTAAGGAATTGATCCAACTTAATTAGAGACCTCGTAGTTAGTGATATCCTGCTTGTTAAATATCACTTTATTAAAAAAAGCTTCTTCCCATTTGAGTATTTTATGAGAAAGAATTCAGACTAGTCAGAGTATAGTCTGGGTGGTATCTATATAAGTTGGAAATCAATAACTCCCTCTGTCCATATTTTTCTATTATTACTGACTTTTCATGGTTTTCAATGTATGATTTAAAATATTTTTTCACTAAATTTATAAGACAAAAAATTATGAAAGCTTGGTATTCTAAAATGCTAACAAAATACCACTTAGATGTATTATTTATCATAATATAATTAGAGATGATTAGAGTTTTTGAATCTAAAATGGAAATATAGCAAATAAATAAGAATGAAAAGAGTACGTATTTAGTCAAAAAAATGATTGGTTGACCCTTAGGATAATAGGGTTGATAGGAGTGAATAAGGGTCACTAACTATGAGGGTCAATTGTCGTTTTTAGTAAATAAAGAGCTCTAATGGTAATGCAATAATCAATAATGGGGAAGTCATCATAGTTAGGTTTTACCTTATTACTTGGTATACTTTGTGCTTGTTATTGTGTAACGATTATGTACGTGGGTTAGAAGCAATTATTCCAAAAATTTATGGTCAAAATTGGGGTGTTTAATTAACGAGCCAAGCCCGAATATTAGTAGGTTCAACTTGGGCTCGATAAGGATATGCTCGGCTCAACTCGAGCTTGAAACTTGACAAGCTTTTAAAATCAGGCTCGAGCTCAATAGTTGAATGCTTGAAGCTTGGCACGAAACTAGACTCGAAGCTTGGTTGACAATAAATTTTTAATTAAAATTTTTATTTTTAAAAAAAAATATATAAAATAATACAGTATATATTATATTAAAATATTTTTAAAATACTTATATATTAAATTTTATCGAGCTTGTTAACGAGTTTTCGAGCCGATCTAGACCTTGCTCGGCTTGGGTGGCTCAACTTGGTTCATTTAAGTTTCGAGCCAAGCCCGAACTCGAGCATAACTTTATTTGACCGAGCTTTAACCAAGCCGAACTCGAGCATAACTCTATTTGACCGAGCTTTAATCGAGCCGAACTCGAGCATAACTCAATTTGACCGAGCTTTAATCAAATTGAGCCCGAGCCGAACTCGAGTCGCTTGATTCGGTAAGCGCCCTAGTCAAAATCATTAATAATCTTTGCGATTTGGGTTGAAAGGTTGTCACATGGAACTAGAAGGATATACAAGAAAAATAGAGGTAGGAGTTTTGCTCAGACTCAAAAAAGCAATATTTCGCACTTTCTTATAATATAATGTATTCTGGTTGGTAGGGATAGGACTAGATTACATATAATTATGAAAGAAAATATGAAAGAAATTATGCACGTTGGAAGATGAAGGAGTGGACATAAAGATTAAAGAAAAAAATGTCTGGATACTTAGCTTGCATAGTTGCATGCTTGGAAGTTGTATAAAAAACTACAGTCATGGCTATGTGGATGCACGTGAATCGCTCATTCTGCGATTGCCGGAATGAAGTCCAATAATTCAGGATGATAATCAGATGAGGATTTCTTAATTCATACATTATATGAATTATATCAAAATATTGAGATATTATATATATATATATATATATATCATATGTAACAATTGTTATATCATATATAGAAATATAGAAAATATAAAAATATATGAAAACATATATATCAGGTTTAGACATTATGAGCTTAGGTATAGAAGTAAAATTACAAAAATGACTCGTGTTATATATCACATATATATTAGGAATTGTTATGGATTATGCATATTATATTAGGCGTAAGTGTACTTTCTCCCGTGCTTTCAGGAAATTTCCAGCATGCATGAAATTTGAAATAGTTTCCTGAATTTTTTTATTCCCTTTTGAAACTATATGTTGATGCAGTCAATATAGAAGGCCAATATCACTACTGTTCCTTCAAGAGTTTTCTATCACAAAATGCATTCAGCTAAATCATGCAAACGTTTTTGTCCATATGCTAGAAATATAAGATTATCTAGAGGCGATTTTAGTATGGGTTCAGTGGGTTTAACTAAACTCATACTAAAATAAACCTTATATATCATTTGCAACACATATTGAGATATATGCAACTTTCAGCTCACTGATAAAGCACTCACATTGTCACATTGAATACCCAGGTTCAAATCTTACCACTTAACTCCTTTTTTCCCTCTTTCTCGGTTTCTCATTTCCCAAACCTGAAACCTGACCACTTGACCTCATTTCTCTAGCAGTCCCTAACCCCAAGCCCGCACGGAACACACCCCCTCTGCACCTCTGCCTCCTGTCAATGCCCCCCACTGCCCCCACTTAGTCAGCTAGAAGACAATCAGTCCTGTCTGCTCCACAAGTTCACAACTATACCATACTAACTTCTGCGTTACGGGTTCCTTGTGTTCAGATTCACAATCAGCTTCTCTTTATTTGTTCATCATTGCAAAATTCCACACACTACATTCCAATGATTTCAATCAATCGGATCACCTAGCTCTTCAAACATGGCAGCCTTCAAGACCAATAACCCAAAAGTTAGCCCAGCCTAGTGGTACTACCATCTGATCCTAACATAATATGTGTAAATATTTAGTTTCCTTATTATATATAGTTTTCATATATTATATTATAGTGTATAGGATTAGCTTAGGTTAGTCAAGTACAAAGATATCATATGTACTAATATTAATAATAAGGAAACTAAATATTTATGCTTATTCTATTAGATCCAACCCGCTATGGAACAATATAGGATCATAGTAGGGTTCAAAGTAGGGGTTTGAGGAAGGGTTTTAGAAGGACATTTGTGGAGATTTTTTTGGAGGTGAGATCTTTCGTGTAAGACTTGAACTGAAGGGGAAATTAACTGAAATGAAACCATTTGGTTTTAAGATGCCATCAATTTGGTGATTGTTGAATATTTGAAGGTAAAGAAGAGATATCTTATTAAGGATTTCCAACCCGTAGTAGCCACGACTTTCCCCCCTTAGAAGAACTACACAAGTGCAACTTCAAAACCTCCAATAACTAAAACTCATCGTATTCAATTGTAATTTTTTTCGTAATTGTAATCACTTATTTGGACTATTGGAATCTCGAATTGTTCTTTGCAATTTAAAATTTTAGACTATTTTATTTATTGCTTTATTTGGTAGACTTTGAACCCATAACACGGAATTCCTGGCACCGCCACTACATTGACCAGTTATTGCACTTGAATGTATGGAAAAAGAATTTGGTTCACGTAGTTATCTAAGTGATTTAAGTTGGTATGGATTCGATATTATGCTGAAGCAGAAAAAGGAACACGATTGAACATTGATTTATTTGTGTTTACATTTTCATGAAACCTTTTGAGAAGTTAGGAATGTTGTTGCCTTAAATTGATGCAAGTTTAAGTCATCAAATCTTGTAGGAGTCTCTAGTTTGTCTTTATTCTTTGAAATGTTTTAGTATATTTGTTCCTAATTTTTTGTCTCATTTGATTTTTTATGGTGTCTAAGATATGACTAAAACGTTTTTAACTCCAAATTCGTAAAACAAAAAATTATGAAAACTTGATATATTAAAAATTTACATCGAGATACATTCAATAAGATTCTATTTGAATATATTGTTTCTTATAACATAATGAGAATTTGTGATCAAACTTTGTAAATTTTGACTCCATAAATAAAAATAAAGAAAATATTAAACAACCGAGGGAATCGATATTATCTCAATTCTCCAAGCATGACAAGGTACACTTTCCAATATGATCATAATACTACAAGCAGTTACTGAGACACCAGTTTCTACGTACAGAAGAAGTAAATACATGAGGTGATATTCTACATGGAGTACATGCTGCAAGGGTGAGATAAGGTTTATCTGGTAACACCACAAATATTTTTAAATGACTACTACAACATTAAGATAAATACCCACTCTACTCAACCACCAAATTTTATAGGATCTCATTCGAGGACTACAATACCTCTATAGTTGTCATGACAAAAAAAGGGTCATATATATATGTAAAAGATGAGATTTGATCTTGCTTACATTGCTAATCAATCATTGGTCTCTTCACTTTTTTCCTGCATATATTTTATTGGCCTATTAGTCATAGGAGCGTTGTCTTCTGTTAAACCCTACCTATATATAAGGATGCTCTGAAGACTCAAATCTTCATCAACAATATGTCTATCTTTCTCTCTGGAGGTGATCAACAAGTTTCTTTGGTAAGAAAAAGCTTCCCTCATATTAGACATGTACTAGTGGATGCCAACTAACTTAGTTTGTTAAAGTTTTCGAAGGTGATATCTAAGACCTAATATCAAATCCCGTCTATATTATTTGTTGTTTTGCCGCTTGCAGCTCTCTTTACATTAAAAAAACTAGACCTGTACCAAAGACTCATTACTTGAAGGAGAATAAGCTAAGCCATGGCTATTATTGAGCTTGAGCAGCCTTCCATTGAATTATCCAGCATTGTAGTTTCTAATACTCATGGAGAAGATTCTCCATATTTCGCAGGCTGGAAAGCGTATGACGAAGACCCTTTTTAAGAAACAACTAATCCCGCCAGTGTTATTTAGATGGGACTTGCTGAGAACTAAGTAAGTACTTTTAGCGAAACTTGAGTAACGCAAATGAAATGTAGTGATAAAAAGTGTGAAGAATATACATCTCAAGTCCCACAACGACTAAGAAAGGAAGAATTATCAAGCTTATAAGTGTTTTAATTTCACATTAGTATGAGACCTTTTGGGAGTTGGCCAAAAACAAATCCGTGAGGGCTTGGCCCAAAACGGAAAATAACATACTAATGCGGGTCACTTATGGAAGATGGGACCAACAATTGGTATCAGAGCTGATGGTTCAACCTGGATCCTTAGCTGTGTTGTTGCGGGTTCTCAGTTGGTCCTCGCGATGGGAAAATTTGGGCGAGTGACTTGTATTGACAGTCTTCTTGACGGGTGGTCAGAGAAGTAAGGTTCTGTGGGTTATCGGCATACAAGGTAGACAAATAATCGTGGCAGGAGAGGTCACATTATATTGTGAGCCTTGGTCTGAGGGAGGGATTGAAGAGTATACATCCCAAGTCCTACATCGACTAAGAAAGGAAGAATTATCAAGCTTATAAGTGATCCAATTCTACATTAGTATAAGGCCTTTTAGGAGTTGCCCAAAAACCAATTCGTGAGGGCTTGGCCCAAAGCGGACAACATCATACTGATGCGGGTCACTTATGGCGGATGGGCCCAACAAAGTGCAACACATACATTATATCTAGAGACTGTTGCTTAACTGCTGGTTATGTTTCTTGAACATGTTTCTTTTAATATCCTTGAAGAATACTTAGAACAACACTCAGAAGCAAGCAGCTGGGGCAAAACAAACAATGTTGGCTTTTGGGAGAATGCCTTATTTCAAGACTACCATGGACTTTCATCTCTAGTTTCATGGAACAAATAAGAGGTGGAAAAGAAAAGTTTGATTGCCAAAGAATTGTTCTCACTGCGGGAGCTACTTCTGCCGATGAACTTTTAACCTTCATTCTAGCTAACCCAGGCGATGCTTTATTAGTCCCAACTCCTTATTATCTAGGGTAAGTTCACCTTACCTTATACACATGCTATATAAAGTGCGATAACTAACATGCTATGCTAAAATCTTGGATTATTTCAACTAATAATAACGTTTGTTCATTCTTTAGATTTGATAGAGACTTAAGGTGGAGGATTAGTGTCAATATCATACCAATTCACTAGCGACAGCTCAAGCAACTTTCAGGTGACTCCTAAAGCATTAGAGGATGCATACCGCAGAGCACAAACCATGAAAATGAGAGTTAGAGTAGTTTTGATCACAAACCCCTTGAACCCTCTTGGTGCAACGATTGAAAGAAGAGTGCTCGAGGAAATTTAGACTTTGTTTGGTGTAAAAACATCTATCTTGTATCAGACGAGATCTACTCAGGCTCTATCTTCACTCCAGAAGACTTCACCAGAATTGTTGAAGTTCTTGAAGCACGAAACTTCTAAGACGTTGAGAGAATTCACATTGTTTACAGTTCGTCAAAGGATCTCGGATTACTAGGTTTTAGAAAGGAACACTTTATTCTTACAACGATAAGGTTGTCATAACTACCAGAAGAATGTCTAGTTTCACCTTAGTTTCTTCTCAAACACAGCATCTCTTAGCTTCAATGCTTTCAGACATAAAGTTCACCGCGAATTACATGAAGATAAATAGGGAACGACTAACAAGGCGGTGCGATATGATCATCAACGGGATAAGGAAAGCCGGGATCGAGTGTTTAAAGGGTCATGCAGGGTTGTTTAGCTGGATGAACTTGAGCCCGTCCCTATAAAAACTAACAAGGGAGTATGAGTTGGATATTTGGAACTCCATTGTTCATGAAGTGAAGCTCAACATCTCCCCCGGCTCATCTTGTCACTGTTCCAAACCCGGGTGGTTCAGGGATTTTTTGCCAACATGACTAAACACACAATAGACATTGCATTGGAGAGGTTAAACAATTTCATGGAAGAATGGAATTTTAAGGAAAGAGATCATTCTCTTTCTAAATAACATACATTTTACCTTTTTTTTCTTTTTCGACATTTAGATATGATTTTTTCTAGGTGACATCACCTAAAGTATAAAAATTGGAATAATCTCAAGTACTGTAAAAGAAAAAATTGGTTGAAGTATATAAACATATAATTCTTTCATAAAAATATTGGAGTTGCTAGTTTCAAAGAAATCTCCTCCGTCAACTAGGTCAAGAATATGCAAGGGTGTTCAAAGGAAGCAAGGGAGTGATGCAGAAACTTTGGGGAACTCTTGATGATAAAACATTGGATTAGGGAGCCCCTTGAACACCATTAACAAGCTAAACTGAAACTTAAACATTATTAAGTCTATGACATTCCTCTGATTTTCAACAATCACAAAGGCAGCAATTGGCAACATTGAAAACGTATTCAGTATTTTGGTTTCCTGATAACTTTTTTAATGTAAAATCTGTAAATAAAAATAGGGAATGATAATCCATAAAAAAGACTATTTTTTACGTGATGATGAAGATTATGAGGACATAGTGAATTTCGCAATAATGGCTCCTTGATGACATTTACATGTAATTTGTATAAACAAGTTGGGAGCAAAGCTGCAGTGTTAGAAGCTTGAGTATACATTCATTCTTTGTATCAAAGTACGAAACCAAAGTCTTATACATAAATCTGAACCCACCACTAGAACCTCTGTGCCATATCAATTCTCAAGTTTTTCTAGGCCAAAACATTTACCTAAGAATTGTGATGTCCAATTACATGGTGTTATAAAACAAATCATAAAAATAGTCAAGTTTGATGGTCATGACAGTGAATCCCGAATGAAATCTTCATCCAAAAACAATAGTCCACTTTCTAAATTAGGATAAGTATTCAAAATAGGACTTTCGAATACTCCGCATAAAGTTATTGATACCCTTATAAGCAATGGCGGATGTAGCTGTTGTCCTAGTGGGTCAAATGACTCATTAGTCGGCCAAAAAAAAGTTGCGATATATTTTTTAGTATTATCATTTGGTTATTTGGTAAAAAAATTTAAATGTTTGATTATCGATTATGACTCGCCAGGTGAAAAATCTTGGATCCGCCACTGCTCACAAGACTTTCAGATCTAAATTACATAAGTAAACTAAAGATACAAAACAAAATTAAAAAATAAGCTGACAATTATGATTTTTTTACCTTAATTTCTGTACATAAACTTTAATCAATTTTGGGATATTATTTAAAGAAAGGAAAGTATATAATTAATTAAATGGAATAGAAAGATAGGAGACACCATTAGAACAGAACCTCCACAACAGTCAACATGTACCAGTTTGTGAAAACACTTTTTAGTCCCAGTAGTACGACAATAAATACATCCCTGTACTCAGCAGAAGATAGATATATCCTAAACCAAGCAAACAAAAGAACATGTTAATTCCACATTACATGTCAAGTGGATGACCCGCTAATCTTTTATTTCTAATTAATCAAATCTCACTTATTAAGTTATATATATACCCAATTACAGAAATGCACATATAGTCATATTAAATCAATATTGTATAATAGATAAGTGTCCTTTGATGGATTGGGCTACTTAGATGATTAATTATTTATTTATAAATAATTAATAAAAGATAACAGTTATTGATATTAAAGATAGTTGGTTTCATCCGACTAAAAACTGGGCCCTTTGCTCTCCTCTATTAAAGACTTCTGGACCCCATATAAAAGTGTGTGTGTGTGTGTGTGTGTATATATATATATATATATATATATATATATATATATATATATATATATATAAAGAGAGATTGATTATCTCATCTCCATCATAACATAAAAAACCAGAAATTAAAGTTAGAGAGAGAGGAGAAGGGTGAAGGTGCTCATCTTCTTCAAGTTCAACCAAGCTAGCTTGAATCATGGCTTCAAGTTCATCAAATGGTATGTAATGTATCTAACGATCTTGGCTTAAGGTTTATTTCCGCTTTAAACTTCATAAATCTTTCTAACATTTGGTATCCGAGCCTGTTTTGATACATGCATTAAAAGATTCGTTGTTTTGAGCTTGTTTATGAACTTGCCGAAAATTGTTCATGCATGCCTTTATTTTGGATTCTTAAAGGTTAATATTATGCATGATTAACTTAGGACACTTTTTCATCATATTGATGTAAGTGTATGGTATGAACTAATTGCTTTTTAATCAACTACATGATGAGTATTTATGCATGTAATTTTTTCGCATTTTCGCCCAACTTATTGAATTGGTTCCTTCTTGAATTTGATTTTTTGCCCAATTCGAATCATGGATTATGTTTATCATGTTTTTATTGATGTATTGTTTAAGTTAATTGAATTTTGGTTGTATGCACAAAGAGAATTTTGCATTTTAGGGCTCGTTTTTACCATTTTCGTATTATGCCCAAGTTGAATTCTTTCGGGCATGAAAATGATGGTATATTGCAAAATTGATTGAGGGGAATGGATATAATCATGTTATGGGAAATATAAATGATTTTTATTGTATTTTAATATGCTTCCTTGATGAATTATGAATTGATTTTGCATGAAGAACGAAGAACCCTAATTTTTGTTGTTGAAGATTTCCCAAATTGAGTGAAATTTGTGCACGGTTCTTATAAATTGTTTTGGGGCTTTTGATTGTTCCATGATTAGGGATATTTATGTACCTTCAAATCAGATTTTCATGATCTATATTTTTTGGGCTAATTGATTTATTATTTTTGATAATGGTTTATTAGTATAATGACCATAATAAAATGAAATAAAATTGGGGCTTCTGTCATATTTGTGTTTTAAATAATTATTATGAAATTATGACAATTTTTTATTTAGGATTTATAGAATGCTTGAATCTTGGGTTGTTCACTAATTTAATTTTAAGCTTAAAAAATTCATATTATGGTTAATTATGAATTACTCTTCTAAGAGTATGTTATAAAATTAATGAGTGTATAAAATCACTAATTTAGATAGTCACCAAAGTTTCCTAAATAAGTGAAACATATACTTATTAATTTAAATAAAAGTTTAAGGAAGATTTATTAAGAATAAAAGTGTGTTTGTGATTAGGGATTGATACTAGCCCAAAGGAGAGTATTTATTTTCTAACCACCATATAAAATTCAATTATTTGTGTTATATATGTAGGTATAATGGAAACCCAAAGGTTACATGTAAATAGCACAAGTAATTGAATATTTAATCTTCCATGGAGTGAACAATAGATATGCTTAAATTTGCCCAGAGGAAAATTTTTTGTGATATCAATGGTTCATCCTAATATAAAGATATGAGCTTTATTTTTATTGAACAGTTCCCACTTTATTGCATAACATGGCATCTGGAATGATTGTGTTTGATGGGTCTAATTTTGTGGAATGGCAAGAAAGGGTTCAATTTTCATTGGGAGTATTAGATCTTGACATGGCTTTGATTACAGAAAAACCTGGGGAAATAACGGATATAAGTACTCCGGCACAGGTTGAAAGTTATAAAGCATGGACAAGGTCTAATAGACTCATTATGATGTTATGAGAATGACAATTGCCAGCAACATTAAGATCTCCCTTTCAGCTACTAAGTCTGCCTCGGAATTTCTGAAGAATATTAAGGAGCATTTTAATAGAGCTGATAAGTCCCTCGCATGCACACTAATGGGTGAATTGACCACTATGAAATATAATGGTCAGAAAGGTGTTCAGCAACATATTCTGAACATGTCTGAAAAGGCTGCAAAACTTAAAGCTTTGGGCATAGGTATTGATGAGTCCTTCTTAGTACAGTTTATTCTTAACTCACTTCCATCATAGTTTAGACCATTCAAAATTCATTATATTGCTAACAGTGAGAAATGGAATTTAATTGAGTTATCAAGTAAATGTATTCAGGAGGAAATGAGGTTAAGACAAGAAGGACAAAGCCTTGCTCTTAATGTATCTCAAGTAAGCATGAAAAGAAAAAAAAAAGTTTCAGAATGATAAGAAAATCTCACCAAAGAACAGTAGACCTGGAGAAAGTAACCAGAGTCATGATAGAAAATTCACTGTCAAATGCTACTTCTGTGGCAAGAAGGGACATGTGAAGAAGGAATGTAGCAAGTGTAAGGCTTGGTTTGAAACGAAAGGTATAAATCTTTCTTTTGTATGTCATGAATCAAATCTTTTTTATGTTCCTTCAAATACTTGGTGGATTGATTCTGGAGCTACTACTCATGTAACTAACTTGATGCAGGGATTCCTTACCACTAAGAAACCAAAGGAAAGTGAAAAGTTCCTTCTTATGACTAACTGTCTCAAAGTTGAAGTGCATGTTGTTGGCACTTATCGTTTATTGCTAGAGACTCTTTATGTGATGGATCTTTTAAACACTTTTTATGTACCTTCGATTTCCAAAAATTTAGTATCTTTGTCTAGATTAGATTATGCTGGTTATAATATTGTAACTTGTTCTAGACGTATGGACTTGTTGTTAAATTCTGTTATGGTTGGTTCCGTAATTTTATATGATGGTTTGTATAAAATAACTTTGGACCAAGAATTTTCACAAGCTTTAAATTCTCTGCCTTCTGTTGTTGGTTCTAAACGTAGTATGATTGATGAAAATTCTTCTTTTTTGTGGCATAAAAGACTAGGGCATATCTCTAGGGAAAGAATTGAGAGATTAGTAAAGGATGGAATTTTACAAAATCTCAATTTTAGTGACTTTCTTGTATGTGTAGATTGCATTAAAGGAAAGAAAACTAAACATACAAAGAAGGGTGCCACAAGAAGTACTGCGCTTCTTGAGATAATACACACTGATATTTGTGGACCACTCTTTGTATCGTGTTTTACAGGAGAAAATTATTTCATCACCTTTATAGATGATCTATCTCGTTATGGTTATGTTTATCTAATACATGAAAAGTCTCAGGCCATCGACATCTTTAAGATGTTCATTACGGAGGTTGAAAGACAATTAGATAAAAAGATTAAAATTGTGAGATCAGATCGAGGTGGTGAATACTATGGTAGATATGATGAGTCGGGACAAAATCCGAACCTTTTACCAAATTCCTTGAAAATTATGGCATTCGTGCATAATATACAATGCCAAGAAAGCCCCAGCAGAACGGTGTTGCTGAAAGGCATAATCGTACATTAATGGAAATGGTTAGGAGTATGATGAGTTACTCTTCTGTACCTATTTCTTTATGGGGTGAAGCCTTAAAGACCGACATGTATATCTTAAACCGAGTTCCTAGTAAGGTTGTTCCAAAGACTCCTTTTGAGTTATGGACTGGTAGGAAACCGAGTTTAAGAAATATGCATATATGGAGTTGTCCTACAGAGGCTAGAATATATAACCCTCATGAAAAGAAACTTGATTCAAGAACGGTATCTGGTATTTCATTGGTTATCCAGATAAATCAAAAGGTTACAGATTTTATTGTCCTAACCATAGTACGAGAATTATTGAAATCGGTAATGCTAGATTCTTAGAGAATGGCAAGAATAGTGGGAGTAATGAACTAAGAAAAGTTGAAATTGAGGAGGTAAGAGTAGATATCCCACTACTCTTTCTACCTATTGAAATTATTGCTCCCCAACCTTATGTTCTTGTTGAGGATCATGAGCAACATGATGTAGATAGTTTATTACCACTAGAAAATGTTGCCGTTGAAAATGAAGTAGAACCACCACAACCAGCAGCTTTGAGCAGATATCAAAGGAAAAGAAAATCTACTATTTCAAATGATTATGTGGTGTATCTACAAGAATCTGACTTTGATATTGGGATAAAAAATGATCCGTTTTTGTTTTCACAAGCCATGAAAAGTATTAATTATGATAAATGGTTGGAAGCTATTAAAGATGAGTTGAAATCTATGGCCCAAAATGATGTTTGGGATCTCATCGAATTGCCTATTGAATGTAAACCCGTCGGTTGTAAGTGGGTCTTCAAGACCAAACGTGACGTTAAAGGCAATGTTGAACGATTTAAAGCTAGACTTGTGGGCAAAGGTTTCACTCAAAAGGAAGGTATCGATTATAGTGATACTTTTTCCCCAGTTTCCAAGAAGGATTCACTTAGAATCATCATGGCACTTGTAACTCATTTTGATTTGGAGCTTCATCAAATGGATGTTAAAACTGCTTTTTTGAATGGGAATTTGGATGAGGATATCCATATGGTACAACTTGAGGGGTTCACAAGTAAGGATAGTGCACATATAGTTTGCAAATTAAAGAAATCCATTTATGGTCTTAAACAAGCTTCCAGACAATGATATATTAAGTTTAATGATACCATTACATCTTTTGGATTTAAGGAAAACATTATTGATCAATGTATATACCTTAAGATTAGTGGGAGCAAGTTTATATTTTTGATACTATATGTGGATGATATTTTGCTAGCTAGTAGTGATCTTGGTTTGTTACGTGAAACCAAGGAATATGTTTCTAAAAACTTTTCTATGATTGATATGGGTGAGGCAAAGTATGTTATTGGCATCGAGATATTTAGGGATCAATCTAGAGGAATGCTATGTTTGTCTCAGAAAGGATATATTGACCGAGTTTTAGAAAGATATAACATGCAGTCTTGTTCAGAAGGTTCTCCACCGTTTGTTAAAGGTGACAAATTAAGTAAATTGATGTGCCCAAAGAATGAAATGGAAAGGAAACAAATGAAGAAAATTCCTTACGCATCGGCAGTTGGGAGTTTGATGTATGCTCAAACATGCAATAGGCTGACATCATTTTTACCATTGGGATGTTAGGAAGATACCAAAGTGATCTAGGATTTGAACATTGGAAAGCTACAAAGAAAGTTATGAGGTATCTTCAAGGAACTAAGGATTACATGCTCACATATAAAAGGTCACAAGCATTAGAGGTTGTTGGTTATTCGAATTCCGATTATCGTGGTTGTTCCAATAGCATGAAATCAACATCAGGGTTTGTCTTTATGCTAGAAAATAGGGCAATCTCGTGGCAAAGTAAGAAGCAATCCATTATTGCTTCATCCACGATGGAAGCCGAATTTATTGCTTGTTTTGAAGCCTCAAATCATGCATTATGGTTGCGAAATTTTATTTCAGGGCTTGGTGTTGTCGACTCTATTGCTAAGCCGCTGAAAATATTTTGTGATAACACCGCAGTTGTATTCTTCTCGAAGAATGGTAAATTTTCGAGTGGGTCAAAGTTCATGGACTTAAAGTACATGGTCGTTAGAGAAAGAGTTCAAAAACAACAAGTGTCAATCGAAAATATAAGTACCTCACTAATGATTGTCGACCCACTCACTAAAGGATTATCACCAAAGGCATACTTAGAACATGTTATAAGGATGAGCCTTTTGGGAAATCCATAAAAGTATATTTATAGTGGTACTAATTGACATTTTGCCAAGTATGGATTGGTTTTGCTTATTCTTGTAATTGTATACATTATGTTTTGTGAATACAAGAATTGTCCTGACAAGACAAATTACAGGGGCCATTATGGTATTAAAGGTTGAATTAGTATGAATCAGTAGTATATGGTACATGGAAGGAAGCGTGGTGTTTTGTTACTGCGTAACCGCCATGACTTGTGCTAATTGTTTGTGTTGATTTCAATGTTAAGGTAATTAAATTATTATTATTATTATTGGCATGTTGGGTATGTGTTATTTTAATCGTGATCACGTGTCAAAGATGTTTTTTTAAGTATGTATTTTTTTATATGTTACATATATTTTATATATATATATATATATAATGTAAGTTTTTCATAATCGATTTAGCGGGCCAAGTGAGAGAATGTTAATTCCACATTATGTGTCAAGTGGGTGACTCGTTAATCTTTTATTTCTAATTAATCAAATCCCACTTGTTAAGTTATATATATACCCAATTACAGAAATGCACATATAGTCTTATTAAATCAATACTATATAATAGATAAGTATCCTTTGATGGATTGGGCTACTTAGCCAATTAATTATTTATTTATAAATAATTAATAAAGATACCAGTTATTAATATTAAAGATAGTTGGTTTCATCCGACTAAAAATCGGGCCTTCTACTCTCCTCTATTAAAGACTTCTGGACCCCATATATATATATATATATATATATATATATATATATATATATATATATATATATATATATATATATATATATATATATATATATATATATATATATATATATAAAATATATAAAGAGAGATTGATTATCTCATCTCCATCATAACATAAAAAACCAGAAATTAAAGTTAGAGAGAAAGGAGAAGGGTTAAGGTGCTCATCTTCTTCAAGTTCAACCAAGCAAGCTTGAATCATGGCTTTAAGTTCATCAAATGGTATGTAATGTATCTAACGATCTTGGCTTAAGGTTTATTTCCGCATTAAAGTTCATAAATCTTTCTAACAACATAGTGATAGTAAATACTCTAACACCTTGAACAAATGAAGAAAGATGGAGCAATGACCTTAATTATCAATGAATCCTTGGCAAACCAGTGATAAGTACTGGCAAGGAACAACCCTGCGTGAATCGATGAAGAGTATAATTGTATAATTCCTCAATGGCATGAATCTGTCACGGAGCACAAAATTTTGTATTTTACAATAGCAGATTAATTATAAGGTTGTGATCTACAGTTGATACAAAAATTGGCCTAAAGTTCAAGCTTCGGAGTAACAAATTGACTCATCATAATAGCGACATCCATTCCTTGTACCATGGTAGGCACCACAACATCATATGGGCAGTCCTTCGAAAAACCAACCTTTCCAGATTTCTGCGCTTTCTTGATGCATCTCTTGAACTTTTCGTGGCATTTTATATTTGTCATACCTGAAAACTCCAATTAATAATTGTAAGAAATCTTAGGCAGCACTGATTCTTTCATCAATCCCCTATATCCCCACACCCTACTAGTCGGCTGCAATCCCACAAGAGAGTAAAAGTAAAGTACAGCGTAAGAAAGAATATGAAAGGGTGAGATTACAAGTCGCAACCCCCTTTCCTTCATCAGCAAAACACACTCCTTCCCCAATCACGAACCACCTAATGTAAACAGGAAAATAAAGGCCTACTAGAAATAGTGCTGTCTTGCCAAAAAAAAAATAGAAATAAAGCTGTACTAAACATGCTAGAGTTGAATGGCTAATTGACCAAAGGGAGTTGATACTGCTACAACTGAGGGAGCAATTGAGAAGGATTCTTCATAAATCACAACATAACCTCAGGGATTTGATGCAAGGTAAATCTTATGAGAGTCACGTTTCATGTTTAGGTGAAACTGATAAATTCATGGTTCCTTAATGCCTGAAAATGATATTTTCCTCTTAATAACTCAAACTAGCATCAAAACGTTCTATCTATCTTGTCTTTGATAACAAACAGATGAATTCCAAGGACATCATAATTGGTTTAGTTTATTTTTGCAATCCTGTACTTCCTAGTTGCTTAAAAATCAGACGTCCACATCAGCCCATTTTAGGGTGTTAACTTCCCCTTCCATTTCCATGCCTCATTTCTATATAGAACTGATATCTTATGGATTTCATATTTGCTAAATCATAATCTAACACTCACACAGGTTTCAAAAATCATTGTCCAATGCAGATCCCACCAATTTATTGAACACTTAATACTTGCATCTGTTCAACAGCTAAGAGTAATTTGTAATCAATGAAATCTCACAAAAGACTAAGAGGGCTTTGTCAGTCCTGATAGTATGGTATTTAACACTTCCATTTGAACTATTTAGATGTGTAAAGTATCCTTAGAAGCAAACAAACTCCCCAAATTCATCCATTCTTCTTTGCTACATGTTTTAGTTTATTACTGCATCCCTTAAACCATTTCTTTCTACTTGAAGTAGGCACCCATTGACAATTCCTTGACTCTTACATGAGATATGAAAAACTTCAAGTTGAGATGGGAGGGGGGTGAATTGGCCCATTCTATTTTCGTTTCAGAATTTCTTTACACGGTATGTGCCATGATTGTTTGAATTTCATTTTGTCTTGTTTATTATAGTAATGGTAACACTTGCAAATGCTTCACAACAGTCACAAGTGTAGTTTGATTGTGCGTCCATTCCCCAAACCACAAAAATATCACATTGCAGTGTCACAATCACAATGTCATTCGCCATTTCATAAGCATTGCAAGTGCAACAATCCCTCTCCAACAAGTAAGCCAACCAAAAGAATCAATCTTACACAACCTAAAAGTCGCTTCTATGACATCACCACTCAAACACGTACACTAAACCGTTTCAAGTTTCTCTATATATCAAGTACATACACGAACAACATTCCCACATGGTCCTCTACTATGTCATTATATCTAACAAGACTGTACTAACAACTTTCGAGAAAAAATTTTCCACAACCATGCTATTAGTTAGTTCACAAAGGCTGAATGACAACGCGATATTTTATTCCCAGCCACAAAATCATAATTGTTACTGTAATCGTAATCACCATAACCATAACCGAGCTTGAAACCGAATGTTACTTCATACATACATATTTTATCTAGATAACACAACGAATTTCATCCAAAACAAATTTAATTACTACACAGAAAAAAAAATGTACCACGTTTGTCAACGCAATCATCATGAATTTGACAGCACGCATCTACATCGTCGCACGGATTCTCCCCGGGACAACCACTATATCCAACTCCGCAATACTTCCCATACTTAATTCCAACATCTGCAATTCAGAGAAACCCAATAAACAAAAAGATTAACAATAAAAAGCAAATTTAAGGGATGTGATTAATATATTGGGTAGCGTCTGAAGCTTACTGTCACAGTTTAATGCTATACATTTTCTACTGCATTGGATCTGCAAAATGAATCGTATAATATATGATCACATAATTCAGATTTATGCATATATGTTTGAGATTAAATTGGTAAGGGGAGGGAAAGTGTCGGGTACCTGGGAATCGTTGGCGGAGGAGGCGGCGGCAGCGGCGACGAGGATGAGAGGGAGAATGAGGGAGAGGGTTGTTGTTGGGGGAAGCTTAAGGATGAAGTTTTGATGGAGGTTTAATTGCCGCATTTTATGGGGTTGGCTTGATTTGTTTGCACAAGGCCAACTGATTGGTTCTTGGATTCAAAACCAAACTCAAGTACTAGTACGAAATTACCAATCTACGGTTGTTTGCTGGTCAACGATTAGATTTAAAGTCGTTTTCGATATGTTTTACTCCGTACAATTAATTAAATCTTATTTGACTCGATTCGTTTTATAAAAATTACAACACTTTATTTTTTTTTATTTAATGATGGACTAATTTGGTCATTTTTTTTCTATATCTTTTACTATACCTTAGTAAAAGTTACAGACTATGGAAAAACAACAAATTATTGGGTGAGGCGACATCATCGTGTGAAACATGATATCATATGTAAATATTTTGTTTGTATTGTCTAATATTAAAGTTTCAAATTTGAGATTTTATTTTTAAAATTTGAAATTATATTTCTTATGTATTTCTTTTGCCATCGCCCGCCACTTTACCTTCTCCGCCATTGATGTCGCGTCACATTCTTATTGTCGGCACCATTGACATAACTGGCTTGAAGAATTTCATCAAACTTTCATGAAGATGCTTAACTTTTTTATTAGATGACGAAAATAACAAAATGGACTTTGAAGTTGATTTATATGAGTATGGTAAGTCGTGAGTTATTGGATAAAGAGTTCGCCGAAATGACGCTATTAAATCATTGCGAAAATGGTTGATTTTCAAGTTCAAGTTTCGATCACATAGTGGTGTTCGCTTTTTGCCCTAATTGATGAATTATGCACTCAACTTGAGTGAAATTAAGCTGAAATTGAACGAATTCTTGGGGAAATGAAATTGGAGTATAATTCTCAATTTCGACGATTTTTAGATTGAAGTTGATGAATTAGTGACTGATGCAAAAGAGAGATAAAATGTAGAAGTATATGATTGAAGAGAAGAAAATGAAAGAATTCTTTTGTCACATTATATGGCTGATGTACCACCTTTCACATTCAATACTGATTCATGAAAAAAAAAATGTTCTAAATACTCCATATTAAAAACTAAAAATTTTGCAATTTTTATGAAATAGAGGAAGTACCTTATTGTTTTGGGTAATAAGAATGACCTGATGTCTTGATCAAGATCTTGATTGATAGATGATTTTGTCTTAAGAATGAAACATACTTTGCATTTTATAATTTAACTCCATATTAATACTTGAAATTTATGGAATATAACCAAACCCTTTACATTTTCCCAAATTAAAAAAAGGAAAAGAAAGAAAAGAGACGATGATTTTATTTCCTCTTAACACTAACCCATTTTACTCTCACGTACAAAGTTCCACCAATTTTCGTTATTGTTGTAGTAATAACAAATTTAGTGACGTAAAAGACGTCAAATCATCTTTTACGGGAACCAAAATATTTCATTTTAACTAAAGGTTTTATCAGCCTATTTTTCCCAAAAACTTTTTCACCATCAAGTCTTTTTCAACCTATTTAAAGCTTTGATTATAAAATAAAAGCACAAATGCCAACTAATTTAGTTGGATATAAACTTGGGATTGGACCTCTGCTAGCTATAACAACATAAGCCATGAATAGATCCTTTTTTTAACTCTGTTATTGACTCGCGAATGCTATAAGAAACCTTTGAATTATACTCCATAAAAGGATATTGATAAACTAGGTAATATCTGAATTTTCATATCCTCACACTTCTATTGTAGGATTTTACCTATTACATGCTTCATAGATTAGAACCTAACTAGCAAATCTCATAAATTAATCTGACATGAACCCAACCCAAAGATCCAATTAGTCAAATAACCTAGTGTCAACTTGAAATCAAACACAAATTTGACCCATGAACCTATTTTACTAGCCTTACGACATGTTTTGGAACTTATATTTGATGAGGAACTATTTGAAAAATAAAGTAAATACAAATTCCTTAAATTTAACATATCTAGACCCTGTTTAAATTACAGGAATGGAATGGAAAAGAATAAAAAATGATGCCTAGGAGGAATGGAACCAGTTTTAGAGAGTTGCATGGTTAAGTACAAGAATGAGTTTTTAACCCTTTTCAGTTGTTTCGTTTAATACAAGAATGAGATTATGTCCCTTATTTGTTGTTTGGTTCAAACACGAATAAAAATATTGATATTAACAATAAAAATATTTTTATTTTTATATTATTACGATATTAAGGGCGTCAATTCAATTCCACAAGTCAATTATGGGTTGACCATCACGAGTTAGTGCTTATTAGTTTGGATTAAATTGGGTCAAATTGGCCAATCTCGGGTTAGGTTGGATTAGGTTAAATAAGTTATTTGCTTGCTCGGGTTCGGGTTAGGTCAGATTTGGTTCGGGTCAATCCAGGTTCCTAGACGAGTTATAGCGGGTTTTGAGTTAAGCCAATTATGGTAGTGGGCAACCACAATTTTGGTTGAAATCTAAGTTAGGCTTTATGGGGTCCACATCAGGTCATATCAGGCCAAGGATTGTTATAAGTCAGGTCATATCGACTATTTGTCAGGTTCAATCAGTTTTGGGGGTGGCTTTCGGGTCGGGTCTGTAATGGGTCAGACAAAGGGTTCGGGTCTTCGAATATCGGGTCAAATCGGTTTCAGGTTGATTTTAGGTCGGGTTTGGTCTGTTTACGGGTCGGACATAGATTCGGGTCTTCGAATATCGGGTCAAATCGATTTCGGGTTGATTTCAGGATGGGTTGGGTCAGTTTACGGGTCTCACTTTTTGGGTGGTAATAAGGTTGGTTCAATGTCGATTTCGGGTAGTTTATTGGGTCAGGTCAAATTTTGACAACTCAAATTAAAATAACTATAATAATAAATATTATAAAAAATGTGCTAACGATAATAATAATAAAAATTTATAAATATATTAATAATAGATCGAGATGATAATAATCAATTTAATAAATAGAATAAAAATGATAATACCATTAATAATAATTATAAAGATTAATTTATAGTAATATAATAATAATAATTCTAAGTATTATAATAACGCGACATCCAATAGTTAGAGCGGCGCGGCGGGGTTTGAATGAATACGTGTGAACATGACTAAAATCTAAGGAATTAAAAAGGGGATTTTGGGAGTGTTTGAAACCCTAAAAAACTTGAATCCCGTTCATATTTTTTCAAAGCCAAACATCTTTTAGTCGAGAATGGTTTTTAATCCCTATTCCATTCCATTCCAGTTTCTCATACTAAACGGGTCCATAGTTTATTTTTATAGAAACGGGTCCATAGTTTATTTTTATAGAAACAGGTCCACAATTTATTTTTTTAGAAATGGGTCCATAGTTATTTAAATGAAAAGATGTGAAAAAGAGGAAATATGTTGAATTTACTCCATTCTCTTTATTTGTTATGATAAAAAAAATTTATAAAAAGTGTATATTAAATAACTATATATTGTAACACGATCTTATATGGATATATTTAGTTTATTTTGTCTACATTTTTCATGATAGTAAATCAAACAAGTGAAAATTGGTAAAATTTATAAATTTTTAAAGCTTTAATTATCCATAGAATTTCACAATTTTACATTACTTCGGTCTCAAACATAATTTAAAATTTGTAGTGAATTTCATATCATAAATAATAAACTTGACATAATGGACCTGTATCCGATTATTTGATCTTAAATACCAAACCTCGAAAACGAAATCGTTGGACTCAAATCTTATCCGAACCAAACTTGACACGACTTGTACCAAAAGACCCATATTAATAAATGTATCTTATAATGAATATATTATCATAAAAAATCACATTGTAATAAAATTGAGCAAGACTAACCCATAAAGCCCGAACCCAAAACCTCCTTGAAATAGTTCATTAAAAAGTGATTCATACGAAATGACCCAATCTAAAAGTGATTCCAACTATGCAATTTCCACCTATTTTTTAGAAAAAGAATTCAATTTCCACCTCTATTCATTGCAGTGTATTCGAAATTCACAAAGGTCAAAAATATAGAACTTGTGATAGAAAGAACAAAGAAGGTTCCACGTACGAAAAGGACAGCGCGTAATAAATTTCGAAAAGTCATCTCTAACCGAAGATATTTGGTCTCATCAACTTCCCCCAAATATCCCCAATCCATTATACTGTTCCATTCGGTTCATCATCCTTCACTCTTACGCCTCTGCACTTTTTCCAAACCCTAAACAATCTCAGCTGTTCTACAACAATGCTTCATCGAAGCTTTAAACCCGCGAAATGGTAATACTTCATCATCGATTGATTAATTTAAGTGTGAATGGTTTTGATTTTGATTTTGATTGAATTTTCATGTGAAGTAAAACTGCTTTGAATCTGGCGAAATCGCGGATAAAACTGATGAAGAATAAGAAGGAGAATCAATTGAGGCAGCTTAAGCGAGAAGTTGCTCAATTGCTTGAATCTGCCCAAGATCAAACCGCTCGAATCCGAGTATGTTTCATTTTTTCATTTTTTATTGATTCATTTCGTTTTGAGGTAGCGTGTTAATGAATACTCAATCTTCGTGTTTCCGTATGATTTGCGAAATTTGATGTGACATAGCTAGATATATAGTTTTGATTCTTAAGCGATTAAATAGATTTTGAGGTGGCGCGTTTAAAAGAAATGGCCACTTGTTCGGAGATTATTTGAGGAATTCAAAGTATGGATTCGGAACACAACTTTCGTTTAGTTCCTAGAAGGTTTCTTTTAAGTTTTGATGTATAATGTACGATTTATTAACGGGAAAACAAACTTATAGTCTTGTTCTGGAAATGATCTTTGATGGATTAATAACTCAATGTTAATTTATCTTTCGATTTCATTGGATTGTTTATGAATTTTTCAATGAGTATTTTGCTTATTCATTTTGTTAGTCTTAAGGGAGCTTTCTTAGTATTGTTTAGTGGTGCATGTAATGTGTGTTATGAAGGTTGTTTAGTGAATATTGCATCTGTGTCAGTGATATTTGTTGATGTAGTAGTGGTTTCTGACTTGTTCTTTTGATGTTTTCTGGTTTCGTTGTCTATTCTGCTAATTCTTATCTTATATTGAATGTCAGGTTGAGCATGTGATAAGGGAGGAGAAGTTAATAGCTGCATATGAATTGATTGACATATACTGTGAGCTTATTGTTATGCGGTTGCCAATCATTGAGTCGCAAAAGTATGTTGTTTTATCAATTTTTTTGGTCGTTTAAGACTTCTCATGTGTTTATTGCTCTTATGGATTTTCTTAGGTTAGTGTCTTTAACAAACTCGAGCATTTGCGAACATTGTTTTTACTGCATATAGATTATGAAACCTGTGTTAGCTTTATAGAGGGCTGTTTATACTGCAACCACAAAAGTAGATGGATTTTGGGCTACTATGAACTAATGATCAGATTAAAGTTGTCCATACATTAATTGTTTTGTCCCCCTTGTCTGTCAATGGCACTTCATTAATTAGTCCTTGATTGAAACTTGTCAACTATTTGGAATTTAGGACTTTGATTTGAGCTGTTCTTTGATATGAAGTGCTTCCATGTGAAGCGCTCAATTACCTCACTCTAGAATATGATGCAACACACCACCACTGTCCTAAAAGAATGCTCATTTGATCAGGCACTATTTTGAGGACATGAAACTTAGTGACTCTATTTTGAGGGTTAAACAGTAGGTGGAAAGAGAACAAAATGAATATGATAATTGAATTTGCCAGAGATACTTTGCCGATGTATACCTAAGTACCTACCTCCACGTCACAATGAGTGTCGTCCTTTCCATTCTAAGGCTTTTGTAAATGGGTTGTCCTCCTAATGACTGTTCTCTCTTTGAAGTTAATGCCCAGTTACATTAAAAATCAATCCTAATGTTTTGGTTTGTGTGTTCTTAGTCCTATAAGTCAATTAGTACAAATATTTTTGAAGCCAAGGGACATTGGGATGATTTGCTTTTAAGCGTATTGTTCTATTTCTGTGAACTGTTGAAGAGTGCTATAAAATCATTAGAAACAGATGCTATGACACTCCATGGGTGGAATTTAAGGCTTTTTCAGATATGATATCATTGATGAACAAGTATCTTGTTTTTAGTAGATATGATGCTAGAGAAGTAGAAAAAGAGAGGGTTCATTCACCGTTCCTGAATAATTATGGTCCTTGATGATCAAGTGCCTGGTATCTAATGTGCTTGGAAAGACTTATTTACTGTTTGTGAAAAAGTTTACTTAATGATGTTCTGCATGGCAGGATCAGTTAGCAGATCAATGACAAAGTCTCTCTCAGGCTATATAAGAAGATGCTATATAGAGAGTGATTTCACCAAAAGGGTTGGGTATTGTTCTGGCTCCTAGAATTGTACTTGGCTACAGTTTATTTTGTCCTCCTTTTGATCTTAGGAGCATCTAAGTTCTAATCCTACTGTAGGTGGTTTATGATGAAATGGGAGGTTGTGGAGTCCAAAAAATATCTGTAATTAGGTGATTGTGAAATTCTCATGCTGGAAATTTCCATGACACTACTCCTAATAAAACAGTTATGCATCTTTCACCATAGTCCCCCAGTCATCTTTAAGAGCCCTTTATCTTCTGCTGTAGTTATTATCACGTAAATTTGGGTTTTTACGTGGTAGCGATGAGAATTCTTCTTATGATATATATTGTCCCTTCATCCCTTTTTATATAAAACATAAGTAAATTGGTATAGTGGTTAATGAGAGTGAAACGGTAGGGAGGAAAAATTGGGTAAGTAGGTGTAGTGTCTAACTTTAGAGGAAAGGTTGAGTGAAGAGGTTTACAGAATAGGTATGTTTCAGTTAGTATGGAAAGTCCTATAGAGGTATTTGTTTCTGTTGATTGGGGACAGAGGGAGAACTTTACTTCTAGTAAATAGAGTACCAAGAAGGCAGGTCAGTGATGAAAAGCTGTTTCGCCAAAACATATTATTGGAAGTTTTTTATGAAAATATTACTGTACTTCATTCTAATAGATCAATCTTTGCAGCATTTTCTGAGTGAAGGGGCTTGTTCTCAACATTTTTAGATATTTTATGGCTGTAGGTATAGGTGTATAGTGATATTATCCAAATAAAACTGCCTACTGGCTACAGAACTTGAAAAAATTCTCACTAGCTGGAAATATATGTTCTAATGTCTCAACAGCTTCTGATTTATATTGCCAGAAATCGTTACAGCGATGTGTCCTTTCATACTTTCTCTCTGTTTATTTAAGTTGGATCACCTTGGGAATTCAATTCTAAAAGATTATATTTTTAGGAAAGGTGATGATATTTATCATCCCATAATTGTAGTTGCAAGAAGAGCTCTGTGTGAGCTGCATTTGAAGTGATTTCCTGGAGTTATTCTATGATTTTGGTGAGGTTAATGTTGATGAGTAGTAACAAGGTATGGTGATGCTTACATCTCCTTTTGGTTTCCCCCTTTTTTTTAATTTTATTTTTATATGTAATGAGTGGCATCATTACGGTGGTATACTGGTGGGGATGGATTGTGTATGGTTATGGAAGCCATGGGACCTTGGTACAGCAGGATTTCACTTTCTGATCTTGTGATGAACGACAAGGATTGACTTGTCTTATGGAGGTTTGTTTGTTGGGAATTAATTCCCATACACAGTAAAGCCATTTGACATTTTAAAGGATAAATGAGTATCAGGCTTATTGAGTACGAATTTTGCTATATCAATCTTATTATGCTGTTGGAATATTACTCTTTGATAGTTTGATGGATGAGGCCTGTGGCAAGTTTCTTTTGGCCAATATTGGAATTTTGAAGTTGATTATACTTTAGAGGGACACCTTTTAGCAAAGCATCTACACAAAATTTTGCGATGAGTGATGTACATTAGTGAAGCATGTCCCTCAAAATTTAAGAAAAAAGTTTATGTAATTTTGAAGTGGACTATGAGTTGAGGCATGTTGAAGTTGATTATGTGATGTTTTAGAAGGATTGAAGTTGTTATCCAAGGAATCTTATGCTCTGGAATGAATATGGGAAGGAAAATTAAGTGATAGAACAGACGAGTTAGCATATCGTGTATGTAAATGTTTTTAGGTGTGTGTGTGTGTTTTCATTTCATTATCTTTCTAATCCTTTTGTGACATTGTGTGGGATGAAGTAGGCTTTATATTATTTTGATATATTTTCTCTTGTCTAGGAAATTGTTTGTCTTTTCGATAAAATTCCTTTTGGTCTTCAACAGGCACGTGATTTGAAAGACCCAAACCCCCTTTCTATGAATAAGGAGAGAAAGATGTTTATAGACATACGATTTCTTAGAAATCTCTTTTCCGGTGTCCCAATTACTTTTCTTCTATCCACTATGATTACTTAATTGCTAAATTTCCACTTTACCTTTTTATCCTTATCTTTTTATTGACTTGCTTCCTTTGGTGACATAATTGGTTTACTGACTTTAGTGCAACAGGTCAACTTTTAAAAAAAAATTAGATCACATTCTTATTGGTGGAACAGACGTAGGTTGTTCATTGTGGTTGTATATGTTATTGCAATAATCAGTGCAATATAGAGATTTCCCTGATCTATGGTCTTATGACTTATGTTCCAAGGTCTCTGCTTAATTTCTTTTTTCAGGAACTGTCCTCTTGATTTGAAAGAAGCTATTACGAGTTTAATATTTGCAGCTCCAAGGTGTGGAGACATTACTGAGCTCCAGGATGTCCGCAAGCAATTCACTGCAAAATATGGTAAAGAGTTCGCCACTGCTGCTGCTGAGCTCCGTCCAGCATGTGGAGTTAGCAGAACTGTGAGTTTTCTTGGAATCTGTTTTTCAATCGTTAATTGTATTACAAGGAGCGAACTTCTTTCAAAATATTACTCTTGTGAAGACATATTTTTTTGGTATACTCTTAGTCTAATATTGATTACAACTTTGTATCAGTTGGTTGAAAAGTTATCTGTGAATGCCCCTGATGGTCAGACAAAAGTTAAAGTTCTTACTGCCATTGCAGAAGAACATAACATTCAATGGGAACCAAATTGGTTCAAAGATGAAAATCCAGTGCCTTCTGTTGAGATTCCGGTAAGATTTAAAATGGTTATGTAGCCTCTTGGTTGCTGTAAACTTTACACCCTCTGTCCTGTAGAGTTTAAGCCTTTTAGGGATTCTCACTTTGGGATGCCCCAAAAAGTTTCCCTAGATTGTATCTAGACATTAACCTTTTCTTTTTGGAAAAAAAAACTGTCCATTTAATTGCAAATCAATGACAATAAATATAGGGGAAACTATTACACTTACAATCTTTTATTATATTTGACCAACTTCTAATGTCAAAGAATTTCACACCCTTTCAAACAAATTTTTTTTAGATGGAATATTGTTTGATGTGCATAGCACATAAAACAAGCTTAGTTACCCAGAACTGGGTTATGTACCCACAACAAGATGACCACAATGATGTTTAGAAGTCATCATGATTCTTTGGATGAAGCCTGATCCTTTGTATGTATCAAGACATGTTAAATTTGTTTGCATGGACTTTTAAAATTTCGAAAACTGCATGGAATGCTGGTTGTGGAATCACTTGCTTTTTTTATCTTTACTTTGTCTGTACTTTGTGTGTCTGCATTTTTGGGTTTTAGCATTTCTTATTTGAACATATCTGATATCTAATCCCTCTGTTTGGAACATTTGCTGCCTTTTCTTTTCAAGGTTGAAATTATGCTTTAAATATCTCTCAAGCTATAATGGTAGTAAAAGAAAGTTAAGAATGTATTTATATTTTTATATTATGATTCAGGATTTTTGTGTTTGCTTGCATGTATTAAAGGTTTAAGTTTATGCACATGTGCAAATCAAACAACAAATGTTGAAAATGAATGAAGCATGTTTATGATAAAGGAATTGGGAACACTGTCCAAAAATCAGATCAATTGATTGATCTGATTTCTTGACCAAATGTTTTTTGACAGAAGGTTGAAGTAGAACATTCTGTGGAGGACAGCAAGATTCAAATGCAACACTTAAATTTTGAGATTGCTGATGACCTTGAGGAAACTCATGTTCATGATATAGCAACACCAGGAACCTCTACTCAAAGCCATGCTCATACAAATAGTAATTTAGTTCCTCCATCTTCCACTTCTCGTCCTGATTTTAGGCCTTCAGGTAACAAAATTTGCTTTCTGATCTTTGGACATTAGTTAAAGTAGTATGTCTCATTCACAAGCTGTAAATATGTATGTTTCCAGAGAGTTCTGCAGCGAAGATGACGCTCAATCAGTTGTCTGGGACTGCTGAGAGTGCTTTTGTGGGAGGAAGACAAAAGTGGAATATGGAATTTAAGGATGCTGCTGCTGCTGCTCAGGCTGCTGCAGAATCTGCAGAAATGGCAAGCTTGGCTGCTAGGGCTGCTGCAGAACTTTCTATCCGTAGCAACATGACGAATGAGGACAACCGTCACAATGCTGGCATTGGTCTGCAACAGAATCATGTGCACGGAAATTCGACTAGTAATGGTTCATTCAATCAGAGAAGTCCGAGATTGCAGAACCAAGGAGATGCAAACAGACAAGGTAACATGACCGAGGGAGGTGATGCCACTAGTTCAAACCAAGATTACTCTCGACGTGGAAGGAAGTATGAGACTGGAAAACAAGATTTCATGGAGATACAAAATAGCAGAATGCATACCAGAGACTCTGATTCAACCAGTGGTTCATATAATCAGAGGAGCCCAAGATTACCGAACCAAAGAGATGCAAGTAGGCAAGGTATCATGACTGTGGAAGATGAAGTCACAAGTTCAAACAAAGATTACACTCGATACGAAGGGCAGTATGAGACCGGAAAACATGATTTCACGGAGAGAGAAAACCACAGAATGTATACAAGAGACTCTGATTCTCTTAAAACTGAACCCAATATGCTTAACTCGTCGAACTTTCAGGAGAATGAAATTGGGTCTTCTGAGAACCCTTTCCATGAAGAGACAGAGGAAAGGAAAAATCAGTCTAGCAGTTTTCAATCTCAATCCAATGCTTTTGGGGATGAGTATGGTGTCTTTGCAAATTTGAACTATGATAAAGACAAGAGCGGTCCAGGTGATGGCTCTTTTGGTAGATTCAGCAGAAATACTGCTGACCAAGAGGACTGGCATGTACGAAGTGCTTATACATCTGGTGAAGAAGGCATGACTTCTAAAGATTATAGAGAGGGAAAAAGAATTCTGGAATCAGATATTAAGTATGGATTTGACTCTGGCAATGATATTTTTATTGGAATGAACCACAGGACAAGTGGTGCGAATATGGATGAAAAGGGAAATAATACTAATGCTGGAGTGGTTTTTGATGAATCTGGTTCTGATGAAGATGATAAAAGTTTCTTAAATTCTGATGAGGTACATGATTTCTCTTCCCCTGCTGAAACTACACGTTTGGGTTCCACTCTAAGCCAAACCAGTCGTTATTTTGACCCTGATCTTTCTGAAAGTTTCAAAAGATCACCGATATATTCAAAATTAACTGAACCCTTGCCTGTGGCTTTTGATGATTCTGACGGGGAAAATTCAGGGAGTGAGAATGAGTTTCAGAAACAGAAACGCAATCCTGGAGTTTTTAGCTATGATTATGAGAAGCCTGATGCAGATAATCTTGAATTGAGATCATCAAATGTTGAAAAAGGAACCACTGATTTTTTCATGAGCAGTAAACAATTGGAGGAAAATCAAAATAGATTTTCTGGTTCTATTTCTAAAAACAAGTATAGTTCTTCAGAATTGTCTTCCAAGACTAGTTCTGCAGCAGTATCAACTGGCTTCAAAGGCCTGTACGATAATGATATATTTGATGAAAGTGGACCCCAGACATCTTTGCAATCCTTGAGATTTTCAGAGTCACCACATCCTGTTTCTGAGTTTATTAGTGAAACAAAACCAACCCCTGTAGGTGGTATGGAATTGAACCTAGGATCGTTGCCTGGTGGACGTAGAAATAGGGCTCATGGGCGCACGAGAGATGGATTAGCTGATGCTTTATCTCCTGCAAGATCTTCTGAGGCATCCCCAGGTAATACTTTTGGTTCTACTGAGAAAGCTTCTACTAATGAATTCCATGTACCATCTAGTCCAATAGACAACAAACAAGCACCGATGAAGAGGAGTGGGCATTATGCACACGATTCACCTGATGATGATACGGAGGAGGTGCTTGTGAGGAAAAATTCGGAAAGTACCAAGGGGCGGCATAGTATGACAACTAGAATTGATGGATATGTGCATAAATCTAGCCCAAAGGATCGAACAATATATTCTGATGACAGCAGTTCTGAGGAGGATGTTCCTAAACCTGTTTCCAGCAAAACATTTCGGGGTGCTGGGCTATCTCGAAGGACTAAAGCTTCTTCTCCAACATCAGTTGTCAGCTCTCACACAACTAATGCAGCAAAGACAGGACGATCTTCAAGTTCCTATAATACTGAAGTTTCTAGCTCTAGGAACACTGACCTATCAAGTTTAGATGATGGCCGAAAATTTGTTACAAAACCATCAAAGGATGACATAAGTTCATCTTCATCAGTTCCAGAGAAACCTGCAACTCCAGAGCGTCCTACAGTTCCCGAGGCATCAAAATCAAATGAACAGGCTCATTCTAGAGAAAACTCTATCAAAAATCCCAGCCATGTGCATCCCAAGCTTCCAGATTTTGAGACATTTACTGCACACTTGCAGTCTTTACGTAAAAATCGCCAATAGGCACTGAGTGTGAGATCATATATACATAGTAATTCAACAGATTTGTGTACATTCATGTCCAGGAGTGTCTTCACTTGATGAAACACTGTGCAACACAACTACCATATGCATATTTTTTACACCAGATTTTTACAGGACGAGACCAGAAATACTTATTGCGTCGTACTACGTACTAGTTGTTAAAGCTTTTGCTAAATCAAGGGATTTCTTTGCAGCATCCCTGTTTTAAGCAGATTGATGATATGTTACATTTGTAAATTTAATGATGCTTTAATAGGCTAGAGTGAGGGAACATTTGTATTAACTTGTACGAAAACATTTTTGTTCAATTAATTTCTTTTGGTGACAGGGTTGATAATTTTAATACTCAAATAATCGTTGATATAATTTATCAGTATCAGTTTTGATATATCTATACTTTTATCAATGTAAAGTTATTTATGATTTGGGTAACGCAAATAAGTCCAAAATTGCTGGCCAGAAAAATTAAAAAATTAAAGTTGCATATTCTTTTTTCCGTAGAATTTGATACAAGTTGAAGTACGAAGTATGATTCAAAAAAAAAAAAAAAAAGTACGAAGTATACTTTAAAATTTTCTGATGCAAATATTTAATTTTTATAAACCCTATTGTATAAGTTATAGTAGATTTTATGTATAAATAATGTCAAAAGTTCATGAAAAATTACACTATTTTTTTTACTCATTCACAATATTTTTATCGTCATTTTGACATCGTACGTGACATGTTTATGCTTAGTTGAATAATATTAGGCACTTAGCGCCACCAAATGTCACTATTTCATGCAAGATTTCGGAATCTAACTTTATACTGTAAAGATATAAGACATTAAATCTTCCTCACATCGAAAAAAATTGTTTTTTAGAACTTCAAAAAAAATTTATACTCAAAAGCTTAATTCCTTCTTAGGCACTTGCATAATTACTCATGATTCGGACTTATATATTACGATTCGTTTAATTGTTCAATTATAATTTTAAACAAATTAGATGATAACTAAGTAATCCTAGTGAGAAAATTTATTGAGAAAGCCAATGACAAAATAAACGTATATTCATATAAAAAAAAGTATATATGAGAAATATCATGTTGTCAATATAATTTTATTCAATTTAATGTCATTCAATATAATTTTATTCAATTTATAGGCATTGCTGTTAGATTATATCAATGCCTATAAGATTCAAAATTAAAACTTGTTTGTATGAGTGCCTAATGTATTTTTCTTTTAGGGGTAAAATAATGTGATAATTGTTGGTGATCAGTATGCCTCAAGCTCAGAGATACAATGCAACGTAGAAGCTGGTCAACAAAATCAAGTGAAGGCAAGGCAACATAAGAAACTAAGAAGTAATGCTTAGATGTACATGTAATATATTTAACTAAGTCGGTTTAGCTATGATGGTGTATTCCGTTAGAGTAACCCTTTTACAACATTCTGTTATAACAAACTTCTGTATAAATACAACATTGTATTCGGTAATAATGTAAGACATATTAATAACAATCAGTAAAAAGATTCTCTCATTTTCTCTCTCTGGGTTTGTTTCTTTCCCTTGCTGCTCTGTGCATGCCTTCTGCTAAATGCTCTGCTACATTGTTCCCTTTGCTTCTTCTAGTGTTTCACACTGTTGAAGTCATGGAATTCAACATGGTATCAGATGGCAGGTACTCTTCTCCAAGACAATTGCGTGATTTTCTTTTCTCTCGGTTCTTTTCCTATGAGATTCTTAATTGATCATCATCATTCTCTGAAATTTGTTCTAGAGTTGTTGATTCTTTCTAAAAGCACCTGCAATTGAATCAGTTTGCTTCAGTTCTAGTATTTCTATAATTCATATTTGAGACTGCACGAGTAGTTCTACAAGTTAATCATGGCACCTGTAATAGAGAACTCATTAGAGTCAACCACAAATCTGAACTCTATGTACTTTCTTAGCAGTTTGGATGCAACGACACATAAGTTAGTGTCTGTAGCTTTTGATGGCAATGGTTATAATGACAGGAAATGATCCATGATGTTAGCATTGTCAGCAAGGAACAAATTATGTTTTATAGATGGAACTCTACCAATACCTAATGCTAACACAGATAAGCATAAGATTTGGTTGAGATGTAATGATCTTGTCATTTCATGGATTTTGGCATCACTTGAACCTTCAATAGCTAGAAGTGTGCTTTATTATCAAACAATAAAGGAGATATAGAAGGATCTTGAGGATATATTTAATTAATCCTCAGGACCTCAACTCTATTCGATTCAACAACAAATATTAGATATTCATCAGAATGAAAATGAAGGAATATCTAAGTTCTTTACAAGGATCAAGATGCTTTGGGACCAGCTTGATGGTCTGGATCCCTTAGTTGCGTGTGTATGCAATGGCTGTAGCTGTTGTCTTACTCAAAAGTTGTTCAAATCTCTATAAAATCAACGACTCATGCAATTCTTGATAAAGACTGATGAGAAATTTGAACATGTCAAGAGTAATATCTTACTGATGAATCCATTGCCATCAATTTCCAAGGCCTATGGTTTATTGCTACAGGAAAAGAAACGAAAGGAAATAAAAACCATCAGAAATCAGATTTCATCTGAAAATATGGCATTTACTGCAGGAGGTTTAATGAAAAGCATGACAACAGGGGAACTAGAAGTCAAGGCCATCAATACAAGCAACAATCTGGACCTCATAACAATCAGTCATAATCTAGATAGAAAGGAATCACCTCTATTGTGAACATTGTCAAATGACAAATCATACTGTGGATAAATGTTGGAAACTCCATGGATATCCATCTTATTTTAGAGGCAAAAATAGGAGGCTAGTTGCTACATCATGTTCATAGAAAGATGATGATACCAATAGTGATTTTGATAATCTTATCTAGACATCTCTCACACATGAACAATATAATCTGCTTTTGAATGTTCTCAACAAGCATGCTTTAGAATCTAATAGCACTGAAGATAAATCAGCATCTGGTCACATTGGCATAACTTCTCAATTGCCTCTCTCAGGTAATTTATGTCTCAATTCCTTATCTAACACTAAATGGTTGTTAGATAGTGGGGCAACAGATCATATGTGTGCAAATTTAGATCTATTTGAAACATATAAATAGGTTAATGATGCAAATAATTTTATAACCATTCCTAATGGTTGTAAAGTCTCAATTCATCATATGAGATCAGTTCATTTAGGGCACAATATAGTGCTTCAAAATGTGCTACATGTGTCGGATTTTCATTTTAATCTCATCTCTGTCTCAAAACTATGCAAAGATACTGGATGTGTGCTTAGTTTTACTGAGTCAGAATGTCATCTTTAGGCCCCTTTAAAGAAGAAGCCATCTATGATTGGTAACGTTCAAATTGGATTGTACAGTCTTTATTCTTTCATGTCATGCAATAATTTGAGATCATTTACTAGCAATAAAGATCAGAAGACATCCACAACTCCTTCTAACATTGAGTTAGCAAAGCTATGACATCTTCGGTTTGGGCATATTCCATTTCAGAAGCTACAAAAGACATGTGAATATGTGTCAATAAAAAATTGTATAAAGACAATTTTTGTCAGATTTGTTCTCTAGCTAAACAGGCTAGGCTTTCTTTCTCTTCTAGTAGTATTAAAACTACTAGACCTTTTGAGCTTCTACATATTGATGTATGGGGACCCTACAAGGAGCCTGGCTACAACAATTGTGAATACTTTCTCACTATAGTAGATGATTTCACAAAAGTAACGTGGACACATCTTATGAAATGCAAAGATGAATCGACTTCAATTCTCATGCAGATGATCAATTATATTGATGCTCATTTTCAATTAAAAGTTTTTTTTGTTCAATATGATAATGCATCGGATCTTTGTGAGGGAAAAATGAGACAACTCTTTGTTGACAAAGGCATAATACATCAGAGGAGCTGCACAAATACACCTTAGCAAAATGAGATTGTAGAAAGGAAGCATAGACATCTTCTTGATACTGCCAGAGCTCTTTACTTCCAGTCTAAACTCCCAATTAAATTTTGGAGTAAATTCATCCTCACAGCAACCTACCTTATTAACAGAATGCCTCTCAAGTCAATTGATTTCAAGTCACCTTATGAGAAGCTTTTTCAAAAGAAGCCCTCTCTTGATCACTTGAGAATTTTTGGTTGTTTGTGTTATGTTTTGACACTCAAAAATTCCAGAGGCAAGTTTGCTCCACGATCCTCTCCCTGTGTGTTCATAGGCTATCCATCTTCTCATAAAGGATACAAAGTTTTTGATCTAGTCACAAGCAAGATCATCATATCTCGAGATGTGCATTTCCATGAAAAGCATTTTCCTTTTCATATTTCCTCTTCACTAGACAAGCAATACAAACATAAATTTTTCTTGCCCATTGCTACTGATGAAGCTCCTTGTGCACATAATAATATTTTAGACAATGATATCTTTGAACATACTCCTGCAAGAACTAAAAGCAATCCTCATAATGAGCATGTATCAAAACAACTTGATTCAGCTATACCAAGTCAACCATAACAACCTGTCCGAAGATCTATCAGACAGATTAAAACTCTAGCTCACTTACAAGAATATGTATGCCATTCTGCAGCCAAAATTATGCCATTCATTGGTGCAATTTGGTCTCACATTCTAACTACACAGCTAAACATAGTGCTTGTGTTGTTGCTCATGCTGCTCATGATGAACCTGTTAATTTTTGAGAAGCATCCACCAATCCCAATGGGTTGAAGCAATGGCTAAGGAGATACATGATTTAGAATTAACCGATACATGGGATTTGGTTCCACTTCCTAAGGGCAAGAAAGCCATAGGAAGCAAGTGGGTGTACAAGATAAAGAAGAAGAAAGATGGCACATTAAAGAGGTATAAAGCACGTCTAGTTATAAAAGGATTTACTCAGAAATGTGGAATAGATTTCAATGAGACTTTTTCACCAGTCATTAAAATTCAAATAGTTTGATGTATTCTTTCTCTTGCAGCAAGTCATGTCAAGCCCTTGTTTCAACTAGACGTCAACAACGCTTTCTTACATGCATGGTTCCTTGGATGAAGAAGTCTACATGAGACCTCCTGAAGGCTATCCTGTCTCTGCTGGACATGTGTGTGAACTAAAAAAATCACTCTATAGACTCAAATAGGCTTCAAGATAATGTTTTTCCAGATTAGTAAGTGAACTTCACACATAGGGCTTCACACAATCTAAAAATGATTACTCATTGCTTTTAAAATGTGAAGGTTCACACTTGACAATTGCAACCATATATATGGATGACATCATCTTAACGGGAACATGCATACATACCATTCATTCTCTAAAAGCACATATTCATGATACATTCAGTATCAAGGACATTGGTGAGCTTAGTTTTTTTCTAGGCATCAAGATCAGTAGGTCTTTACAAGGAATAACTATGTCTCAGCTTAAATTCACCAAAGAGCTGCTTTATGAATGCAATTTTGATGTCTCAAAACCTACATGAACACCTCTTCCAAAAAATCTCAATCTCCATCATGATGATACCAATTTATATCATGATCCTGCTCACTATAGATGCATTGTAGGAAAGTTAAACTTTCTTACTCACACGCGACCTGATTTGGCTTTTGCTGTTCAATCCTTAAGCCATTTTATGCATGCTCCCTTGAAGTCTCATGTTGATGCTTTAATTCACACCTTTAGGTACATCACAGCTGGTCAAGGGATCTTTCTTAATGCAACAGAGAACCTTACACTTCAAGCCTACAACGATTCTAATTAGGCATCTTGTCCATCAACTCACAAATCTATCACTGGATATGTGTTGTTGCTAGGAAGCTCTCTTATTAGTTGGAGGTCCAAGAAGTAGAGCACCATATCTAGATCCTCTTCCAAGGCTGAGTAAAGAGCTATGGCCCACGCGGCTAGTGAAGTAACCTGGACTGTTCGATTATTGGAAGAGTTGGGTGTCTCAAATCTCAAGCCTATAAGTCTACATTGTGACAATCAATCTGCTTTACATATTGCCAAAAACCCTATTTTCCATGAGAGAACTAAACACATAGAAATAGATTGTCATTTTACACGTGACAAAGTTCATGAAGGCTTACTTTAATTGAGCTATTTACCCACTACAAATCAGTTAGCTGATGTTTTTACTAAAGTTCCACCTAGTACACATAATTATTTGTTATGCAAACTTGGAATAATTCAAACTTCATCTATTCCAAGTTTTGGAGGGGGGGTGTTGGTGATCAGTATGCTTCAAGCTCAAAGATATAATACAACGCAAAAGCTAGTCAATAAAATCAAATGAAGGCAAGGCAACACAAGAAACTAAGAAGTAATGCTTAGCTGTACATGTAATATATTTAACTAAGTCGGTTTAGCAATGCTGGTGTATTATGTTAGAATAATCCTTTCACAACATTTTGTTATAACAAACTTCTGTATAAATACAACATTGTATCCTGTAATAATGTAAGACATTAATAAAAATCAGTAAAAAAGATTCTCTCATTTTCTCTATCTGGGTTTGTTTCTTTCCCTTGCTGCTCTGTGCATGCCTTCTGCCAAAAGCTCTGCTACATCGTTCCTTTTTCTTCTTTTAGTGTTTCACAGTGTTGAAGTCATGAAGTTCAACAATAATTATAATAAGAGATACCCTTATCATATATCTTAAGCAAGCTTTATTCTCAAGCTAGCACTCCTAATTAGTTTGTATTAATGAATAAAAATGGAAATTGCAGAATGCATAATGTTACTCTATATGTAGGAAAGTTCTATGAATCATATTATTTATAAACCAGTATTATCCATAGTGCAATCAATATTGCCATTATTGAAACATGCATAAATAAAATTATAGCAACTCTTTTATAAGATTTTCACAACAACATCGTCCATCTTCGGTACAATAACTAATGGATGCTTCCTAATCATCGCACTTTTTCTTGCAATCATCCATTGTTAGGTCATTGCATGGTATATCAAAATCAAACCAAAAGTAGCTTCTACGAATTGGAGGGTCACCTTCACTGGCTTGTGCTTCAATTATATATGTGCAGACAAAAATAAAATTAGGAAAAATAAGGATTTTCAAATGAAGTAAGCTCTATAATGTAACATATTTTAATGGAAAAAAATATATCAAAGTCCAAATTATAGTGGTAACGTATATGGCTGGATATGAGCCGAGCTAGCTCGCTAGCTACTCGAGATCAGATCGCCTGAAGCTTTGCTTGAGCTCGTAATTAGGCGAGCCCGAGCTGAGTCGATCCAAGCCGAGCCCGAGCTTTACAAAAGCAAGCTCAAGCTCGAGCTCAAACAATTTAGGCTTGAGGGCTTGACGAGCCTAAATGAGACGAGCTTAGTTAAGGGCGTAGTTGAAACTAATCTTTAAAAAGAATCAAGCTTAATTACTCAAATAAGCATTCGACAAATCTGAGCTCATGATACGAGCTTATACCGAGATGAGCCACAAGATTTTTCGAGCCGAACCTGAGCTCAAATTTTAAAACTCGGCTAGTCATGAATCCGACCCCGAGCTTTATGAGTCTCAGGTGAGCCGAGCCATGAGCTTCTCGAGCTCAGGCTCGACTCGTTTCCAGCCTTAGTAATGTACATGAATCTCATTTCTTAAAATGCTCTAGTAATTATTTATTGTAAGTAGTGACAAAATAAAACTAAAAAATGCTCAAGAGAGGGATAAAGAGGAGAAATTCCTAATTTATACCTGATATACTGATATAAATATATCAAGGCCATTTTTATAATTTTATTTATATATTTGAGATTATAAGGTCTTTTTGATATGAGTTTTTCTTTATATTTATATACTCTGTATTTATATATCTGATGTATCAATAGTTGTATATAATATAACAATATCTATATCTGATATCTCAATATCCGGATATAATTTATATCAAATATGAATTAGAAAATATGAGCCATCACCCATGTAATTCTTCACATATAAAAATTAAAATCGAAAAGCCAAGTAACGACTGCGTACATTTTGGCCGTGTAGTAATTATTTTTAGCTTATAAAACTTATGATGTGAAAATGAAAAGTTGGGGAAGTATACTTACGAAGATAAGTTGCAGTTCCTTGAGTTGTCAGACATTGAAATTTGTATAGCAATGGTGGTGATCAACACAATTAGAGTAACCATTTTGGTTGCCATTTATATTTTGGTTTAGGGAGAAGATGCCTTAATATGAATAATTTATAGAAATTATAGTATATGAAGATGAAAAATAATAACTGTAGAGGAAATAAATCATATTTACAAGAGTGTGTGTATATATATATAGTACTACGTAATGTGGATAAAATCAGAAAAATAAGGAAAGAAAGTTTCACAATTAATTAGGAGATGAAGATAGGCAAGAATCAATAAGAAAAGGAAAAGTATTAATAGAAAAGCCAAGGGATTAAGAAGAAATTCTTAAAAGTTAAGGAGATAATCATTTCATATAAGGCAAACATAACTCTTGATTAACATAAGTGATCCTCTAGCGTTTTGACAAATGGTATTCCCATCTATTATTAACCCTCTAATTCCCTTCATTTTGATACCTTAATCCTCCTCATTTAGCATTATTTCACCTAGTTTTTCTTAGTTTTAGTTAAAAGGAGTTTATGTAGTTCTTTTGCATACTTTCACTTCCTTGGTTCTTCTGTTGGAAAGAATCAACCGAGGATCATGGATCAAATCTGCATAAAATAAGTCAATTAAACCAAAAAGAGGAAACAATCTCTGTTAGTCTAAGATTGAATCAATCAGTGATTAAGTAGCCAAAAATCAGCATATGTAAATTAGAAAACTTATGTACTATTTAACTAGGCTTGTAATATATAGTGTGTAATCCCTCGAAAAATATTTTCTATCTATTAATATAATACATATACTTTACTTATATACATATATATTTCCAAAATAAATAGCAAATTATATAATTAAATTCTAAAAGTAAAAAAAAATTTCTACAACATATATTTTATTTTCCTAAGAAACACATTAAGCCTAAATACCTAAATCTAGTACTACTCATTTACTAATCATATACTTCTTAAACCTAAGCATTTTACCTAAATCTAAACACTTTAAAGCAAATCAAAACAACAAAACACTAAACAAAAAGAAAAAAAAAATCAAAAAAACCTAAATCCTCTAAATTTTTATGTATTATAATTTATTTTATGCATACTACAGATTTTCATGCATAAATAATAGGGCTAGACATGTTAGTATCATGAATTAGGTTTTTGATACTAGGCTCTTGAGTTTTTACATAAAATTATAAGTATTTTGTGAATCGTATATCTATATTAATTTTTATATGGTTTTTATTTAAATGAATTTTCAGATTTTATGATCATATATATATTTTAGTATAAAAATGTTAGTTTTCATGATTTAAGGCTTAGATTCTTAGACTAGTATTTGTTTAATAAAATTTTAAATATAGTATGATGTATTTTGATAAAAATTTAATATAATGGTATTCGAAATAAATTTTCAGAATATTATACATATTGTGTTATGGTTTAATTGTTGAGATTTCATTTTTAAAGCTAGAAATTATATACTATTAGTATATACATTGATTTAAAACTATTTTATGATACAATTGGGAGTAATTTGAGTATATTATATTAAATACAAATTTTCAAATTTGAAGGGTTATAAAAATAGAGTTTATAATATGTATTTTAATGAGTTTTCAAATAATACTTGTAGTATTGTGTTGGAATTACAAGATTATATTTTGGGAGAATTAAAAATATATTTTGGAATTGTTTTAAAAACTTAGAAAGCTTAGTATGATTGCTGTAAATTTTGGGTATTGGTGTATTAATATATACAATATTATTTGATGTATGAAATCAATTCGTAGAAGGTGCAAAGCTATAGAGAAAGTGGTCACCCGTTTATTTTACTCAAGGTACGTACAAGTTACGAAAAATGTTACCTTTAAGAGCATGATCTAGGGTGAAATGCAAACTTAGTATCATGTTTAGCGAATCTTTTGGATGAGAGTGTTTGGTTATTTATTTGAAAGAATCCATGTTCTTTATATTAGGGGCATGGTTTGGTCTTGGTGGTGAGTTATAATTATGTTTTGTCAATACCAATCGGGAAAGAATTATATATTGGTGAGAAATCTTGATTTATTAAATTGGAATTAATTTGCTAATTAATCTATGAGGTTGTTTATTATTACTCTTTCATTACTAATAGTATGAGTTGAGTAAAGATGAATTTCAAGTTTTAATAACGAGGGCAGTTGACTATATTCAACAAGTTTAAAAGTTAAGATGGAAATCAAAAGGTTAAAAATTACATTATAACAGAGATTGATTATATAATTGTAATGTGTGTATGTGTGTAATGTGGTGGTTATGTATACTGAGTTAAAATATTAAATTACGTAAGAAAGAGGATAAGCAATAAAGCTCTGGGCTAGTGCACGTCTATAGTATTGACAATCAAGGGTTGGAGCTTCACGAGGTATTATCCGTGGCTTTTACTGGAGGCCGTGTGATCTACGATTCTCTCTTTTATAAAATTTTAAACTTAAAATTGAGGATAATTGAGATATCATCTAGCTATGGTGACAGAGTCGCGCCTATTTACCATTTGGATTTATATTATATTTTGATGCTCTCCGATGGGAGTGCATGAGTTATTTATCTATTTGATGTCCTAACAGGACATGAGGGAGACAACCTTGTCTATTGCTTAATCAAAGTAATTAATTAATTTGTCATGTCAGTTGAGTAAAATGTTGCGTAATACGTTCTTGCATTTTGTACTTATTCTTTATTTAATTAATATTTCGATTGTTATAACTTGTAATATGTATGTACTCAACTTGCTGATTACGTGATTTGTGTGTTTTTGGTCATGGCTTTTGCCTGTAAATGACACTGTGATGATCCAATAATTGCATTTGTATTAGTAGGGAGCAAACTATTGACAAATATCCAATTTAGCATTCATGCATGGGTGAGTTGAGTGGAGTATTGTTTTACGTTAATTGAGATTACAAAATATTTAACGTTGATTTGATTTTAGAAAGTTGGTTTTGGATTTGAGTAGAACGTTATTTTGGTATATTGCAGTAAGGGCCCTAACGATTCCAGTTTGTAATGTTAGGAGTTTGTTTTTACGATTAATGTTATTTTGAAAAGTCTTTTGGTTTTCCGCTGCAAAACTTTATTTTATGGCCTTAACATTTGAACACGTGGCGGTAGTACACTGGTATTTTCCTAAAGGTTTAGTTTTTGAAAAATGGGAATTATCGGGGTGTTACACAGTGAATACAATGACTACAATTAAAACTAAACACAATTCTTCAATTCTACATGGTATCAGGAGTAGGTACTATCTTGTTTCATCATTTACCATAACACTTTACCTGTAAAAATAGAAGAACATGATGCTAAGTCATGTACAACAAATCAAATAGTGTCCATTTATTGCGGAGCAACTATGGCAACATCTACAGAAATTAAATCCTAATATGCCTCCCACAGAGAATGTTAACACTCAATCTATCAACTTACCAGAAAACTCAACCAACTTCACAAAGTGGTCGAAATTTATGATGTTAGCCATTAGTGGGAGGGGGAAGCTCAATCATATAATTACTACACCCCTGCCCCATACCGATCCGGATTACCAAAAATGGGTCCAACAAGATTCATATGTTATCACATGGATCTTAGAAAACATAGAGATATTTCTTGTTAATCAATTCCTTGATTACCCAACTGCGAAGGAGTTATGGAAGGGACTCAAAGCCTTATATAGTAGTGGGCATGATGGTTTACAGATATTGGACTTTATGACAAGGGTGAATACTCTCAGGCAAGGGGAAGAGAATATCGAAGCATACTACGGGAAAATCGTGACTCTCTGGAAGGAGATCGACCGGAGAGTCCCGATCCTAATGACATGCTCAAATGACAAAACCATTTACAATTAATTAAATCAAAGAATAAGGCTTTACAAGTTCTTGTTAGGATTAAATGAGACCTTTGACAAAGAGCGAAGAGACTTAGTGAATCGAGATCCCTTACCGTCACTTGATGAGGCTTATACCATGATCTGGGAGGAAGTAGCTCGCTGGGAGATTATGTCCACTAAACACGCCTCACAAAGCACAAACTTAGAGGGATCGAAAGTGGGCTTGCCATGAACAAGGTGCGGTCAGGTAAGGGCCCATCACACCGGAGAGAAGACGACCATACTCACCTAAGTGCTCCCTTTGTGGAGGGACCAAGCATACAAAAGAAGGGTGCTTCAAGTTGATAGGATACCTTCTAATACCCCGTATTTTAGACATTATATTAAAATTTTTATATGCTAAGTTATATTTAAAATTAAATATACATTATTTATTAGCATTTTAAATAAAATTATTTTAAGAATGTTTTAGTACAATTAAATAATTTAAAAAGTATTTTAGCCTAATTATAATTATGGAACGCCATTTATATATTTATTTTATAATTTTATAAATAAATATTTAATTCCTCAATTATTCCATTAAATTCCCAAAAAGCCTCCAAAATATCCCGAAAAATACTCGAGTATCCACTTTTATTCTAGAATATTCTAGAAGATTTTAAGATATTATTTTTAGCAAAAATATCAGTTTAAGATATTTATAAATATTGTTTTTAATTTAAAACTGATTATGTTAAGAATCGGATATATTTACCAAAAAAATAAAAAATAAATTCGACCATATATAATCATGTCCAGCTTCCATGATTAGTATTTTTTAAAAAAAATTAAATTTATTATTAAATTTATTTTATCCTAATTTAAAGGATATTTTTAGTTGAAAAGATAGTTTTAATTTAAAATATAATAGATTTTCAAAAAAAATAAAAATAAATTCTAACCTTATCATACCCTTTTTCTATGATTGATATTTCAAAAAAATTGTAGTAAAATTTATCTTATTTAACTAATTCTATTGGTTTGTTTTGAATTAAATTATTCTAATTGGTTAAATTATTTTAAAAAAATATTTTTCTAAAAATTTGGAGGATAATTATAATTTCAAATTTGTATTTATCTTTTATTTTTTTAAAATCCTAGAATTTATCCTAATTTCTACTATAAATAGACCCTTAAACCTCACATAATTCTTCACACAAAAACCATTAAATCCTTTCTACTTCTCTCAAACTCTCTCCCTCTCTCTCAAGTCACTCTCTTCATCTACTCGGTCACCTAGTGCCACCAACAACCACTAGTCATCGTAAGCCTCCTCTTTTTTCTAACTATTTTAATTGTGTAATAAATTGTTTAGTTCTTAAAATTATTTATATAAAGTTTTAATATTTATATATATTATTGTGTTGCATTATGTTGATTAGATCATGTTAATTGATAGTAATATCATCTTGAAGTTTAGTAGGAAGTTACTAAGAAGTACCAGAATTAAGGTACGTATATGTGTTAAATCTTTTTATATACAGTTGAATGTTTTGTTGAATTATATTGTGTTAAGATATTTTTATTATGTATTTTGCTAAATAAATAATAATTGAAATTTTATCCATACACCATTTTTTTAAAAATATATGTTTATATATGGTTATTTATTTGAAATTCCAATTATAAAAAAGGATGATATACATTTATCTTATTTTATTTAGTATGTATCATGTTTCAAAAGGGCCGAATGAAATTTAAGGTTTAATAATTTTCAATGAGCTTTACTACTTAAATTAAGGTATTTGTGTTTAAAGGAGTTATAAAAGGAGAGTTATTATTATTATTTTACATTACCGCTTGATTTCATAATCAAGAAGGGTTCATACTTTAAAGTCTACTTGTTGGCAAATAAAAGGAAACTCTAAGGATAGATCCATGATGAGATAAATAACTTTGGGGGTGTGCACACTTAGGATCAAGGAGGGGATATAAGAAGAGGAAATTGTTTTATTAAGTGCTTTAATAATTCCATTTATATTGGATTATCATAAAGGAAGGTTTAAAGTTTATTAATTTATAAGAAGGCAAGTCCGAAATAAAGGAGTTTAAAAGTCAAAGTATTTCTTTTAGCATGTATATGTACACAGTGTTTTTATACTAACACATATTTTCCTATTCGTTTTTGGTTCGCCCTACTTATCATTATGGTGAGTAGGTTTGCAGGAATAAATGTGCATGAGAACATCACATCAAGAGGCACATACTAGTTAGGAGTTTTCATAATTTTTCTTATTCAACTTTTGTACCTTTGGATAATCAAAATTATTTTTTTTTATAAATAAATCAAGTATTTCTTCTACTGGAATATAGTAATTAGTTAGCACAATCGAAGTGTAGTAACACATGGCGTAATATCCCTAATTTACTAAAATTATTATTATTATTATTATTATTATTATTATTAGTAATTTAGGGGTGTTACAAACCCCGAGTGGTGCGGTGAGGGGAAGAAGAAAGGAAGACCTCAAGGTGGGGTAAATGCTGCCATAAAAACCGAAAAGGAAGAAGTAAAGAAGCAAGAGGATGAAGAGAAAGGAGGGATGATGGCTCCAAGTGTTCCAACAAAACTAGGTATAAAACTAGAGTTTGAAACCCTATCTAATAACCCTATGTGTTATTGCAGCAGGTGGACTGAAGTACCCAAAAAAACCCATTGAAGCAAATGACCCAAAGCTTATACGCCAGCCCAGAAAAATTGTACAACAAATTTGAGGCTCTAAGTGAACTTGGCCCAATTGAAAATTCGGCTCTAGTGTAAAAAACCCAAGATAAAGAAGATAAATGGATTTTCGAATGTGGGGCAACCGACGCCATGACGTTTGACAAGAATGATTTTCAGAAAATTTATAAATCTGAGATTAAACATATTCAGACAACCAATGGAGACTTGTCAAAAGTTATGGGAGTTGAAAGGATTCTAGTTTCATCTGATATAACTCTAAATAATTGTCTTTATGTTCCAACTTTATCTCACAATAAGTTGCTTTCAATAACTCAGATGACTAAGGAATTAAATTGTACTATTCTGATTTATCCTCGATTTTATCTTAGATAGGATATTCAGACCGGGAGGATAATTGGGCGTGGTTGGTGAAGTGATTCAACAAGGCAAAGCAGTGCCTAGCACATGGAACGGTGGATCGACAACTATGGTTGTGGCACCGGCGTTTAGGTCATCCCTCTCCCAAGTATCTAGAATACTTATTTCCTTCTTTCTCAAAACTAAATAAAGATTTTAGTTGCGAAACTTGTATTAGAGCAAGAATTCATAGACAAACTTTTATTCCTAATAAATCTAAGTCTAAAACTCCTTTCAGTTAGTTTATTTAGACGTATAGGGCGTAGCACATGAAATTGGAAAAAATGGATTAGCCTGTTATCTTATATTTATTGACGACTGCACTAGAATGACTTGGGTCTATTTTTTAAAAAGAAAGTTAGAATTGTTTGAAAAACTTGTGTCCTTTTAAACTCTTGTCCAAACACAATACCAGAAACATATACAAATTATCCGAAGCGATAATGGGGGAGAATTTGTTAACACCGATATGAGGAAATTCTATGAATAAAGGGGGTTGGTTCACCAAACTACTTGTCCTTATAAACCATAATAGAATGGCGTGGCCGAAAGAAAAAACAAAACTCTTCTCAAAATTACTCGGGCCATGATGATAGAATCACAAGTCCCGAAATTTGTTTGGCCTAATGCTATTGCCACTGCTATATACCTTGCCAATAGGCTACCTAAAAAATCATCGACTACAAAACCCCTATTGAGCAACTCGACCACCACTTTCCCTCTGCCACCTCCCTTACCCTTCTAGTTAAGATGTTTGGTTGCATAGTTTTTGCCCATGTCCAGAAAAACAGGATTAAATTAGACCCTTGTGCAATTAAGTGTGTGTTTTTGGGGAGTGTTGGAAAGAATCAAATGAGAATCATGGATCAAATCTGCACAAAATAAGTCAATATAATTAAACCAAAAAGAGGAAACAATCTTTTCTATTCCAAGATTGTATCAATTGGTGATTAAGCCAAAAATCAACATATGTAAATTAGGAAACTTATGTAATCCCTCCGTCCCGTTTTATTTGCTACAATTTTCTTATATGGACGTCTCATTTATTTGCTACGTGTCTAGATTTAGTATAAAAAAGGTCACAAATACCCTCCCTCCACCCAAATGTTACTACACTATCCTTATTATTTCACTCTAATCTACCCACCCACCTCTTAACCTACTGCTAACCTATTGTCCTCTCACTCGATTGTGCTGTTGTTTTCTCTCTTCCACCCACTGATGCTCGTGTTGAAAATTCTAGATCTCTCTAGCTCTCTTGCGTGATTCCATTTACTTCCACTAGATTAAAATTCTTCGTTCCACTCTCTTCATTTTGGTACCCATTTTGCTTTGGATAGGTCAAGATAAGGATGGTGGGGGTTTAGTTCCTAAACCTATGTATTGGGGCTTTGAATAAGATACCTTACCTCCATCTGAGATCCTTCGTTTACGGCGCATCCTCCGTGATATTGATGAAGAGAGGCGACGAAAAACCCCTTTGAGTAAGAACAGAGGGGCTTATACTTTAACCCATAATGTGTCACCCCAACAAACCCCAGATCCTCCACCAACTAGGTTCAAATCTTGGTCCGAGTACTCTTATTGGTTTTCAACTCAACGTGACAAGCATGGATAAGTGTTCTACAACCTTTGTTGCTTCTGATTTTTTTTCTCTGAGTTCAATGGCGTGCTGTTGTTGTTGTTTCCTCTAATTTTTGGGGTTTGTTCTTATTATGATTATGTTCATGTCGAGGCTATTTTGGTTGGTGTTGATACTTTGTGATATTCTTTCATGGTTTGTTGTTTTTATCATGTTGTTGATATTGATTCTATGGGGGGTTCTTCTTGTTCTGATTTTGGTCATGTGGAGGCTATTACAGTTTGTTGTTGTTTGGATTTCGTTGATACTCCCTCTGTCTTGATTTATTTGCTACATGGGTGTTTTCACAAACTTGGTGATTTTTTTGGGGTGTTCTTCTGATTTTGTTCATGTGGAGGCTACTTTGGGTGTTTGTTGTTGTTCGGATTTTGTTACGATTATGTTCATGTCGAGGCTATTTTTTGTTGATGTTAATACTTTGTGATATTTTTTGGGGGTTTGTTCTTTTTATCATGTTGTTGATGTTGATAATCCCTCTGTCTTGATTTATTTGCTACAAGGGTATTTTCACAAACTTGGTGATTTTTTTGGGGTGATTTTTTGGGGGTTTGTTATTTTTATCATGTTGTTGATGTTGATACTCCCTCTGTCTTGATTTATTTGCTACATGGGTGCTTTCACAAACTTGGTGATTTTTTTTGGGGTATTCTTCTGATTTAGGGGTGTTCTTCTGATTTTTTTTTGGGTGATTTTTTGGGGGTTTGTTGTTTTTATCATGTTGTTGATGTTGAGTCTATGGGGGTTCTTCTTGTTCTGATTTTCGTTGAGACTTGGTGAATTTTTGGGGGGTTTCTCTTGATCTAGGGTTGTTGGTATACTGGGTTACTGATTTTGTGTATTCTAATGTTATCCTTGGATTTTGTGTATTCTAATGTTGGTATACTGGGTATACTAATTTTTTTTTGCTCTATTGTTGGTATATTGTTGTTATGGTGGTGGTGGTTGTTATACTCAATATTGACGTTGAGGTTAAGACCCTGAGGAGTTATGGTTATTAATGTTGAGGCAAGATCTTAAGTGATCTTAGCCACTCCAATAACATGATTCCAAATAGGTTTAAGCCTCAGTATTAATGTTGAGGCAAGACCTTAAGTATGGTTACTGATGTTGAGGTAAGATCTTAAGTGATCTTAGCCACTCCAGTAATATGATTCCTAATATGTTTATGCCACTCTAATATATGAATATTAATTGACCATTATAACAAGTTTTTACATCGTTCAAGAGTAGTACAATGGTTAACTAGCAAAAGGTTGTATTTTGGTTTCTAATTCCATTCATTGTACTTGCTGTGAGTCTGGTCCCTCATCTTCAGTGCCACCCTCTATTATTTCTTCTAGTACACTGTACTCCCCTATTTGAAGCCATAACTTGCACTCCTCTACTACTTCCCTTGTGGCATGTATTGATGTAGGTAGCTCATCTCTTCTTTCAAGTTGTTGTTTGTTGATGTGCGGTATATGGTAGTTGTTGTTTCATTTGATATTCATAATTTCAACCATGCATTCCTGAAGTGTTAAGAATGTGCGATTGATTAGCTTAGACTCATACTCATTATATGCATTCTCCACCACTTGTACTAGTTGTTCAATTGTCTTTGGAGCTGTTTGATCTTTCAGTGATTGTATTGCCTTAAAAAACCCTAGATCAAGTACATAGAGATCAGGGCTTTATGCTAGTTGGTTGACTAGCATGATATTGAAGCCATCTTTTGTTGCTTCTTCTATAAATTCTATGTCATCTTTGTGTAAATGTGGTTTTGCATTATCTTGCACAACCCATATTTGTTTGCATCCCCATTTTGGCCACTTAGCCCTGATTGTTGGTATGACGTTCTTGATCATTTTATCTTTTATGACCTCTTTTGTGACACTCAATATTGACTGCTACCTTAGTCTTGTTTGACCTTTTTGTTGGGACCAACTCTGTGAATGGAAATATCCCTATTTTTCCATCAAAAACAACCTCACCATTTGGGGTTATATGTGGCCTTGCAACTGCTGCAATGAACATGATTTTTGTTATAAACTTCTTGCTCTTGCATTGTCTTTGAGGTTCTTCCTCATCTAGGGCTAGGTAGTATCTTACTGTGATTTGTGACATGTAGAACCATTTTTCATCAACATGTATAACATTATACATGTTTGAAAACCTTGGTGTTATTGTGATGGTTGTTGGTATAATGGCATTAATGCACCATTGTACTCTTGCTACTTTATGTGATGCTGATAGCTTTGGTTTTATGGTATTTGTATGCTTCCTGATTGCACCTCTTTTGATTAGCCTATGTATTGTGGATCCCTAAACTTGCTGCTGAGGCCCTAATTGTTGTTCTTTTCCTTAATGGAATTAACTTCAACTGATCTAGGTTGAAGGATACTCTTTTTCTACCCACTCTCCCAGCTTTGAGGTTATGAACAACGATTGCTTTATTTCTAGTCATTTGGGCTCTCATAGTTTTCCATATCCTACTTATGGTCCATCTTGACACATTATACTCTTGAGCAAGGTTGTTTATACAACCTGTTGGGAGTTGTTGGTGGAGTTGGGGTGGCAAGCTAGGATCACATGCACAAAGTTGAAGTAAACTTACCAGCAATTGTTGCCCTTTCCTTGTCACTTAGAATAGAATACTTTGTGACTTGGGGATTGTTGGCTGCTTGTTGGTTTTGTTGCTCCTTTGGTTGCTGTTCTAGTTGGTTTTCTGGCTGCTGTTCTAGTCCTCTGTTTGGCCATTTTTCTGGTTGCTTCTCTGGCTGTTGTTCTGGTTGCTCGTTTACTTGCTCTTCTGGTAGTTCATTGACGTCAATAATTGGCCTTCTTGGTACCAAGGCTGACATGGAAGTTGTTGGAAGGGTATAGGATGCTCTGCTTGTCATTGAAGCGACCGATAACCGTCCAACAACTACCACAAGTGATGCCTCGATTTTTGAAGGTAATTAACATAAAGGTAAGTTAATCACTCAATGATGATACTTTACTGAGAGTGATTAGTCCTAACCCTCCCAATTAATCTCACTTCTTCCCTTTTTTTTACTACTCCCTTAATTGTGGAGGCTTGGATATGTAATTAATGTGGGTTTTCCACATTAAATGTTGTATTTATAGAGGAGATGCTGCCAAAATTTTGTTTGAAAATTTTGGAGCCAATTTTGGACATCCATATTGTCCAAAAATTTGGACATCATGCTTCCCGAGAGGAGTTCAAATGTGACTTTCCCTCCACTTTTTGTACTATTTTATTAAGTTAACTAATGATTTTTTTACTTTTAATTAATTTCATGTGGTCTCCATATATTCATTGCTTTTCTTAAAGTTTGTGAAAACACCCATATAGCAAATAAATCAAGATAGAGGGAGTAATATTTAACTAGGCTTGCAATATATATACAGTGAATACAACAAACACAATTAAAAGCAAACACAATTCTTCAATTCTACATCTTCGATATACTCCATCTTAATCTTAATGTTTCTCTTTTTCTTTCATAATTTATCACACGACTTATGCAATTAAATTAGAAGAAATTGATTTCATGGGCTTCTAGTGTAATTTGCCAAACAAATGAAACGAAAAGGAAGATGCTAATGAAATTTTAACGAAGATAAAATATCACATAAATAAACATAGACAATATTTGAATTGTATTTCCAATAAGGTTAAAATAACTAAACAAATCACAATTTATGTTAACTAGAAAATCCAAGCATAATGAAATAAAATGATGCTTCAAGATCACATATCTATCCTAATCTTTCATCCAACCTAGCTAGAAACAACCTTCAAGCAGAGAGGAGGATTAACACCGGCCAAAGCAAGTATAGCACTAGGCAAAGCCCATATTCCATCACCACAAATCAAACCAGAAGCAACCGCAGGCCAGTATGTATCAGCTTTAATCTTGTTACTGTACTTCCATGCGAAGAGTATCAAGCTACCAATGCACATGTCGATAGCAAAGTAGCCTCCAAGGTAGAAAGGTATAGCCATTGCCATCGGGATTGGTATAAACCTCGCGTACTTCTCCCCCACCAAGTCTTTGACAACACTTATAGCAATGGCAGCAAAAAAGCATACTATGCATAAGGTGAGACAATGTTTAGGCAATGCACCTAAACCCTCGACACCTATAAGAGCTATGCTCCGATAAAGAGATGCAAATGGTGCTGGGTATTGGCCCTTTGGCATTCCAAGATCAGGGTATGCCGTGTAGAAAATCCAGAAGACGCACGGAGATATGACACAACCCATTGCCGTCCCTATTATCTGGCTCACAAACATTGATCTTGGTGAAGCTAGAGTTAAGTAGCCTGTTTTGAAGTCTTGAGTTAGGTCTGCAGCTGTTGAGACTATGTTCATCATGACACCACAGGCTGCAAGTCCTGCAACAATCCCACCATGAGAAGCACCGACCCATCCTCCAATGGCGAAGATAGCTAGTTTTCCGTAAGTAGATGCCAGGGACCAGTCTGTTAGCCCACAACCGTAGGCGTTACAGAAGGCCAACAATGGTGCAACAATGTACATGACCAGGACTTGGTACCACTTAAGCTGATGGAAGATCTGTGGAAGTACGCCGATAGCAATTGCAGCCAAGGCGACATATGCAGCTGCAGCAACCCAATTTGGAATGCTGTCACTGAGGAAATATTCAGTTCTTCGTTTGTCATCGAATGATTCAGTGGCGACTTGTGGTGTGGAGGGTTCATAACTAGGAATAATTGCACCTGAGTTTTTTGACTTATACTGCTTGTAAAAGGCACAAACTGATTTGTAGAAGACTTTAGCAATGCTATAGAGTCCATCTGCCATAATAATCGATATGGCTATGAAAATTTTATAACCCTGCAGCGCATGAAGGCTGCTGTCATCAAGATCTGCAGAATACCAATGACCTTTCTGTTGTGCTATGAGAGGCCACATGATACCATATGATATAATTGCGCCGACTAGTAAAGATACATTCACAATGTAAGGGCAGATCATCCCAACACCCACATAAGTTGCAGAGAAATCAAAGAAAAACTTTTGGCGGTAGGCTTTTAGACCAAAAGTAGGAAAACTCGCAAATCCGCAGTCCTCCCCTCCTGTGAAGAACCACTGGAAGCAGCTCCACAAGAAGCTAAACGTGAAAAATTTTCCCAACATCTTCACCTTTTGCTTGGCTACTATAGCCCCTTCAGGGGTGTGGAAGCTGTTGATGAGGGTAGCAGTAGCAGTCCCACTCGGGTAGATAAGTCTGTAGTCGATAATCATAATCTGCAAGAGATTACATCAAGCATACATATTAAAAACATAGGGTATAACGTGCATTATATCATACTACTACATATTGAAAACATAGTGTGTAAGATCTCAATGACGACCATAACAAGTTTATTTTATATTTTCATTCAGAGCTTTAGGGGAATCAAAATCGTACCTTACGGAGGGGAACTACTGAAAATAGTCCAAGGAAGCTAACAACAAACATAAAGCCAATCATCCATGCTAAAGATGGCTCCTTGGTATCTAGTGCAAAAGCTTTGTCTCCCAGACTTGCTACTTTGGCACTCATCCCTAGAACGTAACTTCCCGCTCCACCTGCTCAGTGTAACAACTTTGCTTAGTTACAAGGTTTACATGTTCAAGTGTTGCACAAGCCAAAGCAATAATTAACTATACATAATACATACTCCCCGTCCCTATTTATTTGCTACATTTCCATATTTTAAGTTAAAATTTAAAAATTTTGACTATAAATTCTAATTGTATCATCACAAATAATATATTCAGGTGGAATCTTATTAGATGCATCTTAATGTAAAATTTTAGAATATTTAGTTTTCATACTTTTTTATCTTACGAGAAAAAAAAAACATTTTAAGTTGTTTCTAAAAAATCATAAAAACTCAAATAATGTAGCAAACAAACAAGAACAAATAAAGTATATATTCATTATTATACCCGCTTATTCTTATCAGTCTATATTGTTGAAATAATTTCTTTTCTTAATTGACTTTAAAAGGAGCTGAACCATAATATCCTATGTTTCTCATACATCTATACTAGTATAAAAAATAAGTTCCAATGAAAGTTGTGGTGTACATCAAATAGTGTATCCGTTGTATGCATCATGTACGCCACATTTTGAAATTGATTGATACAATAATTTTACTATATTAGCATATTACCCGGACATATTTAATTGAAATATTAACAAAATTTCAGGATTGGTACAATGATTTAATTTTAAAATTGAGGTGTCCAATGACCATAAATCCGGGCAAATACAGCTGAGTATGCACTGTACACGGTGAAAAGTGAAAACAACAACGTATTACGTTAGACGTCAAAATAGTTAAAAATAGCAATATATCGCACTAATTCTTAGATGATTTGATTCTCAAAATAGGTAATATACTTCGGAAAGGAAAGGAATAATGCCATCAACAATGCTCCAAATTATATACTATGTGACAAAAAATATTATCCCAATTCCTAATATATGGAATTCAGATAATATAATAAAATAGTATATAATTGAGTTATTGGCATAAAAGAAATTCCTTATTTAGAATACGGAGTAATCATCTAAAATAATCGAATTTTTATATTTTATAAAAAACATAAAGTATTTTTATTTAGTTGTAAAACAACGGTAATATGTGATCATATCCAGTTAAGATATCTCGGTAACTAAAATCTGATACAAAATCAACAATTAACAACAAATTAAATTAGTCCGAAAAAAAATCGAACGACTCACCGGAAAAGGCGATTCCGGAAGAAGCAACAACACAAGTCTGAATAACAGTATTCTCTTGACGGGTGAAGGGTTGCTTAAGGTATCCAGATTTCTCGAGCAACTTTGTCCAACTTTTGACGAAGAAAAAACCCAACAAGCCAGCGGAAACATTGAGGGACGGAATGATCCCAGTAGAAAGGTTGAGTTTCATTACAATGAAGGTGAAGAGGATGCTTAACACCAAGCTTACGACGAAAGCTCGCATCGTCAACTGTTGCTTCCATGGCGGCACCTCCACTTTCTCGAACAATGTCTCGTCCGAGATGGCTTCCGGAGTCGGAGTGTCGATTTCGAGGGCGGGATTATCTTCATCAGCGCCCATTAGGGCTTGGAGGATGTATGTTAAAGGTTTCGAGGTGGTTTTGAGAGAGTCAAGGAGGGTTTGGTTTATTCTGTAGGGTTTGTGATTCGTGTATGAATCGAGTCATAACGTGACGGAGCTACTTATAAGGGGAGTTTTGTGGTTGTTTGTTTGTTTTATACAATTTTGGAGAAAGACGTATTATTTATTGATTTCCGAATTACATATGAATTAGGATGGATAAAATTTATAATCTCTTGGAGAAAAATTTAATTCTTATCCATAACTTTTTTGTATTGTAGAATTCATATGTTACGACGATCCCAAAATAAATATGAAGTTTTTACAAAAGGAATATTCACTTGAATAATCATAAGAGTTGTAAAAAAAGGACTTTTGATGGATATTTCCATGTTTATGTATTAAGTTTAAAAATATTAGAGCTGATTAATATTATTCCAACCCGACCCAAAAAGAAGTGCAGGTTTGAAATGAAAATTTAGGCTTCATTTTTTTAATATATTGGGTCTTGGGCAACTTTAAACAATATTTCTAATTTAGTAGTATAATATTAGGTTCGAGTGCTCGAACCAAAAAGTCTGCACTTTTTGCCCAAAAAATAAAGGATTTGGGCACAAACTTTTGGGTCAATATTATGCCCGTCCCGACACTTTAGCTTGTAATAGACCTCAATTTTTAGGCCAAGTCCAATTCGACCTACTTTTTAATCACTTCTACAAAGTATGTAGGATTATTTTGCCTATTGTATAAAAAATTAATCTTTTTTACTCGAAAAATATTGGATCTCAAAAGTAGGGTAATTTGTAATGACAAAGAAGTGTTTTGAGTAATAGACTTTTTATGGTGACCTTCAAGTTTGACACTCATACTGTCAATTGTAATACCGAGTTGCTCCAAAAATGAATTTTGGAGTGTACAAATTTTTATTTAAAAAATTTACTTATTTTCTTTAATTTGTGTGGAAAAATAAACGAGTATAGTTCTTTTTATTTTAGACTTTTATGTTAGACAATAAGTAATTTGTTTTAATGCTTATTTCTTCTTCTTTTTAACTTATTTGTATAGAAAAAAATATAAATGACATAAAAAGACAAAAATTAGTCCAAATTGCCCCAAGCTAGGTTTTGAACCGATTTTGTCAGTCTGATTTGGATCTTGACAAAACCGATCCGATTAGTCCTATTAAATTTTGGACTTTATTCCTTCTGGTTTGGGTTAGGGCTGGTAATCACCCCTAGTACTTTATGATATGTTAAGGTGGTGGTACTTATTTTAAGACTAATTTTTAAATCATAGCTTTAAAAATATACAAATTTAGAAACTATAGTCTTTTAAAGTAATTTACATTTTATTGTTATAAGAGATTGTAAATGTTAATTTTATATTATAAAAGGTTATCATTTTCAAAACGATATACTTTCAAAGCTCTAATTTACAAATCTAAGATGATTTTACAATGGCTACATAATTTTATAGCCACTGTTATATTTGAGTACCATTGACAATTTTCACATTATATCTGTATCATTCATTTTTTTTGGCAAGGTATAAAAATACACTTAAAAGATAGATACATTTATAGCCATGACAACTAATTTATGTGCCTTATCAACAAGACATCTTGATACTTTAAAACAAGTGAAAAAAGCAAAAGATAAAAGCCACATGAGTAATGTCATCATCAAGTCTGCGTAATTCTTTTGGTGATCTGGTAGGGTCACATAGCATATGGACAACAATTGCTTAGTTTGAACGTACTAAACAGACATCACTTCTCTTTGCTGCTTCAGTCATACCCTTTTTTATTACAAGAAGTTTTGAATGGAGAGTCGAATGCGCCCATACCCTTTCTTCTCCTCCTTCCGTTCTTCCATCAGTATTGAGAATAACCCATCCAATACCTGCTTCAATACGCCATCCTTACTTCTTTATCTTTACCCTTTTCCTTGCCACATCAACTTTAACAATGATTAAAGACTTACCTTGTAGCTTTCCTACTGTCCATATCAGGATTGATGGAGGTGGTGTTCGGGTAATCTCTTCGGTAGCGGGTGTGGTATTTTGAACCTTTCTTCTTGAATTCCATTCTTCAAAGATGGAGAAGACAACAGAATGGTTAGGATCAGTGGAGTTGAAGTAAATATCATATCTGTGGAGCCAAATGCTCCAACATAACAAGAGGAACGTTTCAAGAGTTCCTATATGATCAAAGTCTGTTTTGTGGAAGTAGGATAGCCAATTCTTGCACCATGTGCTTAAGTCTGGTTCTGAATGAGCAATTCTAAGTCCCAAGGGTGACGAGCGCTAAACATGAGTTGCTACATCACAATCATTGAACAGATGTTCAAGGGTTTCTGGTTTTTTATTGCACAGTGGACATGTATTATCTGAAACGATCTTCCTTTTAACAAGACTGAATTTAGACGGAAGGGCTCTATTAATGAGTTTCCAACCAAACATCACACATTTTGATTGAATTTTTATTTTCCAATAATTTTCTAGAAATTTGATAGCCCATTCTCCCCCAAAGTACAGGATTTACTCTCCTGCATCCTAAGGAAGGCGCACCCATCCTTAACAGAGAAACAACAAGTTTGGGAATCCCACCAGATCTCTCTATCTAGCTCATCTTGAGGGCTTATATGTGTGCTAAGGATGGATGATGCACTTTCCTTGTCAAAAAAACTCCAAATATTATGCGTGTCCCATTCCTTTTTCTCATTCATCAATTCCACAATATAGTTTGGTTTCCTTTCCTGTAGAAGCAACCAGTGAGAAACAATCTTAATTTTCGTTCCCATGTGGAAGCCATAAGTCTCCTTTAATTCTTATGATGTTTCCATTTCCTATCAGCATTTCTATGCCATCTTTCATCTGGTTTGCTGTGGATAGGAGGCTTCTAAATGACCATGAGCTTCTGGTCATTTTCCTATTTTCTTTAGCAGCTTGAATGGGTGATAATTTATATTTCCCTACTAGAATTCTAGGAAGCAGCGTACCCGGGTTTGAATGGATTCTCCAAGCTTGTTTGAATAACAAGGCTTTATTCACATGTGTAGTATTTTTCCAATCCAATGCCTCATTCTGCCTTTGGTTTTTGAAGAATTTGCTGCTTTTTCCAATAAATAGGTCTTTTCTTAATCGTTGAACCCCACCAAAATCTTAGAAAGACTAAATTTATTTTTTGTGTTAGCTTCTTAGGGAGCATATAAACAAAGAGAACATGGGAGGCCATTGCAATCAGAATAGCATTTATGAGGATGAGTTTGCCAGCTAGCGATAATTTGCAAAATTTCCATGACGACAATTTTTGGATAATCCTGTCGTACACAAAGTTCAGCTTTGCGGAACTCTTTCCATCAATCTCCACCGACAGTCCCAAATAGTTATCTAGACTAGTCTTGCTCTTTACTCCTAGTGGTTTCCTCATAAATTTTATAAATTTGGATGGTGTATTAGGAGAAAACACCACATATGACTTCTTAGAGCTAATCATTTCCCCCGAAATCAGACAAAACTCATCCAATAACTTCCTTATTAGTTAGCAGAATCCGAGTTTGCCTTGAAGAAAAATAGTGCATCATCAGCAAAGAACAAGTGATTGATTCGAGGGGCACCCCTTCTAATTCTAAGACCCTTCAGATTTTTTTGTCGTTCAAGATAGTTTAGTTGCAAAGAAAGGACTTGCATACACAAGATAAAGATATATGGGGAGATTGGATCACCTTGTCGTAGGCCCTATCTTGGAAAAAATTATGGAGAAGGCTCATCGTTGACAAGAATGGAGGAGACAAATGAAATGCATTGTACAATCCATTGGATCCAGCTGGTAGGAAAATTCATTACTTGGAGTACCTTGGTGACGAAAGACCAACTAACTCTATCATATGCTTTGTTAAGGTCAACTTTGAGGACGACTACAAAATCCTTACCCTTCTTCTTGTGTTTGACCCAATTTCATAACTTTATGCGCAATCAAACAATTATCATACATAAGTCTTCCAAGAATAAAAGCATTTTGGGATTCACTAACCAGCTCTCTCATGATTAGTTTGAGCCTTATGACCATGCATTTTGAAATGAGTTTATAAATTGTTTTGCACAAGCTTATTGGTCTGAATTGGTTGACGGTCTCTGGATTTTGACATTTAGGTATTAAAGCAATGAAAGTTATGTTCCAATCAGCAAGTAGAGGGAAACCATTAAAGAAGCTAGAGACAACATAGATAATATCGCTCCCCACAACATTCCAATATTTTTGGAAAAAAAGGGCGGATCCCATATGGCCCTGGGGACTTTAACGATTTAAGATTAAAAACTGCGTTTCTTATTTCATCTACTAAAAATGGATTAAGCAAGTGTTGAACCTGTGAGGGATTAAGTAGAGGTACCTCCCTGTGCCAATCAAATTGGAGCTGATTGTTTGATTCTGATAGAGAAAGAGGTTCAATCTGTGATCTTTGGGAGTCATCCATACCCTTGTATAAATGTAAGAAGAAACTTTGAAATTCTGATTTGATTCATTTGAGCTCAAAAATCCATAGATCTTCTTTCACTTTTAAGGCAACAATGTCGTTTTTAGCCTTTTTTTTCTTTAATTGGCATAAAGAAAGATTTTGTCATCTTTTCTCCATACTCATCCCACCTTGATTTTGCCCTTTGTTTCCAATACCGCCACTGGATTGTAAGATCAATGCTCGTTTCATTTTATGAAAGGATAACTTCTCTTTCTTCTTCAGCTGATGAGATCTGTTGATCTTTAAAGAGTTTGTTTTGAAAATCATCCCACTTTATGCCATTTGATTTTTTTAGTAGTTCAGGCTCCATGATTTGGTTTTGTTTTGCAACTCAATTACAATTGTTTGTGATATAGGCCATGGCTACTTGAGAGTGGGTGGGAAAAGTGGTATGGTGGTTCTTCCAAGAAGTGGTTACAATTTCCTAAACTTCCTTAAAAATTAAAGTCCAGACGTTAATTCGGTGTGGTCTTCTTTTGTGAGATTTAGAGGAGATATTTCTAATATAGGTCCATGGTCAGAGAGAAAAATTGGAAAATTTGTGATTCTGGCATCTGGAAAATTATCCCTCCACTCTGAATTACAATATTCCCCTAACAACTCAAAAATGCAGTTTGGTCTTGTTCTATTGTTTGTCTAAGAAAAAAGAATTCCATGTGATTTGATCTCAATAAGTCCTAAGGCAAGTCTCTATTCAGTAAACCATGATGCCCCTCTAATATAATTTGAACCTCCTAACTTCTGTGAATTGAACTCTACTTGATTTAAATCACCTAGTAAGCAATGCCTACCCTGGAAAATGTTAATATTGTCTTGGAGAGAGGATCATACTTCTCTTCTATTGTCCAGGGTAGGAGCTCCATAAACAAACAAAACATAGAAAAACTCCTTATTATCTAGAACACTACAAAATATTATATTTTTTTGTTGTTTCGATAATTTCTAGCCTAGTAGATGGTCTCCATGCCAATAGCAAACTTCCCGCACAACCATTGGCATCTACACTGTGAAAATTAGAGAACCCCATCTTTGCAAAAAAGGCAAAATAGAACCTATAATAGTCTTTGTTTCACACAGGAATACAATATCTAATTTTTAACTTAGTACTCACTTTAGTAATAAACGAAATTATAGGGGATGGAGCAGATAAAGAGCCCCTATAATTCCAAGACTGCACATTCATTTAACAACTAGTGGCTCGTTAAGGCCAGCCACCTCGCCATCAGATCAACACTTAGCTTGTAACCCACACAATCTTTGATCCCGTACAACAGGGATTCATCATCACCATCCGATAACCTGAATTTCTTGGCAAAGAAACCTCTATAATCCTTGTTTTTTACTTTGCTTCTTTCGGCGAATTTTTTCTTTAGCAAACACTTGTATCCTCTCACCTTCTTATTGGATGTTCTCTGCAAACAAACCCATCTTAGCTCCAGCTCTAGCAAGTGCTTGGTTAAGTATCATTCATGATGTTGACTACAAGTTGAAATATTTTACAATTATAAATTTGGAAAAAAAAATTAAAATCATTACTATAGATGATTCACTATAAACATGAAAATAAAACTACAATCAGTTTGTTTAATGGCAACCCTACACTCCCTTAAGAGTCTATCTGAATATATATCTGAGATATGCAACAGTGCATATCTTAGAGAGTAAATTAATAATTTTCTTTTATTTTTTTGACGTTGTACTTTTAAAAATTAAAGTTATACTATTTCAAATGAAATTGTACTTAAAAAATATGAAATTGCACTATTAGAAAATAAAAAATTATACTATTTACAAATAGAGTTGTACTATAAAATATGAAATTGCATTATTAGGAAAAAAAAGGTTGTGCAAAGTTTCACAATTTTCATGTAGCCCCATTATTTTACTTTATTTTCCTTTTGTAGTTATATTTTTGAGAATCAAACTTAGCAAAGTGAAGTTATACTTATAAAATATGTAGTTAGATTATTAGAAAATTAAAAATTATTGTAATATTTACAAATGAAGTATTTATAGAATATGAAGTTTCATTATTAGGAAATAAAGTGGTACATAATATCACCATCTTCTCTATTTTACCTTTATTTTTTAAGTTGTATTATTGCAAATGAAATTGTACTAAAAGACATAAAAACCGCACTATTACAAATTATGAGATATATTTGAAAATTTCCCTTTATTGAATCCATTGATTAGTTTAATTCACATTAGACTTTCATCATCAACTTTTTTTGGTTTTAGTTACATATTATGAGTAAAACAAAATTTACATTGAATTTTTATGGAATATCATTTTGATGAAAAATAAAGTATTTTTATGGAAGATTGAATCATTTTAATGACAAATAAAGACGATGATTTAGAGTTTTTAGGTCAGACAGATGATAATACACACATACATATATTGTCCAATTTGAGTGGTAGAACCCAACTCCTATCATTTTATTTACTAATATGAGGCTTTGTAGATACACTAATTTGAAACTATGCATTGTATGAGGCAGTCATTGGAGATTTTTTATGCAGAGATCAGGAAGTGATTATTTATATTGCTCAAAAAAATTACAATTATTTTTTTGAAATAATTTTTTTTCATTTTATTAACTTTAAAGTTTCATAGTCAAATCAAATGACGAATGTATAAGATTTATTATGTACAAAAATGGAAGGGATGCAATTGAAATTAACGACAATATTCTTTCTTTTATAACTATTGAAAAAACTTACATATGGTATTAAGTACAAATTAATGTTAGTCATCATCAAACTTAAATCACCATATTTTATCGATTAGCCTCAATTAACAAAGTTCTAAATTTGGCATACTTTCAAGTTGCAGAGTAGGAATCCAAGTTATAAGTTTATAACCTATGCATTGTACCACTCACTAACTAAAACTAAATTATATCATAAAGTGGGGCGGTAAATAACAATCTCAAATAGTTACTAATCTAATTTGGAGGAGTAATTTTAATTAGCATCGAGAAATATTATCCTTCGAGGAATAAGAAAAACTTGCCTTTTTGAAAATCTTTCCTTACTCTATGTTAAATTCCACATGAATTTCACCTATTTTGTTGAGTGACCCAGCCAATTTAGGAGAATCCATACATTACATAATCGTATATTGAGAGGGGAAAAAAAATATTTGCTCGACTTTGACTATACACATTATGTAACAATTTTCAAAAATAAATTGTTTAGTGCATTCAACTTTGGGCTGGATATGAGTCGAGCTAGCTCGTTAGCTACTCGGGATCAGATTGCCTAAAGCTCACATCAAGCTTGGAATTAGGCGAGCCCGAGCCAAGCTAATCCGATCCAAGCCCGAGCTTTACAAAAGCGAGCCCAAGCTTGAGCTCAAGCAATTCAGGCCCGAGGGCTCGAGGAGCCTAAACGAGCCGAGCTTAATTAAAGGCGTAGTTGAAACCAACCTTTAAATAGAATCGAGCTTAATTACTCGAATAAGCATTCGACAAATCCGAGCCAAGTGACGAACTTATACCGAGCCGAGCTCAAACTTTAAAACTTGACGAGTCATGAGCCCGAGCCCGAGTTTTATGATTCTCAGGCGAGCCGAGCCACAAGCTTCTCAAGCTCGGGCTCAACTCGACTCGTTTCCGGCCCTAATTCAACTACACCCACTATTGTAACCTTATCTTTGCTTAAAACTTCATTTTTTCTTGTAGCATGCAATTTGTAACGTATGATGTGTTTGGCGTGATATGAATGAATTCCACAATTCAAGGAATCACAGTTAGCATACCCCTCAACACTTCTCTAGAACTTGAATTAAGTATTGTCATCTCATGCCTCTTTAGAACATTCATGATCCCGCGTTATCGTATAATCGGTAATAGCCATTCCTTTTACGAATTAGTCGGTGGGTATATCGATTCTAAAATATGTTATCTTCCAAATTATAAGCTGTTTTCAGGAATAAGTAAAGTTTTACTCTACTATGAGTACTATATATCTCACTTCCTTTTGGCTTGATATAATCTTCTACGTTTAACTATTTTACCATTTTTTTTTGTTAAACACCTCAATTTTCTGTAAGGAAATTGTCTCCGCCAAGACACGTCACCTAGTGACAATTTATAGCTGGGACTTTCAACTAGTTAAGTTACGTGTAAGTAATGAAGCGTAGAACAGATTAAGAAAAAGATGCAAGTGACATAACAGATTAGAGACGACGGGAAAAACCACGGGGGCTTATATGGCCACCGTTCTACTATATGTGTATATGAAGATCTTTGATCTCGTTGTCCCTTTTGGTTACAAGATTGGCTAAGAGTTTAAAAGGATAGAACATGTATTACAATGAATGTATGCATTTAATGTAGTAGTAGCTAAACTTGTGCAATTGGTTGGGGCCTCATTGAGGGCCCTTGACTAGCCTTTTTATAAATGGATTTATGTAATTATGGGTTTAAATAGTTAGAGCGCAGCTTTTAAATGGTCATTTGTTATTGGTATCAAACCGGATTAATACCGGATTAATATCGGGTCATAAGTAAAAGTTAAACGAGTCAATAATGGGTCACTATCTCCGAAGTTTCCCGCCGCTTTACACTTAAATGATGGCGTACAGTTTGGCTCAGCTGTACAACCTTAAAACGATAGCAAGTCGCAAATACATCCATAAGCTTCAATAGATAGTGTGGGAAAATAAAATCAGACACTATTACGCATCACGCTATATCATACCACAAAATTTAAGGGAGTATGTACCATTTTAGGGTCCGGTCTATTTTGCATCTTTTAAGGCCCGGTCCAACTCGACCTGTTAGTCATGTAACCCAGTTCAACCCGACCCGACCTAGTACACGGGTCTAGTAGTAGCTAGATACAAGAGTGTTTTTGTATGTGATTTAGCTTTTGCCCAACATTCTGTCTCTATTTCCTTTTATTGCTGCTTCTCCACACTTGTAACATCTCTTTTCAACTATGATTCCTGCTAATCTAAAATTTAGGATTGCCTAAGGAAACCTTCAGGGGAATATTCCTTGACTATCCACGAACAAGTTCTTAGCCTTTTCTACTTTCTCTCCAACAGCCGTTGATCAGTCCTAAACACTAAGGCATATCACTTCATATTTTTATTCCTTGATACTTAGGTCAGCCGTGACGGGTGATTCTTACCCTAACAGAGACCAATACCAATCACAAAATTGGTACAGTTCTCATCAAACACGACAGTACAGATTGACCAAAATATTGAAGGGGATAATATTTTTTTGAGCTATCATTCAGAAAAGCAGTTAATTAAGTTTAACGTTAAAGTAACAAACTATTTGAGGCTTTTCGTTGCTTTGGGTGGAAAAAAATTGAAAAATATAAAAAATAACTTTGTGTGATAAAATATAAATAAGTAAACTAACTTTGGGTGAAACCAAAATAAATAAATTAATACACATTGGATAACTATCAATAACCCTATTAAAAAATATATTAGATCATTTTATTAAATAAAAATTAACTAACCATCTCCCCTCAATAGGCATGATTGTAGCTTTTGGGTAAAAATAATTAAATTAGAAAAACAATAGATGAAACAAAAAATTTAAAAAAACTCATGAATGAATCTATGTCAACTGAATTGCAATTTGAGATTTTTTGTTGCTTTGGGTGGAAAAAATAAGAAAAATATAAAAATAGTTTGGGGTGAAAAAATAAATAAATAAAAACTAGTTTCAGGTGAAATAAAAAGAACAAAAATAAAAAGCTATTATACAGTGGATAACTATCAATGACCCTATTAAAAAAATATTAAAATATTTTAATAAAAAATAAAACAACTAACCACCTCCCCTCAATAGACACAATTGTAGCTTTTGAGTGAAAAAAATTATATTAGATAAACAATATTTAAAACAAAAATTTTAAAAATAAACCACCTGAAATTTCATGAGAACCATCTACGATCTTTTTCAAAAGTCGCAAAAGACATAACAAATTATAATAAAACTCTTTTTCAGAGAAATAAGACACGATTTAATTAAATAAAAATATTGAGAGAATAACATCATAAAATTTAAATGTTTGTAAATATAGTAAAATAAATATATAGGGTATAATTGTATTTGTAAATTATATTTAGAATACCTATATGACGTAATTATATTAAATTCTTTCATTAAATTCATACTTTTACAAGCTTTCCGTGCTTTGACACTTGCATATACTAGTCTGATATTAATTAGCATGCATATGACATGTACGTGTCTTTTATTATTGTTTTCTTTTTAGGTTTTTCACTAAATTTACCCATTTTCTTTCTTTACTTTTCTATTTTGGTTAAAATCGAGAGATTAATACAATAGAATGGAAAAGTAAAGGGAAAAAAGGGAAAAATACTCTCAGTCATATTAGACCATTGACATTAGTGAGGAAAAAAAATCTCTCAATCTCTCTCTATCCATTCACTTTCTCACTCTTCCCATCCAATTCCTCTCATGAGAGGTTTTTTTTACCACACCAATGCTTAAAAAAAAAAATTCATCACTCTTTCCTCCACTATTTTCTCATAATACACATCATCTTATTTATTTTCTCTTTAGTTTTTTTTAATAATGTTTATGCTACATATTTAACTTTCAATACAATTAAAATGGCTTAAAATTAATAATATTTTATTTTTTAATTACGATTTATATTTTAATTTAATAATTTAATAATTTTTGTATAATTTGAAAAAATATATTACGCTTAAATTTTAATAATAATAATAATAATAATAATATAAGAAGTTAAGAATTTAATTTTAATTTTAATATATTTTAATTTAATAATAATAATCGTAAATAGTAATAATAATAATATAAAAAGTTGAGAATTTTGTAAATATAGGAGATGTGAAGCTTAATGATGGGGCCCACAACCATTTACTGTTCACCCTTAAAACCCCTCACCTGGTGTGTGGTTTTATTTCTCCTCACCCGTGATTTTTTTCTCTCACTGATGTGAAGCTCGGGCATTTATTTTACACCCTTAGTTTTACTTGTGAGGGGATTTTCCCTCACTGGTAGGAGTGCTCTTACATGCAAGACACATTAATGTTCAAACTCAAGATTTCGGCGAAAGGTAGTATCTTCCAGTATTTTGGTTTTATAATGTATATTTATACAACATTTTTTCAAGATAATTTCTTAAAAAATAATTTTTTTATAAGATAGTTTCTTACAAAATTTTCAATAAATAATATAAGTTTTTGGCTACAAAAGGAAGAACAATAATAGTACCCCTATTTCCAAACAATATGAAGCATGATCTATTTTACATTACTACATATATATAACAAATTACAACTACTACTCACTAACTAAAATGATTAAAACGCACTAAGCTATGATATTGCGAACAATCATTATTATAAAAACTTCAAAGTAAACTTAAAAATATACTTCCTCTGTTCATTTTACTTGCAACACGTCTTAAGACACATTTGTCAATGAAAATATTTAGCCGTTAATATCTCTAATCATATCTAAGTAAAGCTATAAAAAGTTGCGAATAGTGCAAAAGTCGAAGAAAAACTCGTAAATAGTGCAAAATCAAAGTATTGCAAATAAAAAAAAAATAGAGAAAGTAAATTGCAACAAATTTATTACATATTCCATCACAAAGTCCTACAAATTAGTATATGAGAATGTTATCCAATAGTATATAGGAATTATATATATAATCATATTACAAAAGCGAATTAATGTAAACTCGAGCAAGTGAACAACCTTTCATTTGATTTTTGCATATTGAGAACCACCCCTCATTAGGGTATGTTTATAGAACAAAACATAAACGTCATCACACACTGAGAACACAATCAAAAGCAAGTATAACAAATATATGCATACAGCCGTACATTAATAAAGAAGAAAAAACTCTAATAAAGACTACTCTGGTTATTATTCTATTAACGTTTTCTAAAGAGGTACGTTCCTTGGTCGATTATTGGCCTATATTCTACACAGATGAAGGTCATCGATATTTGACATATGCTTGCATGCCTTTGTCAAACCCTTACCCTTCCAAGTAGATTAGGTGTGCAACTATTGCGAAATGCAAATATTAGGGTATAATTTATCCTAATTCACATATGGGTTTTATCTCTTAATACTAATTATCGAAGTAAATACAAGACAACACAATTTACTTGACTTATAGTTGGTCTTAGAGTCTTTAGAAAATTTTGATTTTTTATGTTATTTCTTTACTTGACTTTTTATTACTTTCTAACTTTCTTATTCATAAACAATTTTGTTCAATAAAAGTATTTACTATGTTTTCTCTTTTCTCCTGGAATCCTTTAATTTGCAAATAAATAAATGTGAGAATTTATGACGGGACCTTTTCCTGTCTATTTTACAATTTTATAACATTTTTAGCATCAAACAAAAAAAAAAATTAATATCTTCCTTTTTTTATATTTTATTTTCTTTTCTATTCAATTTCCTGCAACCAAAGTACTCATCCGTACATTTATTTTTTCCCTATTTCTATTTATGAAGTCAGGTTTACAATTTAACTATGAATTCTCATTTTATTACAAGAAATAATATATTTAGTTGTGATCTTATTGGATGCATTTAAATATAAATTTTTTATCTCATAAATTTAAAAATAAAAATATTTAAAATTGTATTTTAAAGATCATTAAAAGTCAAATATGATAAATAAATTAGGGACGGAGTAATTGTTAACCCCTTGTGTTTTTTTGGAAAGGATGGCCACTCTCAATTTTTGTTAAATCATCCAAACGTCACTTATAACTTATAAGCTGTGTTGGCCCATTTCGTATCTATAAAGAAGCAGAAACTCCTCTTAAAAAATATGGTATTTGGGCCCTAAAAGCATGGCCTATTGAAGCCCATAAGAAATGAACTAATATAGCTGTCAAAAATGTCACTAATAAAGTATTGGCATTTGCATCATATTAAAAAAAAAAAAAAAATTAAATGTAAAACCGACACACCATTTGAGAGTGCTAGCAGGCCAATTCCATTCACCATTGACCACTCATTCACTCCATTTATTTTTCGAGTCCTCAATTCACTTTCTATTCCATCCATGCGAAGAAGCTTAACCATAGGTACGTACGTTACCCTTATTTTTCATATCTCTTGTTTTGTTTTTCTTTCCTTCAATTGATTCGTATTCAATCTGCTCTTTGAACCAACTTTTATATGTGTGTATTTTTTTTTTTTTTTGCTTATTTTGATGCTGAAATATCTTGACCTCCTTCCACTATTATTCTAAAACACCCACTTTCTTGTAAACTATATTTCATCATCGATATAAAACACACTCAAATACTATTCATAGATAAGCTAAGCTAAGGGAACATTTCCTTTGATTTTTAATTTTTATAATCTTGACAATTTGGCGTACATTCGATAGTTAATTAGCTATAAAAATTAAGGGTGTATTTGGGACATAAGCCCCTAGAATTGGACACTGTTGTCCTTCTATATATGTGTAAAAAACACTGGTTTAATTTTAATGAGGAAGAGTTTAGATCTTCTATTTGTATAGTAACATTCCCTAGCCACAGCCCATAGCTTGGTTGGAACTGCAACATCATACTTGCTTAGAAATGTAACCTATCTAAGACATTATAGATTTGTGTAAGTTTTTATAATTATTTTAAGATAAAAATATTTTGAATTGTATTTTTATAAGTTAAAATAAAATCAAATTGGATTCGGTATCATTCTTGAGATGAGGATGCTTACCTCGAAAGTCCTCGGTTTTAGGGCCTTTCAGGGTCGGTTAGTGTGGGGGTACACCGTGCACCTACATAATATTTCTAATATATCCTGCTCTTAGGTTGCGTTATATTTTAGGCTCACTTTATTTTTTTGCACATTTGAAACTACCCTAAATGACCAAATAAACCGGAAAAAGGGGCGTTTGATATTTCTTATTAATACGAATATATTAATTTTTTATTTTTTATTCTACGTGAAAGTGATACCTTAATATAAAAATTATATTTTAATACAACATATGTCAATTTTTATCAATTTTAAAAGGATAATTTTCGTTATTTTAAGGCTTCACTTCTACTGTGTGTCCCTTGTGTAGGGGATATATTATCGACAACGGGGCATTTAACATCACCAAATGAAAACAATAGTAGGGGTAATTCTTAATAATATAATGATAATTGTATTTGTCTTGAAAATCGGTGGGTCAATATCAATGCATTTATTTGATGATATCAGTTCTATTGCATGTCTTCCATAACTTGACCTTGGGATTACTTTTTTGGCCACTTGTGGGGTTTTGGGGACCTCGTGACTCAACTTGTTTGACAAGCCTTTCTGAATAATTTTAAATACTATAAGATGTGTATCACGTGATATGTTTCTCTTCTCTTCTCTTCTTCTTCATCTTCTTTTTTTTTTTTTTTTTTTTTTTTTTTAATTTAAACATTCAGATCCATTTTATACTATGGAATTAATTGGGTGGTAAAATTATATGTATACTAATGTTTTTAATATTTGATTCTATTTATTCTTTTCATTTTTATTTTATTTACCGCCTTAAGTATAGAACATTTTCCTTAATAATAAACAAAAGGAAAAATGATGAGCTTTTCTTTGTACTTCGTATTTAAAGTGAAATTACACATTTTTCTTAAGCCTTTTTTAAAAAAATTTATTTCCCTCAACCCAATTAAAAAAATTAGTACATGTACAATTTTTTTTAATGAATTAACTTTTAATTTTTTAAGGATCAGGAAACACCTAGAAAAATTACAAAAACAGCATATTTAATCATATGCACGTAATTATTGAATGCATCTCTAGTCATATATATATATATATATATATATATATATATATATATATATATATATATATATATATATATATATTTCATATTGTCTCTAATTTTTCAATAACAAAATTGTCACATATGAGATAGCGAAGCTCAATGGTTAAGTCTTTGGTGTAAAGCTTTGAAGTTGCGAGTTTGAATATATTGTACAAGTGACGTTTTCATATATAAAATGTATGAAATGAATATGGAATGAATGAGAAGAGCGTCACGGGGTTATTTAGACTTTAATTTTAATAATGCCTTTTAATAATTTAGTACATATACGGAGTATGTCACTTTTGAGTCTCTCCCGTGCGTATAAAAAAAAATACCAAATTTTGCAAGTAAGAATTCCTCATAAATGGTCAGATAAAGTATCGAATTGTTATGATTTTTTTAGTCAAGTAAATCAAATAATTGGGTTGGTGAATAATCTAAAGACTAGATCTAACAATTACTAAAAACATTTAGAGTTAAATATCCTCATTCACATGGTTTAGTATAATGATAAATTCTACCACAATTCAAAATAAACATTTTAGAGGAAAGATGTGCACTAAAAATTACTATAGAACCCTCTCGAGTATCTATAACTTCTCTATCACGCAAGTGTACTTACTTTCGTGTATTTATGCAATTTAGAGATATTAATAAAAAAAAACACTCTTACTTTTAAATGTTTCATTTTACCTACTCTCATAAAGAATTTCGTATCCTTAATTGAAATAATCAAACCCGTTAAAATCTAGCACCGCGCTTGACAGAGATAATATAATAGTGGCAATGCTAACTGGCGTCCTAATCTAACATTGGAATAAGTACATTCAATGTGGCATAAACTAATAACAATAAAATATTACGAAGAGACAAATCATATAATTAGATTTATGGTTCGGGTTCAATAAAAGAAATTAAATAAAACATAAAAGAATAGAAGGGCAAAGAAAAGATAATACTTGAATCAATTGTTGAATGATTAAATTCTTCAAGAAAAAGGTCTCCATATATATATATATATATATATATATATATATATATATATATATATATATATATATATATATATATATATATATATATATATATATATATATATATATATATATAAATTAAAAGAAAATGGCCTTATAAAGTGCATAGAAGAAGGTTATTTACACTAGTAGAAAATCATTTAATTGCTTCGGTACAAATGTTGCGATTATACACAATTCGAAGCACTTAATGGTTTGAAATATACCTTAATACCAAATGTTGTAGTTATTTAAAAAACCGCAACACTTGAAACCCACAACTGTTGCAGCTATTTGAAAAACCGCAGCACTTGAAACCACAAATTATATTTTTTAATTTTTAAAAAAATATATGATACGGTTTTTTGGGAAAATCGCAATATTTATTAGCTAGATATGCTGCGGTTTTTCAAAAAATCGCAGCATTTGTTGTTTTTCCTTGTGCTTCACCTATATGTGATTCATATCAATAACCGCAACATTTAAAGTTAGAAAACCGCAACATACAGACATTTTTCTACTAGTGTTACGTTCTAATGCATTAGAAGAGTTTAACCTAAATTAAAATTCCTAAATTGGCTCAAATTTTCTCTTTAACAAACCATCAAGTGCTACCCACATCTTGCAAGGCCAAGGGTACCTTTTTTTTTTGGTAAGGGAGTGAAATGAAAAACCTAAAAAAAACCCCTATCCTAGCTGTAGTAGCTTGTTTTTTTTTTTTAAATACAAACATTCATATAAATTACTCAACATCTATTTTCGCATGCGTTAAAAAGCTTGTAGGAAAAGGACTTAAACAAATATGCTCTGACACTCCTTGCACACAAGACCTAGCCACTAGGTGCACCACAATATTACCTCATCTTCTAACATAATTGCACTTAAACGAGGAAAAATTAGGAATCATCCTAATAATGTGGGCAATAAACAAAAACAAGTAATTAAAACCCTCTTGAGTGTTATTTACTTCCTGAACTACCCCTAATGTATCACTTTCTAACCAAATATTTTTGTAGTTAAAGCATTTAGTCATCTCCATTCCAAAATACATTATTCTCACTTACCTTTTGGAAATGAAATCCTTTTCCAGAAAGGTATCATCCTTAGCAACAAACACTTTATTTTTATAATGGTTGTAGAAATAGTAGCCCCTTGTTTCTGTAGGGTAACCTACGAAGAAACATTTGTCGGCTTTGGGGGCGAGCTTGTCAGGCTGTAAACGTTTTACATAAGCCTCATAGCCCAAAATGCGTAAATAAGACAAACTATGAACTCTTCCTCTCTATAACTCATATGGTGTTTTATCGACTGCCTTGGACGGAGTCCTGTTTAGTGTAAAAGCAACAATTTTGAGAGCATGTCCCCAAAAGGATATTGGAAGGTCAGCAAGGCTCATCATAGATCGAACCATATCCAAAAGAGTTTTATTTCTTCTCTCCAAAATACCATTCATTTGAAGTGTTCCAGGTGGAGTCCATTGTGAAAGAATCCCACAACTCTTCAAATGATCATTGAACTCTTGGCTCAAATATTTACCACCACGGACTGATCGTAATGTTTTTATTGTCTTACCAAATTGGTTCTTTACTTCACTTTGGAACTCAGATACATCAAATGATTCAAAACCAAAAGATGTTAGAAGCCCATCTTTATGTAACTTCTGAATGCAATTTTGGTTTGGGTGGCCCAAACGACAATGCCATCGATAGGTGGGGTTTATATAATTTGATTTATGTTTCTTGCTTTCTATGTTAAGGATGCGCTTATCTTGGTTAAGTAGATATAACCCATTAGTATTGTTAGCACTGACATAAAACATGTCATCCTTATAAATAGAAAAACAACATTTCTTTATCGTAAAAGAATATTCTTTATGATGCAATACATGAACTGAAACAATATTTTTATCAATATTAGGTTCAAAATAACAAATATTGAGTTTTAACACTAATTTAGAAGGCAGAGGTAGATAATAAGTTCCAACTGCTATAACAGCAACCTTTGCTCCATTAGTTACGCGCATTTCTACCTCCCCTTTTGCCAGCTACTTCTTTTGAGTACCAACACATTGAATAAATGTGAGAAACACAACCGGTATAAAATACCCAAGAAGAAGTAGAAGTTGCTAAATTAACTTCTATAACATAGATACCTAAAGTAGAAGCACCAAGTACTTGGGGCAATTCCTCTTCCAATGACAAATCACGTCACAGTAGAAGCATTTGCTCTCAGCAACCACCCTTGGCTTAGCTGTAGTCTTTGGCTTTATATAAGTTTTGGCAACAATTCCTTGTTTATCCTTTTTTTCCAATCCCAACCTTCTTAAACCCTTTCCCCTTTTGAACCATGAGAACATCTTTCTTATGTTCATATTGGATGTTTTGCTCAGCAGTAATGAGAATCCTATGTAACTCAGTAAGGGTTTTCTCCACTTTATTCATATGGAAATTCAACCTGAAGTTCTTAAATCCATCATAAAGTGAGTGGAGTATGATGTCAGTAGCTAACTTTTGACTATAAGGAAAGTCCAGTCTTTTCTTGTTTTCAAAATGACTTATCATTTTGAATATATGTTCTCCCATTGGCTTGTCCATTTTTAGCTGACACTCAAGGATAGTCTTGTGATTCTCATACCTCTCTCAACTCTAGTTTGCAATCGAAACATAGTTTTTAATTGCTTAATGATGCCATATGCATCCATTTCCTCAAACCTCTTTTAGAGGGAAGAGTCCATGGAGGCCAACATGAGGTAGATAACAATTATCGACCTCTCGAAAACAGCTTTGTGAGAAGCTATCTCAGCATCTGTAGGAGTTGAGCTTAGGGTTTAGATAGGGGTTTCAAGAACACCCTCTCTTCCTTCGGACCTTAGAAACAATTCTTAGGTTCCGTTCCCAATCAAGAAAGTTTTTCCCATTCAATTTATCTTTCTCAAGGATCGAACGCAAATTAAAAAATGATGAGAAGATGTTGTTACTAGACATGATATCTACAATATAAATATGTAAAGATTCATTATGTTTATCATAATAAACTTTAAATATTTAAACAATTTAAATAACAAAAGCCACATACGCTAAATTCAAGTCAAATTTTCCCTTCTTGAATTAAGTGATTCCAAGATCCCCTTTAAAATAACTCTAAGCGGATTTGGACCTTACTCTTAAAGTTATTTTATTGGGGTAAGTAAACTCTTTACTAATGACAACATTTGTAATTTTTGGTTGACAGGTGGTAACTCCTTACCCAATACCCATCTCTATGCTTTAAAATTCAAAACCCTTTTGATAATTTTGTTGACTATAACCAAACAAAAATTGTAAATTTTCTAAATTTACCCTATTTAATCCTATATCAATTAGTGACACCCTGCTTAGGCAGAACCTATCATTAAGGATAAAGACTTCAATTGGTGTTTGTATTGGAAAAGAAAATAAACTCAATATTATATTAGGGATCTAAGTTCTATGTTGGTTTATTTAATAAGTGAACTAATGCAATAAATAAACAACATAAACTTAGTAAAGCATATTAAAGCAATAAAAGCTGAAATATAAATATGATTCTAGTATGACCCCTAAACCCTAAAGACTACACTTCATGGGCTTCGTCCTTGAACCTCATGGATCACCATCCTTGATCAGCATTGGACCTTCACTCCTTAGATCTTCATCCATAGTGAATACATAATACTTTTGAAATTTAAAATAACAAACTTAAAAAAAATTAAAAAAAATAAAAACGATGCGCATACCATATTTAGGATAAAAAATCTTTAACGATTCGCAGATCATATTTTCTATCCTAATTAAGTTATACCAGTCACCTCATGCAATCACAATATCATATATTATAAAATGCATAAAACTAAACAATAATAATAGTATCACATATTATTAAACAAGATGCATAATAACCATTATTAAACATCAAAACTTAAACATGCCATTTAAAACAATTAAAAAAGGCATGTAAAGTCTAATTTAATTAATTATTTAATTAATCAAATTAATTAAATTAAACATTAATAAAATCAATTACTATTAACATCATTATTCAACTTTATTAATCATATTAATAAAAAAAATAATGACAATATTAAAAGGAAACCATTAACTACCCAATTCATTAATCACATTAAAATTGGTAATTAAAAGGTAAATATTAACTTTCCATTTTATTAATCAAATTAATAAAATCCTAGAAATTATTGCCATCAATAGAAATCAGTCAAAAAATAATTAGTTAACCCCTTAATTAATCAAAAATTAGATAAATTGATTCAATTATATGTTTAATGTGGCATTTACTCAATTAATTAACTTAATCAAGATGCATAACCGGCCAAAAGGAAGTGCTTGGGCTCCCAGCCCGACATAGCCCAGCAGCTCTAGCCACGCAACATGCCCTTTTTGCCTCTCGCAAGCGTCGACACCCGACAACCCAGACAAAAACGAACCCACCCCTACACTCGCCGGAAGCCGACAAACAAACCCCACCCAATTCCAACTCTGACTAGCCAATCTTTGAGTGTTTTTGGGTGAATTCGGTCAACTCTTGTTCAATTTGGGGTCCAAATTGAGAGAAAAACATTTGTTTATCATATAGTTATTGATTGGGATTGATGAATTATGAAAATTCACAAGTTTCATGAAATTCAATCAATTTGGGGATTATTTTAGGGTTTTTAAGGCCGAAAATAAGAATGGGAAATTATTGAGCAAATTACAATATAAAAACACAATCAAATTGTGTTTAGATGCAATTCATACAACAATGAACAAGAAATTAAACCTTAATCAGGCCAAAATTCACAATTTCATGCATAATATTTTAGAATTTGGGACTTTGCCATGAACACAAAAAAGAATTGAAACAATTTCATCTATTTCATGCTAATCCATTGATTAATCTCAGCATCAAAATGCATTAAACTAATCGATTTCAATAGATTAAAATCAAATTTTAATCATACATGTTAATACCACATATCAAATCTCCCCTAATTAAATCAAAATAATCAACCATAATCATATCAAAATATGCAAAGAGGCTAATTGATACCACTGTAGGAATGTAGATAAATAAAGCAGAATTTCAAGAAACATCTATAACAGGATTTCATGCACATTTCATTACGAATTATAGGATTAGAAATCCATACCCTTGAAGTGTGATTTCTGCAAAGATTAAAGTACATTATACTTCTATATGGAGATCCTTAGAATACCAAATGTTGCTCCTCTAGTGTTGGTCTACAAGCAATGATTGAATCCCCACGTATGCTAGTACGGAATAAGAAAACATTTTCCGTATTGCTTTTCTTGGTAATGGAAAAAGAACTTTGAGAGAATATGGTTAAGAGTTGTAGTTGTCACTTTACTCTTAACCTTGGCTTATTTATGAGTAACATCCTAATGTTACATAATAAACCCATTATTCAATACTTCACATAAGCATGACCATTTAGCTTCTTAACCTCTTTTATTTGCACTTTAATCCAATCATATTCTTATATGTGTGATATTATAGGACCGATTTATTATTAGCCGTGCACTAAGAAAATTAGTTCACAAATCATAATCGGTTTCTAACAAAACACTATGATCACCTAAAATAACTGATTACAGTTATCTCCATAATTTATCCATGTTACATTTAATTTGTCACACTTGATCAAAGGCCATTTTCCTTCAAAAAGCACCATGGCCTCCCCGCAAGAACTTTATACATGTCCCTCCACCGAAAGAACTAGAAGGCATATAGTTTCAAGCCCAAACTACGAATTACAACCTTCCTTTCATTGCCCAAGATTGAGTAATTTTTTTCTTGAAAGCCTCCATATTCACTTCCCTATATGTTAACAATTCCCCAATCAATAATAACGAAACCCTATCATCTTGGTCTCTCGATACTACCTTGCTCACATCCACAACATCTTCCTCCTCTGCGTTTAAATTCAGATTAGAATACTTCTCAATGATATCCTCCACTATCTCGCCAAGAAAACCACTCGGAGATATGGTGGTGGACAACCTTCTCTCACAAGGTGGGAAACCCTTTCTCCCAAGGTAGGTTACCCTCTCGTTTCAAGGGAGTTCGCATATTCCTAGCTACGGTAGCTAGGGTGTGGGATTTACAGACAAATTTTTTTATCAACTTTAATACAGGAAATAAAACAATTTTTTTTTAAAAAAAAGAAATGATATCTTCCACCAGCGTACGTATTTCTTTTACTTCTTTCTCCGGGTTGGCAAGGGCTTCCACGGCACCCAGGCTGTCTGTTCTAATAACCAATACAGGCCAAATGAAAGAGCTTGACACAAGTCTTTCCAGATAGCTAAGAGTTCGATATTGATCAATATGTTTACACTATTCATTAACGATACCCTTTGGTTTCTAGAAGAGGATTATCAAAGGGTGCTGTTAGTGAATAGTGTAAACATATTGAACAATACGTAAAAATTCGGATCTGTTAAATGAAAATTTACACTATTTAGATAATTTTTTCTTTTGCAAGGGAACCTTTTTTAAAGTTTGGCTTAGGGCTCATAAAATTTTAGGGGGCTGCCCAAGACTCAATTTAAGACTTAACAAAAGTACCAATAAACTCACGACTCATTAGGTCTTTCTTCTTACTTCTGTAATTTCTCCATTATGGAACAAAGTTTCTCCTACAATTGTACAAAACCATATTAAAAACTATCTCAAGTTCTCAACACTTGTTTGTGTACTTCATACTCTCTAATAATATCTTAGGTCATGTGTCATAAAACAAATCATAAAATATTAATGATGCTTTTCTGTTTTATACCTGATATAAATTATATCAGGATATTAAAATATCAGATATAGCTATTGTTACATCAGATATAAAAATACAGAAAACCTTATATAAGGTATGAACATTGTGATCTCAGATATAAAAATGAAATTACGTAAATACCCTTGCTATATTTATATCGGATATAATAGGAATTTCTCAAATATTAATAGCCTAGATATAACTCTTCCTTGTGTTTTGTTTTAGTTCTTTTTGTTCCTTTTTCCCTGCCTAGTTTATATGCTACTGTTTCAGGAATCGGACACCCCTTTTCATTGCAAATTCTCACGAATACGTTCCTTAATGCAGCTATTTAAGATATGGATTTTGAGGTCAAGAAGAAGGTTAAGACTACAGGGTTGCTGCAGAGCGAGGAATTGCACAATGTTAGTCTCATAGTCTCGCTTTCTATTGTCATTGATTGACTAAACATATTGATCATGTATGTAATGCTGAATTTTTATGCTATCTGAAGGCTGATATCATCCTTATACTTGTTTGGATGCAGTATATTCTAGAAACTAGTGTATATCCCCGAGAGGCAGGACCTCTTAAGGAGCTTAGGGAAGCAACAGAAAATCATTCAAAGTAATGTTTCGTTTTTCCTTCGCTATAGCAACTGTTTTTAATTGATGTTATTAGTCTGTTAAGAGTTCTTGGTAGAGAAATTCCTAATTTATACATAGATATAATTATATTGAGGGATATTTTCGTAATTTTATTTTTATATCTGAGATAATAATGTCTATGTCTAATATACGTTTTTCTGTATTTTTATATCTGATATAACAATACATATATCTAAGATAACAATAATTATATATACATATATCTAAGATAACAATAATTATATATGATATAACATTATCTATATCAATATCCTGATATAATTTTATATTAGGTATGAATTAGAAAAGTCTCGAATTTTAATTTGTCAAACCTTTGGAAATTAACACCAAATTTTCTTAGAACTATTGCTCCCTACCAAAATATTAACTCATTAATGCTTTTTTAGAGGAACTCCTATACAAAAAAGGAGGTTTTCCTGTGGAACAACATAAACTATTAATAATAAGGTAGGGTGTCTAGTGTACCTAATGATTTCAGGTATAGAAATGAACTTACAAAAGTATTTCCTGATAAATTTATATCAGCTATAAATTAGGATTTTCTCCTTAATTAATTATGTGTTACGAAATACTAATTCCTAAACATCGGTCCCCTTAAACTTTGCAAAATTAGTTTGTAAGTTAGAAAAGATCCCGCGTATGATGAGAAAGCAATCGAATCCATACAAATCGATACGGATATAATATAAGGGTGAATTTGCTAGCTTAGCCTAGCTGCGTCTCCTTAATAAAGTACTTTCAGACAGGATTATATTTGAAAGTATAAGCTGTTCATTTTCATTTTCATTTTTACTTGCTACTTTGCTAGGTCCTATATGGCTGGTTCACCCATTGCAGGACAAATGATTGCATTCCTTTTGAAGAAGGAGAATGCTAGAAAGACTATTGAAGTTGGAGTGTTTACAGGATACTCCCTCTTGCTAACAGCTCTTTCGATCCCAGATGATGGAAAGGTTGATTAAGTTGCGCTATTAATCAAATTATAAAATTAATTTTTTTTACCAACTTGCTGTTGAGAATTGGGCAACGAACTGACACTGTCAGAACGAGAAGAAGTAACTAAAGTCCTAACCCATTGTGATGAAGCCCTTGGCCTAATGGCCTGGCTTACCATTTCGTGTATACTAAGATAGTTGTGTCATTTTCATCTTCTTTCCGTTGTTTCATTGGTACGTAGTAAGGATTTTATTCTCTCCTTGCGAAAGTAAACAATTACGTTCTTTTTTGGTAAACAGATTACTGCAATTGATTGCGACAGAGAGGCATATGAGATTGGCTTACCATTCATAAAAAAAGCTGGTGTTGAGAGAAAAATCGACTTTGTTGAATCAGATGCTCATCTTGCTCTTGACAATCTTCTACTAAATGTAAGTATATGATCCCATAGGCATTAATGCCTTCTTCATATCATAGTCTGAATACGGAAGGTTTGTGTGGTAAATCAGATAGTAGTTAAAGTTTTGTTAGATGCATGCAACAAATCTTTCTATGCTCTAGATGGAATTAGTAATATGCTACTCTATTGGAACATATGAATATTTTATTTGAACATACAATATTTTGTTAAAACATTTGTGAATCTTTTTTGGAACGTGCAGTGTGTGAATTTTTCCAAAACGTAAGTCCTAAATTGGTAGGTGAAGAGTGTTTGATTGCCTTTATATAGAGTTGTGTTCATACACTTGGGTGCAGCGTAACCTAAGGGGTTACCTACTTTTGTGGAGAAGGAAGGGACTCTTTACCAACCCACCAACAACAAGCACACTTTTGAGTCAAGTCGGGTTGAAGTGGACATAATGCATTTTAGTTGTATTTTTATTACGTTTTAATTAATGCTACTTTGATTACGGCTTTAAACTCTAATTTTAAGATCAACAGTGTTTATTGACCATGATTCTTGCTTAACATTTTAAACTTAAGAACGTGCTTAATGATGACCATTTTGCTCCTACATAAAATCGGGTTCATCAAGCTTTTGAGGATAACTTTTTTAACACTAGTTTTTTACTCTCTTTTCTACACAAAATTCGAGTAGTTTTCTTGGTATCGGATGTTTCGTTCGACTGATGGATCATCAGTCCATAGTATAGAGAGGTTGTTTTTAATCCTGGAGAACATCCGGTGTGTGCAAGGGCTGCTTGCACACTTCAAGACAGTCCTGTGAATGTTTTAAAGATAGCGACGTAAAATATTGTTGTTGTTCTTTTTACAGTTCCATTTCTAATAAACTATTACCTAGCTAGCTTGTTTCAAAGACTTGGGAGTTTTTAATAAGCAAAATCCAGCTCATGAGTCATATATTCAAATACTTCCTCCAGTTTAAAACTACTGATCCCCAACTCTACATTTGTCACTCACTCTACAATACGAATATATATTTGGTTCTATAGTTAATAAAGGACTTCACTAACGTATTACATTGTTGAATGAATCAGTCAGAAAATGAGGGGAGTTTCGACTTTGCTTTTGTTGATGCGGACAAGACTAGCTACCAGGATTACCATGAGAAGTTGATAAAACTTGTCAAGGATGGTGGCGTGATTGCTTATGACAACACACTTTGGGGCGGAACAGTGGCCATGCCTGAATCACAAGTACCAGACTTCATGAAGATGAACCGAGAAGCCGTTATCAAATTGAATAAGTCTCTGGCTGCTGATCCTCGCATTGATATTGCTCATCTTCCTCTGGGTGATGGTATTACTTTTTGTAGGCGTTTGTATTGAGCAGCTGCACTCTATACTGCTCCTAATAACCCCTGTTGTTGAACAAGCAAAATTTGTAGCTGCTGAATATCGTTGGATATTATAAGAACGAGTTTGATGACAAAAATTTTGTTGTCCATACTTCATAAAAAGTATTCAAACAAAATGAAGCAAATATCTGCATCGCAGATTAAAATATAAGTTATTAAAGCCAACTGTTAGCGTATGCAAATTGTGTCCAGGCCTTCTAGACACATTATTTTAACACTTATGTTCGCTTCAAACTAGAGGTTAACTCAAACCATAAAGCTGACTGTATCGACCTGATCCTTTTAACCTAAATTAGTTTACAACCCGAAAGGTGTAACCCGTAACCTGTACCGACCCTACCCAAATCCAACCTAGAACCCGATTTAATCTCGAAATACAACTCGACTCGAACCCGACCTGATCAAACCCGAATATAACCCGATTCTGGAATGACCCGATTCGTTAACAACCCAAACCGATTGTAAATTGATTTGTAGCAACCTGAACCCGATTCAACCCGACAAGAAATCAATAAGGCATACTTGATAGTGACCCTTAATCCAATTTACGAGGATATGTTCAAAATTAACTTGTTAAAAACCCAACATTAGAGTTATCATACTCAAATCACATTATCTTGCAAATTATTAGGATTAAACAAACGAGTTATTATTTTGCAAAATTCCAACTTAGAAGCATATTTCAATATTTGTGAAATATTGAAAAACGTAGGTTACATTCTAATTACAAAACAAGATATTTCTACAAAACTAATGATAAAAACATAAAAACTTTTAATTATAAATTTAGAATTATTTTATTTGAACTAATTTGTACATATTTACACAAGGTTTGATCATGCATAAAAAAAACTTATAATATTCATTCATATTTTAGCCTTTTAGGTTTAGTTTTTATTAAAAATAATAATATCGGTTAACCGACGGTTAATCATTACAAAAATTTTATTACCGTAATCGTTAAAATAACAATTAATATGAACCGGTAGGGTTAATGGTTACTGTTATTTTGCACACCCCTAGTTTTAACGATCTTGAATAAGATTATAATTTTTGGATATGATGATTGATATTTTTATTGAAATGACAAATTCATACCGTTATACTTTATTTGTATTGGTTTCCAATAAGTTAATGATTATGATTTTTTAACAATTTATAGTTTTATAATTGTCCTTTTTTCTTCAAAACAATAAAGAAAATAGGAATATTGTTGATAAAGGTTGAGATTTATAAGTGTAAATACATTATTATGTAGGATCGCACGATTCTACGATTCGATCAGATTTCGCCAATCCCGTCATATCAAAATAAAACAATGATCCTAACAACACTATTTATTTTCAAAGCATTGACAAGTGCATAATAGAAGCTAAATAATCATGAATTTAAGCTAACTTGTAAAATGCGATTTACAACATAATTGTAAAATAATCATGAATCTAACCAAATTATCTTGAAATGGCTAGGAATAAACTGTCTTAACCCGTCCAAATTAGCCTCGGCCCAAAGTCGAGCCAAACCCAAAATAAACCGTCTTAACCCGGTCAAACCTGAACTGGTCAAACCCGAATCGAATAAAAAACAAACCGATTAAGTAAATAACTTATTGAACCCGATCCGATTATTAACCCGACACCGAACCGAACCGATCCAAAGATAACTAACAACTCGTTTCAACCCAACCTGACAGTACCGAATCCGTTAGTTCGAACTAAATCCGCACTAACAATCCGAACTGACACCCCTACTTCAAACCACTAATTACAATGATAAACACGTATATTGAATGTATGTGATGTGTGATGAATTTTGGTTAAAGGCGTAACTCAACTAAGGCTGCAACGCCTTTGGTGATAAATAATAAGAATATGGCTAAGCTCTAAGGTTGTTGTCATGAGACTTATACATCAATGCTTTCGTATGAATTTTTGCTTAACACGGGTTTTGGCTGCATCCTCTAGAGGAGAAAGAGTCTACTTTACAAGATTTAAAAAGGTATTACCTTGGCTATAAGGAAAATAGTCCCTTAGTTTTACATAGTTAACATCTATCTCTTAGTTTATTAATATGGGATACTCACATGTGATATGTGATATGTGATATGTCATGTGCTTAGTGCTTCAACATTCCTTCTCACATGTGAATTTCCATTTTATCCATGATACTCATACGTGATGTTTTATTACTTCATCTTACATATGAGATTCATTTTTCATTTAGGCATAGTATACTATAGGCAATTAAGCCACTGGACCTGACTCTAATACCATTTTTAAATGCGGATTTGGGCAGCAACTCGTCTTAAAGAGAAAGAGTTTACTTTGCAAGAACTAAGAAGGTTTTACCTCAAATTATATGACAATTAAAGAAGTAGCCCCTTAATCTTATATTTGAACATCTCTTCTATTTAAATTTTGATAAAAAAGAAAGAAAAAAATTGTTTCTTAATTTCTTTTTCTTTCTATTTAATAGATTAACCTAAGTAAACAAATATAGCACTTTACTTCATTGGTTAACTCTTAGCTGATTGGGGTTAATTTTCCGTATCAACAAATGTATGGAGTATTTCCTATGTTCCTGAATCATTATTCTATGTTCACTTATCGTTTATTCATAATATCAACTAAGGTGGCAAAAATAAACATCTTGCTTCCTTATTAGAGCTGTTAGTTCGTGCGTTCTAGTTAGGTTCAAATTATGTCTTGTCAGTTTAATCTTTTTCGGGTCAAGTTAAGGATTATCTTAGGTTTAGCTCGGATCAAGTCAATTCAAATTATTTACCCTTTCGAGTACCTGCTAGAATCGATTCGGCAAATTTGAGTTCGGTTCAACTTCGGGTTTGAGTTGTACTAAGTCGGGCTTGAGTCAGGTAATTTCGAGTTTAGGTCATATTTAGGCCAGATATTATCAGGTTGGATAACATCAAGTGAGATATTATCGGGTTTGAATCAATTTTTGAGACGTTTAATTAACCTTTGTGGGTTCAAGTCAAATTTGAGTTTGATAACAAGCCAAGAAAAACATTAAATTCTAGACGATCAACAACATTGGGTTGGATAAAATCAGGTTATTTGTTATTACGACTTTGGTCAATAAAATGTGTCACAGGTCACTATAGGCCGGGTCCATAATAGGCCGTGTCGGATTACAATCAGGTTTTAATTAGCCCGGGTGTCATTTCGAGTTTGCAACATTGTCAAGTTGATTTAAATTGGTTATCAATTACCATCGATCAGGCGCAGGTTTGGATTTAGATCATATAATATCAGGTCAAAATTGATTATGGGTTAATAGGAGAGTTGCTCGGTGGTGTGGTAGTATGGTACGTAGTGAGTTTAATATGCTCCGCCAAAACGACTCATAAAGTTGGATTTAGGTCGGCTTAAATTACACGTATAAAATGGATACAAATCAGATTCAAATTATTATAAATTCAAATCGATAATTCAAGTCGGGTCAATTCTCTAGAGCTCTTTATCTTATTAATAATGTTACCTGGCCTCTATCGTCTTGTGTAAATTCATCGGAAATATATATATCAAGTTGCTAGTCTAGAATTTAAATAATCTTGAATTGTAATCTTGAATTTTGTAGATCGAGTCAACCTTGGCCCTTCAATACATTTAATGACTGAAAATTTAGTTGCATTTTAATAGTCCATTTATAATCACTTCAACATCAAAATGATCATATCCTTTGTTCCCAACCTCCCATATATGCATATATTAATACTTTTAAGACAATCAACAAATTAATACAATTTTATATAGGTAACCATTACACAAACCAAATTAAGTAGTCGCAGCAACTTAATTTTTATTAATTTCATTTATTACTGAAGGATCATAAACGATCCTTATTTAGCCAATGGAGGATGATGGCTTTAGAAAGAGTGCTGTTTGCAAAAATTTTAACATTACACATAGAAAGTAACACTAAATGTAACATTTCAAACTACCAAATTAAATGCATTGCATGATTTTAATTTTTTTTTTAAAAAAAACCTACAATTACGCTATCAATAACAACAACAAAAAAACACAATCATAGATTAAAAAAATTAGAATATAAATAGATATTGACAACTATTGTACATAACATGATTATTACTGTACCAAATAGGGTTGGAAACGAGCCGAGCCGAGCTCGTGGCTCGGCTTGCCTAAGACTTATAGAGTTCGGGCTCGGGCTCGTGACTCGCCGAGTTTTAAAATTTGAGCTCGGGCTTGGCTCGACAAAAGCTCGTGGCTCGGCTCAGCTCGGTATAAGCTCTTCACTTAGTTTAGCTTTGTCAAATGCTTATTCGAGTAATTAAGCTCGATTCTATTTAAAGATTGGTTTCAATTATGCCCTTAATTAAGCTCGGCTCCTTTAGGCTCGTCAAGCCTGAATGTTTGAGCACGAGCTCGCTTTTGTAAAGCTCGGGCTTGGCTCAGCTCGGCTCGGGCTCGCCTAATTTGGAGCTCAAGCCGAGCTTTAGGCGATCCGATCCCGAGTAGCTTGCGAGCTAGCTAGGCTCATACCCAGCCCTAGTACCAAACACTACGGATTGACAAAACAATAAGAACTACTACTCAATCATCTTAAGGAGATAGTAAAACATTTTGGTTGAAATACAGATATAAAATTAATACTCATATCACATTAGAAAATGTAAAAAGATTGACAAATTTAACCCGATAAGATGAAGTTAAGAGTAAACTTGTGGTTTACTCCTTGACTAAGTGCGTCTTAGAAAGATAATCATCAATATTCTTCTCAATTTAGAACAAAATAAAAAAATTCCTGACAAATTAGTTGAAAATGAACTAAAGCTGAAATATTCAATAAAATTCTTATAATTATTATCCCCTAGCCTTCATTTGTATAAACAGTCAAAATTGAAAATGTGTTTTTTTAATCAATAAAAAATAAGTATGATTTTGTGAAATAAAGAGAATAACATTAAGGAATGCTTTTGTGTTTATTCTTTAATATACGAGAAAGATATATTTATATACAATAGGAATAGCTAGGGTATATAAATAAAAAATCATAAACCTAGAATGTTCTTGAAGATATCGGAGATGTAATAGGCCGACATCCATATAGTAACACTTTCTCTTGGATAGTTGTCTATATAATCTGAAACAATTGTCTCATTAAAATTTTACAAGGAAAATCCAATAGGAAAAAATCAAGTGAAGGAAAAAGAGTTCATCATTTTATAATATGCATTAATAGAAGATGCCTCATTAAAAACCTTACTAGGAAAACCTAATGGCAAAAAGCATGGTTAAGGAAAAAAGAATGCAACACACATTTACTTCCCCTAATGATTACATCATTTAAAATTCTTAAGATGTGCAATTACAATGTCGTAAATCAACTTCTTAAATGGAGCATTTAGAAGTAGTACATCACCAAATAGGCACCATCACCAAACAGGGCAGAGCAACCCGAAAATAAAAAGAAATCACCATCACCAAACAAGCAAAACAACCCAAGCAAAATAAATGAATCAACATCACCAAAATAAACTCGACACATGGTATACCCTAAATCAACTCGAAAACAAAAAAAAAATCAAGGAAAAAAATACCTGATCTATAATACCTAGAACAAATCAAAGATGATATACCATGACACATCCAGAAAATAGAAACAAATCAATCCAAAAAAAGGATCCACAAACTAAAAAAAAATCAAAGAAGGGGTAAAGAGATTACTTTTTTCTATTGGAGATCCAATATGAGTACGCCGACCATGATGCAAAATCCAATGGTGGTGGATCTAGGGTGGTTATCGAAGGCGATACACATGGGTTAGTCAAAAGGAGTGGAGGTAGAAGACCCCGATGCCTTACACACACACGAAGCAACGCCAAGTGCCAATTTTTTTGGAGGATTTGACAGCCAAACCACAAAGAATATCTTACAGATAATGCATCTCATGTGGTGGGAACATGTTTTCCTCAGAACCAAAATATATAGGCTTCTTTCCACTAGATCTACCCCCCTCATCCATGGAAATTCTCCAAAAAACCCCTATTTAAGAAACCTCTAGAATTTGGATTGCAATAAACCACCATAATTTGGGTATCAAAATGATCAGGAAGACATTAAGGTTATTAATCTCTAAGAAAATTGAGGGATTATAGACACAAGAGAGTAGGAGATAGAGATTTTGAGTGTGAAAGTGAGGGAGGTAGAGAGAGGTAGAAGACAGAGAGTTGGAAAATAAAGCCAACAATTAGGGTTAGGTTTGAGCTAGGTTAGGTTTTAGTGGGGGTTGGTTTAGGTTTTTAGTGGATTAGTTTAGTTAATTAGTGGGATGAAGATAGACAAAAGTGAGGATACTTAAGTAAATTGTAGTATGTTATAATCAGGATGTAGCAGATAATTTGGGACGGCCTAAAATGAAAATTGTAGCAAGTAAAATGAAATGGAGGGAGTAAAATTTACTACACATGTTATTGATTTATGACTCGGTATTTGATGATTTTTTTGTATTCATCCCAAGTCATATCAAGTCATTTGACTCATTTCGAGTAAATTCACACGAGTTGCTATAAATTGAGCCATGATGTTATAAATCGGGTCATATTAGTTATGCGTTAGGTTCAATCAATTTTGGGTTCTTTTTTGGTTGGGGCTGTAATCGGGTTCGAGTTTTCGAATATCGAGCCAAATCGATTTTGGTTTGACTTCAAGTCGAGTTGGGTCGGTTTTTTAGTCTCACTTTTCGGGTCATAATCACATCAGGTTCGGGTCGGTTTTGGGTAATTTATCAGATTGAGTCCTATTTTGACAGCTTTACACATACAATGATGGGTTCACTTGTGACATATTGTGCGATCAGTGTCGGTCCTGTCGGACACTTAGGAACTTTCTCATGTTCTGTGTTAATTAGAGTAAATTTTTAGAGGAAGTTTAATAAGGTTTGGTTTGGTTCTTCAAATCAATTAAAATGTTGATTTATCATTATATTCCATAAAATCACATGTGACTTGGTTTTTAATGCTCAAACAAAGCATCTTTGTTATTCTCAATACTTGATGAAAAATATAACAAATGAAAATGCTTAGCAAAATTAAGATATTTTCAAGATTTAAACAACTAGTTAGGAAATATTCTTTTTTGAAAAAAACAAAAATAAATAGATAGATATTGTTGTTCTAGTTTGGTGATAACAATACAATGGAAACTTATTTAATGATTACTTGTCTATATGTGTGAAGGATAATCAAACAAGTTTTGAATTAGGGGTAAGGGAGTGTGCCTCGGTTTACTTTGACTTCTTCTTACTTTGTATAGTGGCTTTAGGAATTTCACAATTGAACCCATCATAATACGTGACACAACACAAGTAACACACTACACTCATATAATTATTGACATAGCTACTCTGAGGTGATACTTGCTTAATTTGTTACCTTAGTGGCCTATTGTTGTTTAATAAGTGGAACTCCAGGAGATCTGTGAAGAATGGTTCATTTGTTACTCACGATGTTTTCCAACCCCCCATTGGTTATTCTTGTGTGGATGGTTGGGAATTTACAGGGTAAGCCTTTGATAATTGTCAAAGTGGCTGGAGCGTGGAAGAAGGTGAGAATGAAGAACCAAGGATGGTATGTGGAAGCTGGTATTGGTTGGGTTATCCTGAATACAGACGGCAAAACAGAAGGACGATGAGAAAAGGTATGGCCGCATTCGACCCTTCATTTAGAACTTCTTCCAATACAAAAGGGAATGAATGAAGTACCCAAAAGAGGAGATGTATGCTTAATTCGTATGGATTGTCCTCTTACTATCCAGATGCTCTTTGATCCTGCCAGATCACCAAAGTAACTGTGTCAACTCGTTGATGACATTAATCGTGAGGCTTTATCATTTGCGTTTATCTTGTTTTAAAGTTTCAAGAATTGTTGTTGATAAGGCACATAAACAAGCCGTCATGGCTAGAAATGTGTTTATCAAGTTCTTTTTGTTATTCTGCCAAAAAAGCTACTCTGAGGTAGTTGGATTCTGTGGTTTAATTTGCAAGTAGTTGGATTCTGTGGTTCAATTTGCAAATTACACCGCGAAAGTATTTGGATTATGTGGTGTGAATGATCGATCAATCATTCATGAACACATGTTTAGTAAATTTTAAGACGGACTTACAGTTAGTTGATTGTTCTTTTTCAATCATGCCATTATACCATTATGAAGAGCATGGTATGTAGACCTACATTTTTCCGTAACCTTTTGGGTGGTCGTTTAATTAGAACATATATATTCAATCATCTTCCCCTTGAATAAGTTATTCAAATCTAAACTTATATTTGGGTTTAAAAATTCAATCAATCGTGACGAAGTCACTTTAAATTATGTCCATGAGGATGAAGGAAACGGGAGATTTTTGATAAAATTGGTCGATATGTAATGTTAATCAAACAAAAACATTAAATTTGGTAGCTATGCAAAAAAAATTACTCCACGTAAATAAAACTCACTTCATACTCATTATATGTTATAGTTAATGCTTTCCTAGATTATATTCTCATCCTCGAGGTTTAGTACTCACTTAATAAATTTATCAAACTCTTGGTTTTGGATCCTTCATTTTAATTTTTGCACTATTAGAAATAAAGTTGTAGTATTTATAAATGAAATTGTACTAATAAAATTGCACTATTAGAAATAAAGTTGTATATAATTTTCAACATTTTTGACTGAATCCATTGTTTTATCTTCATTTTCTTTTATGAGATTGTAGTATTTGCAAATAAAGTTATATTAAAAGACATGAAATCTACTTTTCAAGCTATCTACCACCTTATTGGCTATTGACATATTTCAAACATATTTTTGGAATGTTTCCCCTTAAAAATCCACCTTACAGGCTATCTACCACGACACATTGTCTCTTGAGGATAAGTCTATTAAGCCAAAATAGTCGATTTTTTTTACCTTTTTTTATAAAAAAAATTCAAAAAATAACCTTTCCACAATACTATTTCAAAAAGTGACCAGGTTATTTTGAGTATAAATCACTATCATAGACAATGACTTCTCTTACAGAGGAATTGAGCACTTGTCAAACACAATTCAGCCCAATTTCTCTTCCTCTCTAGGTGAAAAATTTGAATTTTATTCATTAAAACATAAACATTGCTAGCTAGCAACATGATATCTTTGGTCCAACATAGCTGCGCTTACCAAGACTTTGAACCTAGCACTTGTCAAACACAACTTTCAACTAAAGCATGGAATTGAACTTTTTTGTACAAAACATGAATGAATAGATAAGAACAAAAAGCATAACCACGATTATATTTATAAAGGATTTAGTAATATATTTATGTAAACACTAAAACTATCATGTATATAGGATAAACCCTATGAACTAGGCAGTATTACCCTTCGTAAAGCGTATCCAAGTATAGACATGGGGTTTTTTGGGCTTTGGCTCTATCTGTTAGGTGTGAAGTACAATGATTGTGTATGCAAATGGATATATAGGAGATTTATACGAAGATAAGTCACCCTGAGTGGACCTGAATTGAAATTGGGCCATGTGAAGAGTCTAAGGGCTCTCTACAACACTCAACACTTCTATGGAATACCCTTCCTACATAGGCTTCTTCTAAGGAATACCCTCGCTGCCATATCGTGGTTTGCGCATTCCCCTTCGGCACCCACGCTGCTCCCCTCCTCCAGCTTGTGGAACACCTAGCATTGGCTTCACCTGACATCCGTTTCTCATTCATCTGCACCCAAAAATCCAACTCTGCCTTATTCAGGTGTAGAAATTAGAAACAGAATAGGACACTTAATAAGATAATAAAAGGGTTAATCATAATTAATCCAGAGTAAGAGTTTTACAATAGCTAAGATACTAGAGATAAGAGGGTATAAATACCCATACAAGCATTGTACAGAATATACATAAGAAATACCAAAAATTTGTTATTATTCATCTAATCTTCATAAATCTCTTTTCAACCAAACCAACTTAATCTGATTCACTTGGTATCAGAGCCAACGGCAATCTCATTGGATTTTTGCCGGAATCAGGCCTCATCATCTACCAATACTCACTTGAGAAACATGGAACCACCAACAGATGAACCAGTAACAATGACCCAATTGCTGGAATTGTTACAACAACTAAACACAAACAAACCAACTCAAGAAATCGGAGGTTCCTTATTACAAATCTCTGAAAAACTAGACAATCACAATTACACCAAGTGGCCTCACCTAATGCATCTGGCAATCCGAGGAAGGGGCCGGCTCAACCACATAATTGCCAAGCCTCATTCCCCGACTTCCTAAGATCATCATCAGTGGTTCCAAAGGGATTCAATTATGATCTCTTGGATCATTGAAAACATTGGGTCCGAGATGGTTAACCAATTTCTTGATTTTTTGACGGCGAAGGAGTTATGGGGAGGAATAGAGGCCATGTATGGTAGCGGCAAAGACGGCGTGTAGATCTTTGATCTAACAGTCAAAACAAACCAAATCAAGCAAGGAACCGACTCTATCAAGGTTTATTTCGGAAAATCAAATGCATTATGGAAAGAAATTGAATGGAGGAAGGCAAATCCTATGAAGTGCCCTGAAAACATGAATATGTACAATAAAATTGTGTAAGAGAATTGGTTATACCAATTTCTAGCAGGCCTCAATGAAAGCCTAGACCAAGACCGGAGGGATCTAGTCAATCAAGATCCACTGCCATCAATCGGAGCAGCGTATAGTGCCATCAAGAGAGAGGTGGCAAGAAGGGAGATAATGAAAGAGGGCTTACCTCACTTACCAGAAGCACACGGAGTAGGAAGCGGACTTACGGCACGAATCCGGTCAGGAAACACATCATCCCGGCACGAGGTGGAAAAATCGAAGCTAAAATGCTTTCATTGTGGCGGATCTCGCCATACTAGAGAAGGATACTTCAAGATCATTAGATATCTCAAGTGGTGGAACAAAAACAAGAAGAAAGGGACCAGTAGGACAAAAGACCTGAAAAAAAGGGAGTAGCATCACTGGGAGAAGATATGAAGCAAGGAGAAGAAAGGGAAGGTGAGGGAGCTGCGGCAGAGAAGGAGGAAGGAGGTAAGATAGTGAGGTATGAGGGGAATGAGGGAAACCCTAACCCTAGGCTCCCTAAATACCGTGGCTCAACACCATAAAGAGGCCAAGAGCTCCACGGTCGAAATGAAGGAGGCAAGGGAGTGAGATATGAGGGAAATGGAAACCCTAACCATAGGAGCCTCAAATACCACGTCTCAACACCACAAAAAGGCCAAGAAATACATGACCTAATTAACGCTACACCAAAGAAGGCCTTACTAGAAATACCTACGAAAACACCCAAAAACCCATACCCATATCTCTTGGGCCAGACCTAGAATTTGAGCCCAGAAAACCGTAACCAAAAAACCTAATGGATATTTGACTGCGGTGTAACCAATACGATAACAAATGATGAGAAGGATTTAATAAACCTCACTAGACCTAAAAAAAATGCTAATACAGACAACAAATGGGGAATGTATGAATATTGAAAGAGTTGGGAAAATTAAGATTGGAAATAAATTTTCTTTAAATAATTGTCTTTATATCTCTAAAATCTCTTATAAATTGTTGTTTGTTAGCCATCTTACAAAAGAACTAAATTGCAATGTTCTAATTAGTTCGAATTATTGCATTGTACAAGATGCTCGGACCGAGACGATCATTGGACGTGGTATTGAGCGAGATGGACTGTACTTTGTAGATAAGGAAGCTCCAGGATGTGTAGCAGCTGCAAAACTGTCAGTAGAAACTCGTCTTAGAACCTGGCACTAACTTCTAGGTCATCCATCAATAGGGTATTTGGAATGTCTTTTTCCGTCTTTAACTAAATCTAATATAGTCTTAATTTGTGAAGCATGTGCTTTGTCTAAAAGTCATAGAAACTCTTATCCAAGAAGTGTTAGCCATAGTAATAAACCCTTTTGTTTGGTACATTCTGATGTGTGGGGGCCGTCCCCTGAATCTAGCTTTCTTGGTTTTTCATATTATATTTCGTTTATAGATGATTGTACCCAAATGAACTGGGTGTACTTTATGAAGCATAAATCCGAGGTCTATAAAGTTTTTGTTGATTTTTACCAAATGATTCAGACCTAATTCAAAATAAAGATTAGTATTCTTCGGTCAGATAATGATGGGGAATATATAAACCAAAATATGAAAAACTTCTTCTCTATGAATGACCTCCTCCATCAAACCACCTTCCCAGATACTCCACAACAAAACGGGTGGCTGAAAGGAAAAATCATACCCTGTTGGATATGACTTGGGCCATAATGATTGACTCTTGTGTTCCTAAATCTTTTTGGCCCGAGGCAATAGCAACAGCGAATTATCTTACCAACAGGTTACCTACTAAAAAACTTCAATACCAAACTCCTCGAGACACCTTAAGCTTGCTTACCAATGTCCCAGTTGTTCACTCTTTACAGCCCTGAATTTTTGGATGTGTTGTGTATGTTCACCTTTCTAAACGGTCCCTCCATAAGCTAGAGCCAAGAGTAATAAAATGCGTATTCTTGGGTTATGGGTCTAACTAGAAAGGGTATAGATGTCTAGACCCGGCTTCAAACCACTTATTTGTCACTATGGACTATGTCTTTGATGAAAGCATTTTCTTTTCCCCCCTAACTTCGATGTCAGGGGGAGACCTCTAGAAGAGACGATCTAAGTTGGTTAAAAATGTCATTAGGGGAGCCAAAAATGATAGAAACAGGTACTGAAGACAACATGGTACAGTCCTTCCCATTAGTATCACCACCAATTGGATCATTTCCTAACTCCGATCATCAAGATGAGGTAACCCCTAACCCAGAAATCTTAATTCTTGAAATTCCTGAAATTCCCGAAAATTTCGTATTTGATGGTGATAATGAGATAGTACAGGAGGATGTTACAGGTGGATATTAGCTTCCTCCAAGAAGTACCAGAGGAATACCGCCAAAGAGGTACCCAATGGCAAGCACACTAGAAAGAGGTCTTTCTGGTACAGCTGCAGCATTTAATACTGCAATTTATTCAGAAAAAATCCCATCTACAGTCAAAGAAACTCTCGAAAATAATCACTGGAAGAAGGAAATGGAGGAAGAAATTAGTGCCCTTGAAAAAACAACACTTGGGTGAAATGTAATATTCCTCAAGACAAGAAGGTTGTTGGATGTAGATGTGTGTTCTCTATTAAACACAAAGCAGACGAAAGCATTGAAAGGTATAAGGCCAGGCTAGTAGCAAAAGGATATACTCAGGTTTATGGGATTGATTATTCAGAAACTTTTTCTCTAGTAGCCAAAATTGATACTATAAGGGTCCTCCTCTCGATAGTAGAAAATAAAGGATGGATGTTACATCAATTTGATGTAAAGAACACCTTTCTTCATGGAGAAATTTCAGAGGAGGTATATATGGAGGTGCCTCCGGGGTATTCCCAGGGTTTATTATAGGAGAAGGATGTAAACTAAAGAAAGCTCTATATGGTCAAAAGGATCTTGGAAGATTGAAATATTTTCTAGGAATCGAAGTACTTAGATAAAAAAAAGGTATATTTATCTCCTAGAAGAAGTACATTTTGGACCTACTAGCTAAAACCGGTATGATGGACTGTAAGCCTGTGGATACTCCAATGGTAGTAAATCACGGGTTTTGCCCTCTTCTATAAATTATGGCCTAGCTATAGATGTTTAGAACATAATTTTCATGATAAATCACACTGATTATGCTTGCCTATATGGTTCTTCTTCAACTGGGTCTAAGTATAAATATTGAGATGATTTACACATGAAAATAACTTTTCATCTATGTGCCTTGTGTTATACATGTCTTCAAACTCTGGTTCTATATTTATGTTGACAATATGTGATATACACCAATGTAATCTTTGCTATTTATTTCTTGGTATGTCTTCTGATTTTTCCCTTCTAGATAAATCTATGCATAGTTGCCCACTTTTCCATTGTAATTATTGGATAATCTTATGTTTTCATCCCTCTAGACATTGTTCTTCACAACTCCCCTAAGCCTTTGCATTATCCCCACCTGCTACACTTTATTGATTGAGCTTCTTTGCTAATAATTCCATGTGGTAGTTTCATGTCTTTGTTGTATTGTAAAAGTTGCACAATGCATTATAATATCTCTAGTTCACTCATATCTTTTTTCTTTTTTGCACGGTGTTTTCCCTTTTGAAGGCTCTTCTTCTGGCCCTGGTGTGGTACTACTCACTCTGTCTATTGGACCCTCTTCTTTATTCTCTTGTGATGCTGCTATTGAGAACCCAAATAGAGTGAAACCATTCATTGACCCTGATGCTACCTCTAATGCTGCCCATGTACCTGTTCCATTTACTATCTATAGTGCTGCACTTGCTGTGCCTGGTGATGTTGTCCCTACTGCCTCCAATTCTTCCATGTCCAAACTTCTTGGGGTGAACCCATCTTCAAATGAATTTGTTCCTTCTGTGCCCGAATGTTCCATTGGATTATTTTAGACAGCTCTAACCTCTTTGTGATGATTAAAATCTATCATAAATTAAAGAGAGTAGATTAGGTTGAAGATGGGCTTATGTTCATGAATTTTTCTCTCCCCTTAATTAATGTAACAACTCTTATATAGAGTTGAGAGTAGGGATTAGCAACAAACACTAATTATAATTTACAATGAAAGGGGAGAGTATCAATTAAGCTTTCCAATCTTCCAAGATAATATACTATACCTAGATGCTAGAAGCCACCACAGAGGATGATGATCAGCTACTGGACTATAGGGTCACTACAACATCTACAAGGGACAGGTTGTCAATTTCTAGAAACTGATGGAGCCTAGAACAAAGCAGAAGAACACCCAAGGAAAAATGATAAACGAAGTAGGAATTGGTTAATAGGGTGTTATATATAAATGGAAATGGTCACCAACAAAGAGTTGAAAAAATCTTCACAACATCTGCTCTTCATTCAAAACTCTTTGCTATGTAGAAAACTCTATACCAAACTGTATGTGTAGCTCCAGCATGGGTTAGCAAACTGATAGCTTAGCAGCTATAGCGACTTTGAGAATTCCTCCAATGGCACCAAAGCAAGTTCAAGGGCTTATGGAAGATATACTGCAACTTGCAAATTATTTTAAATTTTTTGTTCTATATTAAAGTAGAAAGACACGTGATAGTTATGTTACAAAGGGTTGTACTCTCCTTATTTCCTTCTCCTTGCCAAAAAAAAAAAAAAATCAATTAAGTTTATTTATATGAAATATTTTTTTTTGCACAACTACCAACTTTATGTTTTTGTTTGATTCACTCTATATCGTCCATTTTTTATCAAGAACTACTCTGACTCTAAGGCCTACATAATTTATTGAATTTTTATAACCCGAATATAGACGTAGATGAGAATGTCTTATTTAAGTTGAATAGAATTGGATATGTTCTAAATGACCACCAAAAATGTTATGGAAAAATTTATGTCCACGTATCAAGATCATCGTATAATGACATGATTGAAAAGAACAATCTACTGGCAGTCTGAATCTGACCACAGAATCCAACTACTACGTTTCGGTGTAGCTATGGAGCTATGCATTTTATGCCAAGGAATTCAACTACTACGTAAGGAATATTTATGCCAATAATATGTGAGTGCAATGTTTCAAGACTTTCAACGTGTGCCTTGGGTTGTGTGGGGTTCACTTGTGAGTCGTAACATATTGTATGGTCAGTGTCGGGCGAGCAGCCCAAGCTAGAAGTGATAATACGGAGTAACTCATGATTGATTAAATCAGCTGTGTAAGCCTTAATGGAATAGTAAGGTAGAATTATGGAGATGAAACTATTTACTCCACGTGGGAATTTTCTCATGTTCTATCTGTTATTTAAATCAAAGTATTTTAGAGGAAGTTTATTTTGGTATTTTTTGTTTCTTCTAATCAACCAAAATGCCCATTTATCTTTTTGTTCCATTAATCACTTGTGACTTGGTTTTTTAATGCTCAAGCAAAGCATCTTAGTTGTTCTCTATCCTAATGAACAATATAACATAATAAAATGCTTAGTGAAATCAGATCATTTTCAAGATTGGAACTACAGGGAAATTTTCTTTTAAGAAATTAAATAAATTGATGGATATATGTGCCATCCCAAAGAATAAGTAGAATAAGTAATTGACTAAGTAGGATTACTAATACTCTAGAACGGGTGAATATAGTATTAAAATTTTTCGCATACCAGGCTTCAAAGCCTTACAATGACTGTCAAGGTTAAAAAATAGGTCTTGACAAGGTGAAGTAGAATAAAAACAATTGATGTCAAGGCCTTGAGATAAGTAATAAGAGCATATGAGAAAAGGCTTGCCATTACGTAACCAATGTGTCATACTAAATTAAAAATTGCGGAAGAATAAATGAAGCAAGACGCATGAAATGGTAATAAAGCTCAGTTTCAACAAGTCTACGTCTCCGCCCAGGTTTATCCAGTCTGTAGGATTTAAACCAATCTTTATTTACCTATTTAGAGCCCTATATTACAACCTCGAAGAATTCAACCCTTCTTCTTTTCATAGCCTTTTTTTGCTACACTCTAACAACTCAGATACCGATACAATGCTTTTATATGAGTATTAGAAAATCTTAATATAATGCTCTTATATGATATAACTTTTCACTCTTGATACTATACTATCTTTTCTCTCAGACTAAAAGAATAAAAAAAATACAAATTTCGAGAGACTGTAATGATTGTCGTAATTTTCTGAGTAATCTTGTGAGTAGTTTCGTGTCTTCTTCACATCAATAACTCGTTATTATAGTAGCATTTTGTTAAAACTTCAATTATCCGTTAGAACTTGGCTGTTGCTTTTCAAAATAAATTGTGAGTCATTCCAACAACTGAATTTGTTAACCACTTGAATTATGCGCCAGTTAGTTCTACGAAATCTGAAACAATTTTGAGAGGAGACCTTTTGTGCAACACTAAACGTCGTCAATATTTTACTCCTTAACGCTAATATTTTAATTACGATTTTCCTATCCTTCCATCATTTCCTAAATTTCACTCACTTTCCTTCAATTACACCCTTCAACGAAGCACCATGCCACCACGGAAGAGAACGACAATAACCACAGTAAAAACGCCCTATTTGGGCGTTTTTGTATTTTAAAAAAAATTATTATTTTGTAATTATTATTGTTAATTTTTTTGTTTTATTATTTTATCATCATTATTATTATTGTTATTATTATTATTATGCTTAATTATTGTTACTATGTTTGATTATTACTATTGATTTTATTATTAATATGCTAATATTATTAATACTATTAGTGATTAGTGAGTAGTAATAATAATTAGTAATTTTTTAAAAGTAATTATAGCAATAATAATACATAATTATATGCATGCAAATGAGGGAAATCAAATTTCATAAAATATAGCATGTGTTCATGAAGAAATCAAATTTCATAAATTATATGCTATTCGAGGCCTTTTTTGAAAAAAAAATAAGTGGATAAAGCCCCCTCCGAAGAATTTTGCAGTGTAGATCTTGAAAAAATAAACAATTTTGACATGAAATTCACCCCATTAGGTATCTCGTAGCATATTTTATGACTTATCAAAATTTTTTTTATAATATCCCATATTTAAATAAACTGAGGATACTAAGGGGCAATATGATTGTCTGGTACCATAAAAAATATGGGGTTTTGAAAAAAATTGCGCCTTTCATACTACCAGGCTAAGAGATATGCCTCTCCGAATTTAACAAAATCTCGGAATGCACCCAAAATCTATGAAGAATTAATTGGTTGTCCATTTTGAGTATATCATCTCGTAAATCACGATTTTGCGTGCCAAATCATGTGGTCATAATAGAATATTAGATTTTATATGCTTCATGTTAGGTCATTTCTTAATTTTTCTCATATTTTAGGACACATTATTTCTAATTATGCATGATCTTCTTATCTTAGATTAGGTTCTTGATCGAAGCTGGTGTAATTGTATATAATAAGTAAATCCCTATATTAGATTTGTAAATATAACAATTTTATGTAATATTAATTATTAATAATATACTTTTATATGTAATTAGCACATAAAATTCTTGGGTAATGACCTATCAAATATTTTTTTAATTAGCTGCGAGTTTCTAAAAACCCGCGACATTTAAATTTTCAAGTGCTACGGTTTTTTCTAGAATAGAAAAGTTGTTAATAATAATATTAATTATAATAATATTAATATTATTTACGGTGAAAATCGCGATTTTTTGACCACGAAGAAACAACCCAAAATGGATGGTTTTTCCATGGTGAAAACGCTCTTTTGGGCGTTTTTGCCAAGGTCAAAACGCTCATTCTGAGCGTTTTGACTCTTTATTCAGTAAAAAAAAATTCACCTCACTAAAAACATCCAATGATTGCAATTGCATAATACACGATGGCGTAGACATGTTCGGGACTGCTTTTCGGCAATGTTGGCAAATATTTTAGAGAGAAAAAGTAATGGAAAGAAGGGAAAAATTAACAATGATAAAAGTATAATTATTCTATAATATTGCATGACTTTAAGTCAGATAATTTTCTCTTCTTGATGGTATGATTGGTAAAGATAACTACCTATGTACAGACTGACCATCTTTACTACTTATGTAAAAAATTATAATTCGTCCTTAAAAAAACCTATGCCAATATATAGAATTTTTTGAAGCATTTTCTTTAAACAAAATTTAGAAAATTAGGCTTTATTATAAAGTAATTTTAAAAATAAGCTTCCTTCTAATTCTGAGTGGAAATCCTTTTCCAGGACAACACTTTAGGTTTAGTAAAGTCATTGCTATGGGCAGCAATTTCAAACTTTTATGCATTTGGGTTGTTGCTGAAGCTTAGTGTGAAGGAAAACTGCTGTCATAGATAGTGATTTTGTTTTCAAGAAAAGCATTGTCCCTGAAACCAATTTCTCCTGACTCTATGCTTTAGTGAACAAGCACAAAAAATCGTTGTTAGGGACAACAATTTCTTAAACCTTTTTCCCTAAAACATTAACAAAACCTTTTTCTTAACGTTTCATTATCCATTCCATTATTGTCTCATTTCAACTCAAGAATATTCCAATATCCAACACAACCTCATTCCATCTTTTCTTTAATCAAAATCAACCGGAATCTAATTCTATAGATATAGACAAGAGTAAATATAAAACGAGTGAACTATACGATGAAACCATGAAGATGGAAAGTCATTTATACATAGAGTTTACAAATTATCTAAGATATTTACACCTAATTGACAATATTCACAATCAAATTACATAAAAATCTAACTAAAACTCTAGGGCTCTAGATTAAGAGCATCCTTAAGAATTGCCTCTAAGTGAGGAATCGGAGTACTCTAATTCTTCTATGTGTAGAACGCCTAAATCTCTAGCTTCTAGAATACACACAGTGAAACCTGAGGAGATGTATAGGAGGACTTATCCAAGGTGAAACTGTGCACTAAATATGAAGATTGAGAGTCTCTGAGATAATATGGCATGTAGACAAGCAGGATGCGTATATTGTATCTTGTGTAGCATAAGAATGCTGAATGTACTGATATCGTCAAAGTAGATGACCCTAGCCAATCCTCTCTATAAATCCAATACACATCTACATGACTCAATCCATCATAATGTGACTAGCTAAGATTGCAATCTTTGTGACAATAGTAACTAATCGACAACAATTACTTAGTCTGAAATAAAATAAAGTAATTAGAATTGGTAAGAAAAAATTAATTGAGATTTAACAATTATTAATTTAAATAGTGAAACATAGATGCTGATCCAAAATGTGTAGGAGGCGGCTGGCATGCTAGGCTAACAAAATCCCTAGTGATACTATGATCCGTACAAGGTCACTCCTTTAGCTATGTCACCCTCGACTAATTGAAGTTTTTGTCCCATCTATCGTTGTACTGATGATGTTGCACCATTCAATGCATGTCTTTCCTCCTTGATCTATCGTATGCAAGGAAGCGTAAGTCTCTACTGTAGGAAGTGCGACTTATTTTTTACTAGAATATCGCATGACTAGGTTTAGCAAATGCATATCTACATCGATGAAGCAAATGAGTGACACAACGACATGCCACTCTGACTCATTTACGTAATCTTTATAAGAAATGAGATATGTTAGTAATTAAAACAAATTTCAAAACCATATCTATGCAAATTAATGAATAAATAAAGTTATCGGCTCAATTGTTATCTTATCGAACAAACCTCATAATTAGTTCACCCTAGTGGAGAGGTAAACACATGTTGTTCTTTCTATGAGCCACAATGTACCTAAAACTATGATAAAATAACTCAATTAGTTTAACATCCTCAATTCAATCTTGTACTAAAAACCCATCATCGATGTATTCAAGTGAGAAGAGAAGGACAAAATTCAATGGGTATTCAAGTGAGAAGAAAGGGTTGATGAATTTGGCTAGAATTCAGTCACGGTGAGGGAGAAGAGAAGGAATGGGAAAATGGGATGAAGGAGGAATAAAGGGAAAGGAAAGACTAAATAAAAAGTGAAGGAAAAGTGGAAACTGGTAGCTTAAAAATAATGCTATTACGGATTGTAATACTTAGGAAAACGATTTCCCCTCTCTAGGTCTTAGCAATAGCCCAAATGCATACCAACTTAACGACATCGATTTCCCATGGACAACCTAACTCTAAGGCTTTAACAACATAATGTTTAGGAAACCAAAATCATTGTCATAACATCGATTTTCACTAGACCAATACAATGATTTCCACCTAAACCAAAAGAAAGCTAATTTTTTAAAATGCTTTGCGGTGAAACCTAGTTTTCTAATTCATTTTTGAAAAAAGATTTTCAAATTACAATGTGAGTGTTGGGTGGGGTTCATTTGTAACATATATATAATGTGGTTAATCTCGAACAAACACCCCAATATAGATGTGAAAATTCGAATAAACTAATGAGATCTATAATGAAGTAGTTTGTGCTATTTTGTTGGAGGATATCTATGGGGTGGCGTTTGCTAGGTCAGTTGCGGTAGAGGTGACATAGTTTGTTTTGTCCTTTTTCTTCCGTTGTGTTTGTTTATTCTGTTTTTTGTCGTTGCTTTGTTTGCTGGTGGATTTGTTCTCTTGTTGCTTAGGTTTCCCCTCTTCTTCACTAAAAAAAATAAACAAATAAAAATGAGAGTGAAGTAATTGTGCAATTGAAAGAAAAAGTCAAGTAGAAATATGAAGATGAAAACTATTAATTAGTTTTGCCCGGCCCCAAACAACCAAAGTTGTTCTTTTCATACCTGACGTTGTTCTTATCAAAGTGGAGTACTCCGTACTATTTAATTTGGTTTGATATATGTTTGTTGATTATTGACTTATTTGTTATTTTTCAAAAAGGTTTTGCATTTTATTTGTTTGTTTATTTCTTAAGTTTAAATTTCATTTTCTACCTTATTACTTTTATCTAAATTTAGTATCAAATATAAAAATTAAATTAATATCTAGAAATAAACCGACCTAATTTAACTTAATATGCAGTTGATAAAAGAGTATTTTTTTTTACTTTAACATATTATTTTTTTCATGCATGGATATATATATTTAAAAGTATATGTGTAATGTACCTCTTTCCGTGTCATAATGTTGCAAAAAAAAAAAAAAAACTCTAGCCAAAAATCCATCTTATAGGATTTTTAGGGAAATTTTGACACGATAGCCTAAATTTTCTAATAGGAAGGGTGCCCGAGAAAAATTTAATATTGGATTGGAATAAAGTGAAGAAAGATGAAAGAAAATATGTTTGAATTCGAGACTACACCCCGTTTATAATTGATTGGACTAACATTCTATGGATGAGAAGACTATGAGAAAAATACAAAATGACATAAAATAATAAATTTTTATAATAAGGGACGAATATAAGTTAAAGGGGTGACAATACATGAAACACATGAGAGATGCATAACAGATATTGAATTTTATATATATTGATGGCTATGATTAAATCATTAATAATGGCAAAGTTGTAAATAAAAAAACTTGGAGAAATTAAATAATAGTTGAGTAGTTTTCAACCCCCATAATTATTTGGTAGTTTTCAATTATAACGGTTTATCTTCTCAATGATTTTTCTATGAATTTCAACTTTTTGAATTATTTGATAGTTTCTAATTTATTTCTAGTGTTTTTTCTGTGAATTTTAGAAAAGTAGAACTAAAATTTAGAATAATATAACTATATTTTAGAATATTTGTGAATTAAACTTTAGAACAATAGAGCTAAAATTTGGAACAGAAGAGAAAAAATTCAGAAAAGTAGAACTAAACTTTAGAACAATTAAACTAAAATTTGGAATAATAGAATTAAACTTTAGAATAATAGAATTAAAATTTGGAACAGTAGAGCTAAACTTTAGAATAATATAACTATAATTTTGAACAATTGAACAAAAATTTAGAATAAATTTTAGAATATTTTTAAATTAAACTTTAGAACAATATTAGAACTAAAATATGGAACAATAGAGATACAATTCAGAATAATAAAACTAAACTTTTAAACAATAGAACAAAAATTTGGAATAATAGAATTGAACTTCAGAATAATGGAATTAAACTTCAGAATAATGGAATTAAATTTCAGAACAATGGAATTAAACTTTAGAACAGTAGAATTAAACTTTAGAACAATAGAACTAAAATTTAAAACAGTAGAGCTAAACTTCAGAAAAGTATAACTAAACTTTAGAATAATAAAACAAAAATTTGGAATAATAGAACTAAACTTTAGAACAATAGAACTAAAATTTAGAATAATAGAATTAAACTTTAGAACAGTACAACTAAACTTTTGAACAATATAAATAAAATTTGGAACAATAGAATTAAACTTAAGAACAATCGAATTAAACTTTAGAACAATAGAACTAAAATTTGGAACAATTGAACTAAATTTCAAAAAAGTAGAACTAAACTTTAGAACAATAGAACAAAAATTTGGAACAACAGAACTAAACTTTAGAATATTTTTTTGAATTAAACTTTAGAATATTTTTTTGAATTAAACTTTAGAATATTTTTTTTGAATCAAACTTTAAAACAATAGAACTAAAATTTAGAATAATAGAATTAACTTTCAGAACAATTGAATCAAACTTTGGAACAATAGAACTAAAATTTGGAATAGTAGAGCTAAACTTTAGAACTGTACAAATAGACTTTAGAACAATAAAATTAAAATTTTGAACAGTAAACTAAACTTTAGAATATTTTGAATTAAATGTTACAACAATAGAACTCAAATTCGAAACAATAGTGATAAAATTTAGAAAAGTAAAACAAAACTGTAGAAAAATAGAATTTAGAACTGTAGAACTAAATTTTAGAACATCTGATCACGATCAGAACTTTCGTTATAATTTACCAAATTTTATAATCAAATAATTAACGCTAGTTAAATATTGCCATTAAAGTCAGTCTTATTCACTGAGCCATTATATCTTCGTTATTGATTAATAATAATGACCTCATGACGGTGGCTGCCAATTTATTACTCCACGTAACATCAAAACCTCTTCATATAGCCTTGGGTAATTAGCACCCAAAAAAAATATATATTGCCTTGGGTAATACCACAACGGTACATAGTCTATCGATGTTACGTCCATTAAAGATATTTTTTTTTTTACTTTTAAGCTTTTTTTTTTTTAAAATAATTGTAAAAATAAGTTTCAAATCAAAATAAAAAAAAAAAAAAGTTTATTTTGGTTCGGGTAAAAATCGTTGCCTGGAGCAGTGATTTCTAATGGGTAGAATTTTGAGGTTGAAATTTAGCCTATTGGAAATAGTTGCTTCAGGTAGCGATTTTGATTTACCTTTAGTAAAAAAAAAATTTATTTTTTAAAAAAATCTTATTAAACTATTATTTTTTTTAAATCTCCACCCCAACTACCTATTTCGATTCAAATTTTGAAAATCACACAGAAAATTTTGGGTCAGCTCAATTCTAACTAAGCCAAATTTTTACCCGAAATAAAATAAAGCTTATTTTTTAAATTATTTTGGGTTGGAGCTTATTTTTATAATTATTTAAATTTTTTTTTTTAAAAAAAAGTCTCCATTAAACCATGCTTTTCAAGTTGTCGACACATCGGCCAATATATAAGGGGCATACAATTTCTTTCGCAAGGCTAACACCACTACTACACCTTTTCTTCTTGTTACAGTAAGAAACACCACCATCACACCTTACCCGTCCTTCATAAGCTTCTTCTATGGAATACCCTCGTTGCCATATCGTGGTTTGCGCATTCCCCTTCGGCACCCACGCTGCTCCGCTCCTCCAGCTTGTAGAACACCTAGCATCGGCTTCACCTGACATCCGCTTCTCATTCATCAACACCGAAAAATCTAACGCCGCCTTATTTAGGAACAAGGTTGCTCCTAACATTGTCCCATACAGCATCAAGCAAGAGAACGAGAAGGTAGGAAACCCTTTTGTCGATGTTGAGCGCTTCATAGTGTCAGCTCCTACGAACGTTCGAAAGCGAATGGAGGAGGTGGAGGAGGAAGTGGGTGTGAAGATTAGCTGTGTGATATCTGATTCTTTTCTTTGGTTTTGTGGTGAGTTTGCTGAGGAGAAAGGTTTGCCTTGGCATACTTATTGGTGCTCTAATGTCGTTAGTCTTTCAACTCATTTTCACACCAGAGTTCTCCGGACCAAATTTGGCGTTCTCGGACAAGGTAAGTGCATATTTTTCCTTCCATAATTGATAGTGTCTCAATCCCTCGTAACATGACAAAGAATGAAAAATCTGACATGAGTTTTTTTACTACTTTATTTACCATTTCATTAATGATTTTGTATGTATAAAAAATTATAATGTGTATTTATTACACTTGATTATGACAGTTCCAATTGATAAAATTGCACATAGACCTCAACTTGTTCAGTTAAAAAGCTTGTTTATGAAGACATCTCAGTTAATAAATAAGTCATTAATAAACTCTTCACAAACAATGTAATGACCTAAATAAATTGAGTTAAAATCTTGGTTAAAAGATAAGCTCGGGCTCTAGCTCACTTAAGTTAAATGAACACGTACGAACTAGAACATGAACAAAGTAGTACTCAACTCATCTTGGTGCATTCATACCCCTAACCTTTGTTCATTTCACCTCATTTTATGTGATTTCATTTAATTTTACTTATTTGACCTTATATGATCAAATATCCTAATTTCACTAAATTATGACTTCAATTATACTCTAATATATAAAAAAAAAATTAAATGAAATGTTGTTACTTAGATTTTGATTTGTGTATATATTCAAATTTGTTTGAAATTTTCTAATACGAATAAAGACATTTAGAGATTAAAAAAAAAGCACATTAAAATTATGATCTTGTAGTTTTTGAAATTAAAAAATATGTATTTAAATAAGTTATTAAAGTGAATATAAATGGTGCAATTGTACAATTAATAAATCACACAAAGTATACTATTTCATCATGCAAATCTATCCAAATCAGATTAATTACTTGCAAGAGGTTTGAGAAATATATATATTACCATAGAGTTTTATTACGTTAATTTGGTTCGTATTTTCTTTATCTCTCCGTTCGATCACATATCATATGTGTATGAGTTTCACCAATTAATCCAATAGAAGTGACAATGAATTATAATACTGACATTGTTTTTTGTCTGTATGCAACCTTTCAGAGGAAATCGAATGCCGAAAAGATGAACTCGTTGATTGTATCCCGGGATTATCATGTATACGCATTAAAGACCTACCTATGGGAACCATCGATGGAATTGTCTCACCAGTCAGCCAAATGATAGACCAAATGGAATTGATGCTGCCTAAAGCCACTACTGTTTTCCTAAACACTTTCGAAGAAATATCGCCCGCTATTACTATTGACCTCAAATCTAAACTGAGATTGCTCTGTGTTGGACCGTTTCCTATGATATTCCCACCTCAAGTAGTTTCAGACGAGTATAACTGTCTTCCATGGCTTGACAAGCACAATGAAAGGTCCGTTGTATATATTGGCTTTGGTAGAGTGGCGACACCAACACCACACGAGATTGTAGCCCTTGCAGAAGCTCTAGAGAATAGTGGATTCCCCTTCTTATGGTCCTTGGACGACTCAAATAAGAAGCACTTACCTTCATGGTTTATTGACCGTATTACAGAAGACGAGGCTTTTGGTAAGGTCGTGCCATGGTCCCCCCAACTGAAGGTTTTAGGACACCCTTCCATAGGAGTGTTTGTAACACATTGTGGTTGGAACTCAGTCTTAGAGAGTATTGTGACTGGGGTGCCACTGATTTGTAGGCCGTTTCTTGCGGATAGTATGATAGTTCAGCGGCTTATTGAGGGCATACATAAAATTGGAGTTGGAATCGAAGGTGGAGTTTTTACAACGAGTGGAATGATAAAGGCATTGCATCAAGTGTTGTCAAGCAATGAAGGGAAGGAGATGAGAAAGAATATGGAGGTGCTTAGAGGGTTGGCTGAAGAAAGTACTAAACAAGGTGGTAGCTCAAGTGAGAACCTTAACGCTTTGATAGAACTAGTCTCTAGTCCACAGCAAAAATAGTTCGCTGATTGTACTTAAAGCTAAGGCCATGAATGTTTGTCCGTGCTTTTTATTGTATCTTAGGAAGAGTTGAATAAAATTGGACATAAGTAGTGGATAAATTTTTTTTAACCTTTTTTTTTTTGGAAATAATTCGAGAAATTATCCCGAACTGAAAGTATTTCGAAATATGACCATGGGGCTAGGTTTGGGGGAAAGTTGATGTCCAGGACAACGACTTTTGGTGGACCAGACCAAGATTAGGGCGAATGGTGGAATATGGGCTAGCGTAAAAGTCGCTGCCCTAGATAGCGACTTCGGTATTATGAAAATCGATGTCCATGACATCGACTTTCAATACTATATTCCAAATTTTTTTCACCTCGCCATTTCCTCCCCAATTAACTCACCCTCACTCTATTGGAGATGAACCGAGCCCAATTATTCAACACACTCTCACCCTCGATCTCATTCTCCATCTCCACCAGACCAACTGTATATAATATATAGAGCAAGACCGTACAAAGGTATTGAAAGGGAAAAAAATGGAGAGAGATTAAGAATTGAGAGTGTACTATAGTGCAAAGAAAACAAGGGAAGCATCATGGAGGAAGTAGCAATTGAAAAGTCTGCTCAAGTTTCTAAGTGAGAGAGAAGATGATACGTGATATTAACAAGAACCCCTTTCCTCTTTAATTTTGAAAATATTGGGAAAAAGAAAAGGGATTATAAACCTTTAATTCTCAACTAAAATTGATGGGGTTCAACGTACAACTCATTTTACAGATAAGAAACTGAGTTTCTTCGAGGATATAAGTGAGAGTGAGAGCAAGAGTAAGAGTAAGAGTCAGTGAATTGGAGAGGAACTGCAAGGTGAAAAATTTTGGGATATAGTATTGAAAGTCGTTGTCTTGGGCAGCGACATTCAGATTGCCGAAGTCACTGTCCATGACAACGACTTTTACCCTGGCCCAGATTCCACCCTTAGCCCTAATATTGGCCCTGGTTCACAAAAAGTAACATTGACTTCCACCGGAACCTAGCTTAGGGTCATATTTTGAAATACTTTTAGTTCGGGGTTATTTCTCGAATTATTTAAAAAAAAGGTTAAAAAATAAAAAAAAAGTCATAAAGTAGAGTGTCTTGGAAAAATTCTTAGGTTAGGTCTTTCGAATTCAAGCGATGACAATCAAGGGAACCAAATTGTTCTTCAAAAGTCTATAAGATTGGCAGAAGTTATCTTAATTAGTAAACTCTTATATGATAGCCAATTTACTTAGATAACTTATGCTTTGGATTGGAGTTTCTTCACAAGTAGAGCTTGGTTTCATTGCTCATATTGAAGAAGAAGCTGTTGTTTAGAAGATTCTTGTCATTTTTATTGCTTAAGTATTTTTTACTTGCATATTTTTACTTTTCACTTAAGGATTTTCCATGTTCTAAGCCTTACTTTTATATCTTTCATTATGACCATTAACAAGGTCTTTTTATTGGACTCCAAGCTACAATTAGTTTATTTCCTCATTTAGAACGTTTAAAAGTTGTTTAGAAAAGTCTTGAGTTATTTAGGAGTTGTTAAGATTCTTAATCGGGTTTAAGCTGTATAGACTTTATGTAAGTCATTTTAAGAGTTATTCCCTTAGTGTAAATGAAGTGCCACACCTATTCAAAGGATGTTCGAGTTTTATGGATATTCTAGAATTTTTTGTTTTTGATTTTAGGAATTAAAGTTATTTGCTTATATTAATTCCACCTTAAGGAATGTGTCTTTCTTAATTTTTCTCCAGACTTGTAACTTTTCCGCAAACTTATTCAAGAAAGCGTGAGATCGAGCATCACCTTATTCCTCATTAATCGATATCAAATTGCCATAGTTTTTCTCCAATACATTCAAACTTTTGTTCAAAGTTTGTTCTTCTTTAAAAATGTGTTTATAAGTGATAACTTTTGTCACTTTGGTCCTTTAAAGGCATAAATCATTATTCAAAGGGTGAATATTGTTAATTATGTACGGGTTTCTCGTCATAAGCATGATTTTATGTATTTTTTCAAAAGTACAAGCTCATCTTGGTTGTGATGGCAGGTCACAAGAAGTTAGCAGTGACTATGAAAAGACTTATACCCTACTTGTCAAACCGACTACTATTCACATTGTACTTAGTCTGGCCATGGGCCAAAAGTGGTCAATTCATCAACTTGATGTGAAAATATTTCCACCTATGACCTTAAAGAAATTGATTATGTCCATCAACCTCCTGGTTTGTTTATCGTAGCTATCCTAGTTATGTATGCTTACTCCATAAGGCTCTTTATGGTCTCAAATGGGCTTTACGAGCTTGATCCAAATATTTACTCTTTTTTAGTCCCAAATGGATTATGTCATTAGGAAGAGTGACACACAACTCTAAGTATATTATTAAATATATAAGGATGTTATGTGAAATGGTCCTCTACATCTTGCATCAACTCATCTATTCTGTCCTCTTACACTCTATCCTCATTGCTACCCTCATTGTACTCCTCATTTATATTGAAAATATCTTCATTGCAAGGTGTCTTGTCCCTACTTGCGCAGTTACTAGAGCTTACCCCAAAATCTATCATTTCACCGTGCCAAGTCCACTTTAGATAATCTACTTTAAAACCTCGACGAATTAAATTATCTTTATTTTCATTAATGTCACAATACCTACTCGAGTTATTACAATAGCAACAAGGACAATAAATTATCTTGGACTGATTCTCTAAGGGTAATTCTAGCAAACTCCTTAACTCCTTGTATGTACTCTATTGAGGTCCGATTAACATACATTAAATCGCAATCCAGTTCAAACTACTAAAAAATGAACGAATAAACTTGAATAGGTAGTTCAAGACAATGTAATTAATCATCGAAAATATTATATTATATATTAAGGATCAAATATAGTTTCAAGCCATATCTAACACTTTTCACTAAAATATTCAAAGATCATAGCAACTAATACATATAATATGGACAAGTACAACACTTTTCACTAAAAAATTCGACAATGTTTCCCTATAATGGAACTTCCCCAATGAATTCTATCATCACATCAAACTTGTTTTTACCATCAATTCAAACCAATCTTTCAATAGTCCAACAAATTAAAAACATTAATTTCATATTTTTCTAACTCTATTGATATGATAATTCTTTTAAATGAACAACTTGCATATTTAGGCATGCTTTATATTACAAGAGATGATTTCTTCAAGAGAAAAATATGAACACGAAAAGCACTTTCAATTAGAAGGCGATCGAAATGTCTTCGAATCGTACTTGAGAGCAAGGAAAATGAATTATCCCGAATTCAATCTGTAACTTTCAAAACTAAGCATTAAACAAAGTAGAAATTCTAAGTATTAAAATCAAATATCAAAACTATAATTTAGAAAGCTATAAGAAAGCTAAAGCAATATTCCCCTGAAATATATGCAATTGATGTTAGATTATCTTATTACATTTAGCCTCAGTTTTATATTATTTTTTAATATAACTATCAAAATAATAATAGTCTAGAAAATATTTAACAAAATCTAGTAGATTAGTATCTTAGAACAACTAGACTATGATGAGAACTAGTCTAGAGTATTCTAACGTAGGTAGTAATTGCTAAGTTGGTGAAGTCCAAAATAACCAACTTACTAGTAGTATAAATATATATGACGTATGGTAATGATGAAAGTAAGAGAAACCATTCACATGATATTAGACAATTTTCACAAAAATAATATTAAACCATTTTCCCCAACATTTCTCCTTATATACAACTAATCATCATATCACTTAACATTTCTCTTCCACAAAAACAAGTACCCATTCTGATAACTCACTCTATAACTAAGGCTGCTAGTTTTTTTTAGAATAACAATTGTTATTTCTTCCCGAACCACCGATGGAAACAAGCAAAATTCACTAAAGAGTAAAGGCTCATACTTTTTTTTTTTATCGGCATGTGGAATTACATAACTAGTAGTGAAAGTTTTCAAATCATCAAGGCAATCAATAATTAACCTAAAGCAATATTCGCCTAAACTAACCACTATAAATCATGTATATTGAATATAATGAAGCACAATAGGGCCAATACAAGGCCGGGAATTGACAAACATAAATTAAATAAAAAACATAGACTAAGGCCAATACCTTTATTTTTCCAATTTTGAAATATGTAGACTTCTTGAAATCAAAAATAGGAGAGAGAGAGGGGACAATGCAAAGAAAAATCTTCACGCCTTTTCAATGGATACACCAATGAGATAGAGGAGCTAGTCTAGAGGAATATGACACATTAGAGAGAAGTTAGGATTATAGGAAGACAATGTGAGTGGTTGGGAGTGGGTTATGGGGAGTTAAGGTTAGGGGAAGGCAATTGATGATTAAACTTCTTCTCTCAACGCACCATAACCCTAAACTTACCCTAACCTTGCGTTTAATCATCAATTGATGTGGTTTTTTAAAAAACCGTACCAATTGTATCATACACTATAGCATTTGATTATTAGTACTATGTATACACTCAAGTGCCTCAAATTCCAAGTATTTGTACCAAAGAAATTGATTGAATTTCTACTTATGCATAATATATGGCACATTTATAGCTTATAGTTTACTATATATTGATGATATTATATGTATTAGCCAATGCTTCAGATGGATTGCATGACAGAATGATATGTTAGTTGAAAATTGGGTTCCTTATGTCTGGCTTCAGTGCGTTGATCAAGATTGTTTTTTGGCATTTTCATTACTCACAATCTATCTTTTATGCTTCTTTCACAGGAGTATTACACATTAAATTAGTTCCAATAGGTGCATTTGCAATAACTGCACCATTGAAATTCTCAATTTTACCATTTTCATTTTGATATAATATCATTTCTACTTCTAGTTCTCATTCCAGTTAAGTTGTATCCCTAAATTTTTTTCACTCGGCCAGTTAAGTATGATGGTACAAGGACTGTATCTATTTTCTTTGTTTTAGCATATACCCTAGATCTAAGTTTTAATAGACTTCACGTAGCATCTAGCTACTTATGTTTTCAGACATAGCTAAAACCTTAATAAATTAATGCTACTATGTTGCGAATAATTAGAATTATTTATACAGTAGTAAAGATGGTCGATCTCTTCATAGTTGGTCGTCTTTATAATTGGGGGCAAGGTCGTCCCTAAGGGAGGGCGAGCAGGGCAAATCGCCCGGGGTCCACAAAAAAAATGCCCAATTTTTTAAATGTTAAGATAAAAATAAAAGGGATATAATGTATTGTATGCAAATTTTATCATATTAATTAACGTCACTCAATGGTAAAGGGTCTTATTTGTATAAAATTTTAAATGCAATTTGACATGGGTTTGATTCCCTTTATATTTTTTCTTAATTCATATTTTATGATTTTTTCTCAACCCCATGCTATACATATATTTCACACAAATAAAAAACTAAACAAACAACAATCTATTATACGTAAATATAACATATAAAATATTATTGTCATTATACTTATATAATTATTAACCTTTAGCTAACTAGCTACTTCGCTAAATATGTCACCAATAAGAAATGTAAAAATTTAACCAATTATTTTGTATATTAGTTGTGCACAATTATCATTATTCCTCATTTTGTTAATACAATAAAAAAAAATTTAATTCATTGTATTTAAAATGTGGACTAAAGTTTTTTTTTTTGGATTTTGACTATAGTTATTAATTTATGAAGAGAACTACTCATAAGACTATGAAGAAAAACGATTATGATAATACAATAATTTAGTAAGTAAAAACTTTTATGAAATGAATTACTCATGATATTGTTTAAATTAATGATTTTTATTAACTGATTTTTATTCTTTTAACACTATTAATGATTTATGTGATTATAATGAACATTATAAATTTTAATCAAATGTTTCAATAGTTAATATATTTTTTGAAATCATCTATTAATTTTGTCATCTTATAAAATAAATAAATAAAATTATACAAATCATACTGTTAAATTATAGGGCTCAAATTTTTTATTTCATCCTAGGTCCCTAAAATGTCAAGAACGGGCCTGATTGGGGGTTGCCTTCATGTAATCATGCAATAGTTTATGTTATCATAAACGTGTTCAACTTTGTACCACCCAATTGTTCGATAATCATCGAGGACTAGAAAAAAAATTATACGTACTTATGTTGTTGGCGAATCTAGGGTTCCGATGAATTCGATCCAAGGGGAAAACATCAAAAATATAATCAAGACATAGGTATAGGTCGTGGAACCCTTTGTTAATCTTATAATAGCACCTCTCATTAAACATTGGATGACACACAATATCTATTATTCTGATGGAAAACTTACAAGAGGGGGTGATTGGAAGTGTGTGATACGTAAAACTTTTTTGCAAATTCGCTCGGAACTTGTTAGACAAAAAGGAACACAAGAAATATTTGCATGAAAGCCCTTTGCACCCAACTCAAAGTAAAATCATGACCAACTCAAGATTTTCAAATCAACTTCACTAATAGGGCAACCCTAATTACTACTTGTCAGGAAACTTTCTTAACTCAAGTTCTACTCGTAACTTAAGTCCATGTCACTCTTTCTCTCTCTTGCTCTTCTTCTGTCTCACGTTAGACTTAAATCTAAGTAATAATACCATTAATTATTTTGGTTTTCTAAAAAATAAAGTAATTAATGGAGTTTTTTAAAGTCAAGAAAATATTTTTAGAAAAAATATAAAAATCATTATTTGATTTGTTTGTTTAAAAAACAAAAAATAATGTTAAAAAAAGAAAAAATTAACCATTATTTCCTTTGAATTTTTAAAAATACCAAAGTAATCGTACACATTAAATTAGTTACTTTGGTTTTTCAAAAAATGAAAGTAATTGTACAAACAATCGCAACAATTGTATAATTTCCATTTGCTTCACCTATAAAAGCTTTACACATATAACCGCAACAAATAATTGTATATAACCGTAGAAAATAAATGATTATCTACTAGTGATAAGTGGAGAAAATATATGAAATCCAAAAGCACATTTTAATGTTGTGGCGAATGAATTGAAGCTAGAGCGTATAGAAAAGCAACAGACTTGCGGTGCCCTTCTAGCATTTTATGTTTAACGGAAGCTATTAATATGTGGTGGTTCTACAATAGTAACACAACATATTAATAGTCATAGTTAATAATTTGAGGCAATTTTTCTAATACGTCGCAAATAAATTAAATTTACTAATCCCCTTGGGACAACTCAGTGCATTGAAACATTAAAGTCACAACTTGAAAAACTTTTCATTCGTCAGTTGTGATTTATGAGAAAGCAAGCTCCGTAATTTATACAGTTCAAGGACAATTCCAATATTTCATATGCTTCCTTAAATTAAGGAAAGACATACCCATTAAGTAAGAGTCGTGTTTAACCTTGTCATTTAGGAAAGCCTTATGTGAAGGTAGTTTGCATGAATAAGGACTTTTGGTCAAAAACAGTTTAGTAGGAGAAAGAGTAGCACCCACTAAGTGGAGAAAACATAGGAAACCCTAAAGCATGTTTGACATAAACTCTTTTGAATATATTTTTAAAATATATTTAAAAACTAAACCATTTAAATAAACTAAAAAAAACTTTGACTCATATTAATTTAACCTCTTAGTTGTTCCAACTGACTGAAGACATAGTCACTAATATAAGTCCTAAGTAAACTCTACTTAGGGTTCATGATGTCTTACTTGAAGCCTCTACTCAGATGCTTTAATTTTAGTCCCTCCTCCACAGCTTGAATGATAACATATGTACTTCTTAGGTAACAATTTTATATGCCTTGGTGTACTTTGACTGCTTCTTGATTTTGTATAAAGGCTTTAGGAAACTCCCTTACCCCTAATACATAACTTGTTTGATGACTTTTCACCACACTTAGACAATTAATCATTAAATAAGTTTATACAATATTACATTGTCATCTCCAAAGCAGAACTAAAATGTCTATCAATTTATTTTTGTTTTTTTACAAGAAAATTTCCCAACCAGATCAGATGTTTAAATCTTGAAAATGATCTCAATTTCACAAAGCATTTTTGTTTATTGTATTGTTCATTAAGTATTGAGAATAACAAAGATGCGTTGTTTGAGCATAAAAAACCAAGTCACAAGTGATTAATGGAATAAAATAATAAATTACCATTTTAATTAATTAGAAGAAACAAACCAAACCAAACCATACCGTAGCAAACTTCCTCTAAAATACTTTTCTCTAAATAACAAAAAACTATAGCTGTCAATTCAGGTGTTTCAGTCGGGTTCGGATCAGTTTATATAGGGTTTCGGGTTATATTTGGGTCGAGTTATATTAAGTCAAGTCTTTATCGGGTCAAATTCGAACTTAGCTCAGATCAAGTCATGTTGAATTATTTACCCTTTTGGGCACAAGTTGGGTTCGATTTGGCCAATTTGGATTTGGTTCAATTTTGGAGTTTAGGTAGTCGGGTTTTAGCCAGGTTTTTTGTGGTAATTTTGAGTATATGTCATACATAGGTCGGATTTTATCGGGTTAGATAATTATCAAGTCAGTTAGTACCGAAATTGACTCAATATTTGGGACGTTTAAGCAACTATTTTGGGTTCAAGTCTTATTTAATTTGGTCGTATAACTAACACGATGTCACATTATGTTTCAGAAAAAAAATCTATCCCTTACAAAAGTAACAAAAGATTACAAAATGCTCAATCAAAGTTATGTCAAATAATTATTAAATCAAATTTGGGTACATCATAGAAAGCAAATTAATCTTTCTTGGAAAAAATAATTTAGATAAAAGCATGTACATCTAATAATCCAAATTATGCTTGTGATTTGTAACAAAAAAAAAAAAACTTTTTTTGATCCATCACACATTTTTTTAATATATTTTGAAAGTAAAATTCAACAAAACATAATGTAATTTCTCCACAATAGGTCGGGTTTCTAACGTTATCTCGAGTAATAATATGTTTCCTTATAATCAAGTTGGATGTCATTTTAGGTTTGCTTAATATTGTTAAGTCGATTCTAGTCTGTTATCGGTTTATGTCGCGTCTGATGCAGGTTTGGGTTCGGGTTAAATAATTTAAGATAAAGTAGATTATCGATTAATATCAAGTCGGTTTCAAGTCGAATTGCATGTTACCAATTTCACATTTAAAACGGGTACAGATCGAATTCAAATCGTTGCAGGTTCGAATCGGCTCAATTTTTGACAGGTTTACCCCAAAACATGAGACAGTTCCCAAGTGGAGTGCTTACCCTCCTGAATCAAATACCAATATTAATAACATGTCCATAATTCTACCTAATTTTCCATTAAGGGTTGCACAACTACTTTAACCAATCATGAGTTACTCTGTATTATCACGTCCAGCTTGTGATGCTTGTCAGACAGGGCCGATAGTGACAATACAAAAGCAGTCACATAATTATTGGCATAGATTCTCCGATCCGTAGTAGTTGGATTATGTGGTGTGAATAATTTAACCATGAAACAATTGTAGTGAATTTGTTAATACGGATAGGGGTGTCAAATTGAGTAAGTGGGTCGGTTTTGGTGATCCATCGCGGGTCGGTTCTTATCGGGTCAATTTTGCCTATTGGGTCGGTTTCGGTTCGGGTCGGGTCATTATCGGGTCGGGTTAAATCGGTTATTTGCTTGGTTGGGTTCGGGTCGGGTTCGGGTCGGGTTGTATTCGGTTCGGGTTTATGTCTGTTCGGGTCAAGGTCGGTTCGGGTTGTATTCGGTTCGGGTCAAGGTCGGTTCTAGTACAATCGGGTAGGTTCCTAAACGGGTTATATCGGGTTATTTCGGATTTGGGTCAAGATCGGTTCTAGTAAAATTGGGTCGGTTCCTGAACGGGTTATAGCGAGGTTATTTTGGCTTCGAGTCAAGGTCGGTTCTAGTAAAATCAGATCGATTCCTAAACGGGTTATTTCATATCAAGGTCGGTTTTGATAAAATCGGTTAATGATGATGGTTAATTCATAAATTGGACAATGATGATGTCAATAAGTCATTTAAAAACAAAATATTTATGAGGTAATGATTATTAAATGTGTATTATCTTATCAAACTAGTTTATAACATACGATGTTAAGTTTATATATATATAAGAACTTATAATATGTTTAGTTTGATATCGACAATGACAAGTTTGGGTTCAAAGTTAGTAGATATTAGGTAAAAAATAAGCCTGTCAAGATTAGGTCATATTCATTTATATTCAAATTATTAATACATCTTGTGAATTCGGGTAACGAATTGTTATAAATCGGGTTATATCGGTTATGTATCGATTTCAATCGGTTTCGGGTTCTTTTCGAGTCGGGTCCGTAACGGGTCGGGTCTGTAACGGGGCGGGTCCCTAACGGGTCGGATACGGATCGGGTTCGGGTCTTTGAATATCGGGTCAAATCGGTTTCGGGTTAACTTCAGGTCGGTTTTCGGGTCTCACTTTTCGGGTCATAATCAAGTCGGGTCCGGGTCGATTTTGGGTAACTTATCGGGTCGGGTCTGATTCTGACAGCTCTAAATACGGACAGTCGGTTGATTGTTCTTTTTCAATCATGCCATTATACCATTATTACGAAGAGCATGGTATGTGGACCTATAATTTTCCATGACCTTTTGGGTGGTCATTTAATTTGACCTCATAGTTGTTCCAATTGACCTAAGACATAGTTAATAATACAAATTCTAAGTTTTCATGATATCTTGACTTTGTACCTAGATGCTTCGATTTTATTCCATTATTGAAACTTAAATAGTAACATATTTATTTGTATATAGCCTTTAAGAAACCCCCTACCCAACTCATAAACTTGTTTGATTAGCCTTCACACAATAAGACTAGCACTCATAAACTTGTTTGATTAGCCTTCACACAATAAGACTAGCAATCGTTATACACGTAAGTTTGCATTGCAGTGTCATCACCAAAACAATACAGCAATATCTATCAATTTATTTTGATTTCTATACAAGAAAATATCCCACATTCCCACCCAGTTGTTTAAATCTTGAAATAAATTATCTCAAATTCGCTAAGCATTTTAATTTGTTGTATTGTTCATTAACTATTGAGATAACAAAGATGCTTTGTTTGAGCCTAAAAAACCAAGTCACAAGTGAATAATGAAATAAGATTACAAATCACCATTTTAATTGATTAGAAGAAGCAAACCGAATCAAACCAAACCAAATCATCATTTTAATTGATTAGAAGAATCAAATTGAATCGAACCTAAACAAACCAAACCAAACCATGGTAAAATTCCTCTAAAATAATTTGCTCTAAATAACACGAAACCTGAGAAAGTTCCCAACTTCTTCTGAATCAATTACCTTTCTTTATTTCCACAACTACTTTAATTAATCATGAGTTACTCTGTATTATCACGTCTAGCATGCTGCTTCTCCGACAGACCCGTGACTGACCGCACAATATGTCAAAAGTGAGCCCCACACTACAAAAGGGGGCACACTGCACTCACATATTTACTGTCATTGATATTTCCGAATTCCGATAGTAGTTGGATTCTGTGGTATTAGGCATAGCTACGCACCTACACCGCTACACGGACCGATAGTAGGGAATTTCTAAATACGAACTGTCGCTTGATTGTTTTTTTTTTTTTTTTCAATCATGTCATTATACCATTATCATGCTATGTGGACCTAAATTTTTCCATAACCTTTTGGGTGGTCATTTAATTAAGGGAATTACTAAACATCGCCCGCGAATTACCAGGGATCGCCTACATTTTCATCATAAAATGACCTTTTTGCCCTTACTAATTTTTTTTTTTTAAAAAAAAGGATAAATAAGTTAATTTCATCAGTCACTATAACATTGTAATTCTGTAAAATTGTTTTTCACTATAGTAAGGTGTATTTGACATTCAAAACATTCAAAACATTCAAAACTCACAATTAGAGAAGGTGTACGTGACGAATTAAGGTGTACTTGACATTAACTGTGGGAAATTGATAATGTCGGACCAACTGAGAACGCCTTCACCCGAAAATCAGGTAAAAGTTCGGATTTTACTTGAGAAATTGGTCGTATTATCGTGGTGGGGCGTCTTGGGAAGACGTCACTGACCATGGTGGGGCGTCTTGGGAAGACGTCACGGACCATGGTGGGGCGTCTTGGGAAGACGTCACTAACCATGGTGAGGCGTCTTCCGAAGACGCCACCGACCATGGTGGGGCGTCTTCCCCAGACGCCACCCACCATGGTGGGGCGTCTTCCCCAGACGCCTCAAATTTTTTTTTTTTTTTTTTTTTTTTTTTTAATTTCTAATATTTCCAATCTTGTTCTTTTAGGATAATAATGAAGATTACGGTGGAGATGAAATTGATTATAGTGGTATTTTTGAACATGATGATTTTGCAACATCGGAATTGGCAATTGAATGGGCTAAAAATGTTGCAATTCAATCCGGTTTTTGTTTGACGACTTCAACATGGAAAACGCAAAGAGATGGTCGATATGATAAATTGTTGAAATGTGATCGTTCTTCGAGGAAAGTTGATCGAGATTTGACAACAGCCGTGAGGTTCGACACAAAGAGGAAAGGTTGTGGTTGCTTGTTTAAGATTAAGGTTTGTCAGCGTCGAGATCTTAGCGGTTGGCACATTGTTGGTGCTTCGAAATGGGGTAAACACAACCATGAGTTGGTTGTGTATCCACAAGGACATCGACAGATTAGCGGCATTAGTCCTGGTGCGAAGAAAGTTGTGCACGAGATGACTGAGGCACAAGTGAGACCGGCTAAAATACTGGCAACTTTGTTGGAGAAATATCCAGAAGATAATCCAAATAAAAGACATGTGTACAATGAAAAAGATAAGATAAGGAAAGAAAAGTCAGAAGGAAGGAACCCAATTCAGCAATTGCTATATCAAGCAATCAAGTATAATTACTTACACTGGTTTAAGAGTGATGAAGCCACTGATATTGTGACCCATGTCTTCTTGGTGCACCCAATGTCTGCTGATTTGTTACGCACGTATCCGTATGTAATCCTTATAGATTCTACGTACAAGACAAACAAGTACAAGTATCCTTTAGTGGAGATAATTGGGATGACTCCGGGGAACATGAACTTCGTGATTGGTTATGCGATCATGAAAGATGAAACAGAGTCAAGTTATCGGTGGGTGTTGGAGAAGCTGACAAATTATGTTGGTCCTGAGGTGCACCCGAGTTCTATAGTAACCGATTGCGAGGGTGGTCTTTTTGCCCCGATTAGGGATTTATTCCCTAATTCCGCACATTTACTTTGCACGTGGCATATCAATAAGTGTGTGTTGAATAAAGCTTACCATTGCATGGGAAAGAATAAGGTTTCAGCTGAAAAATTCCAGAAGGGACGTTGGAGGCAAGTCATGTATGCTACTACGCAAGAGCAGTATGAGGATAATGTTCAGTTCATGATGGATTGCTATAGCTGGTGTCCTCCACTTTTACAATACGTTACGCAACAATGGATTCCTCATAAAGAGAAATTTGTGCTATACTGGACGAATCAGGTCCTTCATTTTGGGAACACTACAACTTGCAGAGTCGAGAGTGCCCACAATGCACTAAAGGACTGGCTTAACTCTTCCACATCGGCTCTTGACACGTTATTCGAGCGTGTTAACAAGGCGATTGAGACCCAAGTCAACGGTATTAAACAATGTTTGGAGGACTCCAGACGAAGACATGGCACGTTATATCGAGGTCGACTGTACCAGAATCTCCATGGTCGCACTTCCCATCATTGTCTGAGCTTGCTGGAACAAGAAAAGAGTAGGATGAGTGCTTTAAGTGACGAGATTGACATTAGATGCGGGTGTGCACTGAAGACAACCCATGGGATTCCGTGCGCTTGCACAATATCGCGAATCATTCAGTCGGGCGAGAGTTTTTACCTAGATCAAATTCATCCTTTCTGGAGATCGCTTATCATTGGTGAAGTTGTGGACCCTAATATCGTAGATCGATCCACGCAAGACACAGCACGTTTTGATGAACTTACAGGCCAAGTGCGAGCTAGTCATCCTTCGTTTGTACGTGATGCCACTCTACTTTTGCATGGTATGCTCCACCCAGATGAGTCGGAGATTAGAGAACCCGAGGGTACGACCATTACCAGAGGTCGACCTCGGCGTGATTTCAGTGCTTGGGAGTACATGGAGAGAAATGCTGCTCGGGGTCGGGGTCGGGGTCGTGGTCGAGGTCGGAGTCGATCTTCTAGCAGTACTCAGACTATGGGTCGTTCGTCCTCATCTGTTAACATGCCCTCAACAGGTAGAGTGGACGTTGACCAATTCCCATATATTGATAGACTCCCCGGATTTATAATGCCGTATTTAGAAGGATGGAATGATGTCGTAGCTGATGGAAACTGTGGATTTCGATGTGTTGCCGATGTGTTTCATGGTTCTGAAGATCTGTGGTTCGTTGCCCGACAAACAATGTTCAATGAAATTACAACAAAACGACACAAATACCAAGATGTATACTACGACGGTTTGGATGCTGCGTTGGCACGTATCAATTGGGGAGGAGGGCACTGTGGTATTGAGCATTACATGGAAATTATCGCGGATCTGTTTCCCATTGCCAATTTTTATAAGAGCGCCGTCATGTGCTACGGATTGGGAAACGATGGAGTTTCAGTATACCCGTGTGTTACCGTTCTCCCTTGGGAAAGTCCTACTAGCATTACAAGGCCATTAAGAGAATTTGCGATTGCACACTTGGGCAGATATAAGCATTTCATTCGGTTGGATTTAGCTGATGATTTTCCAGTACCACCAGTAGCTACCTTGTGGTTTCAAATTCGAAATGAAAGTGTGGTCGGCTGGGAAGATATATATAGACAACGAATTGAACTCTGGCAAAGCTTATCATGTGTTTAGGTTTTCAAATGTATCATTTGGAATAGAATTATGAAAATGTATCATGTATCATTTCGAAATATATCATGTAATGCCGGTTTTGCAAATGTATCAAATGTTTTTAGGTTAGGAGTAATTTGATGGAAATCTTGCGGAAATTTTGACAGAGTTTCCTCTGTAAAGTGAGCTACCAAGTGACGACAACAGTAAAATTAACCTGTTCCAACACAATCCACAAGAAACAATAACACACACCTGTTCCAACACAATCCAAACACAACAAAATATCCAACTACGAAAATAGCTACAAATCAATATTCTTCAATACAAATTCCATAAGAAACACGTCAATACTCATCATCGGCATCTTGCATAGTCAACGATCGGTTCCATATGTCAATAATATTATCCCATCGAGCGCAAGCGGCCTTTGCCTTCTCGGTAGGCATCAAATCTCTAACTTCCAAAAAACTGGACGTTGCTTCAATGGCCATGTTCATCCACTGCACATAGAAGTAGAAACAATAATAAGAGACAAAAAGTAATAATTGAGAATTATAAGAGTAAGTGACATACAGCATCGGTCGCAGTTCGTGGTGGGGCTCGGTCTCTTATAGATTCAGACCCGTCATTTGCTACTATGCGAGGATGTGACTTCGACTCGAACCATGTCATGTACGACTCATCACAGATGGAAGGAACATCAGTACGCGCCAAATCACCTAAGAAGAGTCTTGCACCCCTCGGGAACTGAACCCACAAGTTCTCCACCACAGATATAGGCCACTCCACCTTATACTCGGCCGATAGTTCTGGGCGATAAGCAAACACAGGCTTGGGAGCGGGAGATGGAATGACCTGTACATACCCGAGCTGTCGCAAACATCGGTCGGGCATGTAAGGCTCAATAATGTCCCGATACTGTAAGAGACCGAGGAATGCAGTCCTTGGTACCTTCGTAGCAGGGTCTCGAAAGTAAGGCAACCACTCAACCTGCAAAGCAAACGATTACTAGTCATACGTCAAGTAAACCAAAATAAGAATATAGAGACAAGGATAACTAACCTCTGACGCAGTCATATTATCAAGCTGCCGACGAATCACCCTCAGTCGCTCTGTAGAATTAGTAACCATGCGGACATTCCAACATCCGGCACGAGGATACCCTTCGTCAATGGGAATGCGGTCTCTATGAGGACGAAAGGCAGGAAAATACTCATATATCCATGCCTGAAATAGAGTAAGACAACCAGTGAGTTGCTTACAATCAGTACGGCTGGCTATTCCAAGCTGATGGTATAAGAATGCTAGAGTAGCCGATCCCCATGAGTATGTTCCCATAGTACTGGGTTCCCTCGCCTCTACTATATCCCGTGGCCTTACCCTACAACCACTCTTATCAAGGAACAAACAACATCCAAGGCATAGAAGAAAATAGGCACTGAGTTGGTTGTTCAAATGCCTAGGTGGATCCACCTTCCTACACAAATCATCGACTGCCTTGATATTCAGTCCACCTCCTTGCCAATATTTACGAGCATCCAGTGTTTCAATGCTCACAGCAAGTAACTCAGCACAATAAGTCTTCAGATCCCCAACATCTGGTTTTTCACTTACTAATTTACCCTCTACAGGGAGCCTAAGTATCTCATGCACATCGTGCAATAAAATCGTCATCTCTCCAAAAGGGAAGTGAAATGAGTTGGTGTCAGGCTGCCAACGCTCTATGAAAGCTGATAGAAGGGTAGCATCAATGTGGTTGAACATGGCCCAAGGCAGGTGGGACACTCCAGTGTTATCTAAGCGTGCACAAAGAGGTGAACTATCAGCCATCCATGATTCATACCAAGTTCGCAAATTTGCGCACGCTCTATCTCTGTTCTGGCATTTTAAAATACCAACACATGATGAAGATTCCCTCTCCTTACCATCCCATATGCGCCTAGTAATGTGACCCAAAAAACTAGGAATAACACTCCCATCAACCGGCCCACCAGGAACCGCCTGTTTCACAACCCATGAATCATCAACCTTCGTCTTCTTCCGGCTTTGACCAGAAATAGAAGAGGTAGTTGTACCAGAAGTACTAACGAACCGGCCACCCTTACCCTTACGAACAGTAATTTCTCGATCAGCTCGATCACCCTCTAATTGAACCTCTAATTCATCTATATAATCATCTCCATCTTCCTCGAAAATGTTTTCATCATCATTCCAACTATCAACACTTTCTTCTTCGTCCTCCATACCTACTGACTGCTCGTATCGAGTAGATACCCTCTCCCTTCGAGCCGAGGCAGACACACCACGAGTACGTGGATGCCTTGGACCCGAATCATCCTCTAAGTGTTGTCTAATCATGTGAGCAGGTATCGATTTCCCTTTTCCTGGTCGGTAACTCGATTCCTAATTACATCAAGGAAAACGACATAATCATAATACTATATGCTAAACATACATTTTAAAATAAATCAATTATCACAATTAATATAATAATTATTACACAATTAATATATATCTAAATATACATTTATACTTAATTAATTCACGTAATTAATATAATAATTATAATTATATATACTAAACATATATTTTTTACTTAGGTAATTAACATAATAATTATAACTAATATATCTAAAACTTATATTTTAGCTAATTAACATAATTAATATAATAATTATAATAATATATCATAAACTTATATTTTAACTAATTAATATAATAATTATAATAATATATTATAAACTTATATTTTAACTTATTACCATAGTTAATCATATACTTTAACTAATAATATATATATATCTATCTTAATCACATCTTCTAACTAATTATCATAATTAACCTAAATATACATATTAATTAATATATTATAATGCCTAATATAATTAATTAATTAAATGCATTAGTAATTAATAAATAAATTGAAAAAAAAAAATTACATCACCTAGGGTCCGGCGACGTTAGCGGCGGCGGGCGGCGACGGCGGCCGGCAGCGGCGGCCGGGGCGTCTCCCCCAGACGCCTGATCCAGGCGCCCCGGCCGCCGCTGCCGGCCGCCGTCGCCGCCCGCCGCCGCCAACGTTGCCGAACCCTCCGTGATGCAAGAACTAAAAAAAAAAAAAAATTTTTACCTCAGCCACCGCCACCGCCACCGCCGCCTCCGCCGCCGGTCTGGCCGCCGGCCGCCTCAAAACTTCTTTGCCGGGTCTTCGGGACATGATGTTTGAAATGAGATTTTGTAAATTTTGGTTGGAGAAGATGATGAATGAATGGTGTTTTGTAGAAATGGGTTTGATTTAGTTGATATAATATACTAAGGGTGTGATGGTAATTTCATTTGAAAATTTGCGGGCGATGTCCTGTAATTACGGGCGATGTTTAGCAATCCAGTTAATTAAAACGTATTCAATCATCTCCCCCTTAAATCAAATCAAGTCCGACCCAATTATTGTATATTATTTATAAAGTTTTATTTAATTTCTCAAAATTAAATCCTTTATTTAATAAATTAAATAATATCAGCTTGAATCTGAAACTTTTCATATAGAGTATAAATATTCAAACTACTACTTTAATATACACAAAACTAATATAAATTAATATATTTGAATTTTAGGGCCCTTCAAATTTAGGGGCCATTTTCTGTAGAACACTTGCACATCTCTAGAATCGTATCTGTCTTAATAAGTTATTCAAATCTAAATTTATATTTGGGTTTTAAAATTCAATCAATTCTGACGAAGTCACTTTAAATTATGTCCACGAGAAGGAAGAAAACGGGAGATGTTGGCCGTGAGTCGGAGTATTTTTTGATAAAATTGGTCGACATGTAATCTTAATCAAACAAAAACATTAAATTTGGTAGCTATGCAAAAAAAAAAAAAAAAAAAAAAAAAATCTCCTTCACGTAAATAAAACTTAATACTCACTATATGTTTTAATTAGTGCTTGCCCAGATTATATTCCACATCGTTGAGGTTTAGTGTGATTATACGGAAGTTGAAAATAAATATCAAACTCTAGGGTTTTGGATCCTTCTTTTTAATAATATTTGCTTCTTAAGTTATTGTTTAGCTTAAAATATATTTGTAATTTTTGAATCAAATTACTTCATGACAAGTTATTGCAAATTCGAGCTAATCTATATATATTGTCAAGAACTTTTAAGTTTGAAAAGTTGTTACTTCATATGATAAATTTATATTGCTTGGTTTGATCTCGTACTTAAACTAGTGCATGTGGAAGTAGTTTAGTGTGATTATATGTGAAGGAAATATTCTCAACAAGTGTAACGAACTAAATATAATTAGGACTAATTATGGATTTAACAATATTCGGTTATAGGTTAGAAACTAACTATAATCTGTATGTTAAAATACTACTAACTTTAACCAAGACCTATGAAGTTACACATATAAGCAATTGATTGGACAAAACTAATATAATTATGTGGGATAGTTGCAAATGAAATTAATTAGGTTAATTAATTAAGTCACTTTTAGTTACTTTATTAACACATGTTATATATGTAAAGTATCATATATGTAAATGTTACATGTATGTAAATAATCATATATGAAAATGTTATATGTATGTAAATAATCATATATGTAAATGTTACATGTATGTAAATAATTATATACATAAATGTTACGTATATAGGTATGTACATATGGGGTTGTTAACCTTAACCCTAATTCACTTTTCATTGTGCCTCCTCTCACATTATTATTCAAACCCTAAAAAGCAATCAAAAACCAGTTCTTGATTCTGTACTAGCATACGTGGGAGATCTAATCTTGCTTGTGGACCATACTAGAGGAACGACGTTTGATATTCTAAAATTTTCGAAAGATGTGCTCTTTTGCTTTGAGGAATTCATGTCTCAAAGGTATGTTGTTCTATATTGATAATTCATAATATTATATGCATGAGATCCTATTTTAGATTCTAAAAAATCATTTCGAAACATTGAAAGCATTTAATTGTGAATTTCTTGCTTTGTTTTGTTCAAAATTCAATTCCTTATTCTTTAAATAACATGCTTCTACAATTGGATTGTATATTTGCTAAAAATTCGAACGATTTTGCCCGCTTAAATGCCCGACATTTAGAACCCTAGAATTTTAGCCCCAAATTTTATTGAATCTTGTGAAACTTGTAAGTTTCCTAATTAATCAATTACAAACTATGATTATATGATAATAAAAAGTTTTTTCCTTAATTTGGACCCAAAATTCGAACAAACATTGCTCGAATCACCCCAAAAATGTTCAATAGTTGCGCGAAATTGGAAGCCATCGTGGCTGAGCTCCCATGGACGATTGGCGATGAGATTGCTTCTAGAATGTTTGTCGGTCCCGGTAGAATACTAAGGGTTCTTTTGGGGTGATGAATGGGACACCGATAAATGTTATTGGCGAGAGCAAAAAGGGGTTGTGCATGAATGGGTTTGGGTGCTACTGGGTGTGCTTGATGGCTTCTGTCTAGCATGGGCCACGGCGGGCCTAGAGCCCGTTGTTGTTCTTTTTTTTTGCTTACAATTTTATTTCTTAATTAATTTAGAATTAATTACCACTTTAAATCTAATTGAATCAAAATAATCAGATTAGTCAATAATGGTTATTGATGGATAATTATTTAATTTGTTAATATGATTAATAAAATTAAATAATCAATGTCATTAATTTTATTAATTTGGTTAGTAAAGTTGAGATGTCTTTTTAATGCCATATATTGTTTAATTTTATTTACATGATTGATAAAATTGAATAATGAATTTTTTTTTGTATGGCATGTTTTATTGTTTGGATTATTATTCGACTTTATTATTGTGGTTAATAAAATTGAATAATAAAATGCTTTTAATTGTTAATAGCACGATAGTTAATTTTCTAATATGTTGATATTATTAATTTTATGCATTTTAAAATATTTGATATTGTAACTGCATGAGGTGACTAGTATGACCCAAATTAGGATAGAAAATACGATTTGCGTATCTTTAAAGTTTTTCTTTTAACCTAAAAATGATCTACATATCGTTTGTATTTTAGTAATTTATTTTAATTAGTTATTATAAATATCAAAAATAATTTGTAAGCTCTATGGATGGAGATCTAAGAAATAAAAGTCCAAGATAATCAAGGATGGCGATCCATGGTGTTTCAAGGATAGAGCCCATTCCATGAAGAACAGTCTGTAAGGGTTAGACGTCATACTAGGATCACATTTATTTTTTGCATTTTATATTTCTTTAAAAAGCTTTTTAAGTTTATGTTGTTTTATTTATGTTATGAGTTCACCTTTAAATAAATCAACATGACTTATGCCCTAATTAATATTAAGTTAATATGCTTTTCTAAACAAACACCTATTGAAGCCTTTGATCATTAGTAATAGGTTCTTCTTAAGTAGGGCGTTGCTAAATTTCTTAGGATGATTAGGATAAATTTGGAAAATTCATAAGTTTTATTTGATTACACTCAGCAAAATCATCAAAAGGGTTTTGGATTTTGAAGCAAAGGAATATGTTTGAGATAAGGAGTTATCACCTATCAACCAAGAATTACAAGTGGTATAATTAGTAAAGAGTTTACTTACCTTGATAAAATGACTTTAGAAGTAGGGACCAAGTCCGCTTAAAATTATTTTAAATAGGATCTTGGAATCACTTAATTCAAAAGGGACATTTTTAATGAATTAAGTGCGCATAGCTTTATTATTTAAATCGTTTAAATACTTAGAAGCTCATTTCGATAAACATAATAAATTTTGCATATTTTCTATTGTAGATATCATTTCTATTAACAACAACAACAACAATTCACTTTTTAATTTGCATTCAATCCTTGAGAAGAATAACTTAAATGGGAAAAACTTCTTTGATTATGGAACCTAAGAATTTTTTTAAGGTTCAAAGGAAGAGATGATGCTCTCAAAATCCCTATCCGAACCTTAAGCTTGATCCCTTCGGATGCTGAGTTAGTCAATCATAGGGTTGTCTTAGAAAGGTCAATACTTGTTACTTGCCTTATGCTGGCTTCCTTGGAATCTTTCCTTCAAAATAGGTTTGAGAAAATGGATGCCTATAGCATCATCCAACAGCTGAAAACCATATTTCTACTACAGCAAAAGTTGAAAGGTATTAGACTCACAAGACTATCCTTGAGTATTAGTTGGACATGGGGAAGCCAGTGAGAGAACATGTCTTCAAAATGATTAATCGTTTTGAAAACATGGAAAGATTAGGCTTTCCTTATGACCAAGAGTTGGCCACTAACATCATACTACACTCTCTTCCTGATGGGTTCAAGAATTTCAGGTTAAACTTTCATATAAATGGGGTGGATAAAACCCTTGTTGAGTTACATAAGATGCTCATAATTTCTGAGCAAAACATCTAAATTCTCATGGTTCAAAAGCAAAAAGAATTTAAGAAGGTTGGGGCTGGCAAGAAGAAGTTTAGAAATGGTAAACAAGGAGTTGTTACCAAAGCTTCTGAAAAGCCAAAGGTTACAACAAAGCCAAGGGTGGCTGCTAAAAGCAAAGACTTCCATTGTGACATGATTGGTCATTGGAGGAGTAATTGTCCCAAATATTTGAAGGACAAGAAGTCAAGTGCTTCTACTTCAGGTATCTATGTATAGAAGTTAATTATGCAACTTTTACTTTTTCTTGGATATTTGATGCCGGTTGTGTTTCTCACATTTGTTCAAATGTGAAGGGACTCAAAAGGAGTAGGAATTCTGCTAAGGGAGAGGTAGAAATGTGCGTAGCTAATGAAGCAAAGATTGTTGCCATAACAGTTGGAACTTATAATCTACCTCTACGTTCTAGATTAGTATTGGAACTTAATAATTGTTATTACATACCTAATATTGATAAAAACATTGTCTCAATTCATGTTTTAGGTCATGAAGGATATTCATTTATGATAAAGAAAGGTTTTTTTATCTATCTATAATAATAACATTTTTATGCCATAAATAATAATACTAATGGGTTGTATGAACTCAACCAAGTTAAAACCCATCCTTAAAATAGAAAGAAAGAAATCTAAATCAAATAATACAAACCCCTCCTACCTATGGCATTCTCATTTAGGCTATGACAACCCAAATTGTATTCAGAAGTTACATAAACATGGACTTCTAACATCTTTTTATTTTGAATCATATTATTTGATGTATGAGTCATGTTTAATAGGAAAAATGACAATATCACCTTTTAACAGAAAAGATAAAAGAGCCTTTATAGCTACTTCATAACCTTTATTGATGATTCAAGTATATACGGATATATCTACTTAATGAAACATAAGTCAGAATCCGTTGAAAAGTTCAAAGAATTCCTTAGTGAAGTAGGGAACCAACTTGGCAAGACAATAAAATATTACAATTAGATCATGGTGGTGATTATTTGAGCCAAGAGTAGTGATCATTTAAAGAATTGTGGGATTCTTTCACTACGGACTCCACCAGGAACACCTCAAATGAATGGTGTGTCTGAGAGGAAATTCTATTGCATATGGTTCGATCTATAATGAGTCTTGCTGACCTTCCAATATCCTTTTGGGGACATGCTCTCAAAACTGCTAATATTACAATAAATAGGACACCATTAAAGGCTATAGGTAAGACTCCATATGAGTTATGGGGAGGAAAAGTTCCTAGCCTACCTTTTCTACGCATTTGGGTTTGCAAGACTTATGTAAAGTAATTACAATTAGACAAATCCAAAACCAAAACAAAGGGCTATTACTTTTACAACTATTAAGACAATAAGTGTTTGTTGCCAAGGATAGTACCTTTATGAAAAAATACTTTATTTAAAAAGGTAAGTGGGAGTAATATATCTCTCAAAGAAGTTCAAGAAGTGCAATAAACGAATATGGATCAATCCATATCAGAAGTAGAAGCACTTATGCCATTACTTGTGGTAGAGGTTGTGTATTGCATAATCCTTTTCCCATGCCTAACCTTGTGCGAGAGGAAGTACATTCAACGCAGGAGCCTCCTACTACTCCACTCGAATATGATTTGAGCAAAAATTCTCAAATTGTTGAGAAGGAAATTTCTCCTACTGCTGCCCTATGCAGATCTAGCGGACCAAGAAACCCACCAAAGAAGTTTTGTGGATTTCTTATTAATTGAAAGTAATAAAATATTAATTTTAGAGCTTGAGAAACCTACTAGCTATAAAGAAGACTTAGCGAGTCAAAACTCTAAAAATGGCTTGGAATAATGAAATTTGAAATGGAATCCATGTTTGAAAATCAAGTATAGAACTTGGTTGATTTACCTAATGGAGCTACACCTATTGGATACAAATGGGTTTTCAAAGTGAAAATAGAAAATGATGGAAACATTGATGTTTTCAAAGCAAGCATCCTGGAATCAAAATCTTTTATTCAATGAGACAATCAAACAATTTGGTTTTCTCAAGAATGAAGAAGAAGCTTGTGTTTACAAGAAGTTTAGTATGATATCATAGTCTTCTTAGTCTTATATATAGATGACATATTGCTCATGTGAAATGATATTCACATGCTTGGCTCTATCAAAGAATGTATAAAGAATTGTTTCTCTATGAAAGACCTTAGAGAGCTCGAGTACATATTAGGGATCAAAATCTATAGAGATAGATCTAAACGATTAATTGGACTTATTCAAAGAACTTATATTGATAAATTTCTTACTAAGTTCAATAAGGAATACTCGAAAAAATATTTACTCCCTATGCATCATGGTTTATCGTTAAGAAAGACTCAATATCCTTCAAACACTGATGAGATTAGGAGAATGAGTAATGTACCTTATACCTCGGCAATAGGGTCCATTTTGTATGCCATGGTTTGTACTCGACCAGATGTTTCATATGCTTTGAGTTTGTGTAGAAAATTCCAAAAAATCTAGGTGATGCGCATTAGAGTACAACTAAGAATATCCTAAAGTACTTGAGAAGGGATAAGGATCACTTCTTAGTATGCGGAGTTAAAAGTGAATTAGTTGTTGAAAATTATATAGATGCGAGCTTCCAAACACACAAAGATAAATTTTGATCTTAATCTGGTTTTATCTTTCGTCTGAATGGAGAGACATTGAGTTAGAAGAGTTCAAAGCAAAATTCACATGAATTGATGATCCGTTAACTAAACCATTTCCTCAACCCAAGTATGAAAGTCATACTAGGGATTTAGGGCTTAAGCATATTAGAGAGTGGCTTTAGTTGTGTAATATTTTATTTTAAAATTAGTTACAAACATAAAGCACTAAAATATGTTTATTTATTTTTATCAATAAAGAAATTATTCGTATTTAAATGTGATTTGGGTTTAAATAAAATGTTTATCAATAAAGTGATTAGTACATTCATGAATGGCACATTTATGAGAATGGAACATTCATAAAGTGATTATCAATAAAATGTTTGTCAACAAAGTGATTGACACATTTATGAGAATTTAATAATAAATATTTTAGCACATTCATCTCTAACATAAGTCCTCTTTATCGACATAAGTGTACCAATATTTTTTTTTTCTGAATTTATCCTTTGCCAATAAAATGCCTTTGTTTTCTAGAAAAACTGTAGCAATAACAATTTCAATTGCTTTGATTTATTAAAATGGGAGAAGAAGGTGAAAACGAGAAAACAATGGGGATACAAGATGCAATTCATGTATCATTACATTTGTGCGAAAGCAAGAACAATGAGAACACAAGCGTATTGGAACGCTGAGTGTGCATTATGTTTTAAGAAATTAGAGGGCCTAAAAAAATAACCATAATTTGCATCAAGCATTGGTAGCAGCAAGACGCAATCGATATAACATTACATTTGCGTCGACCTCAAATAAAAGCAGCATTTACGTCGCTTTTTTATTATGTGGGATGCAAATAACTAAATCCTTATTAGGGTTTCTCCATTGGCGTCAAGTAATCATTATAACTAATGCAATAGTATCTCCACCTTATGTGTGTTACTTTTCAAAACAACGATGCAAATGCACAAACACAAATAACAATTTTTGTACTAGTATGGAGATGAAAGATTCTAATAAACTTTGCGTACTCGGGAACGTATCCATACATTAGGAATCGGGATAATATTTTTGTCACTTAATCCCTAATAGGAGCATTATTGATGGCATTATTCCCTTCCTTTCTAAAGTATTTGAGAATTAAATTGTCAAGGCCAATAATTAGTGCAATCTATATGAATATTGATTTATCCCCTTGTAAATAGTATAATTTTCAATCTCTTAATAGTGTGATTTCATATTCTATAAGTTCAACTTTATTTGCAATAGTACAACTTCAATTCTCAAAATACAATTTCAAAAAAATAAAAAGGAAATTATTGGTTTTCGTCCGAGAAATGAATTGTTGTATATCTCAGATATTTATTCAAACAACCTAAAAAAGAGGTTATATAGATCTATAAGTCATAACTTTTCAACCTTAAAGAAAACTGTTTATATCTATCAACCTCCATGTTTTGTTACGTTGATCGTAGATATATTGGTACGTATGCTTGCTCCATAAGACTCTTTATGGTCTCACATAGGCTCTACAAGCTTGATACTAAAGATTTGCTAATTGTTTAGTTGTAAATGGATTTTGTCATTAGGAAGAATGACACATCACTAAAAACACATATATGGCTTATCTTTTATTATATGTTGATGATACTATAAATATTGACCACTTCTTCAGATAGGTTGCATGACATAATGATCCATTAGTTGAAAATTGGGTTCTTAATGTCTAATTTGGGTGCAATGAATTTGTTTTTGGGCATTTTTATTAGTCACAATCCATCTTTTATGCTTCTTTCACAAGAGTATTACAAATAAGAATTTTGGAACATGTAAGTAGGCTCATGTAAGTAATTTTGGGTCCCCTAACTTGTCCAGGATCCTACTTAGTCCCGCAGTCTAGCATGTCTTTAGTTACTTTGTATTACTCGTCCAAACATTGCTTATGAGGTACAACAAGTGTGTCTATCTTATGCATGATCTACGGGAAACCGCATTTTGATTCTTTGATCACAGGTTACATTTACATCTGTCTACACCTCCTTACTTGATTACATAGACTAATACTAATTGGGGTGTATGTCTTGACACTCGTGATGTGACATTGTCCAAATCAAGAACTACTAAGGCATCACAAATGTTGTGTCTAAGGCACATTGGCTCCATAATTTGTTGTCAGAGCTACATTTCCCTCTTCGTTAAGCCACTAGTGATTATTATGATATTGGTAGAGCTATTAATTTGTCTCATAACCTGGTACAACATATTGAGTTAGACATTCATTTCGTTTTGGAAAAGCTTATTTTGGGTCAAGTTTGTGTTCTTCATGTTGGATTAAGGTATCAATTCCCCGACATTCACTAGTAGAAAAGCTTAAATATTCGGCGGGGTTTTTAGTGCCATATGCGGCGTCAAAAGGCTAGCAGCAATACAGATAGCAGCAAATTAATCTATTTAATTTGTGCCGTAAAAAATACGCCGCATATTAGTTATCAATTTGCGGAGGCTCTAAGCTAAGTGACGTTGCATATTAATTAATAAAATGCGGCGTCACTTAGCCTAGAACCGCCGCAAATTGATAACTAATATGCGGCGTATTTTAAATAGAATCGCTGCAAAATTCCATTTAACCAGATTGAAAATTGGCATGTAATTGAAGAATATGCGGCGGGTCTTGGGGACACCCGCCGCATATAAGTTGTTTTTTTTTTTAAACGCTTGAATCTGATCCCTACAACGCCCAAATTTCAAATTTAAAACCTGTTTATTACATTTGCAATTTCTGCAACCCAAGATACATATATACACATGATCCATCTCTCATTTATGCGTACTAATAAGGGGTGCAAGATAAACATCAATGTCATTCCCAGGTTGCTTGGGCCCTGATATTAGAAGCGATAATATAACATACTTACGCTTCATGCATAACCAAGGGGGCAAATTATATATCACTAACAAAACTAGCCATGTGCTATGTTGACTGCTTAAGGTACCAAAAGGATTCATTCCATCCGTGCAGAGACCAAGTCTTAGGTTCCTATCTTCCCCGCCAAAAGCCTTGAAAGATTCATCAATTGTTTTCCACTGGGGAGAATTCGCAAGATGTCGAATCATCTCATCTTTCTTCCTCTTCTCTGCATGCCATCTCAAATTCTTTGCATCGCTCTTAATCAAAAACAAATGCTTGAACCTTGGTATTATGGGAAGGTACCACAACACCTTTACACTAGGACCTTTAATCCCCACTGGAGGCTCTATCCCATGTGGGAGTTTGTAACATGACTGCCCACATTTAGGACATTGAATGAACTCTGCATTCTCATTTCGATACAATATGCAATCATTTGGACAGGCATCAATCTTATTATACTCTAACCCAAGGGGACACGTTAACTTCTTCTCATAGTACGTGGATATAGGCAAATCATTACCCTCTGAAAACATGTCCCATAATATTTTCAATAAGGCTGTGAAACTAGTATCAGTCCAACCATATTTCGCTTTCAAGTTAAACAACGTTGATGTGGCAGACAACTTAGTGTATTTAGTACATCCAGGATACAACGGTTTCTCAGCAGCCTCCCACAAATGCTCAAAAGTACGAGATTGACTACCAATTTGATCCCCAAACCCTTCAAGCATTTCATCTATTTGATCTTCATCACTAGGGTCATTATCCTCCAATTCATCCTCCCCATCGTCTTCCTTCTGGGCATCAACATCTTCAACGTCATCAGATTCTAATTGGCCATGATGGTCTAGCTCAACTTAATGAATGGCAATTTCGTTAGAACACGACCCCATGTCATTAGAAGCAGGAACCTCACCATGCCATATCCATACGTGGTATTGTTGCCTAACCCTACGCCGGATCACATGGTCCCTCAACTCTCTTATACTACTAACTGTATTCACATTATCGCAATCAACACAAGGGCAACACACCTCATAATCTCCAATGTTATTTAGGTGTTTCAACACTTGTCTACAAAACTCCTCAACTCCATTCATAAACTCTAACGAAGCACGATTACCATACATCCATTTTCGCTCCATAATTTGTGTTATGCCCTATTTAACATCTAAGAGATTAAATAACAATCTAATCAATACTCAATTTACGCATAGTTATATATATAATTGCACCTAAGTAGTTTACCAAAAATAAGGTTAAGAATTTAATCTATAGTTTAATTTACTAAATTCTTCTAGCGATATTATTTCTGTTCTATACTTTGTAAATCACTATAAATTCTACAAAAAATTTGGCAGAATTTCCTTTGTAAATCTAACATTTCCCAATTTTGAAAATAGATTTCCAAACCTGTTTATATGAATTTATTTACAACCATAACCAACATACAATGTCATGTTACACACAATATCATAGAGGTGAAATTCACATTACTTTACACCACTTTAATTCAATCGTCTTTGCATTGCTTCCTACGCATGTTTAATTTTTTTGTTTGTTTGATCATTAAGCTTAGTTTTTGCTCTCATCTATTTTCCTCTTACCTTTTCTCACCCTTTTAAATCCCATCAAAATGACTACTTCAAAGTAAGATTGAGCCTTCCTTACCTTTCTTTATGTTTGTTTGTTTGTCTTGATCATTAAGCTTCAATTGCCTACCTAGCTAAAAATCCAACAATCCCCTTCCCCTAACCCTAATTCAAACAATCCCCTTCCCTTAACCCTAGATCGAACTAACCCTAACTAAACCCTAACAAAAATTAATATTAAACCCCTTTACCTTTCCCCTAATTCAAACTAACCCCTTCTCCTAACCCTAATTCAAACTAAACCCTTCCCCTAACCCTTATTCAAACTAACACCTTCCTCTAACCCTAATTTTAAACTAATGCCAACTTACCCTTAGTCAAACTAACCCCAACTAACATAACCCTTAGCCAAACTAACCTCATGCCTTCATTCGAAAATCCCCTTCCCTAGCCCTAATTCGAATCCCCCATCATTAAAACGAAATGAATAGAAAACAAAATGAATAAAAAAAACAAATTGATATGCACCAAAGATCACAACTTAAAACCCACACAATATCATTTATCAAACTATGTAGAAAACGAAGAACAAATGAGAGACATACCTTGAATTACGGACGGAGACGGCAACATGGTGTCGGTGGGTGGCAGAAGTGGGTCATGCCAAAAGCTTGTAGAGTTGGTAAATGTGGCGGTGGCACGCAAGAGAACACAAGAGTTGGTGGCACGTAAGAGAACACGAGAGGAATTGAAGAAAAAACGAGAGGCGCAGTGCAAATACGAAGTGCAAAGGAATGAAAAGAAATTAAAGCTGCCGGTTTTTTTTTTTAATTTAACCAGACTAATATGCGGCGGGTCTACCTAACAACCGCCGTGTATTAATGTTACATGGAATTAAATTGCGGCGGGTCTATCTAAATACGCCGCATATTATTGTTAGATGAAATTAAAACGCGGCGGTTTCACAAACATACGCCGCATATTATTAATTTTCCTAATTAAATTGTTGCATTATTGGTTTTACGCCGCAAATTGGTAGCCGCATTTTATTATTATTTTACTAGTGATTATCACAAAAGACCTTCCTCAAGACTTATTTTTGGATTTTAAATCCAAGCTTAGTGGACGATCTTCTTTCGCATGATTAATGTCATAGATTTAGTATATTTTTGCGAGGGTGTGAGAGATCTTATATTTTATATAATAATGTCATAGATTTAGTATATTTTTATGTAAATATTCTTATTTGCTTTTAATAAAGTTAGGATTAGCATTGATATAACCCATATAAATATTGATTAATTTATAACACTACAATTATAGAATTTTACACCATATAACTTTATTGTCTAAAATAGTGCACCTCAAAGTTTAGAATATTAACTCTTTCATTGATCATAAATGATGACTCCTTTGTCATTTTTAGCATGAGATAATATGTTAGAAACATTCAAATAAAAAGAAAAATATAAAAACAAATGAAGAAAGAGAGAGTTTAACCATGGTTTGCAGGATAAGTAAAAGTAGGGTATTTGGTCAATAGTCATGGTTTCATTGTACTAAAATTCAAATTTTCTACACTAGACCATAGTGGTATTCAGTGTTCTTATTCACCAGACCTTGTATATACTTTACATCGTTAAGACATTGAGAAAGACAATTTAATTAAGATGGTCTAATACCTTAGTGCAATATAGTTTAATTACTAAGATCTACTTAGTTTAGTGGATTAACTACTTACTTTAATAATTTATCATTTAATTAATTATGTTTATGTTGAGATACTACCCTTCATGAAGGCAAAATAAATTCTACAACGAACTAACAAGATAAATACATAACATTGATAATTAGTCTTGATTAGACTAGAACTCTTAAAAGAGAAAATCACATCTTTTTTCTACATGAAAAATCTAATCCTTAAGGATTAGTAAAACCATGTAGGACTACTTGTCCGGAAAAAAAACGTGTAGAAATCATACAAAAATATTACAAAGATAATAACTTATTCTAAAATGAACACAATCAAGTCTAATTCAATATGGATAATATAGATGCTAATCAAGATTTTTTTTCTTTTTCTTTTTCAAGTGGCATGTTTAATAAGCACATCATTCACTAACTTCTCAAAATTGACATATGAGGATCCATAAGGGCTCATGGTTGCTTCTTTGGCCAAACTACTCCATTTTATAGCATTCTTCTTCATGTCCTTTCCTTTTTCTTCCACCATCAACTCCTCTATAATCCTAGCAACTTCATCTCTTTTCTTAGCTTCAGTCAAATCTATACCAATACCAAGATGATTACAACAATACCAACAACTGGTAACTTGCTCACCTAATATGGGCCAACAAATCATAGGAACTCCATGACTGATGCTCTCAGTCATCGAGTTCCATCCACACTGAGTGACGAACCCTCCTATAGAAGGATGACCTAACACCTTCTTTTGATCACACCAGCTTGTTACGATGCCCCTGTCCTTAGTCTCTTCTACAAACCCAAGAGGAAGAGAATTAGGCCTACCATCAACCAAACCAGGTCTCACAACCCAAAAAAACTTTGCATGGCTATTTGCAAGCCCCCATGCAAATTCATCGAACTGGTTAGGTGGCAACTTTACAAGTGTCCCAAAACATAGGAACAAAATCGAGTTTGGTTCTTGGGAGTCAAGCCATTGGAAGTAGTCAGTATCTTCCTTCTTTGAAGAAATACTTATATCATCTTCTTCCTTCATTATCTCGTCATATAACAAATTGAGTGGCCCAATTGTGTAGATGTTTGCTGCATAGGATGAGAGATCCTTCAGTGCGTCTTGTTCCAAAGAGTCAAATGTGTTGATGACAATTGCTTGTGAATCCAAAGCTCTGTATTCACTCGAAATTACGTAGTTCACGAATTTATCAGTTGTGACTGTTCTCCTAACGGTAGTTGGCATTTCTTTCAAGCTTATCCCCTTCAAACTTGGTATCCAATCAATAACCATATCAAGATACCCATTTGTGAGATAAGTTGAGTCTGCAATTGAATAGATTGATATAAAAAAATTAATGGACTTATAAATCGATTACAATCATACACTTGTTTTACTAGATGGCTTTCATAAAATATCTGATATAAATTATATCAGGATATTGAGATATCAGATATATGTATTGTTATAGCAGATATAATTATTGTTATATTAGATATAGGTATTGTTATATAGAAATATAGAAATATAGAAAATATAAAACTACAAAAAAAAATATCGGGTATAAACATTATGATATCATATATATTCCACATTACAAATTTTAGTTAATCTATGGCCAAATTTCGGCTCACAATGCTTTGTAGTGTTTATAATTTATAGTTAGTCCATACTAATTTTTTTTACAGTCAGTACTAAATACTTCATAAATCCTATTGAATTATTATACAATAAAACATAAATACTTCAATTATCATGTAAATTAATTAAGGAAAGTGGGAAAGTCATCACAAATTATCTATTTATTACTCATAAGTGTTATTAGGGGTGCTTATGAACCAAGTACTACTTGAGTTCGATAACTCAAATTCAAGCTCGACTTGAGCTCGAAAGCTCGTGAGCTAATAAACCGAAGTTCAAGTTCGACTTGAAAACTCAATTATCGAGCTCAATTAAAGCTCGTTTCAAGCACAAACTCAACTCATTTTCAGCTTCATTAAAAGCTTAATAAACCTAAATACTTATACCCAATTTCAACAAACAAAAAGATTAAGTTTTAGCTTTAATAAACTTAATTTGATTTTAGGCGAAAAACACTATTGAGTCTATATATCCTAATTTCTTCAAACCATCTATCATTTTTTTTCAATGTGGGACTTTGAGTTTATATATATATATATATATACACACACACACACAAGTTTTTCGAGTCGAACTTTGATTTGCTCAACTTGATTCGTAGCTTATTGAGTCGAGTTCAATCTCGAGTCAAGTTGAATCGAGTTGAGTTTTGACAGAGACTGACCCCCTAAGTGTTACCCAGTTGCCACTCTCCTTTGACCTTACGTTACGTCCTCGCTCGAACAACCAGCTAACTTAGCTAATTGTGACCAAGACTAGGGGTGTCAAATCAGGTCAATGGGTCGATTCTGAGTTGATCTATCGCGGGTCGGTTCTTATCGGGTCAATTTTTCCTATCGGGTCGGTTTCGGTTTGGGTCGGATCATTATCAGGTCGGGTGAAATCGGTTCTTTGCTTGGTCGGGTTCGGGTCGGGTTGTATTCGGTTCGGGTCAAGGTCGGTTCGGGATGTATTCGGTTCGGGTCAAGGTTGGTTCTAGTACAATCGAGTCGGTTCCTAAATGGGTTATATCGGGTTATTTCGGATTTGGGTCAAGGCCAGTTCTGGTAAAAGTCGGGTCGTTTCCTGAACGGGTTATAGCGAGGTTATTTTGGGTTTGGGTCAAGGTCGGTTCTGGTAAAATCAGATCGATTCATGAATGGGTTATTTCGGGTCAAGGTCGGTTTTGATAAAATCAGACAACGATGATGGTTAATTCATAAATTGGACAATGATGATATCAATAAGTCATTTAAAAACAAAATATTTATGAGGTAATGATTATTAAATGTGTATTATCCTATCAAACTAATTTATAACATACGATAATATTAAATTTCTATATACATAAGAACTTGTAATATGTTTAGTTTGATATCGACAATGACAAGTTTGGTTTCAAAGTTATTAGATATTAGGTAAAAAATAGATCTGTCAAGATTAGTTCATATTCATGTATATTCAGATTATTAACACATCAAGTGAATTCGGGTAATGAATTGTTATAAATCGGGTTACATCGGTTATGTGTCGGTTTCAATCGGTTTCGGGTCGGGTCCGTAACATGTCCGGTTTGTAACGGGTCGGGTCTGTAACGGGTCGAATACGGATCGGGTTCGGGTCTTTGAATATCGGGTCAAATCGATTTCGGGTTAACTTCAAGTCAGGTTGGGTCGGTATTCGGATCTCACTTATAGGGTCAAAATCAGGTCGGGTTCGGGTCGGTTTTGGGTAACTTATTACGTCGGGTCTAATTGTGACATCTCTGACCAACACCCTCCTATCTACCTCCCCTCATTCACTTGCCACAACCAGCTCCACCACAGAACAATGACATCACGGCACCCATAACCGCATCCTCCGTCACTAAAGCACATCTCCACCACAACTACCTTCACTAACCTCCACCAAAATTTATCGCCTTCACCGCTATAACCACCAACCCACAAGATTCACCCTACCAACACCTAAACCAAAAAAAGGTCGCTCCACCATATATATCATCGGAAAATACAAAAAAAAATTAGATATATTACAAAATTTTGTGATTGGATGATTGAATTCGACCACAAAAACCCCAGATTTGGAGTTTTAATGTTCGAATTGGACCATTTAAACATGCATGGAAATCACTGATGTTTGGGAAGGGAGATAAAGATGGTGTTAGCCGGTCGGAGCTTAGTAGGTGAGGATGAATGGAAAGCGGCGTTGTGGTGGTAGTGATGGTGGCCTGGCGATTGGGAGGCTGTCTTTAGAAAGCGGTGAAGGTGGGTGGGTCATTGGGTGGCCTGATGGAAAGTTGCAGCGGTGGGCGAGTTGGTACTTGGTACGGGGACAGAGCGTTCTTCCAAAATCCAACTAGAAGAGTTTCGTACAAAAGTGGGGTAACCACTTAAATCACTGTGGAGTTCATAAAAATAAAACCCAAAATACCAACTTCCAAGTATGCGGTAATTGTGTTGTCTTCATAAGTAATTTAAATCAGATTTGATTTTTTAAATTTAGCGCAGAATGGTGTTTATACAAACAATTAGCTAATTTGTTGGTTTTAAAGTTAATGAATCAAGTCTACACGACCGGTAAAGATTCGTATAACACTGTCCGTACTTTTATTTTTGAGTCATTTCTATTTAAAGAGTCGAAATTTAAAAAATTTAACCATAAATTATCATTATATTATTGGTATTTCTTTTAATTTTTTGCCTAAAATAATTCAGAGACAAAATCATTTCAAGTTGTAGTTTGTAAAGAGTGATAAATCAAATGAGAGTGAATTAAAATTATTGTTGATGTAGTTATATTGAATAAAGAATAATATAATTAAAATATGGAGAAAATTGAAATGAGAAGAAGAGACTAATTAAAATCTCCAATTACCTTTGAGGGGTATAATTCCTTTGTCAGAAAGCTGGCGATGCTCCAAGTAAGCCAATATTCCACAAGCGCTAATTACCTCTAATGCTACGGCCGGCACACCCATTTCTTCAGACACGTCGAGAGCGAACTTAGACATCCAGAAATCAGTAATCATGCAAGTCACAGGTTTTGACGAATCAAAAAGTTTAAAGAGGAGCTGCTTGACGGGAGTCTCCAGACTATAATCAAGAACAGAATCCGCGCTTGACCTCACATCTTTTGCATCGTCAAATAAGGACATGCATTGAAAGTTAGGGTAAATGTCAATGTTTTCTTGTGATTGAAAGAGTGTTTGGTGATTACAGTGAGTGTTAATGAAGGTAATGTGGAAGCCGAATTTGAAGTGGAGAAGCTTTGCAATTTTGAGCATTGGGTATATATGGCCGTGCGCTGGGAATGGGATGCAAACTGCATGGTTTATCATCTTTCTTTTGATGATTTCCTCTCTTGAACTACGAAAGACGAGTTTGTGAGAAATCTCAGTTTTGCTCTGGTTTTTATACTACTACTTTAATTCTTAGCACTTTGTTACTAGCTACTACTTTCTTCGTCGTTTGTGAGATATATTATATTCTACCTTAAAAAATAACTAATCACTGCAATCTACTATGAAATTCAATGAATAATTGGTTTTGTTTGGTTATATCAGTTCCTATCCATATGTATAATAAGCTCCAATTGGTGAAAACCATTAATAATCTCGTATACGACAGAACACCCGTTAAATGAATTAGAAGAAACCAATTTTTGAATATTAAACCCAAATTTGAACACAAAATCTAGTATACAAATGTGCCAGTAAAAATTATCTCTTCATATAATAAAAGTTACCTCTTAAAATTTTCAACGATTTTAAATATTATAAAGTAATGAATGTTTTTCACTTGTTTTTCAATGGTCCAATGCCAAATATTGAAGGTAATACAGACAGAATATCACCCTCTATAAATAGAACTAAACCCTCTTTCAACCGTCTCGGCTCACAACCCGTTTTTCATTTTTTTTGGTCCGATACATAAAGTATCTGACCCACCCGACCCTATTCTAACTCAATGGATAAGTTTGATTCCAACTACGAGGACCCTAGAAAATAGACCTCTTGCAGCAATTACTTAAGTTGTCAGGCATAGCTAGCAGCATTTATTTAAGTTTTCAGACATATAGCTAAAACCGAAATAAAGTAAGGCTACTTTGCTGCGGATAATTGAAATTATTTCTATTGTAGTAAAGAAGGTTGGTCTGTGCATAGTTGGTTGTCTTTATAATGATACCATCGGGAAGATGAAATGATCTAACATAAAATCATGCAATATTTAATTTAATCATGTTGTATAGGATTCCACATGTGGGATTCAAGGATTGAAACCAATTACCTACAACCGAACATATTTTTATTCTGACCAAGAGAATAATATAAAAGAGATTAGGGTAATTCTACATTATGACCCTGTACTATTACGTTTTCTACGTTGTGTCCAGTGTTTTTTATAAATCTAGTAAACATGATATAGCCATTCTTGGATCACTTAACTGACAGTAAGTTGCTCCGTTAAGTTTCGTTACTCTTGGTTCCCATTTCTCTCGCTCCAGCTGCTATATATCTCTAAATTAGGGTTCTTATTCCCCATTTCAATATCCCCCATTTTAATTTCCCCCATTTTTCTCTAGTTTAGGGTTCTTGAATAAGGCACTGCCAGTTCACCATCCTTTGTCCTCATTGTTGTTGTTAAACCCCCAATCAGCGAGCTTTGAGCCTTATTCATCGAACCCTAGTAATGGGTTTTCCTTGTTTTGGGGGAGGGAATACCATGATGGTAGACAAAGAGGTCCTCTCTAGAGAGGTAAGAAGCTGATTGGCAAAGAGACACTTTTTGCAATTTCGGGTTTGAAGAGGTTTAAGGATTATGAGGAGAAGCTTGATAAGTTCATCAAACATCACATACTGAGGCTTCTGAAGATGGATTTGATTGTTGTTCTCTCTGAGCTGGAACGCCAAGAGGAGGTTGCTTTGGCCATCAAGGTTTTTCCCTTTCCTTTTTAAGTTTTTATTTGTTATTTCTTGATTTTTCTATTTCTATTGTTTATCTTCTCATGATTCAGAAGTTTCTTTTTGTTGATTTCATAATAGATACCTGCAATTCGATTAGTTGGTGTAAGTAAGTCGTCTGAAGTTCTCATGTTAGACTCGGATATGTGTCCAGTGTCTGCTTGTCTAATTTGTGAATGGTCTAAGATTCCCATGCCCAATTTTGTGTATCCAACTCATTTCAATGTTCAAGATGAAGTGTCAAAGTGTCGATACTCATTTTACGAGTGTGCAGGATCTGACATAGGTACTAATGTTGGTATTTTTGTTAGGACACTGCGCTGAATATGAATGCAGGAACGCCAAGAACTCTAATTTAGAGATATATAGCAGATAGAGCGAGGGAAATGGGAACCAAGAGTAACGAAACTTAACGGAGCAACTTACCGTCAGTTAAGTGATCCAAGAATGGCTACAGCGTGTTTACTAAAGGTACTTGGGGTTACATTGTAAAATTATAAAAAACAATGGACACAACATAGAAAACGTAATAGTACAGGGTCATAATGTAGAATTACCCAAGAGATTAAGTCAACATTACCAGTATGAAAGACTAGGTGTAAATATTATGACACTCTATTCCACATTTATTACTGTCATAGCCCCAAACCTATTAGAGCATTCGAATATGCTTAGGAACAATAGCAAATTTGGATGGTCCTATCTTCAATTGAACACCCAAAACATATAAAATATTTTAGGTTATCATAAACGTGTTCAACTTTGTGCGACCCATTTGCTGGATGATCATCGAGGGCCAAGAAAAAACAATTGTACTAATGCTGGTGGCGAATCTAGGGTTTTGATGAATTCGATCCACAGGGACAATATCGAGAATATGATCAACATATGGACACAAAGGTCGTGGAACCCCTTTTTAATCTTGTTATACAACCTCTCTTTTGTCATTGGATGACACAACATCTATCAAATTATTCATTTTTTTCAAGAAAATTTCCAAACCACTTGTTCAAATCTTGAAAATGACCTCAATTTCGCTAAGCATTTTCATTTGTTGTATTGTTCATTAAGTATTGAGAATAACAAAGCTGCTTTGTTTGAGCCCCCAAGTCACAAATTAATTTTAATTTTAATTAGATCAAGAAACAAAACAAACCATATTAAAACTTGCTCTAAAATACTTTGGTCTAAATAACAGTGAACATGAGAAAGTTTTCAAGTGGAGTACGTACCCTTCTTCTGAATCAAATTATCAGATACCAATATCAACAGTTTCATCTTCATATGTAGTTCCACTTGACTTTTCCGTTAAGGCCTTTGCACAACTACTTTAATCAATTATTATCACGCCTAGCCTTTGCTGCTTGACCTGACCCCCCACACAACGCATGGGGCACACTGCTCTCACATGTTTACTCGCATAGATATTTCTGATAGTAGTTGGATTCTGTGGTATCATACTAAGCGGGATATTATTGGCACAGCTACACGGACCGTAGTAGGTGGGTTCTGTGGTGTGAAATTGTGAATGAATATATTCATGAAAAGCAAGTGTAGTAAATTTGTTAATACAGAACTGTCGCGTCGGTTGATTATTCTTTTTCAATCATGCCATATTACCATTATGATGAGCTTGATATATGGGACCTAAATCTTTCCATAACAATATTTAATTATGGAGCAAGTATGACTTAGTATATGCCTGAATCGATCCAAATATATATTTTATTTACATGTTTTTTGCTTTTAAAATACAGTGTTCTCAACAAATAGGAAACTTGGAGTGTGACTATTATGTCATGCCTTTCATGTGTGACATGCTTCAATTGCACCATAGTAGTAATGATTTTGCAATCGGACATATCATTTACTCCTTTTTGTGGCTAATTTTAGAGATTGATAGATGTATTAATTTTAGAGATGGATGTGAATTAAATGGAGCTGAATAGGAACATGTGTCCCTTATGGTGTGGTTGTGTTGTGAATGTTGTTCTTTGTTAACAGGTACTTAATATTTTTAAGAAAATAGAAATAGTCTTAATTAGAAAGAAAACTTTTGCTGAAATTTACACTTGAAAGTGTGTCAATAATGATGTTTATGTGTTTATCATATCTAGAATCTTATTTTTGTACTAACCTATAATCTATCTTTTCTCAACTTTTTAGAATTTTTCACAAACAACGCCATACTTAGAGTCCAAATTGAATGACATTAAGGAAATTTAGGCGGAATACTTTATAGGGTCCTAACAACCTTAGGTAGCTCGATCATCTTTTTTGTTTGTATAACATTAGATGGATTTCTTTCATTAGCTAGTATATAGCATTAGGTTTAATTCGTTTCAAATTATTTTTAACACTTTCTTAGCTTTATGGTCTTATCAGCAAGCAAACTAGCTAGCTTAGATTAGGTTTCTTAAAGGTTTTGTAACATACAACTTTGTGTTATATTAACTATTAATACATATAATATGAAATTATATAGCACATACTCTCTATTGAGAAATACAGGTATAATGTTTCTAGATAGCTAACAACTGGCACATGACCCCCAAATAGAAACAAAACTACGATAAGTGCTATGGAATTCTGGAAAATCCGCAACATTTTGTGAGTATTTGCTACGGTTTTTCCAGGAAAATGCTACATTTGGAGGTTCCATAGTAAAAAAAATTCAACAAAAAAAAAATTAGACAAATGATGTGGTTTTTTTTAGAAAAATAAAAAACCCGCAGCATTTAGACATATTATTTGTTGTGGTTTTTCTAAAAGCCTGCAGCAATTGTGTCCTTTATTGTTTCACCCAAAAATTACAGCACTTGCATATATACCTATATATTGCTTCATCAATAAGTGCTTCTTACTAATATCCGCATGTAGCAATTGAGCATAAAAAATTGTTGCATTTAAGTAATAATCTCTACTAGTATATAAATCTAAATTTACTCAATTCTTTTTACTACATGTATGGAACATTATATTTGAAGTGAGTTTAACATAAATATTTATTCCTCTACCTTGCTCAATGTTAACAGCAACTCTATGCAAATTAATAATATTTCTATTTATAGGTGACATGTATAGTGAATGAAAAGTTGTATTCATAGGATATATAATATGATTAACAAATAATTTTGAAAAATTTGGTTGTGTATGAATAGAACTACAAGGAAAATGCTAAGAAAAATAAACTTAAGTATCTACATCTAATTACCCCAAAAGTACAAAGATTGAAAACTATTTTTTTGTTAATTGTGATAGGTACTACATTTGTTACCAAATATAAACAAATCAAAATGTATTTGTTGGATTAATTACTCCTTTTATCTTATAAGAATTTTAACAATTTTCAGTTTCATTTGTACTATATTAGTTTTATTTTATACTTCTATTTTGAAAAAGTCTCAAAATTATTATAATTTTGTAATTCTTTCCACTACCAAAAAGTCATCAGCCATAGTATCTCGCTACCAAAATGTTTGTGGATCCATAGCCTCTTCCATCAAATCTACCTTTACAAATAAGAAATTACTCAACTCACTCCTTTTACATAATCTTTTTCAATTACATAATAATTGATAATCAAATAATAATTTATCATCTAAAATTATATAAGTGATTCAATAAATTTTAATACTTATTTGGAATGGAGAATAATTATTATTTATTTTTCCCAAAAAAAAAGAGTTTGCTTCTTTATTACATGGTCAATGGAAATCACATAATATGTGCTCCTTACTCCTTAGTACTTTGTGGATGATATAGAGAGAGGGAGATTTAGGGTATAATAAGAACTCTTAAAATAAGAAGGATCACTGGCTAATTATTGGACCTTGCACTTCAGTGCACAGTGAGCATTGTGTACCCGGTATAAAACACATGGTCAATTAACATAAAACACAGAAATGTGTACACGTCAGCGAAGACACTAAACATTCTATTGAAAGCCAATGAACATTGAATGGACATTCTTTTAGCAGACAATGAATATAGGGATATGTGATGTTCATAATTCCCCATGCAAGTAACTTCATAATTGGGAAAAGCAAAAGTATATTTGCAGAGTGGGAGTAGTACAGGTCCCAAGGTTCATTAAAAATTTGATCTTTTTGCATTGGGAATAGGTCACATACTGTACACTACAAACTATGAAAATAAATATTATATATTATACTACTGAACATCATATATTACTTCACTGAACATCGTATATTATAATAATGAACATATTATATATCAAGCTAGATACATATATTTATTAAAATGAACATTGAACATTACGTTCAAAGGCAATGAACATTACATTCTAAGGCAATGAGCATTACATTCAAAAGCAATGAACATTACGTTCAAAAACAATGAACATCATATTCAAATGCAATGAAATTTACGTTCACATGCAATGAACATCATGTTTTAAGGCACTAAACATTATGTTCAAAGGCGATGAATATTACGTTCAAAGGCACAGAACATCCACTTTAAAGGAAAAAAAAATATTATTGAGTATTGGAAAACATGTTGCATGGGAAATCGAAATAGTAATGTTCCCAATGCGTTTTTTTCAACTGATTATTAAAATCTTATCTAGTTCACTCTAGTGATATAATATGTTCATTATAGTATTACTAAATTTTCATTATCTGAATATATAATGTTCATTGTCTAAAAAATTTCTATACGAATGTTCTAGCTTCATTTTCATAATACTAATGTTCATTCTTCTAACACTTAATGTTTAGTAGTTTAATATGGGATGTTCATTTTCAACGCAAAAAGTTCAACTCATCATCTTAATATAAAATGTTCGTTGTTATCATATATGATGTTCAGTGCAATTATATACGATGTTCATTTGTGTAATGTATAAATTTTGTTATCATTATTTTTGTATAGTACGTGACGATTCACGATGCAAAAAAAATCAGATTTTAAAAAAAAACTTGGGACCTGTCTTATTGTATAGTATGTGACTATTTCCACTCTACAAAAGTACTTTTGCTTTTCTCAATTATCAAGTAACATGCATGGGGAATAATGAAAATCACAAATCGCTATGTTCATTGTCTACTTAAAACATGTTCATTCAATGCCCTCCTCTGTGGTATTGCTACATTTTATGTTAAATGACCTGTATTTTGGTCTGGGTGCACGATGCTCATTGTGCACTTGGGTCCATGATCTTATTTTATTTGCGATCACTAGCTAGTTGAAATACATAAATTTGCTTTAATTTAATTATTGCGGTTAAAATATAATACAAAGCGAGTTTATAGACGGAATAATATTTATATGTATATTAAGTTGATTGCTATTGACTAGTCTTATTAACTTAATTGCTTCGGTTTACAGTAAATTAAAACAATTAAGGCTAAGAAGCATACACTTAATGCTTCAACTAATTAAGAACTGAAGCAACTAAGATTAAATGCTTTGGTTACTCATTAACCAAAGCATTTATGTGATTAATTGCTTTGATTCATCATTAATCGAAGCAAATATGGCTTTAATCATCCTATGAATATATAGTTGTTTTGACTCTCCTTAACCAAAGGAATTGATGCGAAGCAATTAAACATATTTCTACTAGTGCACGCCCAAGGTTCAAATCTTCGGTGCTTGTGCTTAGGCCTCCCGCATGCCACCCCGATTTGTGTCATAGTCTATCTAGTATAACTAGTAGAGAATAGCCTATTTGTTGTGGTTTTTAACTCTAATTGAACAGTATGAAACACTTATTGGTAAAGCAATAGAATAATAAGCAAGTGTTGCGATTTTTAGATGAAGCAACAAATGGAACAATTGTTGTGGTTTTCTATAAAACTGTAACAAATAAAGAGTGCATTTGACGCAGATTTTTCAAAAAAACCACATCAATTGTACTACTAAAAAACCGCAACAAGTTTTTTTTAAAAAAAAAATCCTTTTGAATCATTGGGCATAAAATACTTATTTGCTGCTAGGATTTAAATACAAGGAAGACCATAATTTGAAACAACAAGTATATAATATTATATAATAAATTATTTATATTACAAAATATATATTTAATCATCGATATTGTGGTTGATCGGAGGCACTGATTGTAAGATTGTGTCAATCTAGCTCTTTGAAACCTGCTTTTCTATGGTCTTCTAAATCTTTCAGTACCTTATTCACAATCTTCTACTCCTCAACCAAGAAATTTCAGCTCGGACAATTCTAAAAAAAGACAAACAACCAAATAAGGAATAGGCATAAAAATATCTAATGAAGATATGTAGTTTATACGTCTTAGACTGTTTGAATTTCATCATACTAGTCACGACATCAGAAATTATCTTCATCACCTTGCTCCCACTGTCTGAGCATTAATATTAAGCTCATAAATCTCTAAGCATTCAACTTTAAAGATTTTAATGCTCCTAATATTCCTGCTCTTGCCATTCGTAAAGTCATAGGAAAAAGAGGGTCTTATCTTTCCAATTTTCCTCGGTTACATTTTGTTTTATGAGATTGATGTGAGTTATAATTTTGGTATATATATACACACACACATGAGTTTAGTCCATACAAGGTAAAACATTTAATAGTTTCAGTCCGTTGAGGTTTAGAACATCAAATTCACTAGTTTAAAACATCAAGTTCACTAGTTTAGAACATGATGTTCACTAGTTTAGAACATGATGTTCAATAGTTTGGAAATGCACACCAAACTATTTTGAACTAATTACCTAGCATTTAGAATTAGAAATTAATCATTATATTATATTATGTTGATTACTAACTATTTTCTAAAGTAACCATTTTAGTATATTATGTTGGTTTTGAAATGTGTGAATTTATGAAATTATACGAGTACAATTATATATTCAATAGTTTAAAACATTATGCTCACTCTTATAGAACATTATGTATACTAGTTTAGAACATTAGTCAAGAATTACGGAAATAACACATTTAGTAATTTCAATCCGTTGAGGTTTAGAACATCAAGTTTACTAGTTTAGAACATCAAGTTCACTAGTTTAGAACATCAAGTTCACTAGTTTAGAATATGATGTTCACTAGTTTAGAACATGATGTTCAGTAGTTTGGAAAATGAGATATTGATGCACAATAATGAAGAAAAGGATGAAACTATAAAGAAATACATATAATGATGAAGAAAGTACAATACTTTTATAGAGGGCAAAGAGCCAGCAAAAGTCACTCTGCCAGCAAAAGGATGAAGAAAGTACAAAACTTTGTCTGAAACATACTCTGCCAGCCGAAAGAAAATAAGTCAATGTTTAGATATTTACAGATTTGCCATCCATTTCTAATGCATTTTCAGCCATAGATCATCAAACATCTAAGGGTCTTAGATGGGTTCTCACCAAAAAATGATTCTCACATAAGGGGAGGGTTCTCACATGATCCCTCCCCTATATACACACACGTGAGTTTAGTCCATACAAGGTAAGTAGCAATGGCAACTGCTTTTGGCCAGAAACTTTGAGGGACTCTGGATTCAATCACAATAGCCCTTGTGATATTGAGAAGCATCTTATTCTCCCATTCTGCAACACCATTCTGTTGAGGGGTATATGGACATATTGTTTGATGTATGATCCCATAATCATGGCAGAACTTTCTCATTTTTTCATTAACATACTCTCCTCCGTTATCATATCTCAGAATTTGTATCCTTTTCCCATACTGGTTATAGACTAAGGTGTCGACCTGGTAAATTTCTCACAAAGTTCATATTAAATACGGGTTGGGCGCACCTGTCACCAAGAGAGAGTTTATTTATAAGGTATAAAAGGGTTTCATCCTAAAATCAAATGGCAATAGAAGAAGTTGTCCCTTAGCCTTATAAAGTGTTTTACTCTTACTCATTTTATTAATGTGGGACCATTGATCCCAACTCACATGTGGGTTTTAATCTCTTAACACTAACAAGTCCTTAAACTTAACACATTATAATGCAATTCACAAATTTCAAAATTCAAACATACAAACTTTTTTGTCCTAGTATATTGAAAACAAAGGTTGGTCAGATTCTACATAAATGATTTATCTAATTTAATTATGAGCTTTTGTTTATATTATGGTGTAAGATATTAAGGGTAGACTACATTGGGTTAGGATTGGGTCAAGATGAGTCATATGCAAACCAGTCGGGCCGAGTCAAAGAAGATATAAAATGGGCCGAGTCAAAGAAAATAAAAACAGATCAAGTCAAGCCGGACCAAATAAGATAAAAAAAATGGGCTGAGTTAGGTCGAACCTATTTAAATAGAGTATAGATCTTATATATGGAGGTGATAGTATGTCTATATAATTTCTAATCTTTAGCAGAGAAAGTGGAAAACATTTAATACCTAATTGTGTTTAAAAGTGTTGGAAACTATTGACCCATTATTACCCGAATTGACCCATTAAAGACCTGAGACCGACCAAATTAAACTCATAATTAATTAAACCCTTTATAAACGGGTCAGTCAAGATCCTTTAATAGGACCCCTGCCATTAGAACATATCTAATTAATGGGTGGCTTCAACAGTTCAGCTTACACTATTCTTGGCGAACAATTTCCATTGTCAACAATAGCAAAATAAGGGAGGAATAACATGATTAAGGTTAATTATATTCCTTTATGATACGCACTATACTGAAATCAAAAGGATATATTACACTAAGCATTCCGCATCATCATTTTCTATTCTGGTTATTTAGCCTTAAACCCTCAATAGACTTCGACTTTTGTACTCTTCTACATGAATATGCAATCATATAAAGTAGGTGAATTTGAAATACATATTACATAGCTCGTAAGGCTTTTATAAGCAGTATATTAGAACAAAAATCAACCATAACATAGTACTCCCAACAATTCTAAGATTATGAGCATATCCATCACAAGCTCAGATATGACAATTCCCTACATAAGAGTTGACCTGATCGTAAGTTAGTTTACAATGCTCCCTCATGTGGCTACTCTTTCCATATTTAGCACAGTACACAAACACACCCTTAAACCTAATATCACCTCACATAAAAGAACCATATTTAAAGTTCTTAGTTAGGAAAGTTTGAGTTAAAAGGGTAATTGTGGGTAGAAAACAATAAAGAAGGGAATGCTCTCTTTTTAAAGAGTAAACTTTCTCACATCCCTATTTGAGCTTTAGCTTACGTAGATTCTCGTGTTTTCCAACTCCAACTTGAATGTCAACCATTGAAATGATAAAGGAAAAACTATAGTAGCTAAATAGAAGCAATCTATTTTAATCGAAAAAATTAGTTTTAACTGATAAAAATTAGTTTTAATAAGTAAAAATGAATTTAAAATCAGAAAAACACTTTAATTTAGTATAAATTAGATAAATGAAACATGGCCTACAAGTATGACTATAATTTAAATGACCTACTCAAAAGAAATTTGAACATACACATACACAATTATCTTACTATTCAATCTCAACCTATATTGAAATATAAATCTTATTTATTCCCGTACTTGAATCGAACCGAAACCGAACGAATAATGAAATTAACTTCGTACGTAAGTCAAAGATCGGGACTTCGGGAGGAAAGCTTATACACCTGGCAAGGGCAAAGAAGCCGTGAACAGCAATTTATTCGCACCCCACTCACGTTCCATACTTCCATAGATTTTCCGAGTCGTCGGCCCCACTATCAGGTCTATCACCCCCAAATTTGGCAATCGACAATTCACCCAATTCTCTACTCAGTCGTGCCCTAATCGATCCAACCCTAATTTTTAGGGTAACGGTCAAATATAGGGTTTCGATAATCCTTCGTTACTTGCTATCATGAATCAAGAGTAGTATGTCCTCTCTATTCATTTGATTCTTGTTTTGATTTGCTATGAAATTGGGGTCAGGGTTAGGGTCTCTGTTTTGCTTACATGCTGAGTTTGAATTGTTTGAAATTGAAGCTAATTTTATGAAATTGGGGTTTGATTAGTGTATAGTGCTCAGGATTTAGTAGTTTGATTGATGATTGTGGAATTGATTTTGTTTTTGATGATCATGTTGTTACGTTTGATTTTAGATTGTTGATGTTGTGTAAAATTGTAATGTGTGTCAATTAATTGGTGAGGTAGTCAATTGTCAATGACAATTGCAACGGAGAGTCGATTTCGATGTTGTGGTTATTATGTTGTTCATTCGAAGTGATGGCGTGTCGTAGGTTGGATTATTTGATTGACGGGGTAATAATAATGATGCTGGACTGTGTTTGTGGTGCAGTGATTACCTTTTCAAGCTTTTGCTTATTGGAGATTCCGGCGTTGGAAAGTCATGCCTTCTGCTGAGATTCACGGTAAAATGTTTGGTTTTGGTCTTTGTTTTGATTGCCATAATATGTCTCTTTCTTGCTTTGTTCTCAAATGGAGTGATCGCTGATATTCTGGAGCTTTGATGCTTCTTTTATGCAGGATGATTCATATGTTGAAAGCTACATTAGCACAATTGGTGTTGATTTTGTGAGTATATTCTCTTATTTGGATGTGGATTGGAGTTGGATCCCTCCCTCTACAATCAAAAATACGTTGTGCTTCTCAGACTTGCCAATTGCCCTTAATGAGCCTTGTCAACATGACTTTACGAGTACATTCATAGTATTCCAGTCTGATTTGGGAAATTAGAATGAAACTTTGTTCTATATTTAATCTTATCTTCTTGGTCTTTCTTTGGACAATCCAGAACTATGAGTTTCACTTGATATAGAAAAAGCATACACTTATTTGTTGAGTTCTAAGAGGTCGGTGCACACTATTAAATTTGGAAATTGAGGCGTAGTTGTTGGAATAGAACATTTAGGGCTTTGTCGGGTAACCCTTGCTGTGGTATTATTGTAGCCATTTGGTTATTCATCTGTAGGCAACTATTCATAGTGATGTTTGATATGGTATCATACTTGCTGCTATAGGCTGGCATTTGTCTATTAAATTTTGCTATGAAAGGGAGGGAAGGTATACTCGTTAGTGACTGAGGAATTGATCAGTCCAGGATGTAACCTTTTTTAATTCTATTGCTCTCCTGGAGTCAGTTCAACCTATTTCTTGGCCTTTTGTATATTTAGTATTTTGTTAGGTGTGTGACTAGGCCCCCCCTTATCTGTCCTTCCATATTTTTTAAGTTGGGCCTAATCTTTTTTTTTTTTTTTTTAAAAAAAAAAGATAGAATACTTAAGAAACTTATACATTACTTTCTTAACTGAATAATTATATTGCTGATAAAAGAAATTTAAAATTATTGTTGCCCATGAGTATACATCCAAATATGACACTTATTAGATAATTCCCTTTCCCCTTCTTTTTGAATTTAAAGAAATGTTCTCCATTGTCAGACTCCTGGATACTTGAATTTTACACCCATATATGAGTTTGAGCATCACAGCTAAATAGAAAGTGAGGATGGTACTTTGTTGATGAGTTTCCTGATTTAATGCTTCTCTCTGTAGAAAATTCGTACAGTTGAGCAGGATGGGAAAACAATTAAGCTTCAAATTGTAAGGCTTTGGTGTTCTATAGTTTCTATGATAGTTTTTAGCTTGGATAACCAGATTTTGAAGTCACTTTTGTCCATTACAGTGGGATACTGCAGGACAAGAACGTTTCCGTACTATTACAAGTAGTTACTACCGGGGTGCGCATGGAATTATAGTAAGCTCAAAAATCTTCCTTCCATTCACATCTAAGGATCATGACCACATACTCATGTTCGTGTTTTCTTTTTATTGATTATCTTTTGTGCCACTTCTATTGTAGATTGTATATGATGTAACAGATCAACAGAGCTTTGAAAATGTCAAGCAATGGCTGAATGAAATTGATCGTTATGCAAGTGACAATGTTGTTAAAATCTTGGTTGGTAACAAAAGTGACTTGACTTCCAACAAGGTGGTTTCATATGAAACCGCAAAGGTATTGCTATTCGATCCTCACTATGGGTTTACATCTAACCATTAAGGTATTCTCCATTGGAATGCACAACTATAGTGAGCTATTTACCTATATTTAGAGTTAGTTCTTTTTGTTGGTTGGAAGTCATTTTTGAGGGAAGATCTTTGTTTGTTGTTCTGTTATTGGAGGAGCTTGTGCTTGTTGAGAATAAAGTTTTGCCTTCTATTGCTGCTGATCATCCTTTCCAGTTGCCATCTTTTCTAGTGTAGAGTGTCTTTACCATCTTGTGGGTAAAGTCCCAATATACAAGATCATTTAACAAATAAGAACTTATATGATGAAGAAAGTCAGCCAATGAGAAATATTGCAATATGCTGGTGTGTGATATTGGCCTTGTCTGACTGTAAGAATCCATGAATGTTTTTCAATAGTCGGTTCATAGTTTGTGAAGTTTGCCACCTGGAGCCCAAGTCAAAAGTCGTCTTGATTGGTGGAGGGGATCTTTTTTTAACTTGGAAACATTTTCTTTTATTCATTTATGGGGGTGAGAATTTTGGAGTTAAAAATAGGAAAATCGTACCCATGATAAAGTTTTCCATCTGACATAATAGATCTAAGAATGGGACAAAGGAATTAGAGGTTTGTTGATTTATGGTTATGAGCGTAGAAACTATGATGATCATATTTTTTTTCTAATATTATTTGATGATGAAGTACTTGATAATCATATATGCTTCTTACATGTGTAATTTCTTCTAAGGCATTTGCTGATGAGATTGGAATCCCATTTTTGGAAACAAGTGCTAAGAATTCAACAAATGTAGAGCAAGCATTCATGACTATGGCAGCAGAGATCAAGAAAAGGTTTAGTTTGCTTTCCTCCCTCTTTGAAAAACCAAACAACCTTTCTCCATCCTATGAAACAGTAATCATATTCATCATCATTTTTTTGAACTCTGTTATTGTATTCTTATGGACCAGGTCCTATGGTGTTTATAAGATGTTTTGAATTATGACAATATATGGCAATGAATATGCCTTGGATGTATATTAAACTTATGAAAGCAGAAAGTTCAGACATTTTATAGGAGAGCATCTTGTGATATGGACTGATTTTATCTAGTCTTTATGTTCTTGATCTCTTTTAGGACATTGGTTTCACATTTTAGGCTGGGAAAAATTTCAAAAACTTAAGAAATTTTACCTTTTCTGTATGCAGAGTGGCAAGCCAACCAGCATCAAATGCTACCAGACCCGCATCAGTACCACTCCGTGGGCAGCCCCTAGGCCAGAAGTCCAACTGTTGCTCGTGAATGTTGTGATTTATTGGTCATTCTGTTATGCTGCTAATCAGAACATGCAATGGAGCAAGACTGCACAGCCTAAAAGAAGTGACTGGAGGATATGTTGTTCATCAATCTTGCGCAAGTGTCATGTATGTATATTACGCTTTACCTGATGAAATCGATGTGGTCTTTAATTTGTGGAATAGAAGTTGGAAGTTTGTTTTGTTGTCAACAGTAGCTGGATATACACTAAGTAGTAGTGGCAGTTCACTACCTTATGGAACTGTTTCATTTAGTTTTAGATCATACTTTCGTATTTAAATCATGTTATTTAAGGTTGTCATCCATATATCCTTGTTACGAGGACAAAAATAGATTGGGTGATGATACTTTCACATTTGGACTTCGGTCTTAGGTTGGTCATTTCTGTGAAGAGGGTACTTGGAGAGTCGGTCTAGGCTAAAATGTAGGTTCTCCTGAGTCAGGTTAGAAGTTTGTTTTCCTCTAAGTACGTTTATTGAACTTATTTAGGCCTAATTGCTTTTTAAATCTAGGAATGACCATGGATCGGAATCAGAGTGGATTTAACAAAATCCGAATCCGATCCGACAAGTTCGCAGACCTTAATTTTGGATCCGACTCTGAATTCACAAACTCTGACTCCGATCCGTTGGTCCTCCGAATTTGTTCCGTCAGACCTTCGAATTCGATCAAAAATTTAAAATTTTCTTACCTTTTTTTATTTCATTACTAATACTATAATTCATTTATAATATATAAAGTAAATTAAAAAAATTTATACAACACGAGCGAACACTATGGTTTTATTTATTTATTTATTTATTATTTTGGGTTATTATATTTGAGTTTATTTTTTAATACTAGTTTTGATACTACTCATTCAGAGTCGGAGTAATACAATATCCGAATTAGACCTATCTCTATTTTTTTTTATTGGATTCGGAGTCGGAGTTTTTTAAATGGGTTTGGATGGAATTTTTCCTTCGGATTCGGATTGAATTGCAATCTCTAACTCATTATAGCGTCTTCAAATAAAACCCCTATAGAACATTTCCATGCCTAATGTTCAGAAGGACCTCTTTTTCTTTGAACATCTAGGCATGAGAAACGTTTTTCTGCTGAACATCTAGGAAATACTCTCTTTATCTTTTAATATTTGCTTCATTTTGACTAAAAAAAACTCTCATAAATGGTTAATGGGGTAAATTATAAGGGATAGAGAGAGTAATTAAGAAGAATGAGTGATAGACTGACGGGAAACATTTGTTGTAATGTCCCCATCATAGAATTCCTCTCCCTCTCTCAACGTAAAAACACCGAGGCAGGCAAGTATCTGCCTACATCTAACCGGATGTTGAATGGAGGGTGGCTAGTCTGGCTACTGGCTAGGTAGGAAGATTTCTTTTTTTCTTTCTAATTTTACTTTGGTTGATTGAAAGTTCCTTCTTTTTCTATTTATAAATTTGTACAAAAGTGAATGATAAGATATATGGTGGACTTTATTCTTATTTTTCACTTTGAGAGGGACTAGCTAACTAATGTAATGCTGTGTTTTCCTTTCCAAAAAATTTCCATGTAAATTCATTTTTTACTAAAAAATTGTTTCATTCAAACCAAACACAAGTTAATCTTCCTCTTTGTAATTGTACGGTTTGTAAAGATCATGAATTTTCGGGAATAAATTTTTAAGCTTATTTCGAAAACTAATTCGAGAAGTAAGCTTTGGGTGAAACTATTTTAAAAAGAAACTTCATTTAGGTTCGGGTTGAAATTGTTTTCCGTGATAGCGGTTTCATTGATATGAAAATCGATGTCCGTGACAGCGACGGACAGTGACTTTAAGTTGGGCAAAAATTGGGCCAAAAATTAAAAACAAAAAAAATTCAATTAGGTCATCGTTGTCATCGATAGTGACTTTCTAATAAAAAAATTTTAATTTTTTGACCACACTATAGTCAGTGAAAGTCATTGTCACTGACAGCGACTTTCAAGTAAGTGAAGTTGTGTAAGGGACAACTATAATCGAAACCTGAATGGAGAGTTGGAGTTTATTTCTTGAATTAATTTCTAAAATAAGCTTAAAAAATATTCGGGGAAATTTTTGGGTGTGCTTAGATTAATATAAGTTTGAGTTTGTTTGGTATTGAACCTATTGACAAAATCAAATTATGTAAAAAAATTGATTTCCTAAAGAAAGGTATTCATGTGAAATTCATTCCCACTGTTAAGCGAATGGAGTCAAAATGTGCAGAATAATGTCAGAGGCGGAGGGAGCGGGGGTTCAGTCTTTCCCTATTTTGTAAAAAAATCTAGAATATTTAAAAACATATAAAACCCAAATGTGCAAGATACATACACATGGTGGCTGTTATCAAGTTGGTAGATAATGCATACGTATGTTTTGGAGCACTATTTACCGTTTCAATATTGATCAAACCGCCCTTAAAATATGGAGTATTAAAACAGGAGATTACCTTTGAGACTTTGAGCAGTTAGATCGTGCTTGCTGTACTAGTGGTTAGTCTTAGAGATACATCTTTTCTTAAGACGTGTATTTAACCTCCCTGTATTTCTTTCTGATCATGGTCCCATCATTACGCTTGATATTGGCCCACATGCAGCCGAGAGAAGACCTTATAGAATCGTAGCCTGGTCTCTATTCTGCCTACATCATTCTGCCTTAATTTCAAGAGTCTCGAGTCTGGGTAATATTTTCTCCTGGGCTATGGCAGTGTTTTGAAAATGAAGCATATCCCGGGATGTATGTTGTTCGACTGGAAGCTGTTGAACAACGCAGTACCTGTGAATATGGCATACAGAAAAGAGGGATGGACTTCGATACTCTCAGTGTTCTTTGTAATAGAGCGGATGAGATCATTGATCATTTGTTTAGAGACTCCTTTTACAGTCTGGTTGCAGAATTTGCTATCATACTTCTTCAAACAGAGAAAGAAGATGAATAGCTTGTAATAAAACTTTGCTCTGTCCCTCACACAAGGCGGCAAAAAAAAAAAAAAAAAAAAAAAGAGTTCCTATTCTTATATTTCAGTAAAACAGTTGCTCATAAAAGTATGAGATAAAATCAGTTTTTGGTGAAAATCAGGTCAATATAAAGGCTGAAATCATTTTCTCAACGACAAAGAACTTTGTTGAAATTACACTCTGCTTTTCCCAGGTCTTATGCACAACTAATGAAGGCTAAATTATTGCTAAGCACCCTCATTACAACAAATTGGTACTATTTACATGGCTATGATTCAAAAAATTTAACACAAGAAGTATACAGTATATTTAAAATTTTGTTCTTTGACGCTTTTGAGTTATAAAAAAAAATCCTCCTAATCCAATTTCACCGCTCTAGAGAGGTAAATGTAATTATTATTTGATACTCCGTACAATATACAAATACAAGTAAATTATGTTTTTTATTGCCCTGAGGTAAATTAATATGCCCTAAGGTAAGTTAATCCACATACATCAGCATCAAATCTTTCAAGATATATAAATGCGTAAAATTTCATCAGAGGGTGTTTACCATACAAAAAAAACCTGAAAAATGAATCAAGACTAGTGAAAAGAACAAAAGCATGATGAATAAAAGCAGATGGGTGGGAAACAAAATTTTAATGATTTTACCAATTTTGTATCATATAATTAGGATCCTATCATTGTTAGATTAACAATGGAATGAACATAGAACTCAATTATTGAAGAGCTATGATCAAAGTTTCAAACTTTTCAATGTAGACATCAACAAAGGAAGCTTGCTTGAGGCCCTGTACTTGTATTCTCTCTCCAAGACTGCGGCAGCTAGAGAATGCAACTCACCCTCTTTATCATCCTTGTTTCGGCCTTTAGCCAGCTGCCCAATGGCAGCAGTACACTGCTTTTATTTCAATGAAAATCATGAGAAACTTTACTAGCATACAAATGTTGATAGACTATCAAAGCCAACAGATAAGTCATGTATAAAAGAGGGGAAGAGAAGATGGAGGAAAGGAACAAAACTGACCAGGCAAATACCATAAAGAGCCCTGGTGTTCTTGCCTCCAGTGAAATCTATAGCGGCAGCATAGTATTTCTTAGCTGTCTGAAGGTTTTCCAATCCCCCAAGAGTATAAAGCAGCTATGTAGCCAAAGAAAAACGGAGCATTTTAATCAGAGAAGAGAAAAGACGTTATTTGTAGGAGCGACAGGTGAGCTGAAAACAATGCAGGCCAAAATCGGACACAAAGTCCCTCAATGATTTCATCATCAACAAAGACAACAAATGAAAGTCGGTCAACATCAAAGAGCTAATTTTTCCCTTTGAACTGAAGTCTGGAAGCACTCAGCACATCAACAAATAACCACCAGATCAATGAATCGTCATCCTCATGAATAATATATTCTGTAAAATCACTATCTCTAGCATCAATGAAGGTCAAAACCAACCCATGTTTACCACAATGCATACTCCTCGTTCCCACACTAGAGAAGCAGCAGTACGAGTGACTGCTGTCATATCAATTTTATAGCTCTAGGTCATGCATATAACCAAATAAAAATGACTCGTGTAATTGGTACTAAATACTCAGTAATACATATTTATCGATCACATATACAATTGACTTCCTGTCAATTATTCCCTTAGTTCCTCGATTCTTTATATGGCTAGCTACTTCAATACATGTCGCATCATCCCCAACCCTTGCTAGCAAGAATAGGCACAAGGGTGTTTGGCTGTAGGAGAAGAGTCAGAATATCTCACTCATTTACCACCATTTCTTGAAAACTTTCTTCTTAACAGTGCTCCTATGCTACTTCAGGTAAGCAGCCACTTTGAATAAAATTATATCATACTCAGTATAATTACTTTTTTACATTTCTTCTCATTATTTTTGGGTACCGCTGTACTGCCTCATTAGTGCAATGTAATATTTAGCCATCCGCTAAACCCAAACTTGTGGTCACATCAGTCAATATATTTAAGGAGGTCTAATTAGAATAAAAAGGTTTCCATGTATAAACTATTTATAAAGCAGATACAGGATACCAAAACTCAAAACTCAAAAGTGAACGAATTCTTTATCAAAACCACTATGACAAGGGACTATCACATTTAATACTAAGGGCTACTCGCAACAAACAAATTATGTCAAAAAAGAGACAAAATTTCAGGTTATATGGGTGCTATTGAACAAGGAAGGATTCAGGATCACTTTGGATTACTCATAATTTTGCCACTTAATCTGTGGACTTTGGCTTCTGAAATTTCAATGCTCCCTCTACCTAGTCCGCAAAGCTATTGTCAGGCCTTCCGTTTCAGGATGCAGTCTCATCTTGGCTTATTCCATAGATTTGCTTTTTTTCCAAAAACTCCATGATAGAAGTGTAAAACAACACAAAGCCTCCACAACAACAGGACTTAAATAAATAGAAATAATACTTACATCAGCATAGACAAGGTGATACAGAGGAATAGTGGGTTGAGCCAATATCAGCTCCTCATAGCAAAAGGCAGCTTGCTTATACCTAGTTATAAAGAAAAATGTCAATCACACACCAAGGGATTCTTCAAGCAGATAGAAGGTTTAACCAAAATAATAATAATGAAGGCACATAAATAAATGTGTTTTAAGTCTAAATGTCTTACATCTGCAGTGAGATGTAAATTTCTGCAAGTTCCCTCCATGCATCATTATCAGCCATGAATCTAGCAAAATTGGGACACAAAAAACCATAACTTCTCATGTTGTCAGACACAATTAGGTATAGAAACACAGTGGTTGCTTCCAAGAGAGGGAAAGAAACATGCACTACCACTATTTCCAAACAATAAGGCCAAACATCATTATGGTGGTCAAGATTTGCTATTAATAAATGAAACATACTTTGGCCAGCTAATTTTTTTCTCTTGTGCAGGGGAAACCAAATCAGAGCTACATTTGCCGGTAGGGACCTCTACTAAAAGTTACTGGAACCAAATGATTTTAACCCAAAACTGGCATTCAAAAACTGAGCAGATAGGTGCAGGATATTGAGATTTTTAAAAAGATCCAGACACAAATGGGTGCATGCCTTACACATAAGAGGCGGAAGAAGTTTTAAAGTCTCCTTAGCCAATTTCGGTATCATGTGATATCAAAGAAGTGGTACAGATGAGAAATGTACTACAGAAAACAAATTTGGCAGAAAACAGTAAAGAAAGTTTTTTCCATTGCTTCAGAAGGTGCAGTTGGAATTTTTGCAACTCTCAGAAAGAACTTTTGAATTAGCTTAGCTGTACTGGGAAGTTTCCTGTTCAGGATAGACTGATGAAATGGACTATCAACATTTCTTCAGGCAGATGTCTTTTTCTGTGTACAAAGGTGACTGAAAAGTCATGCACTTATGCTTTCTCCAAGTGAGAATACTAATGATGTGTGGAAGCTACATATCGGGCTAAATGATAGATGGGAAGTGACCTAACTCGCTTCTCACAAAAAAAAAAAAAAAAAGAACCAAAATAAAGGGACACAGCTGAACCTAAAGCATACCTAGCCGGTTCGGTCCAGACTATAAGGCATAAGACAAACTTAAGGGATATCAAAAGAAAAGAATAGCTCAGTGAATGGTGAAAGAAATTGGCGATATTATTCCACCATCAAATGGAAAAACTGAATAGTGATAAATAAGGAATATTCTACAGAGTTCAGCTCCTAAGAAGGCTGGATGAGTGTACAGAACCAGTACCCTGGGTCTGATAATAATGTAGAAAGAATTTTTTTTTTCTTTTATTAATTCCAAGGAAAATTTTCTGTAATAAAACTACAAAATATACTCTGTGATAGTCAATATAGAAAAGGCTTGACTACAAAAGGCATATTGTTTTCAAATGGAGAGAGGGAGAGACAAAGTAGACAAAGGCCATAATTCCTCTGAGGCAAAAGCCTTACACTTTTAGATATGTGCTAAGGCATTCAATGGCTTTGAGAAGATGACCTCCAGCCTTTGCCATGGCCACTTTTCTTTTATGGACCACCTACAAAGTAAAGTAACATATCAAACTCATAATTTGACTGCTTAAGAAATAAAATTAGTTCAAAATATCAACTACCTACTGTACTTGGAAAAATCATTTACACGAAAAAGGCCTGATAGATGCAACAGTGAACAAAACAGGAGGGAGCTTGACGAACAAGAAAAATAAGAAACTTACTTGGTCAAGTGGATTGCCTTCTAAAAGGCTGGAGTAAGCTGATTCTGCCTCTTCCCAGCAGCCCTTTGCTTCTAGCAACATTGCTTTTAATGTACCTGCAAAACAATCCAAGTACAGACCATCAATATTATTAAAATAGTCTTATTATCAAATCTAGGCTCTAGATGATCATAAAAAAGCATTTAGTGATAAAAGCCAAAACAAATCATAGATTTCAGTGACCTTGCTGGTATCTTTTTAATGCTCAACAGACTTCATTCTTTTTATCAACCTAAGGAAAAATTGATAATTTTAGTCTAAGAACTGGAAATCATATAGCATACCACTACGGCCCATGGGTTCACCCCCAAAATAAGTTCTCTCCTTTAGTTGCTCATGGCCACATATTTTGGAATTCCTGAGCTTACCAGGTGTAAAAATATTGTCAAGCACTCAGCTTCCTCTTAACAGTTTATATTAAAATTTCCTGCAATTAATTCCAGGGTTTCAAATCATAATACTATTACTTTCAGCTTTTCCTCTGCCTCCCAACCAAGTTGACAACATCCCTTCTATAGCTAACCTCAGCACATACTATGCTAGATCATACACTGAATCATCATTTTCCTCAGAATCAGACCAAAACTGTCTATGCAAGTAGCAGCAACTGCCAATGGATAAGAACTAACCATCAGTCATGATGCTGCTAATGGAAGAAGCAGAAATGATGATGTTCTTAAGTTCATTGAGATGCATAAATCATGTTAGAACTACCCAAATAAGCTCTTTCTCTTAGTTTGTGCATTGATTTACAGATATCAGAAACATCAGGTAGCTCTACCAGGCTTCTAAGATCAATTGTCCTCATTTTCTCTGTACGATCAAATGTCCTTTTTTTTAAGAAGTATTTTAAAAGCAAGACCATTACAGAAGTATTCATTCCACACATTAATATGGTTATTACCTAGTTCTTTACGGCATATAGTTACCTCAAAGCATGTCATTTGGCTTTAATTAGTCATATAACTTAAACAACTTCCTTGTGTATCCCTTATGCACAAAATATAGACCATGTCTTGTTCCTCACAAAATCTATTTTTCCTGGGAACATGCATTTAAGCATGGATTTATTGTAATTACACAGATGACTTGTTCACTTTAAGATAATTATTAGAGAAGACAGTAATAGACTTCGCATTTTATTTGGTGTGAAATGTCTTGGATGTTCATGGTTATGGGCGTATGATAAACATATGTTTACCACCAATAACTTCTTAGCTCATTTCTTAACAGTAATGAGTGGTAACAGACGTTGAAATACACAGAATTGCATGTGGAGATGCATTACTATGAGCATTCACATGAGAATCTTATCAAATCACGAGTAATTTCCATTATTATCAAACTAATACATGAGATTATAAAAAATGAGTGAAAACAACAGCTAAGTGACCCTTGGTCACAATATAGATTATGAACCATGAATTTGTTTAAAAACTAGATTATTTTCAAGCAGGATGAAACACACATCATAAGCTAAAGCAAATAAGAATCTTTTTGAAGTTTCTCAATCAGATTTATTAAAGCCCCCTACAAGTCCCATTGCTTCCCTCTCAAATCTAAACCCTTGTAGTAGGAAATGAGAAGGGCCATTCCAGTGGTACCTAATTCACGGCATGCTTTGGTACACTGAACAGGTACAAAAGCATAGCGTAATTCCCTACCTAATTATATCAAATTAGCCTTAAAGTATTCCACTGCACCAATTTGATTGTTTCTGTGCCCAATTAGCAGAGGAGATCAGAGAATTAGACAACACTGAGTCATTTGCATGAAATTTTTTCAACAGTAATATTTTTATCAAACTTACCTTATTCTTCTTAACATAGTGTTACACAAACTTCTGGAAGGTATATTAATTCCAATATGAGACATTATAAAAATGTTGACAAAGGAATCTAATAGGGTTTCTTATTTAATCGTTAAACAAGAACTACTACAATCCAAAACGAATCAACCAATTCAAAGTTTATCTTCCCAACAGACATAGAAAGGCCAGTATGCAACAGTCAATCATCTCAAAAAATATATTACAACAATACATACACAAGAATATCAGTAATATAAATCAAACTCACCAACTCGTTTGCTCTCTGGGAATTTTGTGATCAGTACATTAATGCAATCCTGAATGAAAACAAAATTTAAGGAATATCACAAATATAAGGTAAATAGCTATTTCATGTGGAAACTAAATACAACCATTTTTTTGAGTACTGAGACAACGACTTGGGAGTGCAAAAAAGCAACAATATACAAATTAACATTATCCAGCATCAAGCACTGTTACCTACCCTTGCAGTATCAAGAGAATTACAGTCCATGGCTGCAATGGCAACTTGCTCATATAATGTCCATTCTGCAAAATAGAATCAACAATAAAGGTTAGAAACTACCTTAAAAGCCATGTTTCAAATTGGAGAATCTAGAATGCTTTGCAACAAAAATCACAAGACAATAACCACCAACAAGTACAAAGTACATATCTCATCTGGACAGATGCAGATGTAAATGTTTTACAGTTTTAGCTCAAACTAGTGAAGACAAGTATTGAGACTAATACCACAGGCTGCAAAGAAAATACTTTCTCAAGGAAAAGAAGTAAAAGTAAAACCAAATAAAAAGTTCCATATTTACTATAAGGGGAAAAGGGTAGTGTCAGATGGAAATAGCTAATGATTAGGCTCACATAGAGTGGGTAAACAAGGGGTGCTAAGGAGGGGTAAGAGGAAGAATATACCACCTAAAAATCCTAGACAAAACAATGAAATTCGAATTTATTTCTAGAACTGATACATGGATACTTTGATGAGCCCCTCAATATCAAGTCAAAACTTACTCATGTAGCATAAGATTACACCATGATAGAAAGATCCAATTTGTTGTTCTTTCTCTCTCTATTGGTCATGTTCCTTGAGGCATTACATAAGAATTGCCATAAAACAAAACCCAAAGTACACTAGTGGCTGAAGTAGCATTTATACAATCACTTAATTTAATTTTTAAACAGAACATGGTTCACAAACCACACTAAGCCCAAGAAAAAAGCACTCATTTTAGCATTATCAGACATAATTGTCATATTTTATGTGACGCACAAATTCACTTCTCACTAGAGGAAGCATGGAAATATTGATACGAGAATAATCAATTCCTCACATATTTAGTGTATTTGAATGGAGAGAAAAGGGATAGAGAATGCTGGATCCATATTGATTTGTATATAAATTGGGAAAGGGAAGGAGAAGAAAAAGAAGGGGAAATACCAAATCATTACAAAATTTTAAGACTAGGAGGGAAAACACATACCATGTCTCTCTTTCTATGCCCCCTCCTTTCCCCTTTATCATTGTTATCCAAAAAAGTTGTAAGAAATTGCCATATTTATACTCATAAACGAAGTCCTTGTCCCTTAAACTGCGCATAGCTGCATCTAGAAGAGGGCTGCTTATTTAATTCAAAAGTGCTTCTCGTTTACATCAACAATTAATATTTTGATGTTATATAAGCGACATAAATCCTCTTCTAACCCACTCCCTAATCTTAGTGCAACATCAAAATCAACAGATTCCAATCAATCACTAAATCAACTGTTTTAATCAATCCCACATGCCTAAATCGAAAAACACCCATTAGAAAAATAACCCATATTAAATCCATACTTTAACAAAACTAAGCTAATTTCAACTATGATGGCAATCTTAAGTATCAATTTACAAGAAATCAAATTCAAAATAAAAAATTAAATTACTTCCATTCACCCACTATTCAACTAATCTTCAATAACCAAAACCACTTAATCAAAATACTTCCAATCAATCAATAAATCCATATTGGAAATTAACCACCAGAAACTCAATGTAAAAAAGCAAAATTAGAAAACGAACGCAATCAAACAAATTGATTCGCATATAATCAAATCCCAAACAACATATTCAATTTTCACCCCTTCACCCAATATACAACTAATCTTCAACAACAATATAAACCAACACATTCCAATTGACAATACATCAAATTGAACCACCCCCCATCAACTAAATCACTAAACTTGTTATCAATTAATTACTCCTATTTAGAGCATACCCATTCCCATAAACCCCACATTAAACCCATTAACCAATCAAATTGATGAACAAGCAATCAAATTCAAATCTAGAAAACTACTCCTAAAAAATATAAACTTTGCTAATAAAAATCAGAAATCGGATTGAATTGGGATAAACCTTCATCCCCAAGAGCAGATCGCTTATTGGTATCACTCAAGATCGATAAACCATGCTTTAAAACCTTGTCAGAGCATCGAACTTTGAGCTTTCGCACCAAACAAAGGTACTCCCAATCACCCCCACCACCGTGATCTACTTGTGATTCCAGTCTCTTTAACTCTGTCTCATGCAATTTCGTCACCATTTTCTTTGAACACGAATCTGGGGTTTGAAGTTGGGTTGTGATTCAGATTAAGTGTGTGCGCGCGCGCGACAATGCAACATCCAAGATTGTTGTGTAATTGACTACTAGGGGTTGTCTTGAGTTGTGAACACTTGTATTGGTTGCATTTGCATTGGGATTGGATTGGAAAATATTCACTTGTTAGATTTTATGATGGTGTATGGCTTTTTGATTTGATGGACATCTAATTAGATCTTTGATTGGCCTAATTTTGATTTAGTTCATAGTTTCATTATCTTAAAATAGTTAGTTTTCGGTTTAATAGTTTAAAAAAATTATAATTAGGTTTAATAAGTTTTCAATTGTATCTAACTGTTTTAGTATTATTTAATGCTTTTTCAAGTATTTTATTAATGTCAAATAAATTTTGATAAGGCCATGTTTAATTCACCTGAATTTTACATATCGTATCTGATTTGATCTTATCTAATTCGATATATTCTAATCTAAATTTATTTGTTATAATCTAGACTTATTTTTTTTATATGATTTTATATTGTTTGATGAGAATGGATCTTATAAGAATGTTTCATAAAGAACAATTAATTAATTAGTTAATTAATTGCTAGTAAACAGTTCTTTTTTCTATAAACTTTCTTATTAACGCAATTATTCAATCAAAGTCAAGTGGTAAACTATTATCAAGCTTAGACAAGCTAGAAGTCACTTCTATTTACCCATACCGGTTTTATTTTTTTTATTTTTTATTTTAGTTAAACTACGGAGTGTTTTCTATAAAATCAGGGTAAGGATAATAGTAAGGATAAATATATGTAATCAATCATGAGGAATTCATAAATGTTATCCTTGTTCCTTTTTTTTTGGTATAGTAATGGAAATATGTTGAGAAAACAATAGAGACAAAACACATATTTTCTATATTTTCCTTTTTTTAAAAGTTGTAAATTACTAAACCCACTATCAAATAACAATAACCAACAAGAGTGAAAGGGTCCACTACAACACCTAAAAATCGTGGGAGATAGATACCCATCTTACAACTCACTAACTTCACTTGTCTCTATGGAATGCTCGCTCAGGATAAGTTCATATCACATACAATACACAACTCTAGTAGGAAGGACTTTAGTTAGGAGCATGTTTAATATATTTCTTTTTCCTTATTTTCTCAATGAAAAATTTGAGACGAAAATTGATCCCCTCTTTTCAACTTTGAAATATGAGTCTCTTTTGTCCACTTTTCCTATCCATTATACAAATGATTGATGGGTATGTAGATCTAATGATGAGTAGTTGAAATCAAATGAGGATTATAGGATGGTTCATCCATAAAAGAAAAATGAATATCAAAGAAAATGTTGGCCCTATCATAGAAAGAAGTCTCTTCCCTTTCTTCCAACTTAGTGTATGAGTGCTAGTTACAAAAAATATGTGCTTAAAATAATTATAGATGGCAAAAACTTCCTTCAATGGAGAATTATGAGACAAGAAATGAGGGGGGTGGACCATCAACAAGAAAAAAGAAAAGTAATGAGTAGGCTAGGAGGAGTATCAAAGGTTCATTTATAATGGGTAAGCTAATGTTTTTTCCAAAGTAAGGAGAAATTCTCATGTCTTAGCTACTCATAATACAAATTTGGCGAGACAACTCCTATTTTATCTTTATCCCTACAAATTAACCTTCCTATAATACGCCACCATATTTTCATTGTAATCCCCCGAAAATTATTAGGTTTTGATTACATTTTATCAAAAATATTTTACTTACATTACTATAAAAATTGGCACTACATACACTTTTTATATATATATATATATATATATATATATATATATATATATATATATATATACATAAATATTTCCAAAATGAATAGCAAATTATTTTTATTAGTATGTAATTATTTATTTAAATTCTAAAACTAAAAATTCTTTTTCTACAAAAGATATTTTCTTTTCCTAAGAAACCCACTAAGCCCAAAATACTTAAACCTAGTACTACACATTTACTAAAATTATACTACTTAACCCTAATTCCATCTTATTTCACAATTCTCATAACAAACCCAAAAACCCTAAACTCCCTCACAACATCCCTCCCTCACGTGAAGCAGTCGGACCACTCCTCCCCTTGCAGCCGTCCACCAGCTACCGCCGCCACTGGCCTCCCTTCCCCTTCCCTTCTTCTTCCTTTTCTTTTTTTTCTCCCTTAATTTTTATGCCCTTATATGCATGTTTAATAAGTTTTATATGGTTTTGTATTGATCTTATTATGGGTAGAAATTATATTGAAATTATATAAATTTACATGTTCTATAAATTATTTTTATACATCCTACAAATTTTAATGCATAAATAATAGGGCTAGGCATGCTAGTATCATGAATTAGGGTTTTTGATACTAGGCTCTTGAGTTTTTACATAAAATTAAAAATATTTTGTGAATCACCTATGTTAAATTTTATGGGGTTGTAGTTTAAATGAATTTTCAGATTTTATGACATATGTTTTAGTATAAAAATATTAGTTTTCATGATTTAAGGCTTACATTCTTATACTAGTATTTGTTTCATGAAATTTTGACTATAATATGATGTATTTTGATAAATATTGAATACTATGGTATTTGGAATAAATTTTCATAATATTATACATATTAGATCATGGTTTAATTGTTGAGATTTCATGTTTTAAAATTTGAAATTATATACTATTAGGATATACATTAAATTAAGACTATTTTATGATACAATTGTGAGTAATTTGAGAATACTATATTGAATATAACTTTTTATATTTGAAGGGTTATAAAAACGGAGTTTTATGATATGTATTTTAATGATTTTTTAACTAATACTTATAGTATTATGTTTGAATTACTAGATTATGTTTTGGGAGACTTAAAAATATGTTTTGGAATGGTTTTAGAACATTAGAAAGCTTAGTATGATTGCTGTAAATTTTGGATATTGGTGTATTGATATAGATAGTATTATTTGATGTAAGAAATCGATTCGTAGAAGGTGCATAGCTATAAAAAAAAAGTGGTCACTCGCTTGGGTTACACAAGGTACGTATGGGTTACAATGCCTTGACCTAGAAGCATGAGCTAGAATCGAAAATGGAAAGCTTGGTTTCATGAGTAAGAAGTTTAGAGTATTATTTGTCTATGCATTAACGAGTTATACTCCTTACTTTGGATTATATTGATTATGTTTTGGTATTGCTGTATGATGATTAATGTGTAATCACTAGCACTAATGAGAATGTAATCAGGTTTGGTTGATGATTCACAATCGATTCAAGTGGAATTAATTGGTTAATTAATCCATAATGTTGTTTACTATATCTCTTTCATTACTAATAGTATGAATTGAGTAAAGGTGTTTTTTTCAAGTCTTAATGACGAGGATAATTGACTCTTTTCATTAAGAAGGAAATCAAAAGGTTAAAAGTTACAGTATAACAAGAGATTTGTTGCATAACTGTAATGTTTGCATGTGTGTGTTGTGGTAATTGTGTATACTGAATTTAAACCGTAAATCACGTAAAGAGAAAGTGGGTAAGCAATAAAACTCAGGGCTAGTACATGTCTAGAGTATTGAAAATTAGGGGTTAGAGCTTCACGGTATTATCCATTACTTTTATTGGAGGGCGTGTGTTCTATGAGACTCTCTTATAAAGTTTTAAACTTAAAATTTGGGTTAGTTGAGATCTCATATAGCTATGGTGACGGAGTCACGCCCGTTTATCATCTAGGTTTATATTGTATTTTGATGCTCTCCGACGGGAATGCGATTTATTATCTATTTGATGTCCTAAACAGGGCATGGGAGAGACAACCTTATCTATTGCTTAATCCAAGTAATTAATTAATTTATCATGAGAGTTGAGTAAAATGTTGCGTAAATACGTTATTGCATTATGTGTTTATTCTTTATTTAATTATTGTTTTGATTGTTATACTTTGTAATCTGTATATACTCAGCTTGTTGATTAGGTGATTTGTGTGTTTTTTGTCATGGCTTTTGCCTTTAAATGACACTGTGATGATCCAATATTTACATTTGTTGTATTAGGGAGAAGATTATTGACAGGTATCCAGTCGAGCATTCATATTTGGGTGGGTTGAGTGGAGTGTTGCTTTAATTTAGATTTCTAAATGTTTTACGTTGGTTTGATTTGATTTTCAACTGTTGGTTTTGGTTTTGAGTTGACCGTTATTTTGGTACATTGAAGTTAGAGCATTAATGGTTCTAGTTTGTTATGTTATGAGTTTGTTTTATGATTAATGTTATTTTGAAAAGTTTTTGGTTTTCTGTTGTAAAACTCTGTTTTATAGCTTTAACGTTTAAACGCATAAAGGTTTGATTTTCGAAAAATGGGAATTAGCGGGGTGTTATAGGGATGCCCCAATGTCATAGGAGAATTAATCTATTATTTGTATTGAGCGCATAATCTCGTATATCGTGATTTTGAGACAATATGTGTGTTCATATGGCCCTTGTGGATTTTCACAAATATTTTTTTCCAAAAAAAGCCTTGAACCCCAATTTAGTGCCTTATAAGAAAGTTATCGTATTTATATAATAACAAAAAGTGGATATTTTCATAAAAAAATTGATCTGACTCGATGGTTAAGGTGTATACTTAATGTAAGGAATGCTTTAAAGGTTAGAAGTTTGACACTTGTTATAAACTTATAACCGCAATTTTTATTTTTATTTTTAGCTAGACAAAATCGATGTCTCATACAACGAATGTTTTTCATTGGAAGCTTATTTTTAAAAACTTTGAGCCTGAAAAGTTATTTAAGATTTTAGTTTCTTACCCAATCAAAACAAGCCCAATATATTTATTGGCCCCCCCTCAATTAATAAACTACTCACCTGTAGATTTTAGTTGCGTTATGCAAGTAACCTAAATCTTAAAAAGTTAAAGTCCTGTTTAGATTGCATGAATGAAATGAAATTAGAAATGATATATGGGAGTAATGGAATCAGTTTTAGAGAGTTATTTGGTTAAGTATAGGAATGAGTTTTAAAGCCTTTCTAGTTGTTTAGATTAAAAAAAGGAATGATATTTAGTTCCTTACTTGTTGTTTGGTTCAAACATGAATAACTATAATCTTGATATTAACTATAAAAATACTTGTTGTTTGGTTCAAATATGAATAACTGTAATTTTGATATTAACTATAAAAATATTTTTATTTTTATATATTCACGATATTAAAACTAAGGGTGTCAATTCGGGTACACAGGATAATTATGGGTTGACACATCGCGGGTCGATGCTTATTGGTTTGGGTTAAATTAGTACAATTTGGCCTATCGGATCAGGTCAAGTTGGGTCAGTTCAAATTAGTTATTTGCTTGCTCGGATTTGGTTAAGCTCGTATTCGGTTTGGGTCAGTGTCGGTTTAGGTTAATTCGAGTCGGTTCCTAGACGAGTTATAACAAATTTTGGGTTAAGTCAACTACGGGTTATTTGTCGGGTTCAATCTATTTAAGGTTGTTATCGAGTCGGGTCTGTAACAGTTCAGACACATATCAGGTTTGGGTCTTCGAATATCGGGTTAAATCAGTTTTGGGTTGATTTCAGGTCGGGTTGAGTCTGTTCATGAGTCTCACTTTTTGAGTCATAATCAAGTCGGTTTAAGGTAGTTGATTGGGCCAGGTCAGATTTTAGCAACTCTAAAATAACTATAAAAATAAATATTATAGAAAAAGTACTAACGATAATAATAATAAAAATTTATAAATATATTAATAATAATGATAATAGTAATCAATTTAATAAATAGAATAAAAATGATAATATCATTAATAATAATAATAACTGTAATAATAATAATAATAATGAGTATTATAATAATAAGATATTCAAAAATTATAACATGATGGTGGGCTTTGAATGAACATTGGGTTTTCGTATCAGTTTTTTTATATTAAACCGACCGTAAATTAGATTCAACAGAGATTAATAACGAAAAACCAAAATCCCTGCTACGGTGCGCACTGCGCATATTCTCGTTGCCAATTTGCCACCGAATAATCACACTCGCGCGCGCGCGCGCGCACACATACTTTCTTCAGGAGCTTCCATCGACGACGCCGGAAGTACGCCGGGCAATGGATTTACTGCCAGCAGAAACGCCGGAACTGGCCAAAAAACAGGGATTTCGATCCTTGAAACTGCTAAACCTCGACTTGGAGCAGCCGCTTGGCGAAACGCCACATGGCGTTGTCTACGGAAAACTCGAGAATGGCCTCACTTATTACGTTCGATCGAATTCTAAACCTAAAATGCGTGCTGCTCTTGCTCTTGTCGTCAATGCTGGGTCTGCCTTTTCTCTCTTCAATTCCTTCTCATTTGCGCAATTTTTGATGATTTATGAGTGTCAAAGTTTGTTATTTTTGGAATGAATGTTAAATATAAAATGCGCGCTGCTCTTGCTCGTTCGTCATTGTTTTTTGATTCTAGGCTTCGGTTGTTAGTTTCTAAAATCAACATTATACTACACTACACGATGTATATAATATGGGTTTTCATAAGATTATAAAACTGAAGATCGACAACAATGTAGAATGGACCCTAAGTTTCTACATTTTATTGTAGGGCATAATCAGGGCGGAAAATATGTTTAATCTAATGTGACTTTTTTATTTTATATTTTTTATGGTTAACTTAGTATATAGTTTGATGATGTGATTATTAAGGCGTAGTAATGTGAGAGGAGGGAGGTAGATATTGCTGTTGGCTAGAAGAGTCCTATGCTGGGAAGGGGTGAGTGTTAAGTTATAACAATGGAAAGAATGGTTAGAATTTAGAGGATTTGGAGCTAGTAGGGCTAAAATAGGGTATTTGGAGTGTCATTTTAGTATTTGGAGGAGTCCGTAGTGAAGATGTTGTGACTTAGATGGTAAAGAGTTACTTATAAGGGAGTATTTTAAGTATGTGGGATCGGTTTTATAAAAGATATGGAGATATTGATATAATTACCACATAAAGTAAAATTTAGGTGGCTCTAATGAAAAGTGGCAACTTTGTTATGGAGTGATCGTAGTGTACCCAGTATGTTATTATTGACATTCTATGGATGGCAATGAAACTAACATCATAGTACAGGTGAGAATTTATGAAGGAGCACATGAAAAAGATGAGTACGTTAGAGATGCTTGCGTTGAGGAGAATGTATGGGAGCACCTTCGGTTTAGAATTAGGAAGATTGAGATTCAAAAGAAAGTTAGAGTTGAAGTTGTAGATATTGAGAATATGATAAGGAAGAATTGGTTCTTATGGACATGTGAGACGTCTACCACTAGATGGTGCCCCGGTAAGGAAGGTGGTGAGTTAGGGTCTATAGAGATCTCAAATGTAGTTAAGCAAGGCGAAAACAACTTGGATGACGAGAATTATAAAAAATATGAAGAAAATGGGTTTCTAATATGATGTGGCACTAGATAGGTGTGAATGGAGGAGGATCTTTTGGATGATTACAGGGGATAGATTCTCGATCCATGTAGCCTACCTCATCCTTTTGGGAATATGGTTTAGTTTTGTTGTTGTGCTTTTGGTTGATGGGGGTAATCAAGGTTGGGGTGATTGGTATATTGTGGTGTGGTAGTGGTAAAGGTGGTTGCCTGAGTCAGATGGATTATGTATAAATTTCTTGCTTCTTTTTGAATTTGCTACCTTTTCTTGAGGGACTCTTGGACTAAACAGGTCTCCTACCCTCTTCTCTTAAAAGTTTGAGTTAAACAAGGAAGAGCTCTCCTCTAAGCTGAATAATTATGGTTACTGACTTACTGCTAGCACCTTTTAGATTGACCGTCTGTGGTTACAAGTGTGATTTTGATTCTTTCAGATAATCTTCTCCATTCTTTGTTTTCTTTTTCTTTTTTTTGTTTGACTCTGTGTGGGATGATTTATGTGTGTTCTTTTTCTCTTTATGAATTGTTGTGGACATTCTGATCATCGGTTTTGCAGCTCAGTTTTGGAAGAGGAAGATGAAAGAGGGGTTGCTCACATAGTTGAACATTTAGCTTTCAATGCAACTACAAAATATACAAATCCTGACATTATCAAGTTTATGGAAAGCATTGGAGCAGAATTTGGTGCTTGCCAAAATGCCAGGACTTCAGCTGACGATACTGTTTATGAGTTGTTTGTTCCTGTAGACAAACCGTGGTTGTTATCGCAGGCTTTATCAGTTTTAGCTGAATTCAGTAGTGAGGTAATATTTCTTTCCAGCTTTCCTTGTGATAGCATGGGTAGTTTGGGCAAAGTTGTTGCTATAACTTTTAATTATGGATAATGCCCATTATAGATTTGGGTCTCCGTAGAAGACTTGGAGAAAGAGAGGGGGGGCTGTGATGGAAGAGTACAGGGGAAGTCGGAACGCCAATGGTCGAATGCAGGAATCACATTGGGCTTTGATGATGGAAGGTTCTAAGGTATCATGTGAAGTAATTTTTAACTTATAATAAGATCCTGGTTACTCATGAATATAACTTGTTGCTGTAAAAATTACACATTTTTTGAGTAATGTGTTTTACTAGTGTTTTTCTTGGTTTACTTTGTATCTTATATGGCAAGTAATTGCTTAGATTGTTAAATATTTTTTTGGATCTTTTTATATCTATATTTCTAACCTTGCTATTTAGAGTCTATTCCATGAGCTTTTTGTGCTGACCTTTTGCTCGACTTGGATTGTCTGAATCTTGAGCGGCATTCGAGTAACTCATGTGCTCATGATTTTGCCTAGCTTCTATCGTTTGGATCATAAGATCCATTGTACAATCTACACATATTTTTTATGTTTATTAATTCCCCAAATACCTTGAACCTAGAAGTAAAGAACATTTAGAGTATAAATGAGAGAAAGCTCCAATCAAAGAGAACACATACTTTTTCAATAGGGCTGGAATAGAAAAGTTTGTAGGGCAACTGACCTACTGCATGTTATCCTCTGTCCTTTCAAGATTTTATGTAGATTTTTTAATTCTTTTATATGTGTTCTTGTAGTTTTTTGCATCAGAAGGTTGTATATACAAAATAATCATGCTTTCAAGCCAGCATTTGTACTAAACTTCTGGATTTTCTATTTTAAATATTTAGGATGATCCTTTGATTGAAAAAATATTGGTAAGAGAACAGAGCATTTGGATTCTATCTATCATTTCCTTGTGGCTCTTAGCAAGTTGTTTACAGACCAGATATATCTGCTATTTGAAAATCTAAAGTGCTTCATTATTTCTGCAGTATGCTGAGTGCTTGCCAATTGGAACGGAAAAAGTTATCCGGACAGTTTCTGCTGCAACTGTGAAGCAGTTCTATAAGAAATGGTACCGTTTAGAGCATATGGCTTTGATAGCTGTTGGAGACTTTCCGAGCTCAGAGGTTTAACTTGTAATTAATCTGTAGATATCTCCAAGAAAAGAAAATAGTCTATTCTAGCTAATGCAGGCTCTCCCTCTGTATTTGGTTTTTTTCATTATGCAGAGTGTAGTTGAGTTGATTAGGATGCACTTTGGACAAAAACTCTCAGTTCTTGAGCCTCTGGACATACCTCGTTTTCAAGTTCCTTCACACAACGAGCTGCGTTATTCGTGTTTTATTGAATCTGAAGCTGCTGGGGTAACCAATGAGATTTTCTGTTGGTGAATTACTGCAACTCCAATCCTCCATCAAGTCTAAAATTTTTATGTTTTAACTTTTTCTTTTATCTTAGTCTGCAGTAATGATCAGCTGTAAATTCCCAGCACAAGAGCTAAGGACCATAAAGGAATACAGAGATCTACTTGTAGAGTCCATGTTCCTTCTAGCTTTAAACCAGAGATTCTTCAAAGTTTCTAGTGGGAGAGGCCCACCTTTTCATTCATGCTCTGCTGCAGTTGATGATATAGTATATACAACTAAAGCTTATATAATGGCTTCATCTTGTAAAGAAAATGGAACTATTGAGGCTTTGGAGGCAATGCTCATGGAGGTGTGGTACATTCTTGGTGCCTGTTTGAGTTTTATTAGTTATTTTGGTGGCTGATTCATGATTTCCAGCTTGCAAGGATTCGCCTGCATGGATTTTCAGAGCGTGAAATATCCATTGTTAGGGCGTTACTATTATCTAGGATGGAATCTGCTTATCTGGAGCATGAACAAATACAATCAACCAGCTTAAGGGATGAATATGTGCAGGTGAATTTGGTTTACTCGTATTTTTATTTGTAAAATATTCAGTTGGTGTCTGAAAAGGGAAGCTCTTATTTGAAGTTTTTTTTTCCTCCTTTTCTTCTACTTTCAGCATTTTCTATGCAACGAACCTGTTGTTGGAGTTGAGTTTGAGGCTCAACTACAAAAAACTCTTCTACCATGTAAGTTTTGTTTGGGAGTGCAATGACGAAGTCCTACTTTTACTCACCAACTACTCTGTTAATTTTATTATTACCACTTGTAGCTATCTCTGCGGTTGAGGTAGCTACATACGCTCAAAAATTCTGCACATGTAATTGTGTCATTAAGGCAATTGAACCTCAGGCTACTGTTACTTTGGAGGACCTTAAAAATGCTGTGTCAAAAATCACCTGCCTCGAGCAAGGAAGAAGTATCTTAGCTTGCGATGAAGAGCAAGTTCCTGAAGAAATAGTAGCTATTAAGCCAAATTCAGGGTAACTTCTAGCCTCATAAAGTTGCTGGGTTATTGTTGTTTATCTTTTTCTGTTTGGTTTCCTGGTTGAGTTCTGTGTTCTCCCTCCATCCTTCTTCATCGTACTAAGTTATGTTTCTTGACTTTGCAATGACCAGTTGTGCATGATAAAAATTTCAAAAATCCCTTTTCTATATGCCTTATTTAGGTGTAAGATGCATTTGGCGCAAGCAAAGAACTATTTTCTTGTTTAGAAATATGAATGCCGACTGGGTTCCACTTGATTGTTAATATCCACTCCCTCTCTTCCTAAATAATCTTTTCTTTTTGGGTGTGTTTCATTTTGACTGTTTTCCTTATTGAGAATGTGATAATTTCTCTCTCCATCACATCAACCCTTTTACCCTTGCAGTTTAAACAATCCCTTAGTATTCGTTCTTTCTCTTTTTTTATTCACATATTGTAATCTCCGTGCTAAAAACAAACAAGAAAATTATTAAGGGAGGAAGGGAGTTAGTTGGTGATTCACTTCATTCCAAGTTAAGGTTCTTTGGATACACTGGTTTGTGATGACTTGATTCACCACCTATGAATTCACATTATACCTTTTCTTTCTTTTACCTTTTTTAATGGTCTGGCTGTAAATTACTACCTTTTCTTTCGCCGGAAATTAGTACTAGGTAGGAATATCAACAGCAAGTGTATTTCGAAGGTACTAATTTACAAAATTGGAAATACAAGGTAGTACTTTACAAAGTGGCAAGTTTACCATACAAATTTTCCTTTGACTGTCTTCGCCTCTTCGGGATGTATTTATGTCGAATGTTTTTGGAATCTTGACTTTAAGAGAAATTCTCATGTTCGGGAATTGGAGTAGGTTGAGAGGTTTGCTTGATTCCCATTTCTTGTTTACTTTCATTTGGATTTGGAGAAAGGGGGCTGTTTATCCCCGTATATATCTCTTCCAAAATGAGCAACTTCGCTCCTCGTCTTAGTGCTTACTGACTGGGTTCGTCTCCCCAAAACCGTGCATGGAGATGACTATATGTTGTTTTTACTCTCTGTATTTGTCATTTCTGTTCTCATTGATCCTTTGAAAATCCAATCCCAAAACTACTCTTCTACTTCCATTTCCCATGATTTATTTACTGTACAATGCATTTAATTAAATACAATGCTTGTCAGGACAAAAAAGTGATCAGAATCTGGTTAGTTGAATATTGATTCAACGTTTCTTTTATTAACATGGACTTTGTTCTAGAATGCTTCTCTTGCCAGTTCAACTGGCATGTTTACATTAATGTTGATATGTTTGCTTATTGATCCTGTGTTTTTATTTAAGTCAACAACTGTTCGCATAGATGAATTGATCTAGGTCTGTTTTTTCTTATTAGTAAGAAACAGTATTTATGTTTAGTTTCTAGGATAATTTGCTGGTTGCCACAAAAGCAAATCTGCAACAACCTGGATCTATATTGATTCACTTGATTTGCATGTACTTTATTGTACCAATCCCTTCCAGAGCCCTCCATATTATAAAAGTTTTAGAGCTCCCTTGTAGCTTATAAGAGCAATATTTTCACTCTCATGAATACTCTATGTTTCTTGCTCAGGAGTGTTGTTCAGCAACAAGAATATGCAGATATCAATGTCTCTGAGCTAATTTTGTCAAATGGCATAAGAGTTTGCTATAAATGTACTGGCTTCCTTGATGATCAGGTATCTTGATTGCCAAGTTTGCCATGTAAACTGTTTCAGTAATACATTGGTACTATTAGATTTATGGCCAGAAATCTGTCAAAATGAGTCTGTCTCCATCCATAGGTAAACATAATGCTATGTAGTTAACAACTTTCATATCGATGCTATGGTAGTCATATCACATTTATCAGGCTGTCATTCTGAAGATTGTTCAGTGTGCTTGTTGTACTGTGATCAAAAGGTTGCTAGTCTTTCAATTAATTGCAGCCTAACTTTTCTGCCTTCTTATTGCCTTAAAATTTTTTATGATATATTGTGTTGCTCATGAGGCTCATGTCTGAGCAGGTTCTTATATGTGGATACTCATATGGAGGTCTTTCAGAACTCCCAGAAACTGATTATATTTCATGTTCCATGGGTTCAACCATTGCTGGTGAACTTGGTAAATTTGGCCATAAACCATCAGTGCTGATGGACATGTTAGCTGGTAAAAGGGTTGAGGTCGGAACGAAGTTTGGACCATATATGAGAACTTTTTCTGCTGATTGTTCACCAACAGACTTGGAGACTGTATTGCAGGTTGGATCTTTGGAGTTTGTTTCTTTTGCTTCAGTTTTATCAATCTGATGCGCTTCCTATTGGCCACTATAAAGCATCTATCCTGTTAGATGAACTTTCTAAAGCTTCTAAGCCCTCACCTTCCGGCCTCTGATGGAATGAGAGCCCATATTTTGAATTATCAGTGATGAAAATCAGTAGGTTGACAGGGCTTGTAATTTAAATTGAAAAGACAGTAATATGCCTTTGTGAACCCAGAAGTTATGTTCCTTTCCCCCTCAAGTAGTTATAATATCCTTGCCCTATCCAATAGGGTCCTCCTCTCTCCATGTATATTTATTTTCTCTCTTATTCCTGTTTCTTATATGTTGTAATGCCATGTAATTTATAAGTGGTTTAGTAACTTGCTGTAACTGTAAATATTCTAAATTTTATTATTATAGTGGATCAGTCTCATTCAAATAGTCAATGTTCTTTGCTTTCAAATCTCCAAGTTTTTGTTGGTAATTTTATCATAACTACTCTGTGATGCTCTACACTCTTGAGATAGAGTGATGTAATGCATCAGATTTAAAGAACAGGCACTTTTGGAAATGCAAGTAAGTTTAGTTAAGATTATGATGGATAGGAAGGCAACTAGTAGATATGTGTAGAAGATATCATTTAGAGAGAAGGGCATGAAGAAATTAATGAGTTTTATTTTGCTTTGTTTTAGCTGTTAGTTTGGAAATTTCCAGCCACGCGAAGGCCTGGGATAGTAATGGTTTACCATATATCTATTACAAATGAAAAACCTAGTGAACCCTCAGCCAAACCAAGGCCATTATCTAAAGGAAAAGAAAAAAAAAAAACAAAAGTATACAATAGGCAGGAGCTCTGCTGATTGGTTGCAAATGATCTCTTAGGCTGAAGATATTAAAGGGCTATTTGATATATTCGGTTTTAACACAGGTCTTGGATACAGTCTCTCAAAGACTTTACCTGCAAAGCTAGCTGACATCATAGCTCGTTGTTAGTTTTTTGAATACTCAAACTTCCTTGTCAAACAATGCCGGCATTTTCTTTCCTTCTGCTTGTATATGTTACTCCAGACATTTTCTCTTACACCCTTCGACATTTGTTATGTTATTTTTTCAGTATATTATTTTGGATTTTCAACCCAAAATTCTTTGCAATATCAGGTCTCCCATTCCTTTAGTTGTGACCTTTTGAACTAACATTTTATGTAATGGATCCAGCTTGTTTATCAGCTATTTATGACAAAGGTGGAGCCCAGAGAGGATGAAGTTAGAAATGTGATGGAAATGGCCGAAGACTCTGTCCGTTCTCTGGAGAGAGATCCAAATACTGCCTTTTCAAACCGTGTGAGGGAGATAAATTATGGAAACTCCTATTTCTTTAGGGTATGTATAAGTTTTTTGCTAGTATTTGTCGTGTTCCTGAACGAATGGTGCGGTAAAATTTACTTGTGCCTATGATCAGCCAATCAGAATCAGTGACCTAAAAAGGGTTGATGCATATAAAGCGTGTGAGTATTTCAATAACTGTTTCAAGGATCCATCAACTTTTACGGTTGTGATTGTTGGCAACATTGATCCTGTTACTGCCTGTCCGTTGATATTGCAGTACTTGGTGAGCAGAAACTTCTCAGTGCACTCTAATATATAACTGTTATGCATCAACTTCACTCATTAATATATATGCAGGGTGGAATACCAAAGCCTCCTTTCCCGATTTTGCAGTTCAACCGTGATGACCTCAATGGCCTGCCCTTCATTTTTCCTGATGACATAATCAGGTAGATTTTCTCTGAAATTCAATATAACAATCTTTATTATTACTACATATGATGAAACCTAGGAATCTATCATAAAATGATGATGGCAGATGTTTTGATTGACATATATATGAGATTTATTATTTAAAGGGTTGGATTAGAAAACCTGAGTACCTGCAAAAGCTTCCCGTCCATGCCCTTGGACCCTTGTACCAACTCTCAGAAACTATTTTCCAAGAGATTTTGATTTTGTTACACAAATTGATGGAAATGAAAGGAAAGAGCATATTCAATCACATACTGCATGTTTGGTGTTGCCTTGCTAGAAAAATTGATGAAATTCAAAGAAAGGGATACTTTTGGATATAATGAGCAGTTAACATGCTATTCATATGAACAACTTTAAAATGATTTATCTCCTGAGATAAATAATATATGTTGCAGGGATATTGTCTGTAGACCTATGGTGGAAGCACAGTGTTCGGTGCAGTTATGTTTTCCTGTTGAATTGAAGAATGAGACCATGGTAAGTATTGACTTTTGTAAGTTATGAGGACTGTTGTGAACTTCACTTTGTTTAGCATTCATCTTATTTTTTTAAGGAACATTCAGGACAATATGAGTGATCTGTGTCATTTCACCCTTGATTCCAACAGTATTGTTTTTGAATTGAAGTCTTGTATTTCTCTGAGTTGTAATTTCCTCAAAACATAATATAACTGTAGGGTTTTTGTGAAAAATGTTTTGTCAAGAAATTACACTAGCTCTACAGGAGAATAAGGTTGTACCCAACACATGCCAAACGAAGCTAGAAGTCCCATAAAAGATAGAACCAAGAGGTTACAAGAGTAAGACAGGATCAAAGAAGACTCTTCTAGACACTATCACACAAGTATTGCGAAATTTATTTTCAAACAATTTGAAATTCAGAAATTATATGAATCGTGTCAATGATTGTAGTCACCTGTAATTCTTGTCAGAGTGTTGTTTGCCTAAAAGTGGTACTCCCAACTCTTCTCAAATGTGCTTTATAGAAGCTCATTGCTGATAAGGCCTCCTCTATTATCCAGAATATGAATGGGGATGGATATTTTTTACTCATGTGCTAGAAGTCTCAAGTTGGTCCTCATTTCCACCATTATTTATGTAAAGACTAATACAGTGGAGTAAAGTGATTCATGACTCCCAAGTCTCCCAACTAATTAATCCCGTGGAAGTGGATTTTGTTATCACATGTCTGCATGTGAGAACAAGAAAAGACTTGCCTGCCAGCCTTGCCCCTGTTTATACACTTGCAGATTTTATTGATCTTTTATTCTGTCTCGTTCTCCAATGAGCTAGATTGAAGAGATTCAATATGTTGGATTTCTGTGTAAGTAGCTGGAGACAAAGATGATGCAAGTTCTTCGCTTCAAACATGGGCAGGTGTGCATTTCATTCATAATTTTTCTATTTTGCAATTTACCTCTTTGTATGTCGGATGTTCCTGATATTGCTTGTGCATATCTGCATAGATTTACTCTGCAGGTGTTTCTGTATTCTTGGGGAGTAACAAGCCATCAAGAACTGGGGATGTACGTGGGGATATCAGCATAAACTTTTCTTGTGGTCCTTCCATGCCTTCTACTCTGGTAATCTAAAATGTTTATTGTTCAACAACAGGTAGAACTAGCATTAGATGAGATTTTGCATTTGCAGAAGGAAGGCCCTTCAAATGAAGATGTATTGACCATACTTGAAATTGAGCTGAGAGCCCATGAAAATGGCTTGCAGGTGTGTTCCGAAAATGATGTCCTCATTGTTGGAAGCATATGCTCTCTTTCACATAAAATGATGTTCTGAATTCCCAAGTGTCTCTTATTTCTGTACCTGTATGTCTGTATTTAATGAATATCATCCTTTTTCAGGAGAACTACTATTGGCTGGAAAGGATTCTTCGAAGCTACCAATCAAGAGTCTGTTCTGGTGATTTAGGTTCTTCTTTTCAGGTTGGAAGTGTTTTTTCCCACTTCTCTCATTTTCCGTGCTTCTTTTTCAACTCTCTTCAGGCTTTTTTCCCCATCTTTTCTTCTGTGAATATTACTTTCTTCAGATAGTGTCACAGCTCAGATATCCAAGAAATACCACTCATTGGAAATGACTTTTATAGTTCAGTAATTATGCTCTGGAAAAACTTTGTAATATATAGCTGGTATACTTTCTAATTTGGTGCTTCACAAACCCCTACCCCTCACAAACTCACACCCAAGTACACCAATTTTTTGTTTGGTGCTGTACTCATTATTCTCTTGGAACTTATGAATGGTTCTTCCTGGCAGATTCAAGACGAAGCACAGTTGAGAGTAAGAGCATCTCTAACGCCAATGACATCAAAGTCTGCATTGCAAAGGATTCTTCCATTTCCTTGCAGAAAGAAGTACACTGTGGTCATTTTGATGCCTCAAGCTGCACGTTTCCAATTACTTAAATCATGCTTTTGCGAAAGCTGTCCAAATGCGATGGTCAGTTGTAGTGTGTCTGCTTTATATCTCGTGTTTGGGTTGGATGTTGATTAAAGCTATGCTTTCTTCACCTTGTTTAGGAATTTACTGCTTATTCTTATTAGAATTTGAGACCAGACCAACAAGATTCTTATTTAAGTTTACTTCATACCAAATATCTTTGATGTTTATAGTTGAAAAAATTAAGAAACTTAGACATTTGGAAAATAAACATACAATTTCAACAAGATCGCGTATGATAATCTCTTTTTTATACATTGGCATCCAAATATGAGTAAAGTCTCGTCAGACCAGAGGGGAAAGATTCAAACCAGAATAGGCCACAATAAATTGGACCATACCACCTTGTTTCTGGCTAAGTGACCAAATCTAAGGCAGATAAAAGTAGGTCCTAAAATAGGTCTTGGTAGGGAGTCACTGATTCACAGCACTTTTGGGTTGCAAACATAGTAGTGAATATTACGTATATACCTCAATTGGATTAGATTTGATGGATTATACCAATATAGAATTTTTTTCTAACATTTAGTTTTTAATGTTCAGGATAACGCTTAGTGTTTAATATTCAGGGTATCCAACATAGGAAAGCTCAAAGTTCATTTACTAAAGTTAGATAATGGTCTATTATTTTGGGACAAACTAATATCTTGTTCTGGCCTTTTTATTCTGGGATAGAGATAGAATTCTCTAATGTAGTTTAAACATAGAAATTCATTACGAACTATGTTGAATGAATGAATTCACTAATGTATTGAAATTTGTTTCTTAGTGGAAAAACATATTGATAATACTAGAAGGGGACTAATCTATTTGAAAATGCTGTCATATACAAACAGTTCAGAGGTTAGAGCTGCATTCCTATGTTTTAAAGCCTGCTTCCTTTCTTTATTTGTTACTCTCTTTGTTTTCCTAAGTTCTATTCAGTAGATCGAGTAACCAAGAAAAGTAGGAAAAGGGACCTCCCATGTGCTTTTGGGTGGGAAAGGTAAAATAAGTCCTATTTTCATAAGGGAAAATAGGTCCTATTTCCCTAAGGTAAAATAGGTCCTATTTCCCTAAGGTAAAATAGGTCCTATTTTCCTAAGATAAAATAGGTTGTTGGCTATTGGAGGGTAATAGAGGAAATATTAGACCATATAGGGAATGAAGCAAAAGTGAGTAGAAATTAATATACTGATGTAAAAGGAAATTGAGTGAACCATGTCGAGCCTCGTGTAGTTTTGGTCTTTTGGCCTTTTGGATATACTTGGAATGTCAAGGAATTGTAACTCATTGCAGGGAACTTCATAAGTAGTACATTGGGACTAGGATTTAGGAGAATCAAGTACAACCTTGGGTACAAGTACAACCTCCTGCAAATTGACTAGTAAAGATGGATCTATCTGTAGCTCATGTAATTAATTGTCTCATATGGAGCCAATGCCAGATCTCATTCTAATAGTTCAATATTTTTTCAAGGGGTATAAATTGTAAATCAAATTGGTTATGTTAATTTTCCAAAACAATCCTTATTTACTTAAATATGCAATGCTTGGCCATGCGCCCTTACTGGATTGCAGCTATGTAAAAATGTGTGATGCTCTCCTACTTAATATCAAAATCAAGGGAGGAAAGAAAAAGAGAAGGAATTTTGGTGTGGAAAAATGCCCAAAGATTGGGCAGTGTTGTGAAATTTCCTGAAGGATCAGAATGTGTGTGTCTCATGTGGAGGCATTTGTTCTGAGGACTTGCAATTTGTAATCATCAACCCCGGGATGCATCAGGATTAGCGATTTCCAATCTTTCAATTATCTAGGATTTCTTAACTCCACTTGTTTAACCATATCAAGTCTGGGAGTTTAAAAATTCTTAGTTAGATGTCAATAAAATTTATATTTTCTGTAACCCACCTTGACATTGGACTACTTGGGACTTAAATATGATATTTAGATGGAAATAACCTCGCATATGATATAAATGAGAAAATATTATATTTTTAGCCTCTGGAAGAGGATAGATGCAGTACTGCATTGCCCTGCATCTTCAATTACTTAAACTGCACCTGCCTATCTTGAACTTGTGCATAATAATGTAGTGAACAAATGTTTTCATGCTCTCCCTATTTGCATAATGATTCATGCTGCCTTAAATCATCTATTCCATTCGTTGTGCTATCTGCTTATGCTAATACTTTGGATCTTCTTCTGTTTACTTTTGCCTAATCTGTAGAGCTTCTTGCTACAGGTTGCTGTAGGCATAGCTGGTCTGACCATTCTGACTGTTGCTTTGTGGAGAAATTCGCCAAGTAAGCATTGATCTGAAGGGGAAGCAGCCCCTGAGTTCAAATACTCAGCTTCATGGAAGGGTTGTCTTGACACATTCCACTGTGTTTAATATATGTGAAGAATTAACTAATTTGATTATCAATACAAGGTGAATACTCAAACCAGAGACCATGGAAGAAGTGCTTCAATGAAAAGAGAGTTTGAGCTTCCTTTTATCAACTTTCCAAAATCAAGTTTTCATCATATTTATCTAGCATTCTGAGTATGCAGCAAATTGAATTGATGCATATATTCCCAAGGCATTTGACACAGGCCATATTCATTGGTCTCGGAATTTTGGAAACTCTGTGCGACATTGTTTCAAATTCAAGCTTTTAGGGCATGGAAAGAATTAAACCTATGCTTCAATCTTTTTAATTCTTTGTGCATGAGGTTTTTGGTGATGTATAATGATGTTTCTTCCTTAACTGTGGGTTATGATTTTTTTTGGGTATCTGTGATTCATGCGAAGCCTGGGACCTGTAGTCGGATGAGCATCTGGTTGTAGCTGGAGCTATCAGCTGTGTAGGAAAAAATGAAATTGCTATCAGCAGCTAAGATCAACACACTAATATCCGATCTGCTTGATGCCCCATCAAAAATTTGATTAAGAGATGCATGTTTTTAACAAGACCGAATGTTACAAAGTATGAAAAATTCTGAACTACATACTGGATCTCCACTTCTCCAGCACCTCATACATGATAAGGAATAAGTTGCTCAAGTAAGCTTCAAACACCTTTCAATCAATGTATTTGCCAGAAGTACTGCTCAAGCAATCGAGGGTAATACTCATGAGTGGAAATATTCTCATTGAAACAAATAACACCATTCTAACCGAATTTTATATTTAAGAAGCTTTTCTAAAATTTATGCAAAAATCACGGAGTATATCAAATAAGGGTTGGATTGACTCAACTTTATTTGGAATATGACTAAAATAGCCCAAATATTTTGGCCCTTTTCTTCTAAGGCCCAAAACTTAGTTTGGTATGGCCTAAAGATTGTCATATATGGCCCAAAATATGCAATCTTTATACAAAACTATGAAAAAAATTGATTTGTATTTCGCTTGGCCCAACCCAGCCTAATGATCACTAGGGGTGTAAAATCGAATCAGACCCATAATATGGACTAGGCCAACATTTGACTCGACTAACTAGATTGGCTAGATTTTGGGGACAAGAAATTTTAATTTGTGGTTTTGAGTTAGGTCTAGCTCAAAGCACATTTTTTGAACTAAATTGGACCGATTTAAAAAACTATGCATAAAAAGCAAAGATGATTTTTCTCTTTTATTTGTCGAAAATATGATATGTTTTCAAACTAGGTTGATCATAAATAATTTAATTTCTTGTTTATCCTTCTCTTTATCACATATAATAATAATAATAATAATAATAAAATAAATAAATAAATAATTAAATATAAAAAGAAGACGAAAAGAGTCAAAACTAGCCCATGCGGTTGGATTTTGACACAATTGATTCAATCTCTGGGTCATAATTTACAAATTTCAAGTTTGGATTTGAACTAATAAACAACACTATTGATTACCTCTAGAAAATTAATAACCATGTTGCTGTCAATGGTTTCAAAAGTTATGATAATAAAGTTTTCTATTTGATCATTCATATAAAGTTCAATTAAGATAAATACATAACAATAAAAGGACTTAAATGCTTAATAAATATCATTAAGGCTAGGGCTAATCATCTAATTCACATTTTAGAGGAAATAAGGGTAACTTTGATATATAGGCTTATTTTGAAAAGGTAAGAAATAGAGAAGTCAACCTATGTAGTTTAGGTTAATGTTTTAGAAGGAAATAAAAAAGTTAGGGAAGTCAAATGTGTTTCTAGTACGAGACAATTTGTTTCAAGTAAAGTATTACTTAGATATGGCAAAAGTGGATTTAGGAGCAAATGCATGCACATGCAAGAAATGAGACTTAACTGGTATCACATGTTGCCATGCCATAGCTCGCATCTATTTTAAGCGTAAAGAATTTGAAGATTATGTTGATGATTATCATAAAAAGAGGCATATTTGTAAGCTTATAGAGTGTGTATCCCTCCCTCTGATAGTGAGAGGCATTGACCTAAAATTGTGTCAATTAGATCCTCTACCATCAAAATTGATCTAGATGGCATGCAACATAGTGATAGAGCATAACAAAAGGAGGTGCCCTAATAGAGATATTGCCCCAAAAATATAAGCACCTCCACCCAAGCGACCTAGAGGAAGACCAAGGAATGATGGTCAACTATTAGGATCAGCTATTGCAACCGAAAGGTCATTGGACCACAATGCCTTTACCCAACTAACATAATTAGGAAGAGCTGGCAAAGCTATTAGAGGAGGCATGTCATTTAGAGGTGGTAGGGGCAAAGGGAGTAGGATTGGTAGGGGAGATAGAGATAACAGCATGAAAGAGGTAGCGGAAGAGGAAGATAATTCAAAAACAAAGAAGATACATGATGCAGTGGGAGAGGAAGGGATTAGGAGGTAAAGGAATTATTAGAGAAGGCATGGGTAATGATGAAGATGAAAGAGAAACTAAAGGTAGGGAAAAGGGAAAAGCTCACACTAAATAGGTATGAACTCCATATATAAACCTATCCCTACAATTATTGGTGTTATTTTGAACAAAACCTTTAAACTAACTCTATAACTAACTTCCTGCAGATGACACTAGTTTTTTGTGCTTTATTTTAGATGATGGATCACTGAGGTATAATCCATTTCCCTGTGTGTTAGTAATTCGTGTGTTGGTTTATTTGAATAAGTGTCTAATACCATAAGTTTTTGTCTTGTTTCAATTGCTGCAATCCTATTTTCCTGTGTTTAGTAATTATACGTTTGTTGTGAGTTTTAAGTACATTTGTTTATAGTGCAATAATAAATCACAAATCACATAATAATAAAATAAAATGAAACATGATAAAATGAAATGAAAACATGATTAAGCATGAAAACATAAAAGCCATGAATTATACAAGAATAAATATCATTATTAAATAATAAAAGTCCCCATAAAATCATGTTAATCATGCCAATAGTTAATTAAAAAAAAAGATATAAACATACCATCAAGAAATTTTTTACATGGCTATAAAATTAATAAACGGTTAATAAACAACATAGAAAGTATAATATATTAATAATAGGCCCGCAGATATTACACCTTGATTGCCTAAGTCAACTATGAATTAGAGAGCGCACCTTTATATTGTATGTGCATTTATAGAGTATGAAAAGTGAATTGAAAATTATAAGGCTAAATGTTATGAATTAGTTAATAATGCTTACTTTTACAATAATAAGTAATTTTTTTTTCTTTTTCCTATTAGGACGTAGGGATATATACAAAGGACCAAGGAAGAATCCAAGTAAAAAGGAATAAAGATGAGGCGGTGAAGATTCCATGCCAAGCAAAGAAGATTGTGTGAGTAGCAGAAGAATTGCACGGCAAACAACATCCTTGTGTAGCATACAACTTCTTTGCACAATGCACAAGCAACTTTATGAGAGATGAGATCAATGTATTATGAATGTCATAACTTTTGCTATACACATCTGCATGAAGGCCATAATATAACAATGGAAATGAAGTCAATGAACTAACCAACAACTTTACAACTAAGTCTATCCAATAAAAATTGAAAAAGTATGAGCCCATATAGTAAATGGTATTCAAATTGCCAAATTAAGCATGATTTTACTTAATCATTTATATCTCTTTAGTTTTGAATCAAAATTAGGCTTATAATATATTGTTAAAATCTTGTAAAAAAAAAATACTATCCAACCATAAAAGGTTCATGAATGAATATATGGTTTTTATGAATATCATAAGTCCAAATTTAATTCTTTTGGGCATATTTTAGGATTAAAGAATCGTTATCCCGTTATTATTTGACATTCTTGAAATGTTTAAGAGATTTTGGACAAGTGAGTCCATTAGTGAGTTTAATAACTCTTCTGACATACTCTCTTAATTTGGACCAAATAGACAAATCTATGTAGTTTATTCATTGGGCCATAAAAATGGGAGATCCGATTTAGGTGCCTAGAATTGGTCGTAAGTGTTAGAGTTTAAGGGGGTAGAGAATGGAGATAAGAAGATTAATGTTTTTTTGAATAAATAAAATTATATTGAACTAGGAAATTTATGATATGGACCAATTTACCTTTTCACAAGGTTACTTCAAGTTAGGGGTTTGTTCTTTTTCTTTTCTAGATAAGCAAAATATAAAATTGTTCTAAGAAGGCTAGATAAAGGTGATAATTATAAAATTATTTTTTTCTTAATATTAACCTACTTCGAATAACACTAGTAATAATAGTGATAGATAGCAAAAAATATTAATATTTAATTACTAATAATTTTTTTTATTAAAGTTTAAATTGTATAAAAATCAAATCAGGCTAGACTAGTACTCCGTATGTACTTATCAAACCTAGGTAAAAATATATATATATGTTCGAATCTTATCCACTTATACTTATTTATATAAGATAAGATCAAATTAGTAAAAAATAGGTGAATCAGAAAATTTATTAGTTTAAACCAGATAATTTTTTATCTTTTGAAAAACTTTCGACTTTGTATTTTTAAATTTATGAGTTGACAATTGTGATTAATAATGTTGACTACCTCTTAAAGAATATTGGGTGCTAAAGATTTACATATTCTAAGAGAAAGTGACATGATCACGCTATAGATAACTATGGCTGTAGAATATAAGTTCCACCTTATGCCTCCTAAAGTGACAATGGATGTTTATGAATGTGATTGGGCTCGTGTAAGGTCCTAGTTTTTATTTCTGACACCATATTTTCTCTCTTTTCGAAGATTTCTTCACGGTTGGATATTATCGGCTTGATTATTTAGTTTTAGTCTATTATTTGTCTTTTTTGTCATACTAAGTTTTGTACTACTCCCTTTGCTAATTTTTTTCTCTCATTTAGAATTCGGGAAGAAAATAAGATAATATTGAATATCATTAAAATTATATAAAAATAATTAATTTATATTAATCAAAAAAATAATATTAGATTATATTAAAAAATAAAATAAGTGGATTAAGCATTAAATTAGTAGAAGAATTTCTAAAGTTTATGGTATTAAACAATTAAAAAAAATATTTTCATCCACTCATAACGTTAGACCAAAATAGAAGGATTACAAATGAAACAACATTTTGAAATTTTCGAATGGGAAAAATGTGAAGAAGAAAAAAAACAAAATGAGTATATGTTATCCATTTTGTATTTCTTTTTTTAGGATTTAGACTATAATTTACATTTTTCTTGGGTATATAAAGTATGTTTAATTATCAAAATTTAGCTTATTTTTAGGAGTTAAGATAACAATCAAGACCCAAACTTTTAATTTTTTCACCGTTTATGACCTATTACTTATTTTTGCACCTTTTTGCTGCCTAAAATGAATTTTTGATGGGTTTTTTTAACCATGGTTAAACATGGGCCCACCCAACATCAATTAAATAGCAAATCCAAAAATAAATAAATTTAATTTAGAAGAGAACAATCAGAAGTCTCCTCTAGTTCTTTCAAGTCCAACTCTTCACCTTCTATGGTTGTTCGAAAGCCAAAATTCTAAAAATGTAAGTTTGTTTGAATTATGATCTTGCACGCTTTTTTGATGTTGACAGTTATTTTTCATGAAATTTCAATGAAAAATTGAATCTTTTATGTGTTTTTTGTTTAGGATCTAAGGGGTACGTTATAAAAGGAGAATGTTTAGTTTATTGAATCCGATTTTTTGGTGAATGAAGTTAGTTTTAGGCCAAAGTTCTTGGGAACAAGATAGCTAGCTAGTGATGGAAGAAAGATCATGTTCGTAATCTTTTGAAAGAGCTAGCTTACCCAACAATTTTCTTTGATTATATATGTTGGATTACTTGAGAAGTCATGGACTTCTCATTGAACGCTATCTAAACACGAGTTAAGATAACCCGACGATAATATTTTCTAATAAAACCTATTGAAGTTTACTCAAGGTCAGCAGAGCTGATATTATAGTCCTTTAAGTACTTGGGTATATGGTGGTTATTGCTCCATTTTGTTTGAATAATAGCAGCTAAGACTAATTGAGATTAAATTATATAATCATGCAATGCTAGTGGATGTTAGTAATATTAAGGACACTCTTTCATCTATATATGTTTGATTGCAAATTGCAGGTTTGCTGTTGGATTAAAAGCGGATGATGATTGATCAATGGAGTTTGGACTTCCTTCATTAATTTTTTTTATTTTGGATTTCTAAAATATTATAATTTTTGGACAATGCATAAATTCCCTATTATTTTTGGTTTTTATAGTTGTTTTTTGTACAGTGAAACAACCGCATTGGATTTATTAAATGATTCCAACAAATTTTTTTCCCTTTATAAAAATAATTTTTTTGTTCTAACTGGTTGAAGTTGAGTTAACTAGCCGAAAAGTCAAGTGCAAGTACTTAAAAGTGTCAAAAAAAGTTATAGGTTCCAAATGGTGAAAAAAATGAAAGTGTGAGTTCTAATTGTTATCTTAACTCTTACTTTCAGTATAGTTTTTTTGATTCCCTATGTAAAAAAATATGATCATGATCAAAATCCATCCTAAGATCAAGACACCATTTAATATCACCATTAATGAAATCTCGATGAATACAACCTTTAATAACTAAAAGCACTTTTCCATTAATTATCACCAAATGAACAACCAAAACTTTAAGGAACAACCACCTATGCCTATAATTAAAAGAAATCTCTGTCAAACAATCATAATTAACGCTAGATTCAACCTTAATACTCAATTACTCAATCACATTGTCACACAAGACTTAAAAAAGAAATTAGTATATACCTGAATCCCCGTAGTTAAAGCCATCAAAAAGTAAAGCATACGGAATACGGGGTATAATATATGCTTTGTGAATACATAATTTCATAATAATTCCACTGCATTACATATTTACATATGTCAATGTCAATGTAATAGTATCCCACAAAATCAGCACAATCTCACAATATCCGTCGGTATTACTCGCGCACTCTCTTCACTCGACCACAATGGCGAAGCCACGAACTTCGTCGTCGTCTTCGCTCCTTACTATACTCCTCATCTTCGATCTTATCTTCTGCATTACGCCACTCTCTCTCGCGCGCAACTTCTCCAACGACTCCTTCATCATTAATGGCGCCGATGTTATTGCAAATCTCACTGAAGCTAATTCCACCAACAGTTTCACCGACATGTTTGATCGCGCCTTGGAGAAAGAGTTTCCCGAGAATGATCAAAATGAAGGTATTTTTGGGATTTATTTCTAGGGTGGATATGTGATCGGATCTTATTCTGTGTGATTTTGGGAGGAGTTGTGAATTGGCAAACTTACGGTTATTTTAGGGTTTGGATTGGATCAGTGCAGAGCCGGTTAAGGGTGCTCGACGGAAAGTATAATAACTTAAAAGTATAGTTTTGTATATATTTAGATGTATTTATATTAGTTTTATATAATAACATGAATGTATAAAAGTGGTTTGAATACTTGTACTATACATAAGAGAGGTCTTAAATTCTAAGCCTTTATTCTAACAAATTTCTTATATTTGAGAAATAAAGTGGAACAGCAGCGTTGATTTTTCTTTTGTCGGTGTGGTGTGGTTTGGTTTGGAGAATGAGCTGATTTTTCGTTTTTGCAGCTGCTGATTCAGGGAGTTTTAACAATAGTGTGGCGGAACAGCAGGTTAGTAGTAATGCGGTTCCAGTTTCGGTATGGATTGTAAGAACTTTGATGTGTTAGATCAGTTGAGTTTGCATGTTTGAGGATCTTTTGTTTGTGAGAGAGATTGTATTGGGATAAGTGGATAACTTGCAAAGTAGTTTTGATGTTGATAATAGTGTTTTTGTAATCGGAAAGTAGCTTGCTTTGTTGATTACCGTGCCAAGAACCAAATTTTAGGGTTTTATGTTAGGTTGGGTAATCAATGGAAACTGTCATTGTACATCACTTTTCTGTCTTTGGGTTGAACAATTTAGTATGATAGGATTAAGGTTAGCTTGTTTAGGCTCTTTGTTTGTCCCTCTGCCACATATGATGTTACTTCAGACTCTTTACTTCACACGTAGCACTTGTATCGAACGAATCCTTGATGAAATAATACCTTTACATGGGTATAAACACTTGACATTTTATTTAAGGTCACAATTTTGGGAATATCACAAGATAGCTTGATAGGCTATACTTAGGCTGACGATTGAACTTATGCCCAATAAGTAAGTTGAATTTTTGACTTGACCTTCAATGAGGGATGAAAGAAGATTAGGATTGGACTGGTGTTGATTTAAGTTAGCTCTCTATTGTGTATTTGGAGATATACAAGTTTTGTATCATATATGGGCTTAAAGGGTTCATATCTGGGCTTAAAGGGTTCATTTCTGGGCTTAAAGGGTCTGACAAGGATACATTGTTGGAATGAAGAGCATTAGTACCTCACTTGCACCTTATCTATCATTATTGATTTTTCAAAGCATCTCATTTGTTCAATGTTAGTAAAAAGTGCAGGATTGCAAACTTTGAAATTTTGAAGCCTTGACCAACTTGTAGGTGACCTTTAAGTGTGAATAATTCAGAAAATCAGCTAAGTAAGCTTGTGTTACAATGTTGGTTAACACTTAATTTGGGCATTTCTTTAATACTTTTTGATCTTTTTGATAATATTTCCAAGAAATGTATGAAACACTAAAATTAACAGTATCAACAAAGTCAAGCCTTAATCCAAAAAAGGTAGGATAGGGTTGGCTACATGAACCAAAAATCTATCTCGCGTGATCATTAACAAAAATGTTCCTCCTCCATTATGTTCTATTTAGAGCCACACTTTGGTTTGCCTCAATTTGAGGCCTCCATTATGTCAACCCACCGCCTTCCTCTCCAATGTATTTATTGTTCGATATCTAATATGCCCAAACCAACATGATTGATTCTCCCTTATATTTATTCTTAATATTCGCTACCCTAACTTTCCTTTAGATATCCATATTTCTAATTTTATCTCTCAAAGTGTTCCCACTCATCGATCTTAACACATACATCTTTACAACACTCATCTTTTAACATGTTTTTTCTTGAAACCCAACAATCTGAAGGTGTTGTGTGGATGGACACTTACGAGAAGGGATGGGGGTTGAATGGTAAGTGAGAAAGTTAGAAAATTTTTACGAAAACTAGAACAAGAACTCAATAGTGAAAGGAACACACAGAAAAAGAAAGAGGATTTTTAGCTTGAAAACTTTTGTTCCAAACTCAAAAGAAAACCACCTTGGATTTTATAACTCTTTACTATATGGACAATCTCTAACACACTCTATTAAGTTTCCTCTTCACTTGAGTTCCAAACTGAATTATAAGTTCCATTCTCTCTTCTCTCTACCCCTTTGGACTTAACTCTAAGTTCTACAATTCTCTCTATCTCTTCTCCTTGGTACAACGCAATACTAAAACTCAAATGATTACAAGACAATTTCTACGTACATAGGAGGCATAGATTGGAACAAGGCTTTTAGCTCAAAAATATGGTACCTGACATTGCTTTTGTTTTCCTATAAAAACACTCTTGAATAGCTTGTTGGCTCATCTTGCAAAGGTTGTGAGTTAATGTATTTATACTAAGCTTTGACATGGCTCTTTACGTAACTTGTTGCCCATTATATGGAAGAAATACTGGTCTTGTACTAAAGTACATTCCTTTGCTTTTGGCAAACAGCCATGCAAGCTTAGTGTTAAAGCTCCTCTTTTTTTATTTTTTTATTTTTATAAATAGGGAAGCAAGATACGATAAGATTTTTCTTTGAGAAATCCTTTTAACACAAAATCATGTAGAAAAGACTTAAGCTAAAAAGCATCCCATAGATTAGAGAAACCTTATGATATACAACTAGTTTGGTTCCTTTTGAATTGCCTTTTGGAAAGTCTCTTTGGAAAATAATTTGGATTAAAACCATATTTTTGAGCCATATGGAACGAATATTATCTTTGCTATATACTTACAAAAAGCCTAGTACATACATCATGACCTGGACTTTTCTACACTAAGATTTGGGCTTCCCCTCATAAGCTCAATAGACATGAATTCCCTCACTGGAACTCTATCATGAGCTTGGATACTTTGTGATTAGCTTAGCTTAGGATTGTGTTGCACTTGATTAGCAAACTCTTAGATCAGAATTTGAAATCTTTCCCTTCACATACTTAAGATAAATAACCATCAAATATACTTAAATTGTCATCATCAAAACACTTAATGGATCCAACAGTTGGTGTAGTTGCTGTCCTATAGTATTTTTCTTCAAACCTTAAGGGCATATTGTGCTAGCACAATTACCCTTAACTGCTCTCCGTTTTTAGCCACATGGATTTATTTATGGGTGACATTTTGATCAATGTTTTCATTCTTTTGGAGAATCAATCTTAGGTATTTGACACATTCGTTTACAAGCAAATCCTTACCTTCTAAAGTGACACTGTTTTTACTTGGTCTCATCGCAATGTTATTTTGACACTCTATATATACTATTTTACTTCTAATTTTGAACCCTATAGATTTCAACATTTGTCTCCATTGCTCTAACTTAGCATTTACCCCTTCGCTAGTCTCATCCGTAAAAAGTAAACACCAGTGTATCTCATCTTGTACTAAACTTGTTACTTCGTCCCGGATAGACACATAAAGAGATTTAGGGGATGTAACCCAATTGTAATAGGGAAGCCCTTTGTCTCTCTATTATAACTTCTAACATTTGTTGTAACATCCTGATACAAATCTGTAACTAAGTCGATTTACTTACGTGATATGCCCTTCTTAGTCATTATATGCTTTCTCCAAATTAATGAATACCATGGAAATATTTTTTTTTGCAAGATAAAGCTCCATCATTTGCCTATTAAGGTGGATAACTTATGTGGTAAACTGACTTGGTATAAACCTAAACCGATTTTTCGAAATACTAGCACACTTCCTTAATCTTTCCTCAATCACTTTCTCTTATAATTTTATGGTGCGATTCATAAGCTTTATTCCTTAATAGTTTGAACACTCATGAAATTTTCTTTGTTCTTATAAATAGGCACTAAGATACGTTTCCTCCATGGCCTTTTACTTGTCCTCCAAAACTTGTTAGAAGAGGTATGCTAACTACTCAATATAAATTTTTCTTAGGTTTTTCCTAGATCGCGATGGGAATACCATCTGATCCAATAATCCTCCTTAATTTCATCCTTTTTAATGCCTTCCAATTTCATTTTTTATATCTTCCTCATACACTTCTAGTTAACTTCATTATCTTCAATGGTGTACCTTATAAACCCTACTACTTTCATTGAACAGTTCATCAAAATATTCCCTCCATTTGCCTTTAATCTTGCCATTCTGGACAAGAATTCTTTGGTTTTTATTCTTCACACACTTAACCATACAAAGATTATTGACAAACATTTGTCTCCTCTTGGTTGTCTTATATCTCCTTTTTCCCTAAAGATCCTTTTGCCAATATCACACTTCAAAATTCAAAAGTACTCAGCCTGTATCTCCTAAAGCGTAGTAAGGATCTGAATAGGATAGTAGTTCTTGCAAAATTTGAAGAGATCTTAAATTGTGAGGCTTGATGTGATTAAGTAAAGGATTCAAAACTTACCTTGACTGCTTATCAGGAGTTGTTTCTTGGTAATCTCTTGATTTATGAGTCTTAACTTCATAGGGTTTCCTAATGATCATATCTGGTTTTTTTTACATTTTGGCTTATACCAGTAGTCTTCTGTGGAGTGATATAAAATTTGTTGCTGAGGTACTTCATATTTTTGATGAGGGGATCGCACTGGTCATATGTTTTACATAATAGAGAGTGGAGCCAGGAGGCTCTTTTCACATGATAACTTCAGAAGATCTAATTTTTAAAATCACTCTTCATGTATGTTTGAGATCCTTCAGTAAAATGGTGTCTTAGTATGAAAACCAAAGGTATTGGGATATTACCTTCTCTGGAGTCCATTGTGCCTGCAAAATGAGTTAAGACTGATGGTAATCATTTGATATAGTGAAGTTGTGATGCTGAAGAATTCAAGCTTTTTTAACTTACTGGAAGTGAATCGCATTGTGAGTTCCCTTCCAAAGGTGATTTGGTGATCGAATGCAATGTAACATAGAGAATTCTTATTTGTTTGGGCAGGGTTCAAATATAAGGTTCGTATTTCCTACTGAGAATGTAAATATAGACAAAACTTAATATTTGATGCAAGTTATTTTGTTTGATGGGTATATGAAGTTTCTCCTCCTTTTTCCTATGTTTTTGCTCTTTGGCCCTTATTCTTTATCATATTCTGAGTTCTGCTCGGAAGGGTCAAGGATGTGCCTGTAGATGGCAAAAGATAGGTGAAGGACTTGGATGATTGATGTGTAAAGCTGGTTCTTTTGGCAGTGATAAAGTGTCCATGGTAGGGAAGAAAGCAGCAGTTTATTGAGGTCTCTGATGGTTGGTTATGTAGCTAGTTCCTTTGGCCTTAATTCAGTGTACATACGAGGAAAGAAACAACAGTTTTATTTATTTGTGAACTAAGAAACCAGCATTATTATGAAAGCGAAGCTCTTTGCTTCAACACTTAAAGCTCACTGTTTGAGGTTCTTCACTATTTGGAGCCAAATATGGTTTCGTAAACCATACTGAAATTTTCTTGACTTTGTGTTTGAAATCATGTGTTTTGTTTTCTATTTTTATCCTCCCTTTCTTGGATACCCTTATGTCTCCTTAGGTACTACTTGTAAAAAAAAGGCTTCAAGAGTGAATAATACTACTGACCTGGTTATTTAGTTCCTTGTGAATTTGAATTTTGAGTGTTATTCTGATTCATCGTAGAAAGAGGGCTATAAGCAAATGCAAAGAAGGTTTTATTCATATGTATTGGATGGTCTTTGATAATCTATGAAACCTGGGTATGTTAATCTTTCAGAATCTGTTGTTCTTTCACATTTCAAATTGCCTAAGATTGGATTGGAAACACCTCTGATATACTTGGCTGGCAACCAAAATGTTTTGCTGGATTGTTACTTCTTTAACTTACTACGTAACAAGGATCTTTGAAGCATTTTGAAAGAATATATACCTCTCATGCCCACTCTTGAGATGATGACAGAAAAGGCCAAAATCCAGTTTGACCCTCCATGGAAGTGCTCAATATTGGGCACCGACTAGTCTCTCTCTCTCGCAGTAAACTTGCCGTAGTGTTGACCTTTGCTGGAGGACGTCAATGGAGACTGACAGCCCATCTCATTGGAGCTTTGCTTCCAATCTGTCTTAGACTTTCTTCAATTATGAACTATTATCTGATCTGGATCTTTCTTTTATCATAGGAACAGGCAGGAGGGTGTATCTTCCTAGAAATGGAGCAGGGACACTGTAGGTGGTCAAATTTAATTGAGGATGGGGGATCATGGTATTTTTGAGTCCTTTGCATCATTGGCTGAGTCATAACTGACTTTTTGCAGCTAATAAGTGCATATTTTTAAAAAAATTTAAACTTAAATAAATTACAAATATTTTAGATTTTTTTAAAAATAAATAAATGTATTCATGTTTCCTGAAATTTAATGCTTGCCATTTTCTTGTTATGTTTCTGTTCCCATTTTTTGTTCAACATTGTGTGTGTGTATGTGTGTGTTTTTCATTTTCTTAGATTTGTAAACTTATTGTCCACGTATACGGAATGTCCTTGGCTGTATTTTGTTTAACTGAAGCCTAAAGGTTTTTGATACCCTTGTATGAATAATCCACTTTAGTCTGCTTCATCTTAGTTATTCACCTTGGCTCACTAGGAATTGGTTATAGAGGAGGGAGAGAATTGCAAAAGTGGTTGTTTATAATGCTTTAATCTGTTGTTTGTGGATCCTGCTTGTATTGACTACTCGCACGTAGCCTTAGTTTAATGTATGTAGTTTTCAAACTAATATGGATTTTCTCTTCCAAGTATTTTCAAGATAAATTTCTGTATCTTTCAGGCTGTTTTGGAGACAGTTGCTAGAGTGAAGACCAAAAAAAATGAAACAAAAGAGGAAAATAAGTATGTATCTTATTTTCTGGATAAATAATTTAGTTTGAAGCATGGTTTTATACTTCCTGTTAATGCATCAAGACAAAAGGGGAACTACTGCTTGATAATTTTGAATTAATGGTTACTCAAAGAGTCTTAATTGTTCTGGTTTGTTTATGTTTAAATGGTATCCTTATATTATCAATGGTATCCTTAAAAGCATTGCCTTCTGTTTAATATTTGAGAAATTTGCCGTCTTTCAATTTGAGAGGATAGGTTGAATTATGAGTTTTGATGTTGAGTAAGTTCAACCATCTGTTTCTGGAATTTTCTTTTTCCTATTTTTGTATTTGTTCTATTCCTCATGATATTTCCGTGAGATTCATGTTTATAGTCTTTATTTGAAACTCTTTCATATGCTGTGTTTCTGTTTCAGATCTTTTTTTTCTAATCAAGTTTTCAACCTGGACAATGAGAACGGAGTTGAGGATACACCTACACTGATAGATAGAAAGGTACATCAAGTGTTATCAGCTATCTTAGTAGCATTATCTTTCCCTGACTTCATTGTCATCTCTATTTTCCAAGGGGACATGAATACTTATGGTTGAGCTTTTCAAATGGTTTCTTACCAGGATAATGTCTTCATTATTTCCAATCCAAAATCCAAGTTTCCAATGCTGCAGTTAGACCTAAGTTTAGTTCCTATTTTTTCTCCGTTAATTGATCTATGATCTATGATCTATGAGGGTAACTATATCTGGATTTCTTTCAGATTGATAAAGGAGCTAGTTGTTGCCATTGTCTCTGCAACTTGTGGTGGCATTGCATTTGCATGTGCTGGACAACCGGTATGACTCTTGATACCACAATATTTTATTAATCTTCTCCCCACCTCTGGAGCAAGCATAATTGCTGAAGCCTCTGTGCAACATCTGTAGATTGTAGGATTGTGCTTAGACATGTAACTTTGCTGTGTACCTATACCATCTCAATTGATGTGAAAAGTTGTATGGCAACATTGCAGGTTATCACTGGCTATCTGCTGGCAGGATCTATTATTGGACCTGGGGGCTTCAGTTTTGTAACTGAGATGGTACAGGTATGCAATTCAGGATCCATTTTACAAAACACACACACTCAAAAAAATAAAGAAAAGATAAAAGGCCACTATGTGCTCTTATATGTTATCATAAGTTTATGACGCTGTGAAATATTACCATATAAAGAAATGTTTCATGTTGTCACAATTTTTAATATGCGATAAGCGGAGATGTTTTCTTTTCTATCTTGTAGGAAGGGGGATGGTAGGATGGAGCAATGTTTCCCCACTTTGTAATATGTGATTAACCATCTTATTTACCACATTTAGCATGTGGGAAAATAATTGTTGGATGGATTGGATGTATAGGGTACGAAAATCTGTGGTGCTAAATGGATTGGATGGATAGGGTATTACAATCTGTGTGCTAACTGTTTCATATGTCTAATTGTATGCCTTTCTGGTGCTGCAGGTTGAGACAGTGGCTCAATTTGGTGTAATTTTTCTCTTATTTGCATTGGGCCTTGAGTTCTCTGCATCCAAGGTCTAATTGATGGTTATGTTGGTTCTTTCCCTCAGAGCTTGGAAGTTAAGCTAATAATTTTCTGACAAGTTTCATGTAAAATAACTGCACAGCTTCGCGTGGTTCGAAATGTAGCTATTCTTGGGGGCATATCCCAAATTTTCCTGTTCATGTTCCTCTGTGGAGTAACTGCTTCAGTATGTCTCTCCTAGTCCTAACATTTTTAAGTTGTCAACCTTTGCTGCTTTATGACTGGTCTAATTAAATTATGGATGATTGGACTGATAGCTTCTAAGTAGGTAATCTCCTTGGGTGTTTGTCTGCTAAATATTTTCTTCAGGTGCTCAAACCTATCGAGCTCCTTAAACCTTATTAGAAGTATCTTTTGGGGTAAATAGTTGTATTACCTTGTCATTACATAGCTTGCAAATCAGCTAAACTAGTTGACATTGTTTGGTAATGAACTCTGGACTTTAGGTAAGCGACACCATCATCTAATAGTTGATGAAGAAATTTTCTGAAAAGGTTTTCTGCTTTCTAAGGAATAATGTGGCCTACATGGGTGTCTGGTTGGCCAGTGACTCAGTGTGATGGACATGTCTTATTGAAAGTTTGGTCTTTCCGAAGATTGGCCTCCAGCTATGTCATAATGTATTTTCATTTAATGAAATTATTTCTAATTGTTAGAATATAGTTTTGAGTCTTAAGAAATGCATTTTTTGACATCTTTTTGATAATATGATGACCGTTGTATGCTTTAACCAATTTGTTTTTTTCTTTTTTTTTTTGGCTGGGAAAAGAAGTTTTGGCATTGTACCTCTTAAGTGCTCATGTAATTTCTGAAGAATCTACTTTTTGTTCTTACAGTTATGTGGTGCTAAAACATCTGAAGGTGTCTTTGTTGGCTTATTCCTGTCAATGTCATCAACAGCAGTGGTATATCTCTGATCTTGTATTTGGCTGTTGTTGTACTGTCAAGCTAGGCTGGTGGGTGAAATTATTGTGACATATGTCAATGTGTTCGGTGCTTTTTGGAATACTGTTGCTGGCTGGTTTTAATTCTTTGTGCTGGAATACCATTATTGAAACTTTTATGAACTGATGTTTTGTGGGCTTCTGAAAGTATTTATTGTCAATAATTCAATGCTGTCGAGCATTTTATATATAAACTAATATTAAATGTTTGTATAGTTGTAAGAAGGGCCTTCCTCTGTTCAGTAAAAAAAATTGACCATTTGCTGATATCATACTGTATTTTACTTAAAAGACGAAAGAATTTGTATGCTCTTTTCTCCAGTATTTATTTCTTACCTCCAATATTCTTTTCCTTTTTACATTTTGCGAAAAGAAGTAATCCCTTGTTACTCTTTGATCATGATTCTTACTCTATCTATCATAATCACATTAGGTTTTGAAGTTTTTGATGGAAAAAAATAGTGTCAGTGCCCTTCATGGTCAAGTCACTATTGGAACCCTCATTTTGCAGGTTTGCGTTTTCTTTGTCTTTCATTTATCATGTTTTGAGAGGGTTTTTTCTAATATAGTGAAATGTTATTTGATCGGGAATTAACAAAGGTAATAGAGAAGTATTTATGCTTGTAGTCAGCTCATCTTCTTAAGTCTGTGACTGTACAGTCTTGTGCTTCTAACATTCAATCTTCTAATGGTGCTAGGACTGTACTGTAGGATTGCTATTCGCTTTCTTACCGGTTCTTGGAGGTACCTCTGGCATTTTTCAAGGGATTGTATCCATGACTAAATCGTAAGTCATTTCTACCTAATTTGGTGATATTCTTCGTTAGTTCATGAGTTAGCGGTCACTTTAGTATGGGCAAGTTTGAGGTGCATTCTTCACACCTGAGGTGCATTCTTATAAACATATAAGAATAGTTGTCTTTGGTATGGGGTTGAAATTGTGATAGTTGATGTTTGGTAATATTGAAAATCAAAGTTTCTCTGACGTGTTATTCCATTATACTGAAACTAAACTTCTAATGCTTGATTGGCTTGTATCCATGAAGTGATTTGATGCTGTACCTGGGCATAAAATTTCTGCTTCTTGTATAGTGCCCCGTTTTTTTACGTCTTGTGGTACTCATAAAGTTTAGGGCAGGATACTTTTGAATCCCTGTCCAATCTCAAAAGATCCATGTTCGGGTAGTTACTGCTAAGCAGATTTCTCCTATTTGTTTAGAATTTATCACTGCCATTTTGGACCCATGCCTACTTTGCAACTCCCTTCTTCTCACGCCCCTCTTATTGTACCAACTTAAGAATTTGCTCATTCTTCCTTCGTCCCCTCATTACGTGCTACCATAAACTCCTGTCACTTTTTAATTCCAAATAAATAATGCATTATGCATTAATGTCCTAGGCACAATGAGTAATGATTCCTAAATGTACTCTTGGGGAACTATGACACATGAACTAAACATACCTTATTCCTTATGTTGATTGGACTTCCATCCTGCTACATCCCTGAGCATAATTTATTTAAAATGGTTTATTTTTGTTGTCAACAGTATGTCTTTTTGTTGAACATGACTTTTGACACTTTAAAGCTTTCAGTGCTATAATATTGGCAACAGGTGTGTGCCTCACCTCATTTTTTTTCCCTCAGAAACGACCCTCTCATAAATATAATCACCAAACTCACCTAAAAAAACTGTAGGACCAATGGTGCAGTCTCCTCCCTTCTATGCCCATTGGACCTGACTGGAGCCTCATTGGAAAAGTATGATTGATGTCAGTGTGCTTACAGGTGTTTGAGGGCTTGAACAGGATCTCTGGTGGTTATCTTCAAACAAACCCCTGTAAATGTTGTCTCCCTTTTCCAGCCATTGATGACTGGTTTTTTGTTGGATTATGCATATCTTCTAGTCTTCTATTGAGCATTTCTTCTGTATTCTATCTGGAAAATACAAGCAGGGAGATAAAAACAACTTAAGAAAACTGGTGGGGCAGCACTGGTAAAGAGAAGGGTGGAGCCTTCTATTTATTTGACTTAAGAAGTTAAGGGAAGCAGTGAGGCACCAGATAATAGAGGGACTTGTTTTTCCTTTTATTCTCCCACATCTTTAAATGGTTTTGTCAATAAATATGAAATTGTTTAATTTCCAGCCGTGAGTGTTCCTAAAAATTGTATTAGAAATCCTTATGCTAATTAAATATTAATTATTATTTTAATTACAATCTACCGAATCCCTCCCTTTTTCTAAAGTTCAAAAGTTCTGTTTTCTTGTTTTTGGTTTCAGTTTCTATGCTTCACAGCTCAGTAGCATCTTTTGCATTTGAATGTGGAAGATGTATAGTCATTGCAGCTGATACTGATATATGGCTGTTAGAATATAAAGTTTTAAGTTAAAAGTAATATGCATAGATAAGACTGAAGAGATACTTGCGTTGATGGTCTTGAGACTCACGGCACTGTCTAATGTACCCTTTTACTTGGGTGGGAGAAGTGGCTTGGATAATGATTTTAGTCAATTCTGAGTGATCAATTTGGCATGGTGGTATTTGTTCAGGAGTGCGATGGTGCTGCTTATAGTCCTTGAGGCTTTGAATATTCAGTTTGTTATTGATGTAAGTATTCAGCTCAAGAAATCCCTTATTAGAAACTAAAGGGCTGGTTTTCTTACTTTCTTTGTGGAATCTTATTTTGAAATATTTCTGACTGATATGGAAAATTTGGATATGGTTGACCTACTCCTTGCTCTAGTGAAAGGCCTAAGATTATGGAAGGGTTGGAGGAAATGAACTTGAGGTTTAGTAAAAATTATTGGGCTAATGATATATTTATTGTTTTTGTGATGCATGAGTTATTTGTGATGGTAATCTGTACATGGTACGTTTGGATATAGGTCTACAAAATTGGACCAAAAAATCTAATTAATTACCCTCTAACTATCTGTTTATGCCTGTGTGCTACTGAGAGATGTCTGTTGGATGAAAAATCTCATTTCCTTCATTTGTTAGGAAGCTGTGGTTGACTGGTAGTATTCTCATTTATTATTTGAATTTATGTGTGCCATCCAGGTTGCTCACTTTAGTCTCTTTTTTGGCTATCTTGTCAATACTGACACAAACTCTTGTCCCACGGTTTCTCAAGTTGATGATAAGTCTTTCTTCACAGGTAAGCAATCTAAAATTTCGGAAATTTTTCTTTTTGATGTTTGTATCTGTTAATTTGACCTCATCCAATGTCCTATATTTATGTGCAGACAAATGAACTTTATCAATTGGCATCAGTGGCTTTCTGCTTGCTTGTTGCTTGGGTTAGCCTCAGTCTTTGCTATCAATAAATTTTAGTTTCTTTAATGTTCCACTCTCTAGTAATTGAGCTTTTTCTTCCCGTGGTTCTATTTTTGGTATTGTTGGACGGCCTTGGACCTGATGCTCTTAAGTCTTAAATATGGTCAATGGGGAAAGAAATTTGCTCGTATACCCAAACATGTAAATAAAAATGGAAATTTTACATGCTTATAGTTAAGTTCCAAAACAGTAGTGCTCGTACAGTCCTACATGATTTTCATCTAAGCAAGATCTCAAATAATGATCAGCGCTGTTGTTGAACTCGACTGGATGTAAAATGGTGGAAAGTTGTGCAGTGTTTCTCTTATGATTATACGATTCTGGTTTTATATTAAGCTATTTTAGGCATTTCTTAAGGTGTCTCATTATTAGTTTATATTCTTTTCTAGAATTCAGACTTGCCTACGTAGCTTGCATACATAGGGTCTTGTGTACCAAGTCATCAACTCAAGGATGTTTGCATAGACTGATTTGGGATGTTTTCTATCACCTTTCTCGATAAGTTAGTAAATTACAGAGTTATCGCATAATCACAATCGTACTGTCAGCACGGGTTGAAAGTTGTATGAAGTTAGGAATGAGTCGTCTAGATTCCCACCATAGGATACAGCTGCTTGTAAGCTTAATTGAAAGTTATATAGAAGCACAATCTAGTGCCAAACCAACTAGCACTACTGGACCTCTAATCCAACAAGGTTTCTTAGGTTATGCTAAATATGTACAGGAGTTAAATGATGTGAATATTCATCATTGGATTCGTAGCTATTACTGATAATATTGTCTCTTTTTACTTCAAAGCTTATATAGGCAAGAATCTCATCTGGAATATCTACTGCCAGGGAAGAGACAATGATTTTCTTTTTTTGGTTTTTTTTTTCGGGGGGTGGGGGGGAGGGGAGAGGAGCTGGATTTAATTACAGAGTGGGGAAAGGTCATATTGCTTTTGTTTGCTCTTAATGATATTACTGGTGCCGTAGTGGAATTGTGCCAACCAAATTGTTCTAAATGGGGTCAACAATGTGGATGTTATCTGCAAATGAAAGAAGTAAAACTTGGGAGTTTGAATATCTGTGCTCAAAGGGAACATTTGCTATCTGCTGGGTTTTGGATGTTCATTTCTGGTGCGGATTCCTTTGGGAACTTAAATGGACAACCGGGGTCAAAAGAAAGCCAGTGTCTTATGATCAATTGTTAGATAAAGAGCTGAAAAGTAGACTGACCTCTTTGAACTTGATGTGTTGTAATTTGTCAACACTTCCTCCTTAAAGCTCACAAGTTTGATTTTCTTTCTGTTTGTCCTTCACATTTAACTTTATGATGTCATGGTTCGGCGGTCCTTCCCTTTCTTACTTTATTTTGGGAGCTGTATAAAACTGCTGTTAGTATCACCTATGTAAATGTCATTTGACGTGAGTGTGTCTTATCAGTGTAGTGATAAGCTGGGTCTAAGCCTGGAACTGGGATCCTTTGCAGCTGGAGTTATGATCTCAACTACTGATCTTGCTCAACATACACTTGAGCAGGCAAGCCTTTTTGCTTAGCTAATAATATTATCTTGTCTCTATATATTTTTTGCCTTCCCCTTTATGCATGTCACTGTGAAAGCTATTGTAGTTATATCTGAAACCTATTATTCATCCTGAAAATAGCAAGATTTTTTCTTTATGCAGATGAAAGCTCTTATTCTTCAAGTATGTTGTGAGAGTGCTCTAAAGTATAGCTGGAACGTCCTATCTTCTTCCTTTACTCCATATATGAGTTGTACTTTTCCCTAAACAACTTTCAGGCTCGAAAAAGATAATAATTCAGATGTCACTACTCATCTTCTAGAATTTTGTCATCCATTGTTTTTGCAGCAATCAATGCATTTTAATTTGGTGTAATCTTTACTGCTAAGATTAGCTATCACCTATGTAAGATGAGCTTTTTTGCTTTCCAATAACTTAATACGGTGTTGAAAAAAGAATTTTATTCAGTACTTGTCTCTTTACTACTATTATATCCTATGTATGACTTTCTAGGAAAACTTGATTAATTTTGACCATTGTTTTTTAGCATGTTTATATTTTCTGCATATGTTGAGCTACAATGTGAAGATATCATTCTTGAGTTTGTTTTATTAGGTACTTTGATGAATCACTATTTCATACAATTTAAAGCATACATATATAGTGGTTTAAGGTTTGAAAGTTTAATCATTATAGCAAAATTTTCCTTTATGACTAATTGTTTTGAATTTCTTGGAATACGATCCTTTTACTTCCTCCTCACAAAGCAGCATTGCGTTTTACTTGCATTCAGTGTTATCTCAAATTTATGGTAGATAGTAATCTGATTTACTTGTGAATGCTTTCTGAATATATTGTTTACAAATTTCTTTGCAATTTTGTCAGTCCCTTATGCATCTGTATATTATGAGAACGCTTTTTCAGGTTTTTATTTTTCTTATATGTTATTCGTGCTATTGTAGATTGAGCCAATACGGAACTTCTTTGCTGCACTTTTTCTCGCGAGCATCGGAATGCTAATTCATGTTCAGTTCCTCTGGAATCATGTTGACATTTTACTGGCAGCTGTCATATTAGTAATTGTCATAAAAACTATTGTTATTGCAATAGTCGTCAAAGCATTTGGTTACAACAACAAGACGTCGCTTCTTGTAAGATTTCATCTTATGCAATTTTCGGTTTACCATATTGCAAGTCTATAGTTGTTATGGCCAAACTAATATTGATTTACAGGTCGGGATGTCATTGGCGCAAATTGGGGAATTTGCTTTCGTTCTTCTTAGCCGCGCTTCTAATTTGCATCTGGTTGGGGTTAGTGCATCATAACTTTTGATCTTGTCTTCTTCCCAGAAGTTTAGATTGCCCTTTTCTTGCATGGCATAATGAGTGTGATTCTCTCTTGCAGGGAAAGGTGTACTTACTGTTGCTTGGCACAACCGCTCTTAGTTTGGTAAGTTGTAATCTGACATTTCTAAAAATTGAAGTCCCTAAGGTTTTGGATCCCTTTTATGTGTAGGATTTATTAACTTTGAGATATTGATTTTTTGTGGTTTATTTTTGTTTTCTTTCTCCCTTTCTTCATTCAGTACTGTTATATCAATGGGCCTTAAATTATCAACATTTGTGGTGTCTTCGTTATTATTCTGCTGTATGCTGATAGCAGTCCTTCAGTGATATACCATAGCTACTGTGATGGATTGTATGGGAAGTGGGAACTCTATTTAATTTAGGCTATGATCTTATCCTTCCACTAAAGATTTAATTGTTTTTTATATTGATATCTTTGTCTTCATCAAATAACACCCCTCTGAGCATATGCCAACATGAGAGTTGCTAGGACATATATTACTTCAAATTGTGTTACTTTTCGTACAGCTATTAGTTGGCTGTTCAGCAAATGAGTTCTTTTCCTTAAAAATGATGTGAACTTAAGTGGACAATTGGACATAATGAGCTTCAGCATCCTAGCCTCCCCTCCCAAACAAAGGAAGACAATGATCGTCGTCATGCCCTCAAGGCAAGCTCCTGATGTAGAACTGTGAGGTAAGACAGGCTGATAAACTACGAAAATAATATTTGGAGGGTGGAATGAGGGACGCAGAAGACTTCAAGGTTGGAGATCATGAAAATAGAAATCCAATGCTTGTCGCAGGCAATCTTATAGCCCCTTTTCTCAGGATCGGTTTAGGCTGGCTAGTCTTCTGTTGTAAATCTGCAACCTGACCGAATGATAGCACCAATTGACTTAGCTGGAGAGCAGGAGACCAGAGGTCTTCCTGCTTAATCAGTTGAAACGGGTAAAATAAGGAGCTTCCCCTTCTTCCATTGTCGCTTTTCTCATTCTTTTACCTAAATTAAATTAAGCAGTAGATTAATCGAGCTTAGTCAGTTATAACAGGTAAAATAAGGAAATAGCTTAAAATGCTACTAAGAAGGGAACTAAAAAACTATTGTCAACAAAAAAGCCTTTCAACTAGTCAGTCTAACCTTTCTAACTTGGCATACATATGACATCGAGCCATCTACCAAGCATTAGGTCCCCTAGTCGATGAGGGTAGGAGGAAGCAATAGTCTCCTCTCATTCATGATTTTGAACCTTCTTACCTCTCTTGGATGAAGTAACCATATAACTTATGGTATGGATTGAATGGTAAGATCAGTTACACTAGCCCGGGGATGCCTTAGGTTTCCTTTGCCTCCTCACTTGAATCAAGTCTTAAATCACCTGTGCATAGATAACCCTCATTGGCTCTGGCTATAAGGGAACCTTTTACTTTTAACAACCAGTATCTTCTTGCTCTCTTCTTTTCCCTACTTTCCTCCTTTCTTAGTGAGTCCAAGCAATGTGATATATTGTTTTATATGCTCTTTAGTTTGCACACTAATAATACTTATTATTTCAGGTGACAACGCCATTGCTTTTTAAATTAATACCTGCAGTGGTTCATCTTGGAGTGTTGTTACGGTGGTTTTCTCCTGACAGTGCTAGTGAGGTATTCATCTTCCTTTGTGCTCTTATCCTAGTAATAGCTCAGTATGTGCATTGGTTCAACTGTTTGTTTCCAATGCCTTTTTCTGTCCTGCCTGTGAAATTTAGTGTTTGAGGTTCCTTGTATGTGGCTTATCCTCTCAGATTGGGTTTAAAGGTGATATCCTTCGCTCAGACAGTGCTAAGCGTGTTACTTTAATCGTCCAAGGGTCTCATGATTTATGATTCTAAATAAAAGCATGATCCAGAAAAGCAGATTTCTAGTATTACCTGATGGGCTTCATATACTGGGAGCCAGGTGCCTAAGAGTGCAAAGGAGGTTGACAATCAACTTTCGCTACACTGCATCAAAACTGGTGTGTACTGTATACAAAATCTTTGACAAATTGAGAAGGGTAATATGGCAAGTGAATGGAAATTGTACAAAGATACGATTCAACTTACCAAAGTTTACAGGAACTGATCGTGTTTACCCTATTACGTGCATAATTTTTTTTGTATAAATAATGTTCATTTTTGTAATGTAATCCATATAATTTTCTTGTTTCTTAACCCTCAGGGTTCTTTGATTAGTTTAGTGGATCTTCTGATACAGCTGTAGGAATGTTAAATTTTGTCCCAGAGTGTTTCATACACCATATATCAAAGTCAACGCAAGAAATTCCTTGTATTTGTAGCTCAAAAACCATGATTGCATATTTCTTGTGTTCATCTGCCTTATCTAGGGAAGGCAACGGATCAGATCTGAACTGGATTCTTATGGATCCAGATCCAAAATATCCCCGTAAAAACGGATCTTACATATTTTACCTATTTTTTTGTTACAATAATAAGTTTCAAATTTGTAAATCTGCATTTTACATCTAAGACAACACTCTAACGAAAGATGTAAGTTCAATACTTGAATACAATTCATATAATGGAGCCCTATTTGCCGCCCCTTACTCGAACCGCTCCTCCTTGACGATTTTTCCCTTTAATTATTTAAATAAAATTAAATATTTTACACTTTAATTTTTATTTTCCACGTCATTTCCCCTTGAAAACGAACCAAAAACAAACCTTACTACAATTCCCGATCATTAGCTGTCGACCACCAGGTTCGCCGGAAACTCGTAAATCACCACACAAAAACCGCTTTTGGGGTCGCCGAAAATCACCGAAATTATGGACCAACCGTCAACGACAACATCGCAGGTAAAATACGTTAATCGGGAACGTAAAAGAAAAATTTTCGCCGACTAGCCAAGATTTCTTAGGCATGAATTTTTAAAAAAAAATTATTAAGTAATTTTTCTTTTGTTATAATTAGGTTTCGACAGAAAATTTTAGCGGCGATGGTATTAATTATTACCCTCATTTCACGACTTCGGAAATATTTCCGACGAAAGAAATGACTTCTTCATTGGATAAATCAGCTGCCCTACAACATTGATTTCAATTGGTGCATTCGTCGTATAAAACAAGAAATCTGTACATGAGATGCAATCGGGGGGAGAGAAACAAAGGAGCGAATAGAATTCAGATAATGCTGAACGACCGAGTACTAAATCTTAAACTTGTGTTTGTAAGTTTCGGATTAAAATTTCATGTTTTGTAGAGGGGTGGTTGATAGTATTGGGTCCCGAGGATAACTGTAAACACAACCACCAAATGATTAAGTATTCTGAGGTAAATTGACAGATGAGTGGTCTTAGCCCTGGGTCGAATAAGTTGGTTTGGGATATGTTTGTGGCTCAAGCGAAACCTAAGGTTATTTTGGATGTGGTAAACTCCCAGTTTCCCGAAGATCATCCGAGTGCGCTACATATCTACAATTTCAGAGATAGGATGAGACGGGAGGAGGTTGGAGGACGAGATTTTATAAGTCAGTTCCTCCATCTTGCTAGTGATAGCAACTACGTGAAATTTTTACGATCCGATCCTGATACGAATGTTGTCACCCATGCATTTATGACGCATCCTATATCTGCAAACTTGTTACATACGTATCCATGGGTTTTGGGAATGGACTGCACTCACAAGACGAACATTTACAAGATGCCCTTGTTTGAGATACGTGGTGTCACTCCGTGCAATAAGAATTTCTTGATTGGATATGCATTCTTATCTGATGAGACTACAAATAGCTACTTGTGGGTGTTAGATAAGTTGAAGATGTTGTATGTCAATGACTTGTCTTCATCGACGATTATCACTGATCGGGAATTAGGGCTTATGGCTGCTATTCGAGAGGTTTTTCCCAAAACTGCAAACTTATTATGTACATGGCACATCAATATGGATGTGGAGAACAAAGTTAGTAAAATTTACAGAGATAAGAAGGTCGGGGAGAGATTTAAGCAAGGAAGGTGGAGGAGTATTATGGAAGCGAAGACTCGAGATGATTATGATCATGCCATAGGAGTTCTTCATGGCCCTTGGGGGACTGTATTCCCTGCTGTTATCACGTATTTAGAGAGCGCATGGCTCGTTTATACCGAGAAATTTGTGAAGCGATGGACGAATAAGAAAATTCATTTTGGGAACACAACTAACTGTCGGATTAAGAGTGCTCATTCTATGTTAAAGAGTTGGTTGTCATACTCTAACGGGTCGTTTGATACTATTTGGCGTAAAATTAACACAGCCATTGATACACAACTAATAGAGATTTGACAAACCCTCGAGGCATCGAGACGTACACATGGCCAACAATATCCACACATCCCGTTCCAGCATTTGGGTGGATGGACATCCCAATATTGCTTAGAGCTGATGGTTAAGGAAGAGAAGCGGATGAAATCGTTAGGTAATGAAGTGCACGACCTCTATTGTTATGCGTACCAGACAAGCCATAAGATACTATGCGTATGTCAGATTTACGATACTCTCGCGAACGACCAGTTTTTTCTAATTGCAGCAAACCCATCAATTTTGGAGAACACTGGAGGTGATTGAAGGAGATAGCGTACAGGTGCTTCTCGAACCTGATTCTCCAACTCAGGACTTGCGGGTTTTCCAATCGCTCGTGAGTGAGGTGAGCGGAAGTGATCCTGTTGTTATTCGTCATGTGTCTCGGCCTATACGCGCACAACTCCATCCAGAGGAGTCGGGTTACGTTCAACCAAAGCCAAGGATGTCGAACCAAAGACAACCTAGTACGCGCCGTGAATGATCCTCGTGGGAGTACTCAAGTCAAAGGCGTGAACGAGGTTCCCGTACAACGTCTAGCCGTGGGCGACATTCTATGCCGTTTGTGAACATGTCTGGTACGTACTCTTGTTATGTCATTGATGATATTTTTTAATACTAATGATGTTGAAATATTTTATTGATTTGCTTTTTCAGATTGCCATACAGATATAACAGGATACCCAAATGTGGATAAGATCCCGGCGATCATGCTTGAATACGCTGTAGACTATCTCGACGTTCGAGGTGATGGTAACTATGGTTTTCGAGTGGTGAAAAACATATTCTTAGGTAGCAAGGAAAATTGGATCGAAGCACAGAAGATCATATGCAAGGAGTTGTTGGCGCATCAAGGCATTTACGCATTCATCTTCTACGAAGGTGTTGACAATGTCGTGGCTTGTATCCAATGGTATGGAGGTAGCTACACTATGGACCATTGGATGGAGGTCCAATAGGTTATTTCCAATAGCTCAGTTTTGGAACTATGCTGTCATATTCCTGAGTGTTGGGTTAGATGGATCAGCTTATCCTTACATGATTGTATTGCCATGATCTGCACCCGTGAACATTACTTGGCCTTGAAGTGAGATATGCATTGCACACCTCGGTACGTACAAGCATTATATTAGACTAACTCTATCTTCTGACTGTCTTATGCCGCCCATATGTACTTTGTGATTTCTGGTTCGAGATTATAGTGTTGTAGGTTGGGAGCAATTGTATGAGGCACGAATAGGACTTTGGCGAAATTTGGCTAGTTTGTGACATAAACTGATCCTAGATTTGTATTAGAGAGTGAGTTAATTTTTTTTAAATATGTCTTGATTTTGCTAGTTTATTAGTTTTGCTAATTTTATGATTTGTAATATAAACTAATCTCGATGTTGCTAATTTATTAGAGACAGAGTTGATTTCATTGTTGATGTTGCAAGAATTTGTGACATATACACGCGGTTTAATCAATTTAAAACAACATTTTCCTACTTATTATTATCTTTGACAACATATATCTATGCACCGATTATAAGGCACTAGCGAGGGAGTTAATGGAGATGGAGGAGGATTCGAGGAAGGAGAAGTATGTCATTGGGTTTGGTTTGAGGGAGAATAACATTTTGGGAGAACTCCTGCCTCTAAAACGTTACTCCCTCCCTCAAATCAAATCCAATGACATACTTCTCCTTCCTCGAATCCTCCTCCATCTCCATCAACTCCCTCTCTCTTGAATCACAATCGGCATCGATAAACTTCGTTTTCAAAGATTGAAATAGTTTGGAAACTTGAATAACATATATAATAGTTTACATGAATCCATAAAAAATAATACAGTCCAACTACATAAATCAATACTAAATACAAAAAAATAACCATACGTACTTTTAATTGTCTAAATATAAGACCTATATATACAATGAGGCTCATCCAGCATAAAACTCATACATAAAGGAGTCGATACACAAGCCCTCGACTCGGGTGTTAATTCCCTAGCGTTAGTGATAGGCTAGACGATCCTCAACAACTTCTTGACCCACTGCAAATAAGAAAAAACCATATAAGTAAGTGGGAAAATTGGGAATATAACATAATTGAAATAAAAACATAATAAAATTCCAATTAAACTTACAAAATGGGTGTTCGTCCTCTTCGGGTGCAGTGGGAACAACCTCCTTATCAATTAGGATAAGACGGGAGACCCGGTAAATCCACAGAATGTAATCCAAAGATGAGGCCTCTAGAATATTTTCTACGGATGAAACCACCCTAGCTAAAGTCGAAAGGCAATAGGGAAATATTGCCACGCCGACTCTGTGGCCAAACCAGTGAATTCGGCCTGATAATTACCTTTCCCGGGTCTCGAAGCTGACTCCGGCCTCAAAGGTATCGTGGGAATCATCTTTACAAACCCGAACTGACGTAGCACCAGATCAGGCATATATGACTCAATGATGTCCCGATATCAAATCCATCTAGTGAATGTCGACATCGGGACACGATGTGCTGCGTTCAATCCTTACGGGGTCCAACAAACCTAAGAAAATAAATGTAAATATACACACATTGTTCAATATAATTACAAGTGAACAACTAAATATTAAAAAGGTTTGTGTAATACCTTTGTGGACTGCATACGGACCAACTACCTCTGGAAGGCTACCAATCGGGCCGCATCACCTAGCTCCTCCTGAGGAGTCCACAACACAGTTGAGGTCGATCGTGTCAAAGACCAACATGTGGCGGATGAGGCCGCAGAGAGGGAAAGTACTCGTATATCCACGCCTATAGAAGGGTGAGGCAACCTGAAGGTGTCTGCATTCCACTCTACTCGCCTCCTCTAGCTATCGATATAAGACAACCAATGCGCTAGCACCCCAAGCATAGCTCACTAAGTCACGTATGGATCCGAGTCTGAGCTCATGTAAGAACTAGGCATGCATATTGTTATCGCTCTTGTCCACGAACAATGTGGACCCAAATATGTACCCCAACCAACCATCCTCAACAAAATATATATCACCTCAATCCAAGTCGCGGCATGTGTCAAGAATGGAATTCATAAGTACACCTCCCTTATCCCAATGACTTTTTGTGAGTTGTGGCAATGTGAATCCCATAAACTCTCTAGCCTCCTCTATCAGATCATCAGGAGCCACAGCCCAAAAACTGCTCGTCCCTCAACATTAATATGTAGAATGTGCCATACATTCAACAGTGTGACAGTCATCTCCTCGAACGGGAGGTGGAACGAGCTCGTGTTAGGCTTCCAGCGTTCAGTAAACGTTGTAAGCAAAGGCTTGTCAAGGTGGTCGAAGAGGGAATACGACAAATGAGTCAGTCTGGTAACATCGACAACAACTTTAGACTCCTGTGACAGAAGGTCCTCCCTCCAAGAACGCAGTATGGCACAATCCTTTATCCTACCATGGCACTTCAACACCCCCCTCTTCATTCCAGCCCAAATCCCCCGTGCTACGTGACCCTCGTAGCTAGGAATGACACTACCGTCCAACAACCCACCCAACATAGCTCCACATACAAGCCAGGTGTCATTTGTAGGTGTCTGGCGCTTGTAACTATGTGAGCTCGTGCTAGTGCTCGTGGTCTTTGCCCTAACAAGTTGACCCCTCAACCAAGATGGCTCGCAGCGACCCTATGACTATCGTGGCACAAAATCCTTGTCAAGCTTTGTAGAAAAGTCATCCCCATCCTAACTAATGTCGTCATCATCATCGTCCTCGTCGTCAATAGAACGGGAACCAGAAGCCCCAAAAATTGACAACTTGGACGGTCCTAGGGGAAGGGAAAGTTGAATGCCCAAGCTCTGGCTCTGGATGTGTCGCCAGGGTGTGGCGCTAGACGGAGAACTCGTCCGTAGTCATGAAATTAGGAATGACATGTCCCGAAATACTATATTCATTAAATAACGACATCCTTTTTAGACTAATTTTGTAAACATATTACCAAATTAATTTAAATTATCTATTTGATTTATATTACGTAAGTATATTACTGAATTTGTAATTAAATATTCCTAACTAACTAAATAATCTTAACTTTAAAAATCTATTTTATAATTTTACTAAGTTAAATATTTAAAACTACAAATTTTCCTAACTTCAAATATTTCGAACTAGCTTTATTTTCCTAACTAAGTTATTAATCATAAATTATTATTTTTCTAACTTAAAATTTTCCTAACTTAATAATATTTTATTATTTTCCTAACTTAAAATTTCCTTACTTTATTTTCATAAGTTATTATTTTTCATAATTTTGATTAATTAGAATATAAAAGTTATTATTTTTATAATTTATGATTAATTTGATAATTTTATTATTCATTTCATAATTCCATAAAATATTATTTCCAAAATTCACATTTAATAACTTAAATAAATATTCCTAAATTATAATTTTCCTAACTTAAAATATTCCTAACTAAGTTAATGTTCCTAAATTATAATATTTTTCTAACTTAAACTACTTACTAAAAATTTTCCAAACTTCAAATTTTCCTAACTTATAATTTTCCTAACTTAACATAACATATTTCAAACAAAGTTATTACTCTTAAATTAATATTCCTAACTTAACTTAACATATTCCTAAGTTAATATTCCTAACTTATAATTTTCATAATTTTCCTAACTTAACATATTCCTAACTAAATTAATATAATTTATAACTTATAATTTTCCAAACTTAATTTTCAAATATCCTAAGTTAAGTTCAAATTTCCAAACCTAACTTAACTTCAAATATTACTAACTTTTTTCCAAACCTAATATACTCCTAATTAATTATTTTCTAATTATACTCTAAAACTAACAAAAATATTAATTAACAAATAATAAATAATATCATTTTAATTCTATCATTTTAACAAAATATTAAACATGAATATTAATGAACAAATAATAATATTTGAAGTTTTATTTTAACAAAATATTAAACATAATAATATCCACCGCATTTAATAATATTCATGTTCATTAATATTCATCAATATTTGGCTGGAAATATCGCCAACAAATTAATACTAATGAACAAATAATAATATTATCAAATAATAAATATTAACTACCAATAATTAAAATTAACAAAAACAATAACTAAAAATAATTAAACAAAAATTGATAATTTAAATAAAACTCGTCGGCGGTATAGGGGTGCCGGCCGAAAATTTCGGCAAGCTAGGGGGCTTGCCGTCTAAAATTTCCGGCTTGTCCTAGGGCTTGTCGGAAATTTTAGAGGGCAAGCCTCGAGGCTTGCTGGAATTTCTGGCCGGCAACCCCTCTTTGTTGGCGATATTTAAAAAAACCAAAGTAAAGCCATACCATAGCTTTTTGTGGTTTTCCTCCCTCTACGGTGGGTACAACTTCATTCTCGGGGTGACGACTCATGTTCCGGCGAGTTCAAGGTGGTCCGATGGCAGTTGGCGGCAGCGGAATGCGGTGGTCCGGTAGTTAGGGGCAGTGGTCCGGTGAGTTGAGGGTTTGAGAGAGAGAGAGAGGGGATTGTGTGAGTAAAGGAGAGTGATTGAGAGTGATAGAAGAGAGGAGGGTAATATAAGGAATTAGGGGGCGGTTAGAGTAATTTAGGGGCGGTAAATAACAACCCACTTCTTATTTCCCATTTTATTTTCCCTAAAAACGAATCTTACTACAATTTCCGACCACCAGGCCTTCAACAAATATATAATATTAACAAATAAATATTAACTTTTATATTCTAATTAACATGAATAACATATGATTAATAATATTATCAAATAATATTAACTAATAAAAATTAATAATAATACTACTAAACAATAATCAACAATAAAAGGAAGAAAAAGTCGTCGGCAAGGGGGTTGTTTGATTTTTCCGGCAAGCCCCGGGGCTAGCTGTCCAAGATTTCTGGCCAGCCCTGAGGCAAGCCGAAAAGTTTGGACGACAATCCCTGGGGCTAGCCTCAACATTTTCGGCTTGCCTAGGGCCGGCCGGAAATCTTGAACGGCTAGCCCTAGGGCTTGCAAGAAAAATCAAATGGCCCCCCATTTTCGGCAATAATTTTTTAAAAAAAACAAAAACCTGAGCACGTGGTGGTATTCCACCCTCTATAGTGGATGCAACTTCAGTTCCAGGGCGACAACTCATGTTTTCCGGCGAGATGGTGATGGGGGCGACAGTCCGATGGTTCCGGCGACGGTGTGTGGTGGTTCTGGCTTGAGAGTGAGTTGAGTTTTGTGAGAGAAAAGTGATTGTTTGAGTGAAGGAGGGTGAACAAAGGGTGAGGGGTAATATAGTAAATTCGGGGCTGCGGTTTGATAAATTTGGGGGCGACGTTTAACAAGCCATTTCATATAACTATTCAAATATTATAAAACAACAAAGTACAAATGAACAAAATTAAATTTTTACATGTCTTTTGAAATAACAATACAAATATGTACAAATGAGTAAATGAAAAATGGGTAACGGATCCGGGTGTTATGGTTAAACCCATACCCAGATCTGTTTTTCAGTCACAAGACCCGGATCCGACCTGAATCCGTCGGGTCTAAATTTTAAAGACCAATATCTGCAAAATGGATATGGATCCACGGATTCGGGTTGGGTCTAATATCCGTTGCCATCCCTAGCCTCATCTCACAAAGCTCTTTACTCTGTGTAGGTCTCCTGATTTACAACTATAGAAGCAATTTTTTATTGTCTAGATCAAGAAAATGTCTTCCCTATATTGAACAGGGAAATCGTGAAAGTGAGTGGTTATTTGGAAAGCATGTTCTATTCTACAGGAATTAGGAGACTTGTTTTTGCTCTAATTGGCATCTTAAACCTACTTAATTTATAATTCTCTTTTGTTTGGGTCATGTGTTTTCTTCTAAGTTCTCAAGGTATACCTCCTAACCGATCAATTTAGCAGTAGTTATCCTCAACTGTCAACCATAACCAAAATCATGGACACACTAATGCAATGGCTCCTAATAGCTAGTTGTCATATTATCTCAACTTATTGTGATTTTCAAAATGACCTTTTATAATGGGTAATTCTCAATGGTAACCATGTAAGTTTTATATGAGGTTGACTGAAGAAAAAAAACTTTCTCGATGGTTGCCTACGTTTTTTTAATATTATTTGTCATGGCCTTAATGACACAATTTTGCAAAAACTTTTTCTTTTATCTTAACCACGGTTAAGCATGGTTCCTTCATTTCTCCCAAAAAACCAGTTCTCCACTTTTACCCAACCAACAAAACCCTAAATTGATTCCTCCTAAATCAACCCTAAACTAATTCCCCTAAAATCAATCCTAATTTCACTTCCCCAAATTCATCTACAACAATAATACATTGAGTTGGAATAAATAAGCTTTGCAATTTACAATGTAGAGCATGCATGACATTAAGGTGAAACATGCTACCTTGAGAACACACACATACGAAGGATTCTCATAAGATTTTGCAAAATTTTATACTCATCTGTTCATTAAGCAAACGTGCAAAAAATTAACCTACTTGGGTATTTGGTACAATAGTGTACATCTATATGTAAATTGTCAGACTAGATAGGAAACTGTATTTTTGCATTGATTCTAATTCCAACTTCTTTTGTCTATTTCCGGTGTCCTTATATGGAGTATATAATGCTTGTATTAAATCTTGGCTTGCAGAGCACAATATTTCTTACCACATAAAAGAATGGGTTGCTTGAGTTGCAAGCAAATCAACCTCTTAGTCTGCTAACCTAGAGATCGAATTCCCCATCTCCATCACCTAAATTCCATGCATAATGTACAGACCTGATTTTCCTCTCTTCCTTCCCTCTCTTCGGTTCATGTCACCCACCTAAATAAGCCATTTATAGAAGAAGCGATCTTGAGTTTCCTCAATGGTGGCTCCCTAGCTTCTTAAAGATTGGAATAAGATCTTTGTTGTGCTCATTCCAAGGGGAAAATGCATGGAGTCAGTGAAGCAGTTCAGGCCTATAGGATTGTGTAACTTTATGTACAAAATCATTTCTCAATGTTTGGTTCCATGGCTAAAGAGAATTTTGAGTAAGATTGTAATTTCAAAAACGCTTTTGCGCCTGGAATACTAAGAGGTGTTCAAGATGTGCTTAGCCTCCAATTTTGTATAATTTACAAGTACCCTTGTTTTAAAATTGTATTTTGTATTCTAATACAAATTCTATTTAGCAAGTTAGTGAGTTGGGGTACCACTTGTAAAAGTTATGGAATAATATTAATTTGTTTCCTATCATTATCTGTCTTTTTTTGGATTTTAAAACCACATATATGTTCTATTATATTGTATGGGTTCAGAATAGAGTATGGATTTATATGTAGTATTATTAACTGGTTCAATATTGTTAAAGGTATAAATTATTTGGATCTTACTTTCCATTTAGGAATTTTATTTTTTTGCACATGCATCCATTTTTAAAATGCTCGTAAACATTGCGTGCTTCCCGAGCTTATTTGAAAATGTAATGTGTTATTTCCATTTTTATGAAGAATAAAATTATTTTGGATATTGAGATGTGGTCAACCTTTCATCTAACTATCTAAACCATAGTAAAAGTTATACTAGTTATTTTTTAACTTACTCCTATAACGTGGTATGATGTAATAAAACTTGTAAAGTCATCTTTATATTAAAAAAATGGACCATTGATTCCAAAGTTGCAATTTTATATCTCTTTTATCAACCCAACTCTCAATTCACCCATTTGACTATTTTTTTTTTGTGTCAACGAGAGGCAATCCCCAAAGAAACAAAGGAAGAACAAAAGAACTAGAAGAAAGAAACAAAATGAAACAAAAGACTAAGTCACTTCTGGCGGAATCGATTCAGCCAAAGCCACCCTACTATTGTCATTCAACAAAATAGCACGAAAATCCAATGAAGCTGCCTCAAAAAGGACAAGTTTCTCACTATGAATCACGCTCTGATTAGTCAACCAGTCAGCAACTTTGTTGGGCTCTCGATAAAAATTTAATGACTTATCTTGATTTTTCAATCATCTCGATTAATACTGTAGTGAGCAATGGGTGGACAGTGCACCCGCTCCTAAAAAATGTACATTACGTACATAGAAAATATACATAGTACACATGTCAGTTATGTGGAATGTAAAATGTATATTCCACATAACTCACATGTGTACTATGTACATTTTTTATGTACGTAATGTACATTTTTCATATACGTTATATACATTTTTTTGGAGCGGGTGCACCTTCGAATTTGCGTGGGAGCGAGGACTAATATGACAATAAGGAGATGAGGAGTCATTCTCCTTCGGAATAAGCTTGAGAATAATCCAATCAATAGAGAGATGAACTCTTCAACCTCGCTTCCCATGCAATATTAAGACCTTTCAAAACCCCAAATGCTCAGCTTTTATACAAGTACAAACGCCCCAATTCATAGCAAAAATTTCGTGAATTTCTCCCTGACAATCCCTTTTAATTCCTCCAGCACCTGTTGGGCTTGGGTTATCTTTGGTTGCTTCATCAATGTGCAAGGAAATCCACCCAATATTAGGGCTTAACCATCACAAAGAATTCTCTCCTTCTTCCAGTCCTAGTACCACTCTGAATCGATCAAGTCTTTTTTTAGAGCTCTAGCTTTGAATCATTCCAACTTTAGCCATGATGAAGCCAAGTTGGTCAACTAAAATTTCAGGATTATTTTCAATTCATCTCCTAAGTCTCCATTTCCATATCCACCAAAGAGTCACCGCAAAAACCATCCCTTGCCGAATCAATAGGATTAAGGTTGTCTAACACCCAAGTTTCTGAAGGCTTATTAAGCAGATCCCTCTCTACCAGACCTGGGAAGCGACTCCAAACCTTCCAAGTTGCTACGCACCTATGAAGCCAATGTTTAGTGTCTTCTTCATGAGCCACATATAATTTGCAACTAGGATCATATCATTCGTAAGCTTCTAATTGAAACGATGAGCATTGGTCATCAGAATATCTAAATCAAAGTGACAACTAGAGAAAGAAACAAATTCTATACAGGACTAGGGTTTTCCATATGAAGTGCCATTTAGGGTCATCTTCAAACTTAGTCTCATTGCAAATCAAGCTCAGAGTAGACTTGATGGTAAATCTTCCTGAAGGCGTGCCATTCCAGATAACTTTGTTAATAGCCTTAACATCTTCAATCAACATAAATGATTCGATTAGCCTAAGGATATTTGAGGGAAGGAAGTCTATATGCAAATTTTTCAAAGGTCCAACCCACATTCAGATCCCAGGTTTTTAACAATATGGTCTTGAATCGCACGCAACAAGGAGCTCTCAGATGATTTGGTTAATTATAGGGATTTTGATAGGCCGTCTATGATTTTATGCCCATTTTCTACAGCCATGCTGACACCTTTTTTTAAGGATATCCACATTATCAATAATGTCTGTCCATGCATTTATGATGCCTTGGACATGGTTGAACATAGGAAGGCATCGAGTAAATTTTGCATTTCTCATCAGTACTACCCCAAAGAAATCTCCTCAAAATTCTAAGTCAAATGAGAAAAGCTTGCTAGTTTGCATAGTATAGTAAGGCATCGAGTAAATAACTGCTTGAACAAGATGATACGGCTAGGATTATGTAGCTAGGATTAGGTTAATATTGGAACTTTTTTTATTTTTAAGCCAAAAAAAATTAAAATTTCGAAAAATAAGTTACTGTTTAAAATAATTACAAAAATAAGTCGATTTAGCTTTGGAAATAAAACGCTGCCTAAGGCAGCGATTTAGATAGGACAAAAACACTACCCAGGGCAGCGTTTTGCATGGGGCTGGGTTTTTAGGGGAATTCTGTGCAATTAGGAAAACGCTGCCCGTTTTCCTAATTGCACAGAATTTTTTTTTGAAATGCCGTAAATTATTTATACGTATTAAATACAGTATATAATTTTCCATCAATATTTAAATACGTATGAATTCAAGTATGAATAGACAAATTCTAATAATAAGTATCGAAATAAACACAGACTAGGAAGAAGGTCATAACAAATAATGAAGTTTGAAATTCAAACTGTATAATGTTTGAAACTAGGTTTTAGTTATATACATTACAAATTGGTATTAAATTAACGTAATGAAAACTGAATAAGCTCTAAGAGTCTGGACCCGGAGTTTGCTCCTCGAAAATGATGTCCAAATGAGGATACGAACTTTGAGTTTGTGTTTGCTGGGTCCAAGGTGGATGGTGTGCAAATGGGGCCTCTGGAGATGTGTAAGCCGATGACGAAGACTGACCTTGAGTGTAATGTTGACTAGACATCTGGATAGCAAGGGTCTCCGGCATAGTGAAGGGTGTAGCGGGGGTGGATGGGTCGCAACTCGACTGTAATGGATATAGCCGAAGTCGGTAAGGCTGCCGTATCCTCTCCATGCTCTCCTGGACGAGACCGTACACATGGTCCGCCATGGGAGGACACAAGTCTCTGGAGTCGTGAACGTAGTCACGAATATGCAACAGCTCCTCAGTCTACAGGAGAAAGAAGAAATGCAAATGACGTTAGTAGTGTACTATATAAATAAATTTGAACAATTAAATTGACTAGAAATCTTACCACGATGTGTAACGGCACTGCTGCAGGAGAGAAATGTGGCACAGGCGGCCGAAAGAAAGGGCTGATGAACTATCTGGTGATACATCGATACATACCAAGTATGGATCGAAGTAGTCCATAGCTCCCTCAAACGGATCGACCTGGACTACGGACTGTAAACTCCTATCCCACGCGTCGATAAATTGTCGGTGATGGTCCGACCAATCGACTCCAGCCTTCCCACGTCGGTCCACCTTGTGTAAGTCTTCGCTCGTGTCAACAGGTGGGGGAATAACATGACGCGATCTGTATTGCTGCATAACTCGCGTCGGCAAATGGAACTCAATGCACTCAAAACATACGAGTGGCGAAATGACACGCCACTCGTCCTCTTCACCCTCATCTTCGGGATACGGATCCCATACCATCTGTTTATAAATAACAGTTTAACATTAGAATAAGACAAGAAATCCATTTAAAATATATGTACGAATTACTAATGAGGTGGAATAGTACCTGCTCATCTGTCATCCTATCTAATAAATCTCGCAGAGAGTTCACCCCAGTCGCGAGGTGAACGCGAGTAAGACGATCGACCAGCCATCTCGTTCCGTACGGCTCTCCATCTCCATCTCGGCCCGGTTCAACGTAAATGTGAACCTCCTGAGCTCCCTCCTAAGCTCGTCTGCGTCGTGTGTATGGCCGGAAGACAGACGGTGAGATGCTCTCACGCCTAAAGCTGTGTAAATGAAATAAATGGAATGAGTTAGTTGCATAATTCTGTACGGTTAACATAAATTAACAAACGAACATGCATACCTGGAGAATGACTAGTGGCCCAGCTATCTCAACTGCTGCTCGACCCCGTCGAACTCGAGAAGCACGACACATTATCCGGTACAGCTAGGATAGAGCCGCGCTTCCCCAGCTGTAACTGGCTACACTATCCTAAGGTCGGTCGAACAGGTTCAAGTATATAAGCTGCACCTCGTTCCCTGACTTATCCGCAAAAAGTACACAAGAAATGAGGACCCAACAGTACATCCTGGCGTACCTCAAAATATCCATCTCACTGGCGTTCGCAGGCGAGAGATGGGCGAAGGTATCATGTAGCCAACTGAATCTCACAGTGGACCCCACCATGGCACCCTCTGGTGGGGAATCTCCAAACATTCGGAGCATCGTCATGGCGTATGGTGCGGGGCTAGGTCTAGACACTGCCCTACCCATCACCGGTAGGCGTGTGAGGATGCACACATCCCGTAAGGTGATCGTGGCCTCCCCAACAGGTAGGTGGAAGGTGTGTGTCTCCTGCCTCCACCTCTCAACCAAGGCCGTGACAAGGCCACGGTCGATTCGCAATGACTGTAACCTATGGATCTCGTATAGCCCGGCACGTCGGACATACCAGAGTACTCTGTCATCCACAGGCCACTCAAAGGAGTGGTGGCGAGTATAGAGCGTAGACGCACTGTCCAACGTTCCATTCCATAGCGCATGGGAACGATGCGTCTGCTGCAGCCTGAGAACAGACGGGTCTACTGGGCCTGGTTCCATATCCTGTAAATCTAACATAATAGAGTACGAAATGTGCATAAAAGATTCTAAATTTGGAAATATGCATAACATAAAATAAAGAGTGGGAATGTTCATAACATAAAAGAACCTAGTACATATTGGCTAACATTCTATACTACTGCTCGTCTCTGCGGACAACTTCTTCTATTATGTCCAACAATGTGACAAACACTGCATGTTACTCCTCGGTCTGTGTTGTCGTCCTCTCATTTCGTAACCTTTTAGATCGTGGACGACCCCTAGCCCGAACTCGAGTCTCATCAGCAATAACTCATGGTCCTGTAAATGCTCTCCACACCGTGTCATCAAGAAGTGGGTGGAATTGAGGCTGGTACGTGCGCATGTATGCCACACTATGAAAATGGGGGTCAACAAATGGTGCCTCAGAAACATGAAACTCACGACACACGACCAACACATGTGAACAAGGGTAGTGATATACTTGAACCTTGTTGCACGTGCATGTCCCGTCAGCGAAACGTACCATGTATCGTTTCCCTCCCTTATGTGCCAACCTTTCACCTCGGCCACTTGTCACTTCGTATACGCCGCTCCCAATGTCATACGGCACTACATTGTGGAATCTGGCCTTACTTCCGTTAACTTCAATCCTCTGCTATACATAATGAGAGTAGGGTTGGGTTGATGCTACGTGTTCCGCACCTATCTCTCATTTGTGAACAAACCACTTGTTCACTCTGTAGAATGTCAACTCAACAATTGCTGAAACTGGCAGAAATCTAGCTCCCTTAATGACGCCGTTAAACACTTCAGCCATGTTCGTTGTCGCATATCCGTATCTATGTCCTCCATCGTAGGCAATCAACCATTTCTCAATTGACATGTCTTGGATATATTCAGCTGCGTCAGGGGAGACCTGAGCAATTCGTCTGATGGCTTTGTCGACCTTTGAACTTTTCCGCTGGAAAGCAGCTCTAATGAATGCTTTCTTCACTAAGGTATTCCTGACGTGGGTGTTCAAATTCGAAGCAACATGACGAATACAGAATCGGTGAAATGCGTCTGGCGGCGTCCATCCACTATGAACATCATTCATAGCCTAAATAATACCAGGGTGACGATCATATAATACACATAGTCCCCTTTTGCTCATAACACGATGTCTGATGCATGCCATGAACCAGCTCCAACTCTCTCCGTTCTCATCCTCGACGAGAGAAAAAGCAATGGGGAAAAGTTGATTATTCCCATCAACCCCTATTGCTACAAGCATCTTACCCATATATTTTCCATACAAATGCGTACCGTCGATGACAATCAGGGGAAATGTGTGCTTAAACCCTTCTATACACGGTTTGAATGACCAAAATAACCGCTGGAACACCCTATAACCAGGACCCTCTGATTTGTAACACCACTCAACGGCCATCCCAGGATGAGTATCCATTAGTGCTTGCATAATATGGGGCAACCGTTCATAAGAGGACTCCCAGTTACCGTAAATTTCTGCTATTGCGACTTGCTTACCGTACCATGCTTTCATATACGGGACGGTGTGGTGGAATCGCCCACGCACCATCTCTATAATTATGGCCACTTTCAATGTGGGATCAGCTCTAACACAATCCTTTACGAAATTACCGATCAATGACGCACTAAGATGACGAACTTCTCAGTTCTGACTGCCACTGACACAGGACGCAGCGTGTGGACCTTTGTATGTTGTTATGCACCAAAATGAAAGTAAGGTACTCCTCTGCCTAGCACGTAGTCTCCAACCATATTTATTACTACAAACCAGCTCCAACACACTAGTGTTCGACGTTCGACACCGATACCATGTATTTGACTTAAGGCTATACATCTTGACAGCTTCAATGAGATCTCTCTTATTAGTGAACTCCATTCCCTTAACAAATTCATTATCGACACCACATGGTGGGCCTATCATCGTCCAACTGTCGTCCTCTTCATACTCTAACATGCTATTGTAATAAGGAATGTTAGATTCAACTGCAATCTCGTTGGCCCATTGTTGTAATATAAAACCTTTTAAAAGAAAACAATCATAAAGGTATGAATCAATAATGTCTAAAGCATTGCTTGCCCAAAAAATATTGTCTAAAGCATGGTTTATAGACCGTGTAATATACTTATTAATCTATAACACTCCACATGGAGGGTGCAGATAATTTCCAACCAACCAACCAATCACAATTTAAGCAAGCTTCTCACGTGCTCAAAACATTTATATTTATATATATATTGCTAGTAACCTCTAAAGTCTTCCATTTATACATCTCCCCATTCACTCCACTCGCATCAATACCAAATATGTCCACGTCACTTATGAGTATATAATTCTTCACTTATTGAAGTAAACAATACCCAAAAAAAAAGAAAGAAAAAAGTTTGTCTGATTCTCAATCATCGCATCTCTCTGCTCCAAACTAAAGCAAAGCATCTAGTGCAAATTCTTATCTTTTTTTCTTTTTTGGTGTATCTTTGTGTTTTTCCTGTTAATCGAAACAATAAACAAAATGGCAAGTTTCGGTGATGATTACCCTCTCTGGGACACCTTCGGGATGTACCTCCAAAATCATGATATTGATAGGTTCGGTTATTTCTTCTTTTGTTCGAGTTTTAAGTCTAAATTCAAGTTCGAGTCGAGTTCGAGTTTTTGACTATTTAATGTCTATGTTTAGTTTGGGGTTTGATGATACCTTATCATCTCACTACGACTACGACTCAAGCTCTCCTGATGGATATGCATCTTCCTTGGCCTCGAAAAACATCGTCTCTGAAAGGAAACGTCGTAAGAAGCTCAACGAGCGCCTTTTTGCTCTTAGAGCTGTGGTTCCCAACATTACTAAGGTACAATTTTCACTGCCTATTTCTATCATTTGCTATGTACAAAATCTTAAATATATATTTGAAAACATTATGATTGAGACTAAATCATGAGTAACTGCTTGTATTGAATGACTGTACAAAAACTAGATGGATAAAACTTCAATAATCAAGGATGCGATAAGCTACATAAGGGAGCTCCATGAGGAAGAACGGAGAATCAAATCGGATATATCGGATCTCGAATACCGAAGATCCAATAATAATAATGATAATAGTTTGTGTTCAATGATGGATTATGAGCAACTATTGCCTGCTACTTGGCCTATCAAGTCCAAGAAGGTTCTTCGCAAACACCAACATTGTGAATCCAATGCTTCTTACGGATCATCTGCCATTGATGACTTAGAAGTGGGTATTTCTTATTCTATTTACTTTGTGCACTTTTTGTGGGATTGAATTAATCCCTTTGTTTTGCTACATTTAAAGAAAAAGCGGGAAAAGTTGGGTGAAAAATATAGCAAACTCAATAGGACGGTTTAAAATATCAAATGTAGCAAACAGATCGGAGGAGTAGTAGTTGTTGCTTTGTTGTCAATGATTGTTACTCCCAATTAAATATTGTGTGCCATAATGGTCTGACTAAATCTTGAAGATATGAAAAAATTGTGTAATATGGTTATATGTATATAATATGGTGGTTGATATTACATTATGTGACATTATTGTTTAATTTGATTGATACAGGTGAGGGTGTCGTACGTGGGGGAGAGAACTATAGTAGTGAGCTTGACTTGTAGCAAAGGAGAGGGTACAATGGTAAAATTGTGTGAGATGTTCGAATCTTTAAAGCTCAAAATTATTACAGCTCATATCACTGCTTTTGCTGGGAGGCTTTTGACGACAGTCTTTCTTGAGGTTAGTTTCTTTACGGAGTACATTTTTTTGGTTCTGTTTCATCTTAGACCGGTCCTATCTATTTAAAATATAAGGCCAGTTATAAATTAAAAACCCACAACTTAGTCCGACACTTGTCCGTTCGGTCTTATGACCACCTCTACTTGTGATCTAACTGGTACATTATCCTACATAATAATTTATAACGGAACCTTTTGTGTTTGCTATGTACTTTAAGATGCTAATTAGTTTAATAATGATCTCCATTAATAATATTGCAAATAGGAATATTTGTCCATCGATGATGATTGGGGTGTGTTTAGTGTTAAGTTGGTTTGATTTGAGTTAAGCATGATTTTGGGTCTCAAAATTTTGTTCCCTTTACGATTTCATTGGATTTCGGTTACTATAGTTTGGTAAAGTGTGAATATAGGGTTACAAAACCTTATTTGAAAATCGGAACTATTCATTTTATGCTATAATTTCCCAACTTTGAGACTTCACAATAGGGAAACCTAGTTTTCGTTTCCTATCAAATAATGTAATAATGTTCTTTCGTAGGACTTATAATCTATTACTCCTTCCGTTATTTATTATTTTCACAGTTTTCTAAGCACATATTATAGTTTTTAAAATATATAAATACGTATATAAAAAACTAAAAATTTTATACATTAAAAAAAACTATGCTTCAGGATGAATATAATAATATCCAATATTAATATATTTTAACTTATATAAATCAATGAAAAACCTTATTTAAAATTTTCACTCATCAAATAGAATATTCTAAATGGGACAAACAAAAATGAACAGAGGGAATAGTATTTAAGTACACAAAATCACCCCTCAGAAATAAATAAAATTCACTAAATGATATTAAATTAGATGACATGGCAACTACTTACTCCATTTCCCTTAAGCATAAAAATAAACCCATGTACTTCGTATCACTTTTGCCAAAGGTGTCTTAACCCTTAAACCTTCAAGATGGAGTAAAACATTTATCACGCGAAATAAATCTTTTTAATTGGATTAGTAAGCATCCATTTTTTTTAAAAAAAAAAATTATCTTGTTTTATTTTTTGACCTCAATAGTTTTGGCCAAATTTTCAAGTATACAAATGAGCACATGTACACAGCGGTGGATTTTTGAAAGTTTTCCATGTGAATGTGCTGTATTGATGAAGAACAACTACGGATATAAATTTTTTTTCCTTTTCAAATTAGGATAAAAAAGAAAGTGTTTTCTTAATTAAATGTTGAAAATGAATATATATATATATATATTAACTTATAAAATTCAATTAAACATACAATTATTAATCATTAAAACTGCTTTATCTTTATGTTATTAACTTATCTTTATCGCCTACCAAGTGGGTCTACGTGGCCCCTCTTGGTAGGTGGCTCCGCCACTGTATGCATCGTTGGACAAATACACTAATAATCCGAGGTTAACTATGAAGATTAGAACCAATCCAAGTTTAGCATTGTAATAAAGATTGTATTTTCAACCTTTGAATTGGGGGTTTAATTTCTACTAGGGTACTTCGGAATGAGAATTCTCTTACTCTTTCCACCATTTTCAAACGACCTAACTCACTAACTCGAGCTAAGTTAACCCGTATCAGATTCTAAACATTCATCTTAATTATAAAAGAACATGAAATCTAAGGATTAGACTCATTTTTGGAATTAAATTGTTGTCGTATTAACCAAGAGTATATGAATTTCGGTGCACTATTATGAGAATTCCTTGTTAATGAATAGGACAACCCTAAACCCTAATCGTTAATGAATAGGACAACCCTTTTGCGATTCATAACCGATTAACATAGACAATTACATCGAAATAATTTAAACATTTAGATTAGGTAACACACCAATATTATGTTCTCAAGTTTTGTAAAAATTGCCTACTCTTCTCCTCCGCAAATGGTTGGGTTTTTTGACATACATAGCATTAGATTATGTGTAGGGAATTTCCTCTTATTTGCTCGCTCTCAGTCTATCTCATCTCCATCTTATTACAATTTTTAACCTTCTAAAAAAACCTAAAAAATACATTTGCTTACTCTTATAAATTTTCATCTTTTTTAATTAATTAAATAACTAATATACCAACAATAAAAAAAAATTTGAATACGTGAAATTATTTAAATAGCTAAAAGACTTCCCCTATTCTTACTCGTACAGCTTCCATATCCATCCATCACAATTCGTGATTGAAACCATCAAATGATCAATGATTTATGTTCTGTTTGTGATTGAAAATAGAATATAGAATGGTCCCATTCCCATACCATTGGCTCGATATGCCGAAATCATAAAAAAAAAAAAAAAAATTGAATAATGCGGCACTGATCATATATTAAAATGTGGCAATAATATGTTATGAATGTTGAAGATAACTGACATTATTAAGGCCATAGCATATACTAACCATATCCTATTAATATAATACAAACAATAATTCTCAACTTCAAATCTTTTTGAGTGTGACTACCCCTTCCCCACAAACCCATAAAAAAGGCAATTGTATACTTGATTTTATTTTTTTCATATTATATTATATACACAATATCTTGTATATATTGTATCTCAATAAAAGTCACCCTTTAGTGTAATTAAAGTTACCCCTCAAAGTTGATAAAGACTGATCTATATTATATCGAGAAGAAATTTTTGTTGGAATACAATAACCTTGTTGTATCTCGAGTGCATATAAAATCTTTTGTACTATATATTGGCTAATATGTGTACAATGCTTAATGCAATTAAATGGCCTCATATATCCCACGATCAAGTTCATAATGAAATTTTTACATATATAGTTCATTCTTGAAATAGAGTCCCAAATCCTCTCAATAAAAAAAAAAGGTCCAAATCTAAATGTGAAAAAATAAAAAGCCAAAGTGAATTGCAAATAAGGTTTGATATGATCTTGGATTTAAACTTCACCTCAAAAAGAAGAAATATGTGCGCATATTTTCTTAATTACATCGTTTATGAAATCATTATAGATATACCTCTTATTTTAATAGTCAATCACTGGCCAACTGTTCATGGAAAACATATGCTAGCTGGATTATGAAGATTTTGAAAATACTTCCAAAACGCTCTCAATTTCACACAATATGTACGAGAAGTGCATAATTTGTTAGGCCCAAAAACATGAACTCCCCAATATTCACAAGAATCCCAACCAATGTTTGATAGGGTCATAGGGACATACGTGGGGCCTCAGTTGACTTGGAAGGTTGAATTGATCGAAAGTCAAAATAAGCTTAAGAGTTGCCGCATTTTATGAGCACTAGCACTTGATTAAGTTGGATGGAAATTTGTGCATGCATGTGCAATTTATAGTCAATGTAGCTAGCATCTATGTTGCATATGGCCCGCTGTTTTATTGTACCCGAAATTAAATAGTTTTGTCTTTTTTCATACTCGTATTAATATCCATATTCGGAATTATATCAGTGCACCATAGGCTTGGATTATCAATCAATGAATCTGCGATAGCTTAATCTGGCCTTAAAATTGTTGTTATCACTAAATACTTGGTATTAACAAAAAATCTAATTATATGTTTGTCCGAATTTAGTTATTACATTATGGGTTACAGTCTTATAGGCGAACGATAACAAATGTTTTAAACTTAGCAACAAATTCTATTTTTTTTCTCTCTTAGGCAGATGAACTGGAGAAGGATCACTTGAGGATAAAGATCGAAACAGTTATATCATCTTCACACAACTAACGAACGTCGCAAGATCTCTAGTTGCGCCACAAGTGGGAAGTTTCTTTGCGATTCCGTTGCTTATTTGTTGCTTTCTACTAGCTTTGTTTAGGTGGCTTGTTTCCATTCTTGTATCTAGTGTACACTAAACAAATTTTTCTGTTTCTTGTAAGTTTGGAAATTTGCTCAGGTAAAAAAAAAAAAAATAAAATAATAATTAGATGCTCTGTCTTCTCTGAGATTGGTCTCACTTGCTTTTATAGCACCAAGTGTAAATAAATTTGACCCACGATTTCGAAGCAATATGGTTGACAACGTTGCTTCATCTGTTCATAATTTCTAGTGAACTTCCTCTGTCTAATATCAGCTTTTAGCAACATTTGAAAAGTTTTGCTAAAATTTCATATTTTTTTCAACAAGTTTCTTTCAATTGACTTCTTACAATTAAAAGCAATATAGAATTAATAAAACATATGAGAAAACAAAAATATACACGAGTTAGTGTTTTCTGGCAGAAGAGTAATACTTTGTACAATTTATCAATAATGAAATTTTAAAAAAAAAACTAACTAAATGGGTCCAAAGACCAAAAAATACTAGACGAGATTTCTATCATACAATTTGGGAATATTTTGTTTATTCTATATTATATTAGTTTGTTACTGTCCTTTTTCTGATCGAATTTGTTTTTATACTCTCTTTTAGGAATGAGATCGTAATTTTTTGATATTGTTACGTTCAACTAAAATAATAATCTAAAATTATACCATCTAAAATTATGTTTCTTGATAAGTGTAAAAATTAATTGAGGACGGAGGTAGCATTTCATATTGTTATGAAATAGAATCGACAATACAAACCATACTTTATTACCCAACTTGATCGATTTACATGATTTGAGACCTAACCTCTACCAAAACCACTTAATCTGATTTAGACCTAAATCAAATTTGATCCAATCAAACGAGAAGTGACAACTAATGAATTTAGCAATATATATTCTACTACAATAAGCTATTAGCATACTTTCAAAGAAGTTAAAAGTTTCATGCATGTTTCTCCGATCTCAATTATTTATTGGTACAAACGGCGCACAAAAAATATCGATTGCAGGTGAGTATGTCTTGTAGCCTTTTAGGTTAAGGTGGAGTAAAATTCCACCTAAGCCCAAATGTGCAACACAAGCATTTTAGCCCATCTGAGGTTGAGACTATTATTCAGGCCCATAAGGTCCGTGGTAATAAATGGGCCACTATTACATAAGAAATATGAGTAGTTTATGTTTGTATTTATCAAAACCAAAAGGGATATTTTTAGATACATGGAATACTACATTTATTCCTTTATTTTTATCTTATTTTTATTTATAAAGTCAAAATTTAAAAAGTTTTATCATAAATTTTTATCATATTCTAAGAAATAATCTATTCATATTGGATCTTGTTGAATGCGTTTCAATATAAATTTTTTAAATATCAAATTTTTATAATTTTCTGTCTGATGGATTTGGTAATAAAAACGTTTTAAATCGTGTTTTAGATACCATAAAAAGTCAAATGAGACAAAAAAAATAAGGGACATAGAAAGTATTTCTTGAATGGAATAAGCTAGTAAGGTAACATAGTGAATCATAGGGAGTATTTTTGTCCTAGAAAAAAATGTATTGTTTTTACCTAGAAAAAAAATTATATTAAAAATTACTAGTGAATCCTAGAAAAAAAAGGGACAAAAAATTGATTGATTTGGACATAGTGAATCATATTAAATGTATTGTTTTTTCCTAGAAAAAAAAAATTACTAGGGGTAAACTTCTATTGCATTTTGCAACACTTAGCTGTTGTATTACTTTCAAATTTCAGTAGGGAAAAAAAAAATTCCATTTGGATGAATTATTTCAGTTAAGAATTGGACTACCCCAAGGGCTTAATCACATACAAAAACTAGAAACCCATTGCACCATTAAATCGGTAAAATACCCTAATTGCGAAAACTAACAAATATCCTGAACCTGCAGGAAATGCATCAAACACAAAAACCTCAAATAATTTTAAAAATAATATTCACAAGTTCATATCAACAAACTCGATTCATAATCAATAACTTTTGAATATTTAACCATGCATCATCATCATCTATAACTGTAGAATATTCCACGACAGAACATAAAATTTAATCAATATATATAGAAGATTCATAATATAGCTAGGATCCAAAAGAACTACTCCATTTCAATATTTAATTCAACATTTAATAGCACCTCCAAATTGCATATGAGACAAACAAAAACAAAATTCCTCAGTGTGGACAAATCATTGACAAATGTAAGCTTTGGCTACATAACTTTACATATAATTTGACTTTTTGCTATTTTCTTTAATCAACAATATTTACTCCACATTTACCTTGTGTGCTTTTTATTTCAATTTATCGTACTATGTCACATGCCCACTAAAACACATACCATTTCACCTTATACTCCAAGAACTTGCGATCTTGCATGATCATCTATCTACATTTGTCGTGGTTATATTATCATATACTCCTGGTCCTGGTCTCCGTCATGATAAGTAAGACTCATTTGATTTTTCGTGGTTTTCAAAACACGATTTTAAATATTTTTATTTCTAAATTTGTAAGATAAAAATTTATTCAACTTTGATATTTTAAAAATTTATATTGAAATGCATCTAGCAAGATCCTACTTAAATATATTATTTCTTATAAAATGATGAGAATTTGTGGTCAAATTTTTTGAATTTTGACTATATAAATAAAAATGAAGTTTTTTTATTATAAAGACGGTGAGAATAAGAAGATGTAACTGTAAATAGAAATAAAAGAAAGTACGTACGCACATCAGAAAAAGGTAAGTTACGAACCCTAAATAAAAACAATACTATATAAATTGAAAATTTGATACTATATGCATGCATTTAGGGCTGTTTGTGACAATACTTTGTACTTCCATATGGTTTTTCACCTTATGGTGCAAGTAGCCGCACAACTATAATTTTTTTGTTTACTTATTTTCTATTCTGCTCATTTTTTTATCATGTGGACAAAAGAGGAAAAGCTTTGGTTACAAACTTAGGTATTGTTTGCTTGACATATTTGCCATAGGAAATCCTACTTCCTATGAATTGCTTGATTGGGATGTGGTTCGGTTTATTTAAAATTAAGAAAGTTGTGAAAATATACTTCCTCCGTTCTTTTTTTTCTTTCCCATTTGGAATCAAGGAAGAAACCAATATAATATTAAATATTATTAAGATTTTATAAAATTATTTAAATTAATCTAAAAATAAAAATAGATTCTATTAAAAAATGATGCAAGTGGGTTGCGTATTAAATAAGTAGTGGAATTTCTAGAGTTCATGACATTAAACAATTAAAAAAATCAACCAATAAGTTACATATCACATGGATAGTAATTATTAAAACCAATTTTTTTCATACAATCACAATATTAAACTAAAATAGAAGGATTTCAAAAGAATAGAAAAGAACGGAGGGAGTATATTTGAAATTCCATGGGAATTTAGACTTTCCATGAAACATATATACACATTCGCTTAGGTAAGGCACAATTACTTGTGATTAACATATTTACCCTAAAAAAATGCTTGAAATAATAATTAAAGAAAAAAGTAGCACAAAACTATCAGAAGTAAACCAAACAAAGTATTGGAAGTTACATTCTATGAAGTGTCAATTCAATCTAAAGAATTTTGATTCATTTGTAGGAATTTCACAAGAATTGGAAATTCTCAAGGAAAATAAATGCATATATCAACCAAATATAACCTTTCAAATTTCAAGTTATAACTGTTTGATCAATTATAACATAAAGTGGCAGCATACTCTAACTCAAATAAGCGGATAAATAATTCGGCAACCAACTGATGTCCTACTCAATTACTCGTAAGTCATAACTTAATAACGCTTGTTCACATTGACTTGACATTTTCACCCTCATTCGCTCCCCAACACCAAATTTATTGATTTCACTGTTATAGCTTAGGTTATGTATGTGAACGTCCTATTATTTTCTAAAATCAACCAACTTTTTTAATTTTCATTGAGTTTCTCTTGTGCATGATAATCAATTTTTGGGTCTATGTCAAAAATCATGAAATGTTTAATAGAAAGCATATAGTATAGTTATAGTTATGTGGAGTTCAACATAAAGTATATTAGTTATATGAATAAGGGTGTGTAGGATAAGGATACAGAAGTTGTGGGCGGAATAAGAAAATACCAAAACATTATATCAGAATTTTTTTCGTCCTTTTGTATTTGCTTTATTTTTATTTATGGAGTCAAAATTTTAAAAATTTGACTTTAAATTCTTATTATGTTACATAAAATAATATATTCAAGTGGGATATTGTTCAATGCATTTCAATGTAAATTTTTAAAATATTAACTTTTCATAGTTTTTTTTCTTATAGATTTGAAAATAAAAATATTTTAAATTATATATTGAAACGTTTTAAAAAGTATCTTGAAACGTTTTAAGTTGTATTTATCTTGAAACGTTATGAGTAGTAACTTGAAAACGGTAAATTAGACTTAAAATTGACTCAAAATTATTTTATTACAAACTTAATGACGTGTTGCCACCCTAGTTGTAAGTGAAAGCCAAGGAAAAAAAGTGTGGGAATGATAAATGAACCTATGTGTGAAAGCAAAGAAAGAAAGTGACAAGTAATATTAAAATATTGAGCATGAACTGAAACGAGCGTGTTTATGACTACATGATAATGAGGTTTTGTTGGATATCATATATAGTATTTTCATTGAGGTTAAATTAATAAAACTATTACCTAATTTTCCAGTGTAAGAATAGGTAGTAAGGGTGCACTATTCGCTTCAATTTAGGCCAAAGTACTACTTTATTAATTGGCCTTTATAAGTTCGTGACCATCGAGGGAGGGAAAGGCAATAATTCCTTAACCTAATGTAATACCCCATGCATATTTCTCCGTAGAAATACTTCTTATTTAATCAAATATGATAATGTTACTATCACATTTAAATATTTTCATCAAGACAATGTAGGCAAAATTGGTTTATATTTGGAAGAAGCATTGTGAAATACTAAAATGTGTTGAGGACGGGTTCTATTTGATGCCTAATTTGTTAGGATACAAGGGTATTATACTCATGACTAGAGTTGTCAAAAAATTACCTGGCCTGGATAATCCACTTGAACCTGTAATGATTTGAACCCAATTTAGCTAAAATTGTTTCATATGTGAAACTAATGACTCGTAACCCAATCTAAATCGATATTGACTAATAATAGATTTAATGATAATTTATAAGTTGAACCTAAACCTGACCGATCCGATATAAATCAATAAGTGACTTGAACTGACTTAACTATGATGCAGACCCAAATGATGCTCGACTTGATTTAAACCTAAATCTATTTGTAACCTGATACAACATATTATTGACCCAACTCGTGCTAACTCATAACCTATTTTAGTCGTTGTTGACTCGACCTGTTATTGATCCAAGTAGTAAATTTTAAATCATAAAAATACATAATGATGATTGTGTCATATATAATCCTTAGTTATTACACAGTAATCGTTAAATTTTTGAAATTAAAATCTGAAATCTGAAATTGTAATATTCCATATTAATTATAATTTTTAATATAGAATATTTTTACTAGAAAATAATCTAAAACATTTTGTATAGACACATAGAAAGTTTAATCTATTCGTCCCCATTTTGTGCTCCATTACCTGTAATAAAGATTGTATCACCACCCAAATGGCCCAAAGGCTACCATTAATTGAAGGAAGTTAGATTAGTTGCTTAGTTTCCCTTGATCGATCCATGTTATTGAACAACCTGATATAGTGATGGATCCATTCTCTACCACTGCTTTATGAGTTAATAGCTAGATATCTATTATGCCAAAATTGTCTAGTCCTGATTGGCAAAGCCTGAAAATTTGCGTTCTACTCTCCTCATGTAAACCATAGAGACCATATAAAAGGACCGATATTTATTTTTTATCTAATTAAGTTTGCTTTGGTTGCCAAACCATCAAACCTTATCTTCCAATTAATGGTCTTCCACTTCGGTAGGATATTAAGCTTCCATAGTGATAGATAAAAGATAATATCTTTGTTAACATGATAGAATTTTGTGTAATTTAGATAACCTAGGATTATTATAATTTAGATAACCTAAGACTCTTGTACATATACTATATATGGCATTAATGACAAACTCTCCAAAAATGAGAGAATTAAACAAACTTACACATAGGATCTTGAAAAAATTGTCCTTTGAACCCGAGTCATTTTGGGTCCAATTTTTCCCTATAAAAGCATAGACAATTTTAACTATGTAATTTTCTAAGGATTAGAAATTCCTATACATGAAATTGTCCTCAGCTGGTAAGGTTGGTTCCATTGCTAAAATGGATTACTTACATCTCAAAACATTCCCTAACTTTTTTGGGATCCCAATCAGAGGAATTAGCTTTGAAAAAGTATTTTACCTTCCAAATTTTCGTTGGATGGAGTTAAATATCTTACTTGACTATGGAAACCCAACTTTCACTTACCTGTCGTATGACGCTCGAACTTTGGTCCCTAAGCCAATTAGCCAAGCACACCCGTTTAGACATATTTTCAGCCCTCCTAATACATGTCACGCCCAAAGAAAGCCTCAATCTTTTCCTTTTATTAGCATGCTCTAATGCTAGGGAGAAAGGTTCCATTGCATTATAGACTCGAGAGAGCATGAGTTGTGGGTTCAAATACATTCACCAGACTAGTTTCACTAGTACTAGCACTATGTAAAAGATGCCAAGTCCCTTATGCCTAGACCACCCATTCCCTTTTGGAGACACAAAACCTTCCTCTTAACCTAATGTATTCCCCTTTTTTCTCCGGTAACATCGCCTTTCAATTAGAAACGAATGAGGATGAAATAATCTAGAAGTTGTAAGAACCTGGTTATAGAAGGCAACTCATTACGTGTAAAGTCATAGAGATCAAGATTGAGTTGATTAAGATCAATCTCACTATTTGAGGGATTGGAACCTTGCTCCAAGCTAGGATCTTCCTTGCGATATAGATAAATCAAGTACACTCCATACTTCGTATAACATAGTTCAAGTAAAGTTGGTGTTCTTTAATTGGTATGGAATTATAATATCTTATGGCATGCATGCATGAACAATGTTTGACTAATAGGAATGTCTATGGAAATACAATGTTTGACTAAGATATAAACATCGTTCATGCATGCATGCATGAACAATATATATAAGATATGGATATTATGATCTTAGGTATATAAATGAAGATACAAAAATGCCTTCTAATATATTTATATTGAATATAAATTAGAAATTTCTCGTAATATGTATGTGTATAAGTTACACTAAAATTCCTAAAATTTATGAAAGAAAAAAAGGGTAAGAGTTAACCATTGAAATTTTCAAATATGCTCGTAATTAAACATGAGCACGATCCAAGCTAGCACACGGACAGCCCGAGCGCAGCACACTCGTGGCTGGGCACAACACGAGCCCGCTGCTGACCCGACTCAGGTACAAAAACTAAAGAAATGGGCCTCGGATGTGCTACAGACAACATCTCAAAATTTCAACATAAGCACAATGCAAGCACAATGCATGCACAACGGGCGACTTGAGTTTTCGGCCCGAGTACGACCCACTGTCCACTGGCACGACACACAAATACCTAACGGCCAGTGCTACATGAAGCTGATTTTGTTACTAACAGCTAGAAGAAGCAAAAATTACTATAAAAACTAACTCATTTCAACCAGTTTATCACATAACACAAATATATATCCTATATTCATAAAATCATCAATCTCATATAATTTTCAACCGTTAGTTCTTCAAATTACAAAGTTTATTTTTCAAAGTGTTGCATACAAGTGCATCGTTCGGGATCTAGTAGTTCTCTTATTGATTTAATTAATCGATGATCACGAAGAAGAAGAAGCATTGTGATTTAGTAGTTACAATTTATCAAAACTCACATTTTTATTTTTGGTATTTTTCATATTGAATGATGAATGAAGTTTGTTTTCAGATTTATTTCGTTAGTATTTTCTAATTAATATTCGATTGTAAAAAATTGTTCGAAAAGTAAGTATATGATTGTCTGAAATTAATGTATATGATCAAGTTAGAATTATCCAAATTTTTTTTTTGAATTAGTTACAATTATGCAAAATTCATTATTACGAGTTAATGAGTACTTAAATAAAATTAAATTATGGTTCGATATAACACGGATGGATGGATCAGCTAGCTAGACTAGGCTATACACGTGACACTACACCACACCACACAGACCCATACAAAGTGCAGGCACGTGAGGTACGGCCCACCCGTAACTAGGTCTACTCGTAAGTCATAACTCACAAGTATAGGGAAGTCGAGAAAATTCTAAATTGACGCGGATTTGTTGACTCGGTAACTGGAAATCACTTTCAACGTTTAGGAATCTATATAAATGGTCAGCTTTAAGCGAATACATGTCAGTATTCATGGGAAATTTTCACGTGCTAAATTTCAAAATTTTTGTAGTATCTTACTCGGTATTGTACTTGTTTTCTTTTGGATTATTGATTTTTCATGTTACTTAAGAAAAATATGTTCAAAGTTTATGAAATCAAACCATTAAATATACTTCCTCTGCCCAAAAATTGTCCATTTAACTTTTTGCGGTTTTCAAGATACGACTTTAAACATTTTTATTTTCAAATTTGTAAGACAAAAAATTATGAAAATTTGATCTTTTTAAAAATTTATATTGAGATGTATCTAGCAAGATTCTTAAAATACATTATTTTTTATAACATAATGAGAATTTATGATTAAATTTTTTAACTTTAACTCTATAAATAAAAATGTGGTAATTTGAAAAATGAATTTAGATATTGGCTCAAGGAACACTTTTGTATTTGTTTTTTTTTTTTTTTTTTTTTAATTCTGAGTGTTCAATAAGACTTTAATGCTAACTGAAGTGAAGCCGAGTTAGTTGGAATTACTATCTCCAGTTACCTCAAATTCATCCCAAAATTTACTCTGTACCATGTATGAAAACTAATACCTGACATTCCAATGCTGGTGGAGCATGGACTAAATCAGTAAGTTTTTTTTTTTTTTTTTTTCTTTTTTTTCTTACGTAGTGTAGTTACTATGCCTTCTTTATAAAATTTTTAAACGAGTATGTTTTTGGGTATATTTGTGCGGATGAGTAGTTTATCTTCACCATTAAGTTTGAGTCCGCTCTAGATGTGTTGGTAACAATCAAAAGTGCTCAAAATCAATTTTTATAAGTTTAGATTAGACATTAGTTTAGGGTAGTACCTAAAATTCGGGATCAAATCCTGTCTTGCCGCTTGCTATTATCGTTTTTAAAAAACCGCAACACAATTAATATGAAAAGCCTATTAATTATTTCCTAAAGAAAAATAGGTGGGGGAGAAGGTAAAAAGTGTGAACGTGTTTGTCTAAATTATGAAAGCAACGTCTCATGTACCCCGTTATTTAAAAGAAACCAGGCAAGAGTGCTAAAAATATGCGTGGTTATAATCTCACTACCATATCACAACTGCTGTAGCAAGGGGATGGATAATTTGGTGGAAGAATACCAATTGTATTGGGAGACTAACAAGCATATCCAAGCTCAAGAACTTCAAAGGTACGTACTACACAATGAGCTCATTAATTAATTTCGTCTACAACATTTGCCCAATTGTCTTTCTTGCTGAAGCTGAGTACCAAGTACTGATCCGTATCAATCAGTTACTTAGATTGACGTATGTTTTTGGTGTACGTATATAGCTGGTTGTTTGACGGTGCTATATCATCTTGCTACAACAACCCCTCGAGCATTCCGGACGTCGGCGTTGGGGGCGGCCTTTCGGTGACATACAATCACTCCAAGACTGTTCTCGCTGAAAGATATCGTCGGAAGCTGTTGGCGGACCGCCTTCTGGCTCTCCGAGCAGTCGTTCCCAAAATTACCAAGGTATGTACTCTCTAAATATGTTATTTTGCCTTTATTATTGAGACATTTCCTCAGGCTTCGATGCTCTCTAAAAATTTACATTAATATGTATCATACAAGATTTTAATTAAATATTATTATTATTTCTTATAATGTAATGAGAATTTATGGTCAAACTTTTCAAATTTCGACTCTATAAATAGAAATATGACTTTCTTATAAAGACGAAACCGCTACCTGTATGGTTGTCTTCCCGTAACTGATTGATTGGCATATTGTTACGAGGTACTTCCTTAGTCTCAAAACTCACTCTTTATGCTTTTACACTATTTAAAAGAAAAATAAAGGTCAACGTAGAATTCAAGTGATTTGAAGCTTGTGCAAAGGCCAAAAATAAAAAGGACTTAATGCTCGTGTCTTGTGTGAAAGAAAATATGAAAACAAATTCCACAGTAATCTTATCACATAATTCAGTGTGAATTTAACAATCAATAGTGTTTAGAAAGTTTGCTAAATTCAGTGTGAAAGAGGCAAATAAGGGGTGTATATTTAATAGTACATTCAGTTGATAATGTCAGGATGTCCTCTCTTCGTCCCAAAGGCACATGCATGTAGGACATGTTAATTTATGGAATTATAGAGTACAAGTAATTATTAGAAATCATGATGATTTGCAAATGCATGGGTAGATGGATAAAGCATCAATTATCATTGATGCGATCAATCACATCAAGGAACTACAAGAGCAAGAGCAGCGAATCAAAGAAGATATATCAAAGCTCGAGCTCAAGAAACGGAACAACTATGGAAATCAAGAGAACTCGTCTTGTTTTTCAACTAATGGTCTTGAACTAGAATTATCATCCTTATTAACCAAGAAGAGTAACGACCACTTCCAACAACACTATGATTCCCGTCCTCTTGCTGATGACTTCAAAGTAAGTGCACTTTCTCTTTATTAATTTTGGAGGAAATATGGCAAAATAATTTACCTAATTATACACTTTCTGTTCCTTTAAGATTTTCTCGTCTGATTATTTTTTACGAGAGTTTTTTGGTCAAAATGAGTCCATGTTTAACAGATGGAGTAATACTATTTACCAAGGAAAAAAAGCTACATACAAAGTAATTTTTATTTTTGTTGAATTGCGTTTTTAAATCATGTTACCATAACTACATATAACCAAAAATAATATAACGAAGTTTGATTAGTAATCGTGATTTTGTTGGTTGTAAACCTTGTGATCGATTTACTAATAGTTTTGAAATTAATAATACAACGCAAGTAGGTTTTTATTTTTTTAAGGAGTGGAAGATATTGAATGATGAAGTTTGCAGTATGCTAGTGGTCCAATTATGTCGGATTATGCAAGATACATTTCTTCACGCAAATAAATATATGGTCAGGTTCATTTTAGCATAAAACATTTTATTATGATTAAATAAATTAATTTAACTGCTGTTGTACATTCAGATAGAGGTGTCATACGCTGGAGGGAGGACTGTAATTGTGAGCTTGAGCTGCAGTAATAGAAATGGGATAATGGTGAAGTTGTGTGAAGTGTTTGAATATTTGAAGCTCAAAGTTATTACTGCTAATATCACTACCGTTGGCAGCAGAATTCTGAAGACCATTTACGTTGAGGTTAGTTTCTTTTTCTTATGTTCTTCTGCTTTCCATTTATAGCAAAACATTTTGTAGACAGTTGTTCTTTTCTCACGTAGTGTCGTTTACCCTTTTTTATTCTGACGTAACTATGTCTTTATTTTTTTTCTTCTTGGTTTAACTTTTTGTGATTTTCAAACTACGACTTAAAATGTTTTTATTTCTAAATTCATAAGATAAAAAAATTATAAAAATTTGATATAAAAAAAATTATATTAAGATATATCCAACGAATAATACAATATAAGGTTTATTTCCAAAGAAGTGTAATACTTGGTGTGTTATTTGAATAAGTGAAATAAACCTTTGCTATGATGACTTTTATCCAAGTTCGTTAACGGCCTGATTGTCTAGGGAAGCAACTACCTTTGTTTTGCAAAAAGTGGATAAAAAAGTTCTTAACTCATCAATCTTTTCTTGTTAATAATAAAATACAAGTATATATCTAACTAATAAACTACCATATTTTCACATCGTAAAAACTTCTATTTTAAATATATCACGATAGATATTAATCAAATAAGCATTTAATCTCTAAAACTTGACGGATTATACTCGAATTTTTATATGAGAAAAGTATTACTCTACAATGTTGAGTTGAATGTTGTAGGAATCCTTTGAATCCGGTACCAACGGGTTTTAGCCCCCGGACAACATTTTCTTTTAGTCCTTTCAACCAATCGATAAGGCCCTAGAGAGCCGCTTTTGCTAAAACTCGAGCAGTTTCGGATATAAAACTTTTTACAGCGAATACAAGTATTCATCATAAGGGAATGAATCACTATAACAGTAGAGAAATCTAGCGAGATTGGTAAATCTTTCCATATTTGGCATGTCTTGTTCCCTCCGGCGCTACATGTCTATTTGTATAGATAGATATTATATATCGGGATAGATTTCTGATACTGATCTTTAGTATATTTATCTTTCCAAATATGTTAATTTGATTAGATTTATTGTTGTAAACATTATATAAAGAGATCAACGGTATACACTTTAGAATGAAGACTTTTCCTGAAATCTAACATGGTATCACAGCTTAGGTCGTAAACCTCAAAACTTTTTCTGTTCTGGTCTTTCCTTTTTGGGACCTAGCGTGCTTGTTTTTATTTTGGGATAAAAGTCCGTGAAGAAAAAAGAAAGATGATACTAATAAGCTACTGTCCACCGAATAAGACATGGCTAATCAACCCAATCTTTACGGCACTGAATCCCCTCTAATTGGTCCTGTCATTGTATACTCTATCCCTAAATAAATGGATAATAAACACTCGTCAAGTTCGTACATCAATCCATAGTGGTGTTTTTTGTAACCAGCAATTAGTGTCTTAGTGAATTCACAGCTCTAAAAACTACGGAATACACTATAGTTTATCGCATGGAATTAATCCACCGAAACGTACTTCCACCATGTACACTCTAGATAAGATCATAAGAGTGTCTTTTGATGTTTAAATCGAGATATATTGTACTAGGGTGGACAGTGGATCAATTACGAATTGAACAATCATAGCTCAGTCTCATCCCAACCCGACCCCAGTACGGGCCCAGCCCAGCCTGCCTCATATGTTCCCCGGGCTGGTCTCGGGCTAGCCCGTTCGTATAAAGTGAGCCAGTGTTACTAACTTATGTTCACCTTATTTTGGCTAAGTAAATATTATTTTTATCGAAAAGTATTATATATATACGGGATACAATAGAATTGTTTTGTCCCCCAATGACTTTATATCATTGAAATGCGAGAAACAAGGCATATGGCTAAATTCACTCTTCCCATCATAGGTGTTCTCTCCGTAGCTATTCCACCCCGCCATATTCATAATCATGAGTAAAAATCTTACCTTCTACGTTTCTTGATTGCATTACAACGTTGTGTTTGGGAGGGAGAATGGGTGGGGCTCATGATCTACTAAGCTAGCAATCACCACCACAAGCTCAAAATTGATTAATGAATAAGAGACAAGGATGAAGATAAATGATGGATATACAGATGGCTAAAGCACAAATGTGATCAATAAGTTATGACAGAATTGGGTAGAAATGTAAAATAATAAATATGGACTTACCCATCAACGTGGTCCATATACATCTTATACTATCTACATAAATAGTATAAATTTAATATTTGGACGGTCAAAAACCTATGAAGTTTATCATTGTATAAGTTTTACTTTAATATCAACGTGGGTTTTTGTAATTGTATATTCTTAGTAGGAACACTGATTGTTGTATTTTATTTTATTTTTTGTCTTTTAGGCGGATGAACAGGAAAAGGATCACTTGAAGAAAAACATTGAAATGGCGCTATCATGTTTATTTTTTACGTAAGGATCAAAATACTTCATATTGTGAAGAATTAGAGAGAGCAATGGATCCTATATTTTATCTTTCGGAGCTAAAACAAGGATAGGATGTGGATCTTAAAAACACGGACCCTTTTCATTCGGTTCGGGTCTTCGGGAGAAATACACGATTTGATGGATTGGATCTAAATTATGTGTTGTGGTAGCGACCATAAAAGGGTGGATGGGTGGGCTACGTCTTGTATGGGGCAGGAATTGTTTACGGAGTAAGTCTAATGTGTAGAGTTGTTTACTTATCTATTGGATCTAGACTCGCGTAATTGTGGTCTAATGTTACGATTGTTTCACATGGACTTACATATATGGAACCAAATCGCATTAATGATCAAGAAATACTTTAGGTGACACCATTTCACACTAGGTAATGTTCTTTAAAATAATCAAATTTTTAAGTCGCCTAAGAAAAGAAAGAGTTACGTGTAAAGAGAATAATTGTGCGTGCTAGTGTAATTAGATTTTGAAAACTATTTTATTCCTTAAATTAGATTCTTTTCAACTCGTTTGAGACGAAGTAATGAGATATAATCAAATGTTGACAAATGTATACCAATCATTGTTAAGACTTAAGTGTAGCGCTTATTACGTTTTGACAATGCAATAGCTTATCTCATAGAGCTCCAAACCACATTCAAATTAAATGAACAAAGTAGTAAGCGTGGTTAATATATGATTTGTTCGGCGTTTCTTTTATTAAGGTATGCGTGGATAATAACTTATAAATATAAATAACCCAATAAATAGGTGATCCAAAAAAATCAAAAGAGGGGAAAAGAATTGAACGCGAGGACTTATTAGTTTGTCATTTCACTGTAAGAATTTAGATGCGATTAATGGAATTTCAAGAAACGATTTCTTAGCATCTAACACAGGATCTCATGCATATAATAATACGAATTATTAGAACAGTATAACATACCCGTGATGCGTGAATTCCTCGAAGCAAAAAGGAATGTTTTACGGAGAATTTAGAACGTCAGATGTCGTTCCTCTAGTATTGGTCCACAAGCAGCATTGGATTACCCACGTATACTAGTACGGAATCAAGAACGGTTCTTGATTGCTTTTTAGGATTTTTTAGGTTATGTGAAAAAAAGCAAAAGCTAATATTGAAGAATAATTGATCAAATATTTCAACCCCATATATCTATATATATATATATATATATATATATATATATATATATATATATATATATATATATATATATATATATATATATATATATATATATATAAAATCAAGTAACTCGAAGTGACTCAATTACCTAATTTGATCAACTTATAACTCTCACATAAGTATTTGAGATTTATCCAATCACTGCTTATTTGTGTGACCTCATAGGACTCAGTTATAGTTAGTAGTATACTAATCTAATTAGTATACATATTATAGTTGGTTTCTAGTAAAACACTATAATTATCTAAAATAACTGAATTTCATTATCTCCATAATTCATCCTAACTACATCTAGTTTGTTACACCTGTTGAAGACATTCCTTCAATCTCCCACTTGTCTGAAAACAAGTGTGTAACCATAAACTCTTTAAGTCTCTTAATGTCGAATTTGATAGTATGATCACATCTCATGTCATCCATACTAATATTCAAATCATTTCTTGAAATCTGAGCTTGAACTGTCCAAAAAAAATGATTAACTCTTAATCCATTTGAGCACGGCCATGCATTTTTCAGTTCTTACTCTTCAAGAGGCCCAAGACACCCATCCTAACAATTAGGAGGACTTATTCAATCTTGTATAACCAAAACTCCCACTTAATTTTTAGCAATCCCGAACATTCCCTTTATAACCTCCTTTTACGGCACGACGTTTGAGAATGTCAAAGACGTACTAATCACTAAATGAGAATAGTGTCATACTCATGTCAAAGGAATCCACTAAATATAATAAATGAAATTCTTAAAAAATTTTGAAGAATATCAAGTAGGTCTACCCAATATGTATCCATATACATATCCATGTAAGTTACTAGACATCTCCATGTCCCCATAGCCATGAAACTGCGCTATCAATCAACTTACATACTAGTCCTTGAATGAATCATTTATGTCCAAGTTAATGATTCGTACCAGGAACTAACAGTATTTTATGACCTCGGTTTACTTAATAGGGTTTCATTCATCAAATCACGCATTTGACAAGCCTATCGAGAGTTATACAATACTTTGGACATTTTATCTAAATCCAAACCACATTTAAATAAGAATAAAACTTTATTGATAAACATAAACATACATATCTAAGTGTTTTATGTCTGTGACTAATTTTAAAATAAAATAGTACACTACTAAAGCCACTTTCCAATATGTTTAAGCCCTAAACCCCTAGTATGACTTTAATGCTTGGGTTGAGGCAACGGTTTAGTTAACGGATCAGCGATATTATCGTCCATGTGAATCTTGCAAACAACCACATCCTTCCTTTCTACTATCTCTAGAATGATGTGAAACTTTCTAAGTACATGTTTGGACTTCTGATGCGATCTTGGTTCCTTGCTCTGAGCAATGGCACCATTATTGACACAATGTAAGACAATACCATTTCCAATATTAGGTACTACTCCTAGTTCAGAAATGAATTTTTTCATCCAAACTGCTTCCTTTGCTGCATCAGCTGCAGTAATGTACTCAGCCTCTGTTGTAGAATCGGCTATGGTGCTTTGCTTTGAACTCTTCCAGCTCACTGCCCCTCCATTTAGACGAAAGATGAACCCAGATTGAGATCGGAAATCATCCTTGTCTGTTTGGAAGCTCGCATCCGTGTAAACTTCAACAACCAATTCACTTTCACCTCCATGCACTAAGAAATGATCCTTAGTTCTTCTCAAGTACTTAAGGATATTCTTAGCTGCATTCCAGTACGCGTCGCCTGGATTCGATTGGTATCTGCTACACATACTCAAAGCATATGAAACATTCGGTCGAGTACAAATCATGACATACATAATGAACCCTATAGCCGAAGCATAAGGTACATTACTCATTCGCCTAATCTCATCAATGTTTGAAGGACATTGAGTCTTGCTTAGCAACAAACCATGTTGCATGGGGAGGAAACCTCTTTTCGAATTTTGCATATTGAACCTAGTAAGAACCTTATCAATATAAGTTCTCTGACTAAGTCTAATTAATCGTTTAGATCTACCTCTATTGATCTTGATCCCCAAAATGTACTCAGCCTCTCCAAGGTCTTTCATAGAGAAACAATTCTTTAGCCATTCTTTGACAGAGTCAAGCATGGGAATATAGTTTCCTATGAGTAATATGTCATCTACATATAAAACTAAGAATACAATGCTACTCCCACTAAACTTTTTGTATACACAAGATTCTTCTTCATTTTTGAGAAAATCAAATTGTTTGATAGCCTCATCAAATTGAAGATTCCAACTCCGAGATGCTTGCTTCATTCCATAAATAGACTTTTTAAGCTTGCACACCTTCCTAGGATTCTAAGGATCCACAAAACCCTCAAGCTGTGTCATATACACATCCTCTTTCAAGAACCCATTCAAGAAAGCGGTCTTGACATCCATTTGCCAAGTTTCATAATCAAAGAATGCAGCGATCGCTAGGATTATCCGAATGGATTTAAGCATCGCAACTGGTGAAAAAGTCTCATCATAGTCAATACCATGAACCTGCCTGAAACCTTTTGCAACTAATCTAGCTTTGAAAACATCAATGTTTCCATCCTTGTCTGTTTTCAATTTGAAAATCCAGTTGCAACCAATAGGTGTTATCCCATCAGGCAAATCAACCAAGTCCCATACTTGATTCACAAACATGGATTCCATTTTAGATTTCATGGCTCCAAGCCATTTTTCAGAGTCTTGACTTGCCAAGGAACCTTTATAGCTAGTAGGTTCCTCATGTTTTAAAATCATTATTTCAGAACTTTCAGTCAACAAGAAGTCCACAAACCTTTTTGGTGGATTTCTTGGTCTACTTGTTCTACGAGGGGCAACAACAGGAGAAATTTCCTTCTCAACTATTTGAGAATTTTTGCTCGAATTAGATTCGAGTGGAGCAGTAGGAGGTTCAAATATTGAATGCTCTTCCTCTAGCACAAGGTCATGCATGGGAAAGGGTTCATGCATTGGATGCACTACCTCTACCACAGGCAATGGCACAAGTACTTCTGCTTCTGACATGGGTTGAACCATATCCGTTTGTTGTGCTTCTTGAACTTCTTCGAGAAATACATTACTCCCACTGACCTTTTTGGAAATGAAATCCTTTTCCAGAAAGGTACCATCCTTAGCAACAAACACTTTATTCTCATGACGGTTGTAGAAGTAATAGCCCCTTGTTTCTTTAGGATAACCTACAAAGAAACACTTGTCGGCTTTGGGAGCAAGTTTGTCAGTTTGTAAACGTTTTACATAAGCCTCACTTCCCCAAATGTGTAAATAAGACAAGCTAGGAACTCTTCCTTTCCATATCTCATATGGTGTCTTATTGACTGCCTTAGACGGAGTCCTGTTTAGTGTAAAAGTAGCAGTTTCGAGAGCATGTCCCCAAAAGGATAAAGGAAGGTTAGCAAGACTCATCATAGATCGAACCATATCTAATAGAGTTCGATTTCTCCTTTCAGATACACCATTCATTTGAGGTGTTCCTGGTGGAGTCCGTTGTGAAAGAATCCCACAACTCTTCAAATGATTACTGTACTCTTGGCTCAAATATTCACCACCATGATCTGATCGTAATGCTTTTATTGTCTTCCCAAGTTGGTTCTCTACTTTATTTTGGAACTCTTTGAACTTTTCAAAGGATTCTGACTTCTGTTTCATTAAGTAAATATATTACTTAAATCATCAGTAAAGGTTATGAAGTAGGTATAACCTCCCCTAGCTTTTGTACTTATTGGTCCACACACATCTGTATGTATCAAGCCCAATAGTTTCATCGACTCTTTCACTTTTTCCAGAAAAAGGTGATCTTGTCATTTTGCCCATCAAACACGACTCGTATACATCAAATGATTCAAAATCGAAAGATGTTAGAAGTCCATCTTTATGCAACTTTTGAATGCGACTTTGGTTTATGTGGCCCAAACGACAATGCCATAGATAGGTAGGGTTTATATCATTTGATTTATGTTTCTTGCTTTCTATATTAAGGATATGCTTTTCTTAGTTGAGTAGATACAACCCATTAGTGTTGCTAACACTGGCATAAAACATGTCACCTTTATAGATAGAGAAACAACCTTTCTTTATCGTAAACGAATATCCTTCATGATCCAAAACATGAATTGAGACAATGTTTTTATCAATATTAGGTATGTAATAACAATTATTGAGTTCCAATACTAATCCAGAAGGTAGAGGTAGATAATAAGTTTTAATTGTTGTGGCAGCAACCTTTGCTCCATTAGCTACGCGTATTTCTACCTCTCCCTTAGCCAACTTCCTACTCCTTTTGAGTCCCTCCACATTTGAACAAATGTGAGAAGCACAACCGGTATCAAATACCCAAGAAGAAGTTGAAATTGCTAAATTAACTTCTATAACATAAATACTTGAATTAGAAGCACCTGACTTCTTGTCCTTCAAATATTCGGGGCAATTCCTCTTCCAATGATCAATCATGTCACAGTGGAAGCATTTGCTTTCAGCAGTCACCCTTGGCTTTGCTGTAGCATTTGGCTTTTCAGAAGATTTGGAAACAACCTTTTGTTTACCATTTTTAAAATTCTTTTTGCCAACCCCAACCTTCTTAAAACCTTTTCGGTTTTGAACCATAAGAACATCTTTCTTTGGCTCAAAATGGATGTTTTGCTCAGCGGTTATGAGTATCCCATTCAACTTATGAAAATTGAAAAGCAATGAATTGTTGTTGTAATACCTAGACATGATATCTACAATAAAATATGCAAGATTCAATATGTTTATCAAAATGAGCTTTAGGTATTTAAACCTTTTAAATACTAAAAGCTACATGCACTCAATTCATTTAAAATGTCCCTATTTGAATTAAGTGATTCCAAGATCCTATCTAAAATAATTTTAAGCGGACTTTGGCCTTACTCTTAAAGTTATTTTATCAAGGTAAGTAAACTCTTTATTAATTATAACACTTGTAATTCTTGGTTGATAGGTGATAACTCCTTATCTTATTCCTGTCCCTTTGCTTCAAAACCCAAAACCCTTTTGATGATTTTGTTGAGTATAACCAAACAAGACTTGTAAATTTCCCAAATTTACCCTTTTTATCCTAAAACCATTAGCAACATCCTGCTTAGGCAGAACTTATCACTAAAGATCGAAGGCTTCAATAGATGTTTGGAAAAGCATATTAACTCAATATTAAATAGGGACCTAAGTCATGTTGATTTATTTAAAAGCAAACTCATAACATAAATAAAACAACAGAAACATAGAAAGCATATTTAAAGTAATATAAAATGTAAAAAATAAATGTGATCCTAGTATGGCCCCTAAACCCTAAAGACTACTCTTCATGGCCTTTGTCCTTAAACCATCATGGATCACCATCCTTGATCATCATTGGACCTTCACTCCTTGGATCTCCATCCATAGTGAATATATAATATTTTTGAAATTTAAAATAACAAATTTGAAATAAATTACAAAAATACAAACGATATGCAGATCGTATTTAGGATACAAAAATACAAACGATACGCACATCGTATTTTCTATCCTAATTTGGGCCATACCAGTCACCCATGCAATCACAATATCAAATATTATTAATTGCATAAAATAATAATAACAATATTAATATCATATATTATTAAGTGCATAAAATTCAATAACAATATCACATATTATTAACCAACATGCATAATAACATTTATTAAACATTAATAATTTAACATGTCATTAAAACTATTAAAATTAAAATAACATGCTAAAATATATTATTACCTTAACTTATTAATCACATTAATAAATTAAATAATAAATTAACCAATAAAATATGCCATAAAATTATTAAAAGGACATATTAAGTCTAATTTAATTAATCAAATTAATTAAATCAAACATTAACAAAAGAAACTAATAATAATATCATTATATTAGAAAATATACATCATGCCTTTAACAATTAAAAGTAATTTATTATTCAATTTATTAATCATATTAATAAATTAAATAATAATCCAAACAATAAATCATGCCAAAAAATACATTATTCAATTTTATCAATCATATTAATAAAATTAAACAATATATGGCATTAAAAAAAATTTACTAATCAAATTATTAATAATAAATACATTGATTACTCAATTTTATTAAACAAATTAATAAAAACAAATAATTTTCCATCATTAACTATTATTGACTAATCTCATTATTTTGATTCACTAAAATTAAAAAACCGCTAATTAATTCCAAATTAATTAGACTTATTAAAAAAAACACATCAATAACTATTATTGATTAACTTTATTATTTTGATTCAACTAAATTTAAAAGTGCTAATTAATTCCAAATTAATTAGGTTAGTGAGGTTGCAAATAAATTAAAATTGGCCAAGAGGAGTTATACGAGCTCCCAGCCCGTTGCGGCCCGTCGTGGCCCGCGAGGAGGTGTCCAGCAGCCTCCTTCGCACAGCATCCAGCACCACGCACAAAGCCACAACGCCCAGCCCCTTGCCTGCGTCCCACGCATCCCCACCCAAAACCAGACCCACCAATGTGCTCGCCGGAATCCGTCGAACCAAATCCCCAAGGACCCACTGACGGCCGACCACCGTGACACGTCGTAGACCGCCGCAAGAGCTGCCATGTTTTTCCCCCAACTTGCGCGCAACATTTCATGAAATTGGGGTTGAAATTCGAACATTCATTGTTCAAATTTGGTAGAAAAACAAATCATGATGTTCAATTATCTTATAATTGCAATTGGGGACAGATTAATTCTGAAAATTCACAAATTTCATGGAATTTAATCGAATTGGGGCTAAATTTAGGATTTATAACGTCGAAAAATTACAGGGGCAATTGCGTTTGAATTTCGTAGCAAATAAACAATCAAATTGTGAACCCATGCTATTCAAACAACAATGAAGACGATTACGAACCTCAATCATGCCAAAATCACATTTTTCATGCTTGATTAGTTCGAGTTTTGGGGCTTGTTATGCGCACGAATAGGATGAAACACTTTCCCCTCAAATTCGTGCAAAATCAAGATTAATCCCAACATAAAAATGCACTAAGTTAATCACTTCCAACTAATCAAAATCCAATTTTAATTATGCATTTGCAATACCACATATTACACCTCCCCTAATTGAATCAAAATAACACAATTTCATACATAATCATATTAAAATATGCAAGAGGCTAACTGATACCACTGTAAGAATTTAGATACGATTAGCGAAATTTCAAGAAACGATTTCTTAGCACCTAACGTAGGATCTCATGCATATAATAATACGAATTATTAGAACAGTATAACATACCCTTGATGCGTGAATTCCTCGAAGCAAAAGGGCACGTTTTACGGAGAATTTAGAACGTCAGATGCCGTTCCTCTAGTATTGGTACACAAGCAGGATTAGATTACCCACGTATACTAGTACAGAATCAAGAACAGTTCTTGATTGCTTTTTAGGGTTTTTTAGGTTATGTGAAAAAAAGCAAAAGCTAATATTGAAGAATAATTGATCAAATATTTCAACCCCATATATCTATCTATCTATCTATCTATCTATCTATCTATCTATATATATATATATATATATATATATATATATATATATATATATATATATATATATATATATGATAATCAAGTAACTCGAAGTGACTCAATTACCTAATTTGATCAACTTATAACTCTCACATAAGTATCTGAGATTTATCCAATCACTGCTTAATTGTGTGACCTCATAGGACTCAGTTATAGTTAGTAGTATACTAATCTAATTAGTATACAAATTAAAGTTGGTTTCTAGTAAAACACTATAATTATTTAAAATAATTGAATTTCATTATCTCTATAATTCATCCTAATTACATCTAGTTTGTTACACCTGTTGAAGACATTCCTTCATTCACTATATTGATCTCTTTACAGTTTTCACCCGTTCGTCCCGTCCAAAATTGTTATCCCGATATGTACTGGAAAAGTGGAAGTTTGTAACATTCAGCTAGATCGAGGCCTAGATTTGTCGGTGTGATTGGGGACTTAACAAGGCAAGTTTAATTTAACATTACGACCCTTTCTATTGAGGGATCGAATCCATCTCTTATTTTAACCCAAAGATGCAACCCAATAATGCAACATGGTTTGGAATAACAATGATTCATTGGATATGAGAGAGGTGCAGATCTCTAGCATGCTTATTTCTGGCATGCTTATATCGATCTTTAATAGAGATACTATAGTAGATATCAAGTGATTATGATACATACTACTCAAAATATAATTTGGCTGGGGAAATTGAAAGTGAGCCTATCAGTATCTGACTTCATGTGGATTTAATTTTTAGGCAACACTTACCAATAATAATTCTTTGTAATTTGGTATGAAGAAACAAGAGCAGAAGAACTTAGAAGAGAACCATGCATAGAAAAACTCAAATTGCTACCTTTAAAATTCATACTTTGCCAAAAAACATTAACATACATGGGTCTTTATAGGAGTTAAAAAATACTTTTCCCTATAGTTACCTACTAGTAGCTAGGGTGGTATCAAATTTCTACAATCACATAAAAAGGTAAAGTGAAATATAGACATCCACTCTTCATACAATTGTTGACTCATAAAGTCATAATACTTCCCCTTAAATAATAAAACCTTGCTAGATAAAATGTAGTAAAAAAATAGCTAGGGAAAAAGAGTGCATCATTACATCATTGTATGCTTAGAATTATAGTCTTGTTAAAAATCTTATCAGGAAAAAACATGTGGGATAAAAATTTTATTAAAGGAAAAAGTGTATAATGTATTTAATACTCTCTTTGAATTCAGAATATGTCATGAAAATGACATATCCCAATTTTTTAAACCAATTGCTAAATTCTCTTAGCTAGAAGGGATTTGGTGAACAAATCAGTTGGATTCCCACATGATTGAATTTGTTAAACATTTATCCTTCTTTCTAGATTTCAAGAGTGAAGAATAGTTTTAGTGATATATATATATATATATATATATATATATATATATATATATATATATATATATATATATATATATATATATATATATATATATATATATATATATATATATATATATATATGCTTTATTTAATCACCTTTGATCTATTTCTCTTGTGCATTGTAACAAATATTATCTTCAAAGATAATTGTAGGACTTCCCACCACTTTGTTTATCTCGTTATTGACATGAGCCATACACATTCTCGTCTCGCTTCATATAAAGTGATAAGGTTTGCGTGAAGTGGTCAAGGTTTATTTTGTTGATTTCAAAGATATTGTAGTATTACCCAAGTGAATAGAGGGATATCCCCATTTTGTAACTTAGCCTTCCAAGGGTTTGTTGAATATCATGTATCTCCATATTTAATGGGAGTAGCATCTTTCTTTATTTTGTAGAACAAACAGAGATCTTGTATTCCTAAAAGCTACCAAAATAAATGTCTTATTCCTTAGTTTCCTATGTCTATTTATTAGTGAATTACTATATTTAGTCAATAAATTCATTGAAAAGTCAATGTCAAGTCATGTATGTTAATGAATACATAAAGGCACCGATAGCACTAAGATATGATACTTTAAGATAAAGAATTTGTTTATTTTCTTCATGATCTAGTTATAAATTATAGCCACTCAGATTTTATATAGTGAATCAAACACCAAAGTGTCCAAGAGTACAAACTTTGAACAAGGAGTTCTCTTGAGAGTAATAATTCTCCTCATCAAAAGTATAACCCTTACAAGTTATAAAGTACTAAATCAACTTACAAAAATAAAAATCATTTTTTAACCAACGTTAAATCAATTATAATACTACAAGAGCTACTACGTACATAAGACAAAACTCTATTACACTATCAAAAAATTTAGTTCAATTACAATTGACAATTAGAATATTATTTTGATTGAAATTAGTTTGCCTCAACTCATAAGGCAAAGAGGATAACAAGATTAATCAGTCATCAAAATATCTTAAACCACGAAGTACAACGCACAATAATGGAACCCTTTAACTTATGTTGTGCCATGTACGACATATACCACATTAAACATGTTTTTATTAATAGGGAGATTTAGATGTATACTACCTCTATTCTTTAATGTTTGTCCCATTTTAACCAAAAAGTTATCACAAAATATAAATAAATAGAGCATAAGAATTTGAAATGAGAATGAGTTCGTGTTTGAGGGTGTCAGGAATTGTAGTAAGGTTTATTTTTACGGGAGGGTGAAGTGGGAAATAAAAATTAAAGTGTAAAATGTTTGATTTTATTAAATGCGTTAAAGGGCAAAATCGTCAAAATATGGGGCGGTTTGAGTAAATTGGAGGCGACGTTTAGCGCTCCACTTATATTTTATCTAAAAATTATGTATAAAATATAAAACTCAAAAACCCTATTTCAACAACATCTCTTCGAATAGAACCCAAAAAAAAAAAAAATCAACTTCTCAAATCACACTTGTCATCAGTGTCAACACGAAAAATAGACATAAGTTTCGGATCAAATTGACACTCAAATTATCTTAGAGAGATCACCAGATTCACAACCGTCACTATGTCCCGCACTCTAAGTATTAGAACTCCAATCGTAAGCATTTAAATTAGACTTAGAATGCTAAATTATCTACAGACAAGAACACATTGTGCGGCTATTGATCAATTAATGTTATCATGTCAAATGATCAATGTTGGCCACGTCTTGATTTCGAGATAAGCTATATAGTAGGAAAAAAAATATCAATAATAAACATTAATATTAGTGATGGACCCTAAACTCTACTTAGACCCTATAAGACCCATGAGATCCAGATATGGGTATTGTACTTTGAAACCCAATGGGTTTGGGTATGGGTAGGGTATAAGGATGGAAAAAACATTAAAATGAAATTGTTTTAATGTTTGTCAAAAATTTCTTGATAGCTAGTAAACTCAAATAAATAATCCTTTTAATTATTAATGGAGGTAATCTGTTTTGAAACCATGTACAGAAAATAAATAAAGACTTCGTAGTTTTGCAAATAGTTAAACAAATGTATAATCATGCATGGTCAAGCTAGATAGATCTTTGTTTGGTAGAATTAAGTAAACCATTTGACCAAAGAACGAATATAGAGGGAAATATCAAACAGATCTAAGTTTTTCTTATCATAAAAAGTCAGAACTTCGGATTAAGTCTTTGATTGACTAAAGGAGACTGTTAGTTGAATTTGGCCTCATTATAACTACCTTAATGTAGAATCTAACACCCAGAAACGGTTGATTACATTATAAAATTCAAACTAAGGAGTCGTTTGATTCGCCATCTAAGAAGGAAAAGGCATGAAAGTCCATTTTTTGAGGATGTGGATTCAAATGACCATAACACTTTAAATTTATTTGAAATGAGTTGGGAATTTTTGAGGATAAGGTGATTATGGAATTATAAGGGATTGAGGAGTAGATAGAACATCTTGTGTATGTAATTCCATTCCAAAAATGATTAACTAAACTGACCTAACTAAGGTATGAATTCAAAATTCATTCAAAAATATTAAACCAAACACCCCCTAAGATATTTCGTTCAGTGTTACAAGTAATTTTTTTTAAAGTAAGCAATAGTCTATCTCATAAATAGTTGTTCCCTCAAGTCACATTCTTTCTAATAAGAGAGTCAAAATGGAAGTGCCAACAATAAACTTCTGTACGCTTGAAGGTGAGAAAAGAAGTGAGACACTAGCAATCTTCCATCATGCTTGCGAGAATCGGGGATTTTTCCAAGTAAGTCATCCTTTACTTAAGTAACGTATACTCCCGTATATTGTTGTGAAATTTAATATATATATATATATATATAAGTTAAAATAAGAAGGGTACTTAAAATGAAAAGGATGAGAAGACATCTTGACTCTTCATCTCCTAAATCCAAAGGATGATATTTTATGTACTGACCCTTTTTTAAATTATAGTGACCAAAATTATTTTTTTTTCACTTATAATGATTCTTTTTATTATTATAGTTACTATTTTTATTATTATAGTAACCATTTTTTTATTATTATAGTAATTATTTTTTTTACCTGAAATTTCTAGCGTTGGATCTTACCATTTGAATGACTAATATCTCTTCTTATTCTTCTTATTTTAAGCACCATTTTCATTGGATCCCTCCCCTATATATGTAAGATCCAATGCTAGAGATTTTATGTAAAAAAATTAGTTACTATAACAATAAAAAATGGTCACTATAATAATAAAAAAGAGTAACTACAATAATAAAAAGAATCATTATAAGTGAAAAAAATTATTTGGTCACTATGAGTTAAAAAAGGGTCACTATAAGTACATAAAATATCATCAGTTGGATTTAAGACATAAACAACCAAGATGTCTTCTCATCCTTCTCATTTTAAGTATTCTTCTTATTTTAACTTTTACCTATAAGTTGGACCCTCTTACGTAAATAAAAATACACGAGCATGTAAGTAAGAAAATGTGAGAGTATCATAAACTCTAATGTATTCGGATACATATTAGATGCTCGATATTGTGGGAAGAGTAGCTAGTTTGTTCTATAAGTATTGAGGAGTTGTAGAGATAACGTGCATTCGCAACGAACTTATGTGCATTCATGGCGCCTGCATGCATGATCGTTTATAAATCTAGCTTACAAAAAATTTGATTTTTTAGAAAGACAAAGTGCAATTTTGTTTTGTACGTGATTATTTATCTTTTCGTACGTTTTTGTATAACATAATGTCACAACTGCAGATTGAGAATCATGGGATAGACAAGGAGTTGATGGAGAAAGTGAAGTTGCTTATGAACAAATATTATTGTTGGAGTAGAATTTTTGTTATTGGACATGTGGCCAAGCGACACGACCAAGCGATTACCCAAGCGACGCGGGAAGGTGACGATTATCAAGTAGGTGTTCAAATAAGATTGTTGAGATACATTAAACCTGGACATCCATATAAAAAAGCCCAACAGTTTTCAAATAATATAAGTAGGCGGTTGCAAGATAGACAATGTGCATCCGTAATACATGCAAAGTATTTACAAAAGGATTAGCAACGGAATTTAGATAAGAACAAACAGAGTATGAGATAAGTACAACGCATAAATAAGGAGAAGTGGTTATTTATTTTGGCTGGGAACCAACGGGAAAATAAAAAGACCGTGCAATATAAAAGAAGAATGATTCACTGATAAAGGAGACTCACCTGCATCACTCCAGTCCACTACTCAATACTAAAAGTTCTAAGTTCACAATTACTTACATTTCATTTTACACTTTGACCGTCCTTTACATTTTCATCCCATATTGTTTGTAATTTGTAACACTTAAGGCTTAGCCTTTGACATAGTGAAACAATGGCCTAAATAAGCCCCGCAGTTTTTCCGATTTGGGTTTTTCGCGTTACCAACTTGTTGTGTCGTTTACATTTTTTTCTTCCTTTACGTATTGCTTGCTTATTTAACCTTCACGTAAAGTAGCTAGTTGTTCCACCTTCTTAACCTTAAATTGTCGCATAGTTAGTAATTTTTGGCAGAAACAATTATGAGGAAAGTTGAAAGGCAACTTTTCATTTGGCATCGTCTCCCAAGTCTCATGTGTGAAAAACTTGGGCTAGAAAATGACTTCATAAAGAAAACATTCTCTGGAAGCAAAGACCCTGCAGTAGGGAACAAAGGTGCATGGCAAAATACCCTGAATGTCCGAAACCTAAACTCGTTAGAGGCCTTCGAGAGCACACTGATGCAAGTGGAATCATTTTTTTACTACATGAAGATCAAGTCACAGGACTTGAGTTTTTCAAAGATATATGGGAAATGGTGTAAGATACCGCCATATAAGAGCATTCTGCATCGTGTTATCACAGGAAAATCTGAAAGTAGATAGTCAGTTGCTACGTTTTACAACCCTGCAGGTGATGCTGTGATTCCTCCGGCTGAAAGATTGCTATATCTGAGGAACTAACTTTTTCAGGACTACTAGAAGCTGTGTTCGAGCACTAAGTTTATGGATAAAGTTGGGAGGTTTAATTTGAGTCTATGAATAATATATGGTCAATGGTCAAGAAGATTCACTAAAGTAATGAGAACTTTTTTTCCATGAACAAGCATGTAGTCAATGGTCAGGTAACGGGAAGATGGAAGATTCACTCAAGTAGGCAATTATATTCTGTTCTAGAATGGGCAGGCATCAGTCACATCACACCCTGCTACATAATTACCAAGGCTACAACTCTTCTTCCTAAGGTATTGGGCTGCCCAACCAGGCATGATAATTAGAGTCTCATCCTAGTTCTTCATGATCCCAAGCCCAAGCCCAAGCCCAAGCCTTTAAGTCCATTTCTTTGTTCCTCTTAGTTGAATCATATGTTAAGGAATTTATGCCTAAGCTAATAGTACCTCATTGAGTAATTGGTACGTGGTAATGGAAATTTCATAACTAAAAACACATGTTTTCATTACATCATTACCATGGCCTTACATGAATTTTTGTCTTGAACTAACTCAATAAGTTCGTTACCATTTTCATCATATATTTTCACCTACCAAATTAAGATTCATTGTAGATAAGAGTTTAATTACAAGGACCCGATCATAGTCAGGTGTTAGGAAATTATTTCTTAGACAGTATCATTTTTTTAAAGGGAAATTTATGTAATGACGATATTAACTACTCATAGTAAATTTAAATATAATGAAGGGATTACTGCAAACTTCTAATGACTTTGGTACACAAACAGTTGTTTGTCCTATGGAGTATGTGACGTTTGAGACCATTCAGGCATGGCGCATCAGACCTTCCACCAGAAGCCATGCATGAGTGCATCCTACCAAATGTCTTACTGTACCACTGTACCATCCTTTGTCAGATCAGGTAGTTAGCTACAGAAAAAATTACCACTCGATCTACTGCCACATTGCGCGTAACATTTTTAAGTATAATATAAGCTGGAGAACGGAAACTTGCATTAGATCATCCTTTGGTGCAATCAAATTTGATAAGTGCTCTCTTAATCTCTCTTAATCTCTATTTATTTGTTCTATTTATATAAACTTACTTTATTATTTTTATTTGAGAGAATTTTGGCAGGATCATATATTATTATTATTGTGAGAGTAAAGTTGGTTAGTTGATGGTCCAACCTCACCCAAAAAGAAATAGAATAATTTTTCAGAAACAAATCAAAATAGAATACGGGACAATTTTTTAAAGACAAAAGAAGTACGGGGAAATAATTGTCAAGCATGATGTCAACGAAAGTGCATCTTAGTATTGAATGAGTTCATGGACGACAATACACGATAAAAGCAAAATTAGGTCTTAACTTTTCAACTTATGAAATATTAGTATAGATAAATTAGTATAAGCTAAGCGACAATAGATAATAATTTCTAGTAATTTTCAATCAGTTCAAATAACGTAACTTAAAACAATAATCTGATCCCATCAAATTTTTGCACCATAATATTGTCCTTAGCTTGCTTCGCATCTAGAAGTTAAATGACCCCATCTAATCAACTATGTAATCATCTAGTTTAACATGTAAAATGTGAGAATTAATTAACGGCTCTTGATTGAGGATGATAAAGTCTTGGCACAATGAGGACGTACGCGAGTGGGCCAAGTGACAATGATAAAAGGGATGGTAGCACTGCACAGATAGATCATTGAGTTTTTGATGGTGATGCAACTCTCATCCGTTGCTTAGTGGTTAAGGAGAAGGTGGGGCTGTATAGAAAGAATTGATAGAATATAAGATTAATCTTGGGACTTTTACCATGAGTTTAAATTTTTAGTAGAGTTAGTACTTTAATATGATAGATATCAGAGTAAGCATGAAATGCGGTTATGGGTTTAATTCTTATCAAACTCTTTTTTTAAATGGAATATTTAAAATCGGATATAAGGATGTATGTATTATATTTACATTTTAAATTTAATGGGCTCTTATATGAAGGAGTGTGATATAATCAGTACGTATGTAACTAGGAAAAAAGAAATATTTGTGAGACAAAGAGAGTATAAACAATCGTCATAAAAGTAGTCAAGTAGGTATAAAAACATGATACATGACCTCAAATATTTTTTACTCTTATGCAGTTAATTATCACATTATATATCACTAGTTACATTTTTCAACTTGATTATTGGATTCAACTGAAGATATCACTTGCCTGTTGTAACAAAATTAAAATTAACCAAGAAAAAGTTAGACTTTTTTGTTTGAGAAAAAAGAAAAAGAGATATAATAAACCACTATAAAATATTTGTCTTCAATAACATGATGAAAAGTATACTAATGGAAAACACTATCAAGAATCCATGTTATCCTTTTTCTTGCAAAAAGTTACATGAAAAACCTTGTAACTTGCGCAAAATCTCTAAAAATGATGAAAAGTTTGGAACCTTCAATAGGTTTCTCGAAACGTTAAGTTAATTATGGCGAACAGAAGAACGTTTAGTACTTGCACCAATGACACGTAATATATTTTAAAGTAAATTCTTTTCCTTGATTAAAGGGGTTCAATAAGCATAATAAATACTAATAAGCTACAAAGCCTTTAAATAGTTGATTGGTGTTATTAAGTTGTCTATTGATTCTTGGAATGCCTAAGTTGATAGTTCATTTGATGTGTTGGTTAATGTATATGTGAAAGTTCCTTCTTGTATACTCCATGTAAATTTTTTTCGAAAACACCACTAAAAAGTATTTTGGGTCGATTTGTATGTAATCAACGTTCGTTGATTTTATTCTTTGAATCTATCTTAGTGGGGACAGTCTGTGAATCAATTTTTGTAGGGAAGATTGTTAGTCGATGTAACGTGCCATGGAGGATTCGAATGCGAGGTTTCAACCCTTTTAGTTATGAATCTAGTTTAATCTCTATAAATGTAACAACTTTCCTTTTGAAAATATTTGAAAATTGTATAATCAATCTTGAATGAGCTATTTCGATTTTAAAGAAAATAAAGCTTTCGTAATATTGATTCTTACTTAAGGTTATGTAATTAAGATTAACCTAAAGTGAAAATCCCATGGTGTTTACAATTTTGTATCTGGTCCACTTAGTATCAGGTTAATTTCATGTCAGTTATATTTTAAATTTAGATGATGGATTATCGGGTCAAATTTATTTCTAGTTGACTTAGATCAGGTACAAATCGGGACTTGTATTCAAGTCAAATCAATTTTTGATGGTATTCGGGTAGAATATGGGTCTCATTTGACTCTTGATGTCTTCAGCTAAATCGGATAAGGACATCATTAGATACACTATAACATGATTTAAATTGTTATGGCATTTGACTTCTTCATTAAGTGGTCTCCAAAAATTAAAATTAACTCTTTTGATGTATCATGCTATAGTTATTGAAATATTATGCTACATATAATGTAAAAAAAAATGAAAAATTCCTAATTATATCTCATATAAATATATCATGGATCATTTTTAATATTTTGTTTCTATATCTGAGATCATAATGTCTATATCTGATATGAGTTTTTATATATCCTTACATCTAATATAACAATAGCTATATATGATATAATAATAGTTATATCTCATATTTTAATATCATAATATAATTTATATAAGGTATGAATTAGAAAAGACAACAAAACCTGAAATACATTCCGTAATACAGTAGCTTCTCATACGTAAACATGAGTAGTCAATTTCACACTTAAAGATACACCATATACAAGTATGAATTAATGTGTAAATTTAACATGATACAAAATTGGCTTTCGGTGAGAGTGTAAAGATGATGACTTATTTTGGATTAATGAAGCAAAGAGGTATTGTCAAATTCGTCATCCAAATGCACGCAACTCTTGCGGATGTGTGGATGGGAAGAGGAATTCAGATTTTTTCTTTGAGGCTGAGGACAAATAAATCTCATAAACTACCTACTTGTTTGGAACCTTATACGACACGCTTAAATCAATGGCACATTACTGAATCTACTCCCTACACTCAATACTTGCACACGACGATAAATGTTCCATGTTCTAGAGAATTCTACGTGTTTGTCTTATGAGTTATGAGCCATAGACCATATGTTTGCTTATTATATCCTTGTAAAGGTACTTTAGGGCTGAGAATTTTGGCTTATTTTTCCCTACTCTTTAATGATTTGGAGTAATATGAAACCTACAACAAAATTTTACTAAACCAAACTGAGTGGAAAGAATTTCACATTATCACCTTTCAACCTTTGGGTTATTTACAATTTGCAATATTCTTATGCGTGTATACACTTTCTAACTTCGTGATAAAACTTATTAAATTAAATACAAAAGATTATGGGTTCTAAGCTCCTTAGACTCATATGCTTCATCCCTTCATTTTTCCCTTTCACTCGTGATTCATTCCGAACACAAAACGCAAAAATTTTGGCACTGTTGCTTAATCGAAATGGGTAAAACCTTTCAAATTATGATGAGATAAAACCATGTTCTTACCTATTTGAAATCATAAAAACCAACTTATGGTAGTTAGCATAAAAAAATGACTTCTCTTTATCAATAACTTCAGTGTGTCTGTGCTTTCTTCAGCAACCTACTAACCTACGTACCACAAGATGTACGTCCACTCAACTGGTCCATTGGCTGGTATGCCATAGTCATGCTAATAAATTACTTCCATAAATCTGTTTAATACTCTGTCCTTTTCAAATAGATCGTTAGTTTATACTGCGTCCACCCACTTATCGTATTAAAGAAGGCAATTTTTCTTATGCTAACTATTTAGTGGCAACATCAATGGTATTCACTATTTATATGAGCTCATACTTCTCTATGAATTGAAAATAATCAAATAAACTTGCCTTCTTTAAATTGCACAAAACTCGCTCTTGAATACTTTATGAAGTAAATTCACAAGAGTTGAGTGGATAAGCAACTTCTTATGTGTAAAAGATAAGATGTCACTTTCATTAATATTATCTCTTACCATTGTTATACACCTTTTACATACCAAGAGTTATTCCACCAAAAAAATTGAAAAAAATAACTTGTATTTTGTATAAACGAATGAATTTTATGTGGGATTAGATCTTCTGATTCTCTTTAAGAGTGCTGATTCTTTTTAGTATTTATTTGGTTCACATGTTAAGTGAATATTCAAGAAGATTTTTTTAACCTTTTTTTAAAAAAAATTCGAAATATAACATCCGCAACAAACTATTTCGAAATATAACCTCCGCAGCAAACTATTTTGAAATATGACCACGGGATTAGGTTCGGTATAAAATCACTGTCTAGACAGCAAATTCGAGTTTTTTTAATTTTTTAAAAAGGTTATTTTATTAAAAAAAATTAAGAAAATTAAATTTTTTTTTCCCTAAAAGTTGCTGTTAATAAATTTTTTTAAAATTTTTTCGATGATTTTTTTTATTTTCATTTAACAAAATAATAATAAAGAAAGTCGCTATCCTGGAAAGCGACTTTCACATATAGTCGCTCTCTAGCACAACGACCTTATACCAAATCTGGCCATGGGGTTATTTTTCGAAATAGTTTGTTGCGGGAGTTATATTTCCAATTGTTTTAAAAAAAAAAGTTCAATATTCACGAGGTACAAAGTAGAAAAAGCTAGTGCCAAAATCTTGGTCATTCTCCTCCAATCTTCTTGAATTAAGGCTTTTCCTTATTCAATCAAGGCTTGTTTAGTTTCCATAAGTTTTATTAAATATAATTTTTTTACTGACTTGTATGGACTTTTATTGATCAAAACTTATTTTTATTGATTGAAATTGACATATTACTATTATATTTTTTATTAATTAATTTGTGATTTTTATAAATGTCATTAAAGTTTTTTACTAATTAAAGTTAGTTTGTTATTTATTAAAACTAATTTTTACTACTCCCTCTTTTCCAATTAAATGACACAATAGGCTACTATAAACAAAACAATAATCCCTCGATCCCTAATTGTATGCTACATTTCCATTTTTTGAGTCAAAGTTTAAAAATTTTGACCATAAATTCTAACTATATTATAATAAAAATATATCTAAATGGAATCTTGTTTGATTAATCTCAATGTAAATTTTTAAAATATCAAATTTTTTATAATTTTTGTCTTACGGATTTGGAGATAAAAACATTTTAAATCGTATCTTGAAAATCGTGAAAAGTCAAATGGGACAAACAATTAGGAATAGAGGGTGTACATTATATTAGTCTGGGCGCAGAGTTTTAGACAATAATTTATAGCAATGATTACCAAATATTATTTAGTAAGAAGGTAGTAAATATAATAGAAGAAACTTTTGCACAAAATTACTTAGAGTTGCAGTCTTGGACAGCTTTTTGTGTAAACTTTCAAAGTGCAATAAAACAAGATTTGATCCTTTTTATCAAGATTCCATGATTTTTTTACAAATTTTGATGGAAGAAGGTACATTGTGGAAGAAGATGATCAAGGAAATCCCAAGAATCAGGAAAACTTTACCAAGAAAATTTCATAAATCAAGAACAAGTTGGTTCAATTTTGATTCCTAATTGGAGTGAGAACGGTGATAATTCCTACTACAATTTGGTTTTCTTAATTTTGTCTAGATTTCCTATTGTTTTCTATACTGATTCAACGTTGGTTGAACACTTTCCTGATCCTATTTGATGTTGGGTGTCTTCCCTAATCCTACTCTAAGTTGGATTTTAAAAAAAATTCCAAATTTTGGGTGCTACATAGTGTTTGTTAGGGGTGCTTATGAGCGGGGTCGAGCTTGAGTTTGGCTAAACTCGATAACTCAAACTCAAGCTCGATAACTCAAAATCGAGCTCGACTTGATCTCGAAAGCTCGTGATCTAAAAAAATCGAACTCAACCTTGATTAAAGCTCGTTTCAATTAAGTTCAATTCGAGCTCTAGCTCAAACTCGATTAAAGCTCATTTCAAGCTCGTCTCAAAATATAGCATGTTTCAAGCTCAAACTCGACTCATTTTCAACTCGTTAAAAGTTCAATAAGCCTAAGTATTTGTTCCCAAATTGGGCCAACAAGAAGGCTAAGTTTTAGCTTTAATAAGCTCAATTTGGTTTTAGGTGGAAAGCACTATTGAGTTTATATATATACTAATTTCTTCAAACCATCTATCAATTTTTCAATGTGGGACTTTGAATTTATATTTAAAACTCTCTCAAACCATGTTTTATTTTTATCCAATGTGAAACTTTTGGTTTATATATTAAACCATCTTTTATTTTATTTCAAGTTTATATCTTAAGTATATTTGTCTATAAATATATACTATAAATAAAATTTCGAGTTTCTCACGAGCTTTTCGAGTCGAGCATTGATTTGCTCAACTTGGCTCGTTAACTTATCGAGTCGAGTTCAATCTCGAGTCGAGTTCAATCTCGAGTCGAGTTCAATCTCGAGTCGAGTTCAATCTCGAGTCGAGTTTGGACCGAGTCGAGTTCGAATAGCTTGCAAGTAGCTCAACTCAATAAGCACCCCTAGCTGCAAAAGAAGATTGGTTTGTTTTCCTTGCTGAAAAAGGATAAGAGTGCATTTTCTAATAAAACAAGGATACTATTTTAAGTGGTTGTGTTTTAGAGGCTTTGAACTAGGGAATTTTCTTACTCCAAATAGGAGTATCACATAAACCATATAAATAGGGAAGCTATGTATTAATTCAAGTATTGAAAAACTATAAATCAAACAAACACTTGTTTAAAAGATTAACGTGCCTCTTACGTTTTTCTTTGCTTAGAACTCAATTCCAGGAGATGGTTTTGTGTCTAAGTTGTTAAATACATAGTTTCATGAGGTGGTTAAATTCCTTGAATTACCAGTTTAGTTTAGAGCATAAAATTAATTCAACCTTAAATAATGTTTTAACGGGATTTCATAGCTAACCCCATAAATTCACCTCAATTATTGAATTAATTCTTTGTCTCAATGTCACCTCTAACTTCACACATATTTAATCAAAGGAGAAAATGCTCCATATATTACTACAAGAATTTGATGTTTACACATCGCTAATTGTTATAAACATGTATATTTATAGGCAAATTATAGAACATTATGTTAGAGAGGAAGTACCCTAAAACTGATAATATCAATTATTATAGTGACAAAATCATCTATGGCCCAGGGTGTTAAAATCTAAAGCACTCCTTCATTCCTTCTATAAATTGCCCACTATGAATGACTATGAGTACTTACATCACCCCCATATTACCTAAAAACACATACGGAGTACACTCTATCTCTCTATACTTCATCCTCATTCAACCAGATCAAACCATACCTTAGCAAAAAAAAAAAAAAAAAAAAAAAAAAAAAAAATGGACCACCTCAAGTTTGTGATTGAATCATCCGAAGCAGAATCAATGGCCAAAAACTTAGGCCTAAAATCTGTCATCAATCTCTTACCATTGATAGCAAAATCATCTAAAAAGCTCGCTCGGACTCCCATCTCAGGTTTTTCCGTCGCAGCCGTCGGACTATCCTCCGACGGCCGCATCTTCGTCGGGGTAAACGTCGAATTCCCAGGATTGCCCCTTCACCACTCAATCCACGCGGAGCAATTCCTCATCACCAATCTCTCATTCTACCCCGAAACCCACCTCAAAAACGTCGTCGTTTCAGCGTACCCATGTGGGCATTGCCGTCAATTCCTTCAAGAAATCCGGGGCGCACCCGATATCCAGATCCTCGTCCTGGGTAAACCCGATCACATCAACGGGTACCCGGAAGACACCAATGATGTAGACAGCTTCCTGCCTTTGTCATACTTTCTGCCTCACAGATTCGGGCCAGATGATCTCCTCCACAAAGACGTGCCACTGATTCTGGAAGCCCATTGTAACAGTCTAAAGTTCGATGCTGGAAAACAAGTTGAATCATGTAATGAGTTAAAACATTTGGTGTTAGCCGCGATCGAGGCGGCTAACATGTCTCATGCACCCTACAGCGGCTGCCCGTCTGGGCTGGCGTTGATTGACAAGGATGGGAATATATATAAAGGGTGTTACATGGAGTCTGCTGCGTATAACCCGAGTATTGGCCCCGCGCAAGCCGCCATCATATCGTATATGGCAGCTGCGCAGGGAAGCGAGAATTGTGCAGATTATGATAGGATTGTGGGGGCTGTATTGGTGGAAGTCGAGGGTGCTGTTGTTAGACAGGATGAGACTGTGAGATTGTTTCTGAATGCTGTTATTCCGAAATGTAAATTTCATGTGTTCAATTGTCAGAGATCAGATTAGGGGACTGAATTACTGATTCTTGCTTGTTATTGGATCAGAAAAAGTTGTGTCATGCACTCAACTAATTGTAATAATTCTGACTCCGAGTCCCTAAAAAAAGCCATGGTATGATCTTGGTGCATAAATTTTATAAGATGGGTCCGCTTCAATTCAGCATTGTTTATCAGAGTTGATAGTCTTGAGTTTGTTTGTCCTCCGACTCCTTTAAGCCTAAAGGTTGAAACTTGAAACTCTTACGTGAAACAGAGTTGTTGATGATTTGATTAGCATACCTGAAATGTACTATAAAAGTACTGTTACATAAAAAAGATGATCCATTTTGGCCGAAAGGAGCAGCCAGATTTAAGAGGTCTATAAACCTCCCAATTCTCGTTTTATCCGACTATCGGACCTCAGATGGCTAGGCTTGAATAGACAGTGTACACGAAAAAGGGCAGCTTGATTGCGACCACATCAACAAAGACCTTTTTTCCATGTAGGGAACATTTGACATGAACAGAATATTAATGATTTAAATATACTACTTGTATCTGTCTCTCAATAACACCAAATTTCTTTGATCAAGTGCAAAATAATACTCGTACGAACTTTGGATTTTGCTTCAAATAATACCAACTTTCTCTTATGTTTTTACTCTAATTGCCGGCATATTGTTAAATATATTTTAATTGAAGTTATTATTTGAGGTAAATTCTAGGGTTTAATACTAACCAATGATGGTTGGTATTATTTAAAGTCAATTTTCGAAAAAATAATGAATAATTTCATAAACTAATTTCTAATTGGCTCTACTTTGACCTAACCCGAGTCAACTTAACATCTCCTTAATATTATTTGAAATCAACTAAATTCAATAACCTTTTTCCACATCTATAAGAAAAACACAATAATAAACACACAAAAAGCTAATGTTATAATGATCTGTACATGAATCAAGATATTGGATAATAACTCAAAAGTTTTATTCAAATAAACTAGTTGATATTGATAGTGAGCATTATATTAGTGATTAGATGATTCCGGTAAAGGGAAATTTATTATACAAAATTACAGCAGAGATGGCTTTGAGAGGGACTTTTCTTTCAATATGTTGTTAGTGACCACACCTAATTGTAGTCTTACCCCTACACGTATTCGACTTGAAGTTGCAGGCTTTAGTGAGATACTGAACGTTGGTGCAACAATAATTGTTGTGCAAAACCAACAAAATTCACAAACTCTTTTCCTAAAACAAAAAAAAAGTTCTTAGTCATCAGTCGTCATACATTTAATATGAAGACTAACATGGTGGACACAGTCATTTTGATTTCACTTTGGTCAGTTCAATTATAGTTGTTATATGTACATTACTAATGACTCGAGATTAGGCTGATGTGGACCTGATCACCTGGATTCTCTCAAAGACAACTTAGGTTAAGACTTTGAGTAGATAATGATGTGGAAACAGTCTATATTGATCAATCTTTGTTAGGCCAAGCGTAAGAGATCCCTTTATGATGAAAAAAAAAAGTTTGTAAGAGCAAAATATTTTTTTACCATTAATGTTGAACTTTTAATCTGTTCATTTGTTAAAAATGATGGAAAAGCTCGGCCAAGATAAAAAAACAAACGTAATATTTTGGTCACAGCTGGCCATTCTGCTGCTTGATCAAAAAGCGGCGTTTTGATCCTATTTCAGAAAAAAAATTGGAATCCGCAACTATGCGCAAGCCACTTGACCTAGTCGCGGATTGACATGTGTCACTGCCAATTTAATTAAAACGTTACAATTTTGTAATAAATATATCTTTAAAACTACAATTTAAAAAAAAATTACCAACGGACTTATTTTTTTCTCTATAAATCGAGACCCATTTCATATACTTTCTCCTTCTTTAGAAATTCATTTTTATCCTCCTAAATTCATAATCTTCCTTTCTGAATAGGCTCAAATATGAGAGTAGGACAAGGGCCTAGGATTGCAATGGCCTAGGGCCGAAATTAAGGTGGTCCAATTGCCCAAATATCAAACCTTTGATATTACTTAAAATATCCCTAATAACAAATTTAAATCATAATTCACTTGTCCTACACTCCTGCCCAGTCTTCAATACTTCGTAGTTCGTACGGTACCAACTTTTAGGGTTTCATACTTCTTCAACTTGACAACCATCTTCAATGCTTTGTATGGTTTGGATTCATATAATTATATGGCTCCCCTGATTGGATCCTATTCAAAATCGAAGCCAATACCTCATAAAAAACTAGACCCACTAGGCTTTTTTTTCCACTAGTGAGACTTTTAGTATTAAGAGTTTACTTATTATTGACTTTCAATATTACAATATTAAGAATTTTATTTGTTGCAACCTTTCAATATGATTTATTTATTTAAACAATTTATTATAACTTCGACAATACATCTTATAAATATTTACTTTAACATCATTTAATTTATATTGAAAAGTACTTTGAAAAGTTAAAAAGAAAGCTACATTAAGTGTACAAATTTATAGGAAAGAAGTAAATCAAAGAGGTGTAATTTATTGAATAGAAGTATCAATCCCATACTTAGCCAACATAGCTTCTATCACTGTTTCTACCTCGCTTAATTAGGATTACATTACGTACCAATTCTAACTTAATAATAATGATTATATTTTACCCACTGGCCACTGGCCACTGGCCACTGCCCACTGCCCATGTATCTGAGTTCTCAAGGTAGGTGAAAGGTGATGATTTATTTTGGAAGCACAAAGAAGTGCCAGGTGAAAGGTGATGATTTATTCTGGAACATATGTTTTGGGCCAGGCCCTCTTATCTGAGTTCTCAAGGTAATCGGCACAACCCTTGAATGCCTATCTCGAAGATTCCGCGCGGTCGAGTGACCATCTTCTGTCTTCATCTCGCCGATACTTCGTGGTTGTATAATGTATACGTATAATCGAAGTTACTCTGTATGCCCATTACTTTCTTTTGGTAAGCTACATTCTATCTATTTGACCATTTGAGCTTAGTCATGGTCTTCGAAAACATTACACATAAGTGATCAAATGTTAGGTCAATTTCAAGCCTGAAATTTCTCCCCAGGCCCACTTATATTTTGGGCTAGACCTGTTCAAATGGGAAGGACTTTGTTAAGGGTCATTGACCAACCTATTTGTAAATAGACATAATTAATAATGGATCTAATGGGTCGATCTCTAAAAGGATCATGTTTGTTTGGGTCTTTGATGGGTCAAGTCGGGTCAATAGTTTTTAAAACTTTTAAACACTATCAGGTAGAGAATTATTTTCACTTACTTGTTGATAATCCACTACCAAATATTTGAGGTGATATATATAAACTATCACCCTTTATAGATAAAAATTATACTCTATTTAGACGGCCCGTTATATATCTCCTTTGGCTCGACCCAACCCGTTTTGCATCTTCTTTGGCCTGACCTAGTCTGTTTTGCTTGTAATCTATCCCGGCCCTGATCCAACCCAATACACAAGTTTATTTCAGGCTGAGCCTACTTGTCCTGGCCCGCTCTACCTTTACACAACACTTGCTCCGTATTATGCTAGTAAGCTATACAAAGTACATGTAAAAGGCAATATTAGCATACATCCCATTTAATTTTATATGAATGTCACATGCATATTTCAAACATCTCACATTAATTTAATGAAATATTAGGTATACTAAGCAAACATACACTATAGAATTTATAGTCACCATCCTCACTAATGCTAAATTCACCGACAAAAAACAATAGACCAATCAACTCAAAATCCAAATCCTACAATCAATAAAAAACAATCACAAACTACAACGGTTCATTCAAACAAACCAAATCAACTTCACAATTAGGCAACAAACTATGATTCTTAACGTTTAAGTTTCTCCTAAACCAATTATTAGCCACAAATTCTTCCACCTTCCTAACCATCTTAACCACAATATTCTCACCGTGACCAGTCAACGGTTCAGTCAAAATCGTAAAAAACCCATTCCGGTTCCCAAAAACAATATCCGTGAACCGGCGATCTCCAACCATGACAACCTCCAGAGACCGGCACCCCATGACCCTCTCAATCTCCTCCGCCCCACCCGCCGGCTTCTTCATTCTATGCCGCACAACCCTAACCCCCAACTCTCTCTCCACGGACTCCGCCTCCAACCCATACGGGTCAAACTCATACAGCCCCACCGAGTTGCTCAAAACGGCGACGTTTCCATCTCCGAACACTTCCCTACACTTCTCCATCGATCCCCTGAGTGGCTCCCAAAGAGTAAAGGAATACGGGGATGTAATCGTGTTATCCTTGTCGAATACGACACCCTTGAACCCTCTTCGATGGAGCTCTTCCCAGTTAATATAGCGGATGTTTTTGACATTGAGATGGGGTAAGAGAAGATGGGGTTGATGGATGAGAATGTTGGATGCATATACAATACCCTCGAGGTTGAATCGTTGGCCGATTGCGCCTTTGAGTCTCGCCCACCACATGTTTGTGGAAATGCGCCAGTGAAACCGTGAGGTTTTGTTGAAGCTCAGGGTAATGGGGGAGCCGCGTTTGACGCAGAGATGGCTCGGTTTTGTGAGCGGAGATGTAGGGAGTTTGATTTGAGTAGGGGTTATGAAGGTTTTAGTGATGAGAGCTGGAATTGGGGAAATTTGGGAAAGGGAAAGTAAAGGGAGTGAACGAGCCATTTATTTGGGTGTGTTGATGTGGTTTTTGGATTGTTTAAGATATAATAATACTAATGTTTGTTTAAGCATTGGGCGGATTACATGTATGTGGACTAACTGTTAGCTTGGGACTTGGATTAGATTGGTTATTGTTGGGCCTACATTCCTAACGGCCATAATATACGCAACCGTATCTTCTTCTTCTTCTTTTTTTTTTTTCTTGACATTCCTAACATACACTTTAAAGAAAATTATTAACAAACTGTTTAAACCTCACGCAAACCCTAGCAATGAAGCCGATGAAAAACCGGAATACTCTCATATATGATTTTCCATATAAAATGTAGCCAATTAGATATGATCGGATATATGCCAAAGTATCCTATAAAACCTTTAATGGGCGGAAAGACATAGGTTGGTATAAAGTCTACTTCATTTTAGTTAATTTGTCAATTTAACTTAACTGTATGTTTAATCTCTTGATCAAATTACACATATTAGCTAAAATGTTCCCGTTTGCTAGGAAAATTTTCACCTTCATCCTCCAAGTGACCATATATGTCACACTTAGCTTGCAATGCTATGGCTTATTCACCACTTTTATGTTTTTATCCCAACTCTACATGAGCTTCTTGGTTGATACATAGAAGCATATTATAATGTATAGGCATGCATAAAATTAAAACTTGAATTCAGCCATTCATGAAAAGTTATTACTTTCATGGATCCAAGGTTAAAAACACTAGTATACCTAGATCTTGTGAAGGATAAGAGGTGCACCAAATTGAGGAACCAAGCCTACAAAACTAATGGGTGCATGAACATAAGAAGGGGAGAGCTCAAATGAGAAACGTTGAAGTATCTTTGTCATGGCAAGCTTTGCCTCCATCAATGCAAAATTTTGTCCAACGCACATTCGAGGTCCGCCACCAAAGGGGATGAAGGATCCTGGCACTTTACTTGCCTTTAGTATTCCGTTTGAAAATCGATTTGGATTGAATTCATTTGCATCATCACCCCATAGTTCTTTATCACGATGCACAAGAACCGTCGGCAGAGTGAACTCCATACCCTCAAGTAGAGTTAGTTGCTTCAATTTTGTGTTTTCATGGATCATTCGAGACATGGATTTTGCTGGTGGGTAGAACCTCAGTGTTTCGTTGAGAATCATACTTACCTGCAAGTTAGAAATTCAATATTCATGCTAGATCACGATTCATGAGGCTCAAGGAGGACATAATATAATAGAATTCTACTTCATTACATTATGCTTTAAAAAAAAAGATAGAAAATTTTAGATAAAAGTAATTTATAATTTTTTGTCGATTTTGTACGTTTGTATTATATTAAAAGAGTTTGTCTAAAAATACCTTAATTTTTTTCGATATATTTAAAAATGACACCTTTTAGCTTAAATCCAGCCAAAATGGTCAAGAATTCGACCTTTGACTTTGTTCTTTTTGCCAAGAAATCAAAAATTTAACAAAATAATATGCAAAAATGTGAAAAGCTAGTACCTTAATTTTATTTGACATGCATATATGTTGTACAACACACGCACAACTCAAACCAAAATCTGGGGAAAAATTCAAAGCCGACGGACAGATTCTTGACTTTTAGCAAATATGGCTAAAATGTGACATTTAATAAGGTATGATGAGTATACAAAGTCATAATAAAATACCTTTTTCACAATTTTACCCTAAAAAAAACATTTACACAACCTCATTTTCCATTAGGTACCAATGTACCATAACAACTACGCAAACATATATCAGAAAATACGCATAATGCTAGTGAAATGAGAAAATCATAATTTATGTTATATGAGTATATCAAAGGGCATTTTCGTAATTTTATTTTTATATATATGATCATAATATCTATACCTCATACATGTTTTTTCTATATTTTTATAACTTTTATATTTCTATATCTGATATAACAATACCTATATTTAATATATCACTGATATAACAATAGCTATATATGAAATTTCAATATTTTAATATAATTTATATCATATATGAATTACGAAAAACTCGTAAATGTTGACATCAAGGACGATGAATTTACCACTTTGAGGCGATTAAGGCCTTCATAATCAGGACTATTATCTTTCCCAAAGTGCAACAGAACCTCCTCTCTGGCTTTGCTTTGCCAATCTTGGTGCTGGCTAAGCAGCACCATTGTCCATGTTAATAAAGAAGATGTTGTGTCTTTCCCAGCTAACAGAAATAACTGGCATTCATCAACCACTACTTCCATTGGCAGCCCAACTCCATTTTCTTGTATATATTTTTCATTGGATTCTAACATTATACCTAGCAAGTCGTCTTTATTCCCACAGTCTCCAGTTTGCTTGATTGTTTTCCTGTTATCCACCATATTCTTTACAATCACTTTGATTTCGCGTGCCACTTTCTTCTTCCTCTGGTTGAACTTGGTCGGTAGATATCTGATGGTTTAAGATCAATGTTCGCCAAGTCAGTGCACACAAATTGTTAGATCGCTCTTCAGACACAAGCCGTTGTTTTTAAGAAATATTCTCGTTACCACTTATTATCTCCTGTCAAGTAGTGTTGTTATATAGCTATTATATGTAATTAAATTATACCATCTCCTTTTTTTTTTTTTTTTTTAAGCAAATACTAAATAAACTTAAAATTCAAATGCGTAAAAATTATAAAAAAAAACTAATATTTAAAAAATATACATTAAAATCTATCAAAATTTCAAATGAAAATATTTTTTTAATTTAAATTGGGGAGAATTTATAGTCAACGTTTGACTTTAAAATATATAATATTTTAAATGGAAAGAAAAAAGAAGGTGAGAGTAATACCTCCATCCAGGAATGTAGTTAGACATGGATCTCATTCCTTGAAAAACTAGGCTCATTCCTTCTTCTTGAAGCTTGAATAGTCTCTTACCTTCTTCGTAAGAGCTTCCAAAAGCCGTCCTAGCAATCACATCGCCCGATAAACAATTGAGAGAAGCATACACATCCACCTCAGCGGACCCTGTTGGTGCAACCATTTCTTCCCATTTACGGATCATATTGTCACAACATATTTCCATTGTAGGCAACATATTCTGAGCATGATACCACATTTAATATATGTTACGTATAAATACATTTAATGTGTAAAAAAAAATGTGATGAGCTATGTAACAGTTTGTTCTCTAATACACCTTGATTTGCACTACCCATCCTAAATTAATATATGTTATACTCCTTTTGTCCCATTTTGTTTGTCTCATTTTTCTTTTTTGACTATCCCTTAAAATTTGTTGCATTTCCTGTAAAAGGCTTGTTTAACGTGATGGTGTGATAGGTTTGTACGTACTCAACACCGGTCCTAACATTTTAGAGGCTATAGGCGTAATAATATTTACCGGCCTCTTATGTTTTATGCGTAAAATTTTCCCTTATCCATTTCGAGTTGTAATATATGGTTATATATAATATGATTATTTTATTTTATATTACTAATTTAATCTGTAAAATAATTTAGCTGTTATAAAAATAATTGAAATTTTTTTTAAAAAAAAAGGTACATACAAGGTTTACTAGTGAAACATTATTATTTTCTAAAAAGAAAATTAATCAAATAGAGTGGAATAATAAAGATATTTTTAAATAAGTATTAATACTTATAACCTCCAGTAGTTGGGTATCTTATTGAATATGAAAGGTATATTTAGCAAGTCGTAAAGCTGCAAAACTCAAAAATCCAACTTTAATACCCAAAATGCTAATACATACAAACCTACCATTATCATTATACATAATATCCACTAAGAAAAATTATGATAATTTTATCAAAAAACTAAAAATAAAATCTTAAATTTGAAATATTTGTATAGTTATATGACACAATAAGATTGACAAGAGACTAAATTTATTCATTATAAGACTCCATAAACTTAATGTTATAAATGGTTTAAAGTAATTATCTTTAAAATTTTAGTTAAATTTTTTTAAATTTTTTAATCATAATTTATTTAATTATTTTTGGGTCTCTCAAACCCTGGGTCTTAAGCGATTGCACCCTTGGCCTGGCCTCAGGATAGCACTGTACGTACTGCATTTTATCAAATTTTTTTTCATTCTTAAAAAAATATAATAAGGAAAATAGAAAATCAAAAGGATACGGAGGAAGTACTCTTTACTTCTTATTAAAGTGTGGCACATACAAATAGGTCAAAGTTAGACTCGTACTAGCTTTAAATGCATAGTGTGGACTATAATAAATGGTCTAGTGATAAACTGAGCTGATCACAAGTTTCATAACAGATTGTCTAGTGAGCCTGACAAAAGTGCCCCCCCTCCCCCCCCAACCCCCCCCCCCCCCCCCCCCCCCCCCCAAAAAAAAAAACCCATATTATGGGCTTCTAGCCCATTAGTCTGAAATCTTTTAATCAAAACTCAGCCTGAAGTGTGACTAGAGCGGATTTGATCAACTGTGAGTTACCGGTTCGGATCTATTTGGATAATGGTTAATATGGTATCAGTGTAACCATACAGATCAAAATAGCGAAGCTTTTCCTTTTCAAGTTTTTTACGTCATTTGGTATACTCAGTTTGACAACTCTAAGCTTGACCCATTTTGGCTAGAAACACATGCATATTTCACCCAAACCTTGCTCATTTTCAAGTTACAAATATTATTTTTGGTATGTAAGGGAGAAGTAATCAATCGAACCGAAATTTCTAGATAGTCAATATGAATCGAGCTAGCTAGCAAGACAATTTAAGAGTGGGTAGAAAGACTAAGGAAATCCCCACTTCTAAAATACCATTAATAAGGTCTAGTCTCTCAATTTTAAGTTTGTATGATATAAACGTACTATTTGGTAAAGCAAGATAAGGTACTTAACACTCCATCTATCTCTTTGTTTTTTTTCCCAATTTTTATTTATATTGTTAAAGTTAAAAAAGTTTGACAATAAATTCTCATCATATTATAAGAATTAATATATTCAAGTGAGATTTTATTGAATTCATATCAATGTAAATTTTTACAATATTACGGTTACATAAATTTTTGTTCTATGAATTTAAAGATTAAAATATTTTAAATTATCTATTAGAAATCGTAAAAAATTAAATAAAAAAAAAAATTAGAGGCAGAAATAACAGGAATTACCTTCAACTTTTCCTTGTCAAAAGCAGGGTTGATGATCCTCCTGACTTTGGCCCAGTCTTCACCGTCACGCATCACAAGTCCAAAATTTGATTTCCTACTTTTACATAACTTGCAAAAAATATCGTAGTTGGAAAATATTTCCCTCAAAAACTCAGGCTTAGTTATATTGAGCCTTGGACTTCTCCCGTACCAAATAAACGAGTCTTCCCCTAAGATTAAAAATAATTGATTGCAACAATTAAAATAACGACGATTTTTTGAAAGCTAAAGCAAAGTTGTAGAAATCACCAGCTAAACCTAGTTTTCAATTGTTTGGCTTGTTTAATAGGAGATTTTATTGAAATCTAAAAGACTTTCAGTGATTCCCGGTAATTTCATTGATTTTGGAAGCTAATTCATTGAAAATTGAATGGCCAAATCATAACTAAAATAATTTCCTTATTTCTACTAGTTTAATTGTTTGTTATATTCTGGAATCAAATCCCGTATATCTCAATTGTTGTCTTACTGCTTGTGACCCTCTTTAAATAAAAAAATATATTATTTTCTCACATAATAAATCAACATGGTAAAATTGACAAACTCTAACATTTTTACGCTTTTACCCAATTTTCCTAAATAATATCGAGTTAAAGTCCAATGGAGTAGTACTCGGTAAAATTATTAAAGACTTACAAATGCAAAAAAAAAAAAAAAAAAGTGACATAAATGCTATTTTGTCATAAAATCGCAATTAAGTTTATTAAACCATTTAGAGATAGTTTCGAAATCCACACGATATTAGACTATTAGTGTAACATTCATGTTGGTGAAAATTGCAAACAAAAAGAAAATGGCAAAGTAATCAGAACGCACCATAGTGTTGGACGGTTTGATGAAAAAAGGGCAAGATTCTAGGGACAATGTCATGAGACAGAAATGACAGGGGTTTGGAGAATGCAGATTTATCCATTTTGGTGATCTCGGCGAGATCTCCGAAAATCGGACGGTAGGGATTGCCCTGAAATCCCTGATCTCTCAAGCACTTCTCCATCTTCTTCGGTTTCACCCATAAAGTATTGATGAAATGCAGGGGCACCCAAACTAAGAGTATGATTACAAGGACAGGGGCTAGAACATCTGTGAGCATGGTTCAAAAGAACGTAAAAATAGTGTACTACTGATAAATAATGCACCAAGTAACCTCACTACTCCGTATTCGTTTGAATGTGTGATTATGTGATTGGCTCTAGAGTAGCCTACATAGGTTTGGACAATATCTGACTGCAACTTGAATATGTCTTTTTTTATCATATTGGGGGGAGACAGACTTGTGCCTCGTGGGACTTGTATGCATGCCTCGTGGTTACATTTTCTGAATGTGTGCACCGATTAAGGAGGGTAATGGGTGAGATTTGGATCGGGTTTGATTAGACCTATACTCATATCTTTTTTTTTTCAAATTAGGCTCATATCTAACCTAGATCTATTGGGTCTTAGAATTTCAGACTCTTACATAGATCCACAAAATCTTATAGGTTTCAGGTCTAAAATGGAATATTAACATATTTTTATTTTTATGTGCTTATTATTCACATGTTTTATAATTGAATGTATTTTCGCATTTCAGGCCTTAAAATTGTTTATTGATTAAGTGTTATAAAGGAACATAAATTGCATTATTATGTTAAATGAGATAAATTAATAATTTTTTTTCGTAAGCACACAATTTGTATCGTTGAAATAGTTGAAAAACAGTGGAAAAACAAGTTAGTGCTATAGTTAAAATCCAATACTGAATCAAAAATTCTAAACTCAACAATAATCTGTTACAATGTTTTTAAATCAAGTGAATAGCTACTCGTAAGTTTTAAAATTGCAAAGAAGCTAGAAATCTCAAACCTAGTTGATTATGTTTACGGGGGCGTGACGACGAGAAACTAGTAATCACAAATTATACATCAAAATTATATGAATATGTTACCTGGCGAGTGACGAAGAGAAAGAGTTGAAGACTTGTAGTAGAGTGGGAAATGGAGGATGGTGAGGAAAAGAGTAAAAGAGGAAGACGACAGAGCAATGTAAATAAATCTTTAGTTTTAATTTTGAATGGAGATTAGATTCAATTTAATTTTTTAAAATGTGTGGATCCATGGATCAGATATGGATCGAATCTAGGTCTTATTTTTTTGGACTCGCATCCATATCTGACCTAAGGACATTTAGACCCATATCCGATTCGGATCTAATAGATCTAAAAAAAATTAGACCAAAACCTTAAAAAATGGGTTGGGTCTAACCAGGCCTAAATCGGGTATTAGACCTATTGCCATCCCTAGCAGTGATTACCTGCAACATCCGCTTTTTGAATTATCCTTATTGTTTTTTTAGAAAATGTAATCCTAGTAGTTCACTACTACTAGGATTGCAATAGGCAAACAACTAAGAAATGTCATTAAGTTTATTAAACTTGTATGAAGTTCGTTGTCACGATAGAGGGCTCAACTAGTCAAATGGGTATTTAAAAGTAGACATGTGCATTAGGTCGGGTTAGAGTCGGGATGTGTCACATGCAAAACGGACCAGGCTGGGTTGGGTCAAAGAAGATGCAAAACCGGCCGAGTCGGACGGACTAAAGAAGATACAAAACGGTCCGAGTATGGAGGGTGATAAACTGCCTGTATCACCTCCAATTTTTTGCAGTATATTATTGGTAAGTAAGTGGAAATCATTCATTACCTGATAGTGTTTAAAAGCTTTGAAAAATATTGGTCCATTATTGACTAGACTTGACCGACTAAAAACCTAATAAAATATGACTCATTAAAAGACTAACCTAATTTAGCCTATAATTAATTAGACCTTTTTACAAATGTGTCGGTCACGAGCCCTTAATAGAGTCCCTCTCATTTAAATAGATCTATTTAAGAGTAACAAAACCGAACAACTCAAATAAAGTAACAAAACATAACAACTCAAATGCATCTTTCTTAGCAAGACTGCAATTTTGAGAAGGAAATGAGTGCAGTCCCAAGTTCTACTCATTGACATAAGAATATTTGTTCCTATATTCCTTATTTATACACTCATCATTATTGCATATGATCATGTCCATTCTCCCAACTAAACATCTCCAACCAGGACAAAGTTCTAAGAACTACATGCTCCATACTTCATGCTTCATGCTCCAACTCTCTTATGCTTACGCTCACATAAGAATTTGAGATTTATTGGAAAAGATTATGGCCAAAAATCAATATGAATGGCTCTAAATCAATGTAACTGCCCAATAATTAATTACTAATTAATTAAGTATTATTAGACTAATCCAGTGACGTAAGCTAGACTGACTAACAAGATTACGTCACCGAACAAAACAAGAATTAATTAATATAATAATAGAACAAATTTCATAATTATCAATTATGATTTATTTAAGAAAGGGAAATTACGGTTGATGTTTTTACAGATACACAGTCTATTATTTAACCAAAGTTGTTCACATAACTATAGTTTCACTAACATTTACTATTTACAATAAAAACAGACTTTCATGAGCGAGCTGCTCTTACGAAATATCCTTCGACACTGTCATATTTCATTAATCTTGTTCAATTGCCGCCCAACTGATTGGGAATACTTCTCCGAAATTAGTAAGAAACAAATATGGTGCGACACCGACTACCTTGGTTGGTCTTCCTCTTATGGGTCGATCCGGCACGCAGACCGAGCATGCACGACATGCTTTTTACATGGTACAACTCGAGCACAGTCGTGGCACAACACGGCACGACAAACTGTCTGTGTAGTGGGCCGCTGAGAGAAAAAAAATTTAGGCACGAGCACGCGACCGACATGCCAATCTGGCATGAGGCATGGCATTTAAGTATGACTCAAAACACACTATTATTTAGTATTATTTAATATTATTATTATTATTAGTAATAATATCATTATTACTACTCAACTTAATATTACTATTATTTTTAATATTATTATATTCTTATAATATAATTTAAATTAACTAAAATTATTTTTTTTTCAATTCTATTATGTATTTCATATATTATTTTTGTTAAAAAAGTTAGGCCAGCTCGAGACACGACATGACACGGTACGCTAGACACATGGGTCGTGTTAAGCCATGGGTCGAGTTTTAGAAAAAGGTAGTACAACACGGCATGATCGCAATTAGGTATGACACAACACATGCAACAAGAGGCCAGCACGAGGTGACACGGTCCATGATGGACGTGGCACGACCCGTGCCCGGCTTTAGCAACAACCCACTTGCACTCCCCTAACATCAAGAACAAGTACATAACCAACACACAAACACGTGCAGAAAACTGGCAGCACAGGTAGTCTTTGCCTAGCCAAACCTGCACCAAATTACCTCTGAAACTCAACCATGAACTCGACCCATTACTGCCAACCAATCAAGCTAGGACTCAGCCAAAAATCGGCCCAAACTGTCATCAAAGCTGCCACTGAACAAACACACATGCATACACCGCACAAGCTCCAGTCACTTGCCCAACCTCCAAAACCGACTCAATTCCCACAAAAAATCCAACCTAATTGCAACCCATTACTACCACCACTAGTAGAAAATGGTGAAGGAAATTAATCCGCTGCTTTATTATTTGAATATGTAGGAAATATATACAAATACATGAGCTACAAATCAGTTGACTTATTTGCTACAATTAAGGAGCTGATTATTCTAAATATACATTGACTATGCTAAAGTTAAGGAATATATACAAGAATATGGGCTATATTCAAATATAATCTAACACACCCCTTCAGTTGAAGCGTGAGGTTGTCGGATGCTTAGACTGTCACGGAAATCATTGAATAAAACATTCGGAAGCCCTTTTGTAAAAATATTAGCCATGTTTTTAATGCGTTGGTGTTGAACTAGATTGCTAGATAAATATATTGCACTTACATTGTCACAGTAGACTAGAGTAGTTTTACGAATGGGACAATGCAACTCGAGAAGGAGGTTTCTGATCTAGCACAAATCATTAACAACATTAGCACTACCGCGGGAGAGGATGGGTTGTCGCTTGGAAGACCAAGAGACCAAATTATCCCCAAGAAAAACACAATACCCAGAAGTAGAACAATTGGGTGTCTGGACACCCACTCCAATCAGCATCCATATAAGAGATTAGTCGATCAAATGAGGAGTGATACAAATGCAAACCATGGGATATAGTTCCCTCAAGCTAGCGAACTAACACTCATATTCTCAGTAGTAGGAGCATGCATATGAAGACAAACTTGATCCACGACATAAGAAGTATCAGGCCGGATGAAAGTGAGATATTGGAGAGCACCTATAAGACTACGATATTTAGCCGGATTATCAAAGAGAGCATCTTTGTTGGCATTGAGCTTGGACTTAGTGTCAATAGGTGTGGGACAGGAACTGCAATTAGACATGCCGACACATTTAATTTTTTTTTTGCAGCATATAGTTTCTGAGATATAAATAAACCATGGGCATGACAGGTAACAACAATACCCAAAAAATAACTCAAAGGACCCAGGTTCTTTATAGAAAACTCTGAACCTAAGAGAGCCATAAAATACTTAAGAAGAAGATCAGAGGAAGTCGTAAGTATAATGTCATCCACATATAACAAAATATAAGAAATATTTGAGCCATGCATGTAAATGAACAAAGAGTGATCCGACTTACTGTGAGAGAACCCAATGGTAGCATCAAAATCAACAAACCGCTGGTACCATGCATGAGGAGCCTACTTTCAAGCCATATAAATATTTCTTCAAGAGGAAAACATGATTCGAATAGTCTTTATTATGGACACCCATGGGCTGATGTATATTCATTGTTTCGTTGAGATAACCATGCACAAAAGCATTCTTGACATCCATTTGATGAATGGACCAAAATTTAGAGATAGCGATGCTGAGAACAACTCTAATGGTGACCGATTTAACCACGGGGATAAACGTTTCATTACAGTCAATACCCTATTGTTGGTTATTACCATCACCTACAAGACGAACTTTGTAACGCTCAAAATAATCGTCAACATTATGTTTATGACAAAAAAATTCACATAGATCAAATTACATTCACATTAGGTGGCCTTGGCACTAGTTCCTGATGTGCTCGTTTTAGAGCACGTTTATAACCCCGTTGTTTGTGTCAAGTCTCGTAGTTTTAGATCGATTTTATGCACATTACGCTTGATTTTACCTTGATCTTGTCTTTGAGTTGTTCTAAGGTCATTTCAGGTATTTTCGAGGATTTCAAGGTAAAGTGAGACGTGTTTGAGGCTTTGACACTCTTATCAAGATTTTATATGCACGTATCATAGCTTGAGCATGCGTTCCAGGTCACTCTCAAAGATCCCACGAAGTTCAGAAGCCATTGGACACTTTGAAGAAATTGTATAACAGGATTCAGGCTCAGATTCAACCGAATCTGAGCACTATTCGGTTGAATGGAAGATAGGAACTCAAGCATATGATTCAAGCTCTCTGATATGGTCGAATCCACTCCCATTTGGCTGAATCAAGGCCCATTCGGCTGAATCAAGGCACCATTCGGTCGAATGGTGGACATGCTTATGTTACTCTACTCGGACTTTCTGTTTTGGGCGAAACATGGAACCATTCGGCCAAATCCACCATAATTCGGTCGAATCATCCCATCATTCGGCCGAATGGCCTCTATTTCCGCAAATTTTACTTCTTTCTTAGGCCGGCCCTCGACGGTTTTTCTAGGGTTTTACCCCTTTATGTCCTTAGGGTATAAATACCCCCTTTCTTTGTGTAAAACCCTCATGCCTATTTTGAGAGCTTTGTGCCTCAACTTGGAACATCACTTTCATTGCTTTTCCATTTCATTCATGCATTAGCTTAGATTCAAAGCTTTCATTGCTCTCTTTTTCAAGTATTGTATTTTGGATTCAGAGTTTCTTTTATTCAAGCAATTTCATTCACGTAAGTTATTGTTTCCTTTATTTCTCTACTTTGTTTACTGCTTTCATTTATTGCTTTTGTTGATTTCATTACTTTTGCTGTTATTATTTCTTCATTTATGGCTATGCATGAGTAGTTCTCTTAGGGGTTCGATTGGTGAAACCCTAGGTTGGCTTGTTCTTCATGTGTAGGGTTAGGGTTTGAGATTATCGATGATTGTTTGATTGATATTCGATGCGAATCTTGTCCTGCCACTCCTTAGGAGACATAGGGCGATTATAGATTATTCATGTGATTTATAGGGTCGCAAACTTCCTCTCGTCATCTTGAGTGTCTTGATTGATTGTTGATTGATTTTCCCCGACCTAGCTTATCTACTAGTTGTATTGTCCTTCCTAGGGTGGAACTAATCTATCCCCGTTTGTCTTTCATTGCTTATCATCGTTTTTATTCTCGCTTTACTTTCCTATTTTTAGTATAGTTTAAGAAATTCACATCTCAAATAAACTTTTGCATCAAGTCTAGAGCCTAACATCCCTTGTCCTTGAGGTTCGACCCCCGACTTACCATTACACTAGTTGTAGTAGTATTAGGGTGATTATAAGTATTGTTTGATAAATAGTCTTTTAGTAAACGGCGCTAAAAGCCGGTTATCAGTTCCCAACTTTTATTTTCAATTAAAGCATTAAATTAATCTAACATTGCATTTTTCCAATTTTGATCACGGAATGCACTAATAGGATTTTTTGGGATGGGGCAGGAGAAATATTTGTAGTAGTGGTTGTGTGAAGATTGGAAGAGTATTTCAGATTTGGTTTAACAATTCCATTGACAGAGAGGGTAGTCATTCGGTGGATCACATGCTATTAGACCAAATGAGAGACATTGAGGAGGGTGGACTATTGGGTCGGACAGGTGACCAGAGGGGAAGAACACTACTAAGCTAGAGTTGATATTGGAGAAGAAGAGGCCCGAGTTGGACCCTAAGAAGAAGGCAACAATACTAGGCCCGTGTGAGATTGTGGCCCAGTTGGAGAGGAGAACAGAATGGCATCATGGGAAGAAAAGAGGGGGACTGGGCTCATGTGTGACCGCGACCTAGTTGAGGCTAAAGAAGGTGAAATGGGTTGCGAAGATGGGTCATTGTGCATAGTTGGAGGCATTTGATTTTGAGGTAATGAGTTCTTTTTAAAAAGAATGAAATCATCACCCAAAATATCTAGACAGATGGAGTAGTTTTGTGAAGTTTAGAGAATGGAAATCCGTTTTCAACAAAGTGCACATGACAACATATGATGATTTTACCACTAGAAATTTCATAGAATTTATAACCACAATGGTTCGGAGCCGGGCCAAGATATGCAGAAGGGCTCAACCTCTCTTTCAATTTATGAATAGTAGAAGAGGGAAATAAAGGGACACATAAACAACCAAAACACGCAAATCCAAATACGAAGGATCATGTTGATAAAGGATTTGGGTGGGGGATAGGTAATTTAATACTTTGGAAGGTAGTGGTAAATAAGTGGCCATGGGAGCTTGATGCCAAAAAGAGGGTGGCATAGATGCATGGGAAAGAATAGGCTGGATGATATTATTGATGGATTTAATGTTCTTTTGGCCTATCCATTTTGAGGAGAGGTATGAGGACAGGAAAGACGGAAAATCATTAAATGTTGATAAAAAAATTACTCAAGAGTGCCATTAATGTGTTATGTTTCATCGGGACACTGAAGAAGCTTTATATTACGTTCAAATTGGGTTTTGACAAAACAGGGAATGATAAGAATAAATGTTTGAATTTTGATTTTTTAGCAATTGGAGATGTCCACATAAAATTTCTATAATCATCGAGAAAAAAACTTAATAATGGTGTTTGGATTAACTAGCAACAAGATAATTCTAAAGATCACACTATGAATAATAGGAAGTGTAACGTATAGAATCATAACAAGTAAGTTTAGCATGTTTCCCAAGATAACAAGTAGAGAATAAAATTTTACAAGCCTTATTACAATCAATAAACTTATTAATATGAAGAAAATTAATAACGACATTGCCTAGTTGGCCTAAATGATTCTGTCAAAGAGCAGGGGTTAGAGTAGCAAAAGTCGAATGATTGTTTAAAGAAGTGGCTTGAGAATGAGAAGAGTGGATATAACTCCCTAACATTATCACACCTCATTAGTTTGTTCCCCATATGTAAGTCATTAAAAGAAAAACCAAAATGGTCAAAAGAAATATAAAACATATTGTCTGTTGTGAATTTATGGACTGAAATGAGGTTTTTAATTCAAGTTGGGAACATATTAAGGTGAAAATGTGGATCTGGGGGAAGTAAATTAGGGATCCTGTGACCAACAATAGGAATTACATGTCCACTACCAACAACAATTTTATGAAGTTTATTGTTGGAATTGAAATAAGATGAGAGAATACCTACATTTGTGGTCATGTGAGATGTTGCACCCATATCCATGTTATAATTTCCGTCTGGTTGAGAGAAAGAAACATCATACATAGTTGCCTCAATATCAGTTGGTGTGTAGCTGGCAGGTTGTGTAGCCATGGCATTGAAAGCTTGTGGCCTAGGCCTAAGAACCTTAGGCCTAAAAGAAGATTTTTGGGAGGAATAACTAGGCCTAGACTTCCAAGGGAAAGCTGGAAACATACATGGTGGAATTGTCCATCCACCCCAACTAGGCTTCCAAGTAGACCAAGGAGACTGACTATGCAAGCGTGGAGGCTGACTGGACTGAGCATGTTGATCATACGTCTGACTAGGCTGCTCATTGTAATGACCATTGTTGTGCCCACCTTGCTGACTGTACACCCTACCTTTTCCTTTATTTTTCCCTTTCCTTTTATCTGTGATGTTGTTATTGTTGTATTTTGGGAAGACGAAGAGGTAATGTTCAAAGCTACAACCATGGAGGAATTTGTGTGGCTCCCTGACTCACGAGCAGTACGAGCTGAATGGTTTGCTCCACCATCTTCAATTTTGAGGAACAAGATTAATAGGAAGGTAGAGGTTCCTAGTTCTAGATGAAATCAATTATACCACTAAATGCTTTCGAAAGAGAACCGGTGAGCCTTAAAACCAGTCTGTTATTCAACATTGACAAGTCTATCCGTAAGAGATTACTGATAATTGCAGTAGGCATCAATGGATTTGAATGCCTCAAAATTGACATTAGTAAAGTCTTTTAAAAGATAGGTTGCGCCAGAAGCTTTATTGTCCTGGAATAAAGCCTCCAACCGCTTCCAAGCCGCCTCTGTCGTGTCGTTCCGTCTGAGGATGGCAAAGAGAAGATCATTAGATATGGTGTTGTATATCCATTGAAGAATAGCTACATCAAGGCGTTACCACAAATCAAGATTGGCGGATTTTACCTTCTCTTAAGCTACCTTGGCTGTTTCTTCCGTTGGTGAAACAAGTAGATCGTAGAGATCGTGAAACTTAGCGAGATTACTTAATAGGGAAGCCCAAGAATGATACATGCTTTTTCCATTGTCCAATTCAATGGAATTAAGGACTTTCCATTGGTTATGGTGAGAGTAGGATGAAATTTATGTGATTCTGCCATGAAGAAGAAGAGGTATGGGAAAGATATTGTTGTGAGGAAGAAGGAGAAGAATTACAATGGCTAAGGTTTGAATTGATAGTCGCTGAAATCTGATACCATAAAGGAATCAATCTGCTGCTTTATTCATTGAATATGGTCTGAATATTTATCACATTGATGGCTAGGCATAAAACATTGCAATTCCTGATGACCTAAAATTAGTTCGTATTTCCTTCGTAGGACTACTATATATGCACAAATTAGATTATAAACTCAGGTGCACTTTGATCTAGCTGACAACACGCAGTAATCTTTAAAATAAAGATCTAGTTGGCAGCATGCAAAAATAAATTACTAGCACTTGTTTTTGTTAGAAAAATAAGAATAAGAGACATTTGACATTCTATTTGTTTTATTTAAGTGCCGCCCTTTTTGGATTTAGTGCTTCCTCGCTACACAAAAACAAACATTTGTACGTATAACCTACATTACTTGATATTAACATGTGCATTGAACTTAACTTATATATACATTATAAATATACATCATGTATATTATGAAATCAGTATGTCAAATTAATGGTCTTCAGATATAATTTTATTATGTATTTATATGATTTGAATGTATATATACCTCATCAAGAGTATATACATTACATATATATGCGGTGTATATCATGTTCATTATCAATTCAGTATGCAAAAGTACATTACTGACAACTCTAATATGTTTTCAATATTACTCATGATGTATATTAGTCACAATTTATATATATATATATATATATATATATATATATATATATATATATATCATTCTTAGAAATGTACATATATTTTACATTACACAAACGAACTAAATATACATAAATATTTAAATATAAATGTTATACAATGTCAAACTGAAAGAGTTATTGTTTACTAACGTAAATTATGATACAATTTCAATATACATCTTATATAAATTCAATGTACATCATATGTAATTTCAATGAACATAATATATTGTCCATAATTTATATAAAATGTTTAATATATATAATAATCAACTTTAATATACTTTATTAATATTTTTAATATTTATAACAATCGAATTTAGTGTACATGTCAAAAACTTGATTTGTTTTCGTTTAATTGAGGAAGGTAAACTCGTAACTTAGGGTTTCAATAGAGGAGATGACGAAATTTTTTTAGTTTGGAGGTAGTGAAAAACTGAAAAGTCAATATACTAAGAAAAGATATGCTCAACCATTTGGATTTGTGAAATGATGGTTCATTTTAAAATTAAAAATTAATTGTTGCAATTGGTGAATCTCTCTGCTTTTTGGTGGGAAATATTTATTTTTACGCATACATTATCCTAGAACATTATACACATTCCATATAGCACATGTTAATTACTCTTTGTGTTTAATACTTTTCAGCCTGCATTTTGGTTCGCGTGTTGCACGATTAGCATTGTACACCCGAGCGCTCTATCCAGGCGTTGCTATATATGTATCAAGAAAATATAATGGCGTATCTATGTTAAGGAGATGTGCAAAGGAGTTCATTTACAATATATGAAATATTAATTTACAAGAATAACGAGTAATAGTTAAAGTGGCTAAGCACTATCCATATCTTTTAATTTAGAGAGAAACCTATCATTTTTTCATATATATATCGGAATATATATATATATCATACCTATTAGCCTCTAGCAATGCTTTCTCCATTATATGAGAAATGAGAATTATTTGTACTAAGTAGTAAGTACTCCGCGTGCTTTAGGTAAGATAAGGAGGATGGGCAGATGGGAATTACCTCAAATGATGTGTCATGATAATTGTTAGCCTTTCTCGATTTTCATATTCAAGTATAATTGTTTGGTTGATTAGCTTGATAAAATAAAAAGTTTAATATTTGCAGGATAAATAAAAGGGTAAAGAAGGAATAAAAGGGCCAAAAAGGGAGTAGTCTTTGCTAGTGGCTTATCAAGCTTTGTACCACCTACAACCTTGATCAAGGTTTGTCGATTTCTTTATTTTTTTCTAAATATGATGAATTTATAAAAGATATTCGAATGTTAATAATGTGAAAAATTGAAAAATTAGCCAGTACTAAGATAAAGAAGTTAAAGATATCTTATTATTTGGAAGTGTTTGTTGGACTATGGTTGTTGGTTGTTGGAGTGTATTTGATGTTTAGTTAATGTTGAAAATAGATTTTCAATGAGGAATGTCCAATTATTGAGGAAACTATGTCAAAATTTTTCAGGGCATTTTTGTTTTTATTAGGTCATTAGGTCGTTAAAAACCTTTGTCAACTTCTTGTAATCTTCTCTCCTTACACTGAAGTGTGATGGATATAATTAATGTTTTCGGTGAATGAACCACATATTCAAGTATTCTTTCAAGTTTTCGGATCGATACTGAATGTATAGTAAACGGACTTCAATGAAGTTTTTAAGGGTGTTGAAAAGTTTAGTAGAGTCGTCCTTTAACACCAAGATCAAAATCATTCAAAAATAATCGTGTCCTCGTTGTGACTACAACAACTCGAGGCGATATAGTGATATTAACAAGGTCAAAGATCACTTAATTATTCGTGGGTTTGAAGCAAGCTACACATGGTGGACTTGGCATGACGAAATGATAGATTTTGGGGAAAGCACTAGCGACTGTGAAAGTTGGAGTAAGTATGTTGGCAATGAAGATTTCAAGAATGTAATGAGAACGTCAATGAAGATGATGAGAGAATAGAGTGGACCAGGACAAGATAGATAAGATGATGCATGATTTAGAGGATCATTTTGCAAACTATCCCATTTGTTCAATAATATTGTGAGAGCTGTTGAGATACCTTAACATCCCAACTGTAGCTAACACACTAAACTATTTATTAACATAAAAATTTTCAACTTAAAGGCACTCTATAGTTGAATTGATAAGAATTTCACACATGTATTGGAAGCTTTATAAGAAATGCTTTCCGTGACCAACAAAATGTCCTTGTCTACCTACGAGGACAAAAAACTCATGTGCCCTATGAGCATGGAGTATGCGAAAATCCATGCATTGCCGAAACGATTGTGTGCTATATCGGAATGAGTATGTGGATTTAGAGGAGTGTCGATTGTGCAAAGTGTCTCGTTAGAAGATTAAGTAGAATAAGGTAGACTTGAGGAAGAAAAGTAGACCAGCCAAAATTCTTTGGTATCTTCCAATTATAACGAGATTGAAGCGCCTATCCTCTATTGATATAAATGCTAAGTTGTTGCACTCGCATGCTGATGGGAGGAAGAAATATGTTTTGTTAAGGCACCCAACTAATTCTCGACAATGGAGAAACATTGTAGAAAGTTCAAGGAAATTTGTGGTTAAGATCGAAATCTTAGGCTAGGCTTGTAGGGAAGTAAATCAAAGTGTTTTCTCATCGAATTCGAAATTATCCAAAATGAGTAAACATAGAATGTTATTATATACTATTTGAGTCATAATTGAAACATTATTGAAGTTACAGGTCCTAAAATGCCAAGTTTCTCACATGGCCATATGAAAACCACTTAATGCTTAGACAATAAAACATGTTCAACTTCAATAATAGACATCTATATGGTTATAAATGTTAGTTTGTGAGCAATACAGAGGGTTCATATGGTCTCTAACCCATGAGGTGTTACCTTTTTGTATGTAAAAAACTCAAAATTACCTATAATTTAAAGGCTATAATACATTTTTTTAGATCCTTTTGATGAAATATCTTCCAAACACGTGGAACTATCAAAACTCACAAATTTCTGCAAGATTGTTTGGAATAAAAAAACAATCATCAATTCATCTTAAAATTTATTCTAGAGTCCATTTCAAAATGGAAATGGAATATTACTATTAGCTCTAAGAGAAATAGAAGAGATAAACTCAAAAAATGAGTTTAAAATGTTTGAATTTTCAAATGTTGATATATTTATATTTTCGACCAAAACTATATTTTTACACAAAATAAATATATTTTCCCCTATCTTTGGATTTCATTTTCAATTTTTTTTTCCAAATATGAACCACATATTCAAGTATTCTTTCAAGTTCTCAGATCGATACTGGATGTATAGTAAACGGACTTCAATGAAGTTTTTAAGGGTATTGAAGAGTTTAGTAGAGTCGTCCTTTAACACTAAGATCAAAATCATTCAAAAATAATTATATGTCCTCGTTGTGACTACAACAACTCGAGGCGATATTGTGATATTAACAAGGTCAAAGATCACTTAATTATTCGTGGGTTTAAAGCAAGCTACACAAGGTGGACTTGGTATGATGAAATGATAGATTTCAAGGAAAGCACTAGCAATTGTGAAGTATGTTGGCAATGAAGATTTCAAGAATGTAATGAGTATTAACACGCGCGAGCGCCTAAAATAAAAAAAAAAAAACTAACAATTTATCTCTTCGTTTTCATCTCTCTTCTATATCATGTAACTTCTCTTTTTCTCTAGAAAATATTGTACTGTATGAACACAAGCAAAACAAAATAACTAAAGAAGAAAATTTCATAATCACCATAGCCAACAATAATTACACCAGAGAGAACCAAACCACTACCATAAGGTGCATGGAAATTGAAATAACCATAAATACTGAAAAATATAAAATTTGCTACCTTTAAACTCAGCTGCACTAATCCAAGCAGCAGGAACCACAATATTTTATAAAATTGCTAATTGGAGCATAGGAAGATAGCGTGCAACATCCACATTTCAAGCAACGGCTGGAAGGTTGCTTTCGATATTTGAAGGCATCAAGACATTAAAACCATCAGCAGCAGTTGAAATGATCATTCCTGGGATCTGCACATGCCAATGTAGCTCCTTCAAGTCCTTCTGTCCCTGAAACATGGTTGGGATGAAAAACAGTTAGCACAAAAGACAGGGAAGTGTATTGGACCAAGGACTAGCGATACCCTGAGTGATATAACCTGGTGGAGGAATAAGAGCTGCGGAGGCAAATCATCAGGAGCTTCAACATTATCTTCTATTTCAGTTTTAAATAATGCCTCCTCTTCTTCATCTCGTTCTAATGCCAGGTCCCAGATTCTGAAAGGTAGAGTAAGAACGTATCAGATTTTAAGCATAAAAAGCTGTAGTAAATTAAAATTAGTCATATTATTCTTACGTCAGCAGATGGTCGGCTGAGGAGACTGCCAGCGAAGAACCCTCATGAGGACTCCATTCAATGGAAGTGATGGGGTGTTTATGGTAAGTAAAATGTGCCGCCAAAGAATCTCCTCCTTCCTGCCAAGAAAGGTATCAATAGGAAATTAGAAATTAAGTGATAGAAAGCTTTTCAAGTCTATATTACCAGAACTTAATTAGGTAATTATTTGTTCCTGGGTAGAGAGATAATCGAGAATAAATCAATCATGAACAAAAAAATGTGGGGTTGCCACTAAGTTTATTCTTATACTTCTTATAGAAGCAAACATAAGTGAAGTGCCATTGGTATTAGCTTAATGTAAAACTTCATACTCCACATTTGACAAAACAAACATATAAACCTGCTAAGTTCAATAAATATTCCCTCTTTTTGTAGCTATAAAAGGAATAACCATTAAGTCTTCAACAGTGTCAACTTTAGAGATTACGGGCCATATAAGCAACAGGATGAACCTTATGTCGCAAACTCAACTACAAATTAAACCTACTCACGTCTGTTCTAATATAAACCAAAGGTTGCACTGCACAGTGACCCTAAACTGAAACATTAAGGCATGGTCCCACACAAGTCAAAACTCTCTTAACAAGAAAAGGAGACCCTGAAATACGGTACCAAACAAAAAGGAAGAGCTTCAAAGATAAAGCCGCTAGTACAATCACCAAAATAAAAAAGTGATTCCACACAAGTCAAACCCACTCTCCTAAACTCAAACACCGGACAAGAGGTTAAAGCTTCAAACAGTCAGCAACTAGCAAAACATCAACTGTGCTCGAGATCAGGGCCAGAAGGTACACCAAGCGTCTTACCTAGTCTCATCTTATTTACATGCATACATGAAAGCTAATAGACAAAACATGGCACACCAGTACGATCAATCACAACTTACCAAAAGTCAAGCCGATAGGAAAAATGAAGACCTTAAATGGCTAGACCATCTATTGAAGGTACATTTTCTGTCCCAAATAGTCTGTGTAGGCCATTAAATCATTAGCTCGATCCAATATTACCATCTTTGGCCAAGTTTTCAGCCAAAAATATGGCCAGGCCAGATGAATAGGACCAAAACATAAACCTTTTGAGCCGAACAGAACCCATGATCAGCTCTAGGTAAAAAAAAATGACTGATAAAACTTGGCATATTCTTAGCCTGTATGAAATAAGCATCAAGAATTCAAGAGACCTCTAAAACCTAAAGCAACATATTTAACTGCTCTTAACACAAATTTAGAATCTTGATTAAAAAAATATGGAACCTTTTTGGCAGATATCTGGTTCATGAAATCAACTGTAGGAAAAGCTCTTAGAATCAGCAACTCCACTTATCAACCAAGAGCATCTAATATGCTTCTGGGTGTATCTAAAGCTAGGTACAACCAAGAGTATTTACCCATTTACTAAACCTTTGCTCTTTGGAGTATCGAATGAGCAGACAAATACCTTTGGTTGTAGGTGCACCCAGGTGCATTTATGAAATTCATGATCGGCCAATGAAATGCCACTAAACAAACTTATTACTTTTTTACTCTAGAGAACAAAAGCAAACTACAGACACATGCCAAACAATCCCTTTCTATTGTGAAGAAAATGATTGATTCTATTTTTGAAGCAACACTCTAATCAGCCTAGGCATTTACAGTCTCACTTTTTCCTTTCATGGGGAATCAAAGGATTCACAATTGGATACTGCAACATATTAATGGTGCGTAGTATCAGAGAAGGCACTGTTTAAGCTACCTTTTTTTATGATTCTGGAGCATCTCACATCATCAATCATGTGACCTACAATGTTTGAGTATCCTCTACACATTGCAAAAGCTTATAATTACATGACTACATGTTAGAGATATCTGCAATATGCTGCGACTCAAGACACATGATATAGATAGACATCATTCCATGTGAGCTTAACAATTCTAGCGACTTCACTGAGCAAAACAGATTTATTAAGCCTCACTCCTAAAATTTCAGAGAAGCAAAAGGGTTATTCTACTGTTGAAAAAAAACAATCAAGACAATTATGTTACTTGAAGAATAAAATTTCAAGCCACATTCTTGTCTTAGATACAAGACACTATGTATGTACCTTGATAATTCTAAGATCATGAATGGAAAATGAGCCATATTCTTTTCTTAGATACAAGACACTATGTATGTACCTTGATAATTCTAAGATCATGAATGGAAAATGAGCCATCATCGCTCCCTGATGCAAATAACCAGGGTTCTAACCTGCCAAGCAAGTGTCAAATCCATCAAAACATGTGATAGTGGCAAAAAGTGATAAATAAGGGAGGAAACAGAGAGGTTAATGAAATGCTTAACCTATTCCATGAGATTACATTCACATCTGCATCATGGGCCTTGAAGGGTATTACAGGAGATTTCCCCACACGAATATCCCAAAGTGCAACAGTCTTATCAACAGAGGCAGAAGCAAATACAGAGGGTTCGACAGGACTCCACTGTAAGGAAATGTGTCAAAACAGGAAGAGATAAATAATATAAATGCGGAAATCCAAGTTCAATTTCCTGCTTTCAACAGAACTATGCTTAAAATTAATAAAGCGCACCTGCAGGTCTTCTACGCTAGCAGTATGTCCAACAAATGGGTTCTTGTCAACATTCCATTTTCCTGATGCTGGCTCCCACAAATAAATGGAATTTTGACAATCACCTACACATGGCAAAAGTTTAGTTGCTTCAGCAACAAATCATCAAAAATTCATCAAAAGAGAATTCGTTCAACTCAAATATTGTCATCTCACCAGATACAAGTCTTCCAGGTTCTAAGGGGTTCCAATCCATGGCATATCCTTCATCGTTATGTCTAAACTTACTCAATGGGGCCTGATTAGACACTGAAGTTCCACCCCGACTGGTATCTGTTTCAGATTCAGCTAAGAAATTGAGATGGGCACTGAAATCCCAAACCTGTAGACAAGTTCTCAACTTTAAATACAAAGAATCAAGATAGAAAGGCTGGCAATGTGTACATCTCAGTACACCAACATAAAAGTCTACATGATTGCAGTGCACAGGAATCAGTCAAAGTTACAGAAGATGGCTCATATTTAATATATGTAATTAAGATAGAATCCTAGTCAAATTCATTCAACACTGACCTGCACAAAACCTGTATCTCCCCAAGTTGCACAAATATGGGGATTTTGTGGCATGGAACGGATTCGATTAATGCATCCTTGATGAGCCACCTTGCGCAGCTACAACATATACAAAACACTTCAGTGAAGTTTGATGGACTTATGATTAAAATAGCTCTTTGATACCACATGTGATCACCGACTCTTCTTTAACATTCTTTAACTTTTCAAAAAGACTTAACAAAGGCCATTAAACTGAAATCCAAAAAGAATACTTGCCTGCAATATAGGTGCACTAAATCCGTCCTCATTACCATCTTCATCACTTTCACTGTCACTACCATCATCCAAGCCATCAGCAGCTTTTTCAGGTACTAATCCACGCCTTTTCCCAGATATATTAGATAACTTGAATATTTCAATAGAGTTCAAAGATGGTTTGTCTGCCTGCAGAAGGAAAGAAAAGATAAATGACTCATATATTGGAAAAGAGAGAATCTACAAGCTTTACAAAATCATAACAAAAAATGATAATTAAAACTAGAAAGATCACAACTTTACAGAAACCATTGGCTTTATCAGATTTCCCCCCCACTCCAATGATACAAGACAAAGGTGACGTGCACCATACTCATACCAATAAATCAACAATATAAGCATAATTTCTTTAAGTAAAAGACAAACTATCATCAAATTCAAGCTGATTCTTGTAAATTGACTCCTTGTGTCACAATGAAATTCAAAACAGCATGGGAATCACATCAGCTGCTTGCTTATAATGGTGCCATGCATGCTTCCACTATGTCATGACACAGGAGCTTTCCATTCTCATGAAATCAACTAAAACAAAGCCCACTCTGATTATCCACGATTTAATTGCGTGGTTTGACAATAAAATATAGAGGAAAACTTTCTATCCCTTCCTACGAAACCACATAGTAGTGAAGCCACTTCTACAAAGAAAATGGCACTGCCTCGGCCTCCTCTAAGACAGGTTTTGCCTATTTCAACGCCGCTGCAAAATCATTATTTCACCATCACATTTGAGCATAACCTGGATCCCTAGTTCTATCTAAGGCTTCCTCCTAAACAAGAGGCTTTAATGTTCAACTTCAAGACACTGCATTCTGAGTGTGATCACCCTTCAAGCTTCAGTTATTGAGCAAATCAAAACAGTGTTCAGGTCCCCTTCAGATACCCCTGCGTCACTAGCATTCCAAAATGTCCACAACCTTTTATTAAGAAACAAGTAAAACCTGGATCTTTCTCCTTCCAGTTCTCTTGGAACGTGACTAAAATAGAAAAAGAAGTTCAATTCATATCCGAAAGTGTACATATTTTGTCCAAAATAATTGGATACGACTACAGTCTAAGAATGTCTATGTTTTGGGCTCGATCTTGTGAAGAGTGCCAAGAGACGATATTTTGAACAGCACTAAGCATGTCAATACAAAGAAAATATCCATACACTCCGCCTGTATGTAATTATACGTAAAGAATGACAAAAATTCTTTCCTCTCCAAGTGATGAAAGAAGAACCATGTGCAGACCACTCCAACTGGTCTAACCATTGTAGCCTACATTTCTGATTTACCAAATAGTGCATAGCATTCTGTAGCGTTGTTGTCCTAAAGAACATCCACCGACTTCAATATTATCACCAGCAGCATCATAAAGGAAAAAAACACTGTTTATAGTCTATGACAACTATAAAAATCCATGTTTTGACCGTTGAACATTAAAGCCTCCTATCTCATCAACTTTCACCCACAACTAATGACCCACAAGCTAGCTCTCCTAAACCCTTTGAATAGGCTAGTGTTGCAATTATCCTAGGCAAGAGGGAGTAACATTCTACGACGCACGGATATGTCATATCCATCTCGTATCTCGTACCCGATACGGCAAGGATACGTCCCCAAGACCCTAGGTACAGATGGATGTGATTGGGTATGGCTGGATACGGGTTGGATACGTATCGGGTACGGCCGGTCCATATCCAAACCATATCCAGCTCAATTAACCCAGAAAATTGAAAAAAAAGGCTTTGCAATTTACTTGGATACATCCCATTATCTTTGATCTCTTTTCCTCTCTTCGATTCTCTGACTCTCTACTGGGTTCTTCCCAATGTTCGGCTGCTGGTGGAGTTGTGGTCTAGAAGATGCGGTAGTGCAGCTCAATTAAATATGAAAATGTTGCAGAGATGATAATGGCAAGGAGGAATGCAATACTGGAGTAGAGGAGAAATATGATAAGGAATGAAGGAGCGACATCAATGGTGGGAGTGGGACTCGAAATTTGACTTTCAAGTGACTAAACTTACTAACTTTGGGGGTTCTCTCCTAGGGTTCGGAAGATGGAGATTTGGGAATAGAAAAGATGAATTTAGTTGTAGTAGTATATGGTTTTTATATTTAGAATTTTATAATATTAGTGGAAGAACATGATGATCAACACAATGGTAATTATGGAAAAAAAAAGAGTGAAGAAGGTAAAGTAGTGTGAATGTTAAGAAGGAGAGGGGTGATGTCTTATTTTTTTTGGGTTTGTTTGCATATCGGAATGGAGCAAGTATGAAGTTGTACGGCTAGCCTTGATTAAGAAATCCAGACCATCCACCTAGCAATAGCTCCATTATGTTTGTTCCTAGCAGTAGTTTGGATAGATTTTATTGTTTTTTAATGATTTAGGGTTAGTGAAAAGGTTTCTATATTTTAGTTTGGGCCTAACATGTTGAGTCCAATTTTTTTATTAGGTAATTACTTGATCCCAATTATTCTTTAATGTTTTTATTTTTTATTTAAATTATGCTTTATTTTAATTGTAGGAGTTACATTTGAATTTTTGTAAAATTTTCTATGATTTCAATTTTTTTTTGCCGTACCCATATCTAGAAATTTTGATTTTTCTGTTTTCTGTACCCGTATTCAGATTCGTATCGGTGCAACATATGTACCATTTCCATACTCAATTCAAATTTCATAAAGAGGGGACAATAGTTACAAATACACATAAGCATTGGCTCAAACCTATCATCCATTACAATGTAAAAATGATGTGAAAATCATTGCCAACCTTTATGTGATACTTTCCCATAATAAATAACAACACTATCATTTATTTCCTTCCACCCAACATCCTCTTCTTCAATGTCTATAGACATTTTTGAAGTTGATTTTGTCCTTCTCATTACCCTAGTCCTCACAAAAAGAAATGCATGAGACTAATTCGACATCATTAGAAACTTTTAAAATTTCAAAACCATAGCAATCAAGTATACAAACATCTTTTCTTTTCTACTGACTATATTCCTCTCAGTTTCTAGAGGAAAAAGGAATAAAATCATGCAAATTGTAAGCTGAGGTTTACTTTCTGATTTGGAGAAGTCCATATGACAGACAACTAGAAAACTTATATATCAGTCGCAGCAATGAAAATATAGCATAAAACTGCAGATATGACTTAGTGGTAGTGGAGATTAAGAACTTCTCATCCAACATTAGAGTACAAGGTCAATGAAATTGGTCCCATTATCACTTTCAAAGTGGACAGGTTATTCAAAGCAAATGGAAAGAAGTCATGCCTATATCTATGAAGACTCCACCTTGATGTATCTAGTCTTATTTATATATGTATATATGATGGAAGTCAAAAAGCCTACGTGAACAAATGTATCAATAGTATAATGCATGTACTCGTATATACCATGCATGTGTACACGTTCCTATGCTTATGTTTCGATTTTGTACTCCTAACGTTTTTATCTAATAAGTTTGTTGTTAATGGATTATGTTTAAATAATTTTCAGGTATAACAATTCAAATTTAAATTGGTTCCTTAAATAAAGGAGTTTGTTATGCCATGGACTTTGAAGCATTTGAATACATTCAAAACTCTATCAAGATAAGTTTGAATAAATTGCTCTTCCTAAGTTTATGGAGTTCAATCAAAGATATGCTGAGTTTAACAAGTTGTTGGACGTGCTTATATGGAAGAACTTCAGTCAACGATAACATCTCAACCGAAATTCAAATAATAAGGACATTTTGTTACATTTCAAAATGGCAAAATGGTCTTCAAGAGCGAATATGTGGAACTACTTTGAAATGGTCAGTCAAGAGCCCGAAGCAACGGCATTTTGAATAAATCAGTTATGAAGTCTATCCGTTGCACATATGACTATATAAATAGGTTGAAGCTGAATCATTGAAGTAACAACAAGCCCTCCAACGAAATACACATTTAAGCTACAACAAATTACTTTCCTCTCTAGTACTTATTCTTCATTGTAATTTAGAATTGAGAGAAAAGAATACAAAGTATATCTTGTGAGTGAAAAAGAAATATTAAAGGAGATTTTTATTTCTAGGAATTGAGACGCTAGAGTGTAGCTAGGGAAAGCTACGGTATAAAAGATTGGGTGATAATCTTCGAAGGTGGCTTTAGGTCTCTAAAGGAAGAAATAAAAGTTGTTAAATCCTAAGGGTAGGAAACCCTAGGCGAAGACGTAGGCACATTGCCGAACTTCGTAACAAATACTCGTCCACTTTACTTTTGCATTTACATATTCGTTTTTCTTATGTTCTTTATACATCTCGTAATAACCTAATCAAGTTAAAAGCCTGAAACATACGTCAAAGCTCTTGAAACCTGTTTTATTATTTTCTGCATCTCAAAATCCGTTTCAAAGCTTTGAAAAACCTAAATTCGAAAAACGACCATACTCTATTCACCCCCCCCTCTAGAATATATTGATCCTATTCTATCTCCTATTAATTCTTCAATCGAGTAAAATAAAACAGAATTCATTAATAAGTAACTGATAGCACAAATAAAATAAATAAATAGAACATTCAAGGGATCTCACCTGAGTTCCGGCAACAACATAGACAGTATGAGGAAACTCAGTTCGAACCAATCCTAGATTATCTCGAAGAATATCAAAACTGCAAAAATACCACAAAAGCACCAATGAACTCCCCTAACACCGTGTAAACAAGTACAAAGATCTCAAAATCACGAGGAAAAAAAGAGAGAGAGAGAGACTATTGGTTCCAGCTCCCAAATCAGGGAAACAAATTTCCACAAAAAAATTAGAATCAAACACCATAAAAAAATTGCAGCAGCAACAATAACAATTACACGAGGCTCGCTACACAAACCAAAGATTTTATCTTTAGTAATCATTGTCGACTAACACCAATACAAGTCACTTCCGACACTCGAATTTAACAAGAAACAAAAAAATACCCAACACTTCAAAACATCAAAATTTCCAATACCCAGATTAGTAAATTAAACAATAAGCCACAAAAATCAGGGAAAATCTTTTAACCTCAAACAAGGCCAACCCATATGAAAGGCATGGTAAGAGTTGTAAGTAGAAGGATCAAAATTAAGCTCTTCATCTTTTTCAATGGGGTCGACACCGGGCCGATACACGCGTGGCGCCGGCACTGAAGAAGAAGCCTCGGAGTTCTTGGGACCCTGAAATAAGAATAAAGATGTGAGGACATTGATGCGAAAATGGGGGAAATGCTTAGAATGAATTGAAGAGATGACCTTGCTCTTCTTCTTTCTGATAGATTTGATGCGGCTGCTGAGTCCTCGAGCCATTGTTTGAGGTTCAACAATTGTTTGTTAGGGGGGGGGGGGGGGGGGGGGGGGGGGGGAGTGGATGCTGCAGCTGCCGATGGAGGAGAGGGATTGAAGTGGTGAGGTTTTGTGATTATGAGTTTCAAGGGTATGTTTTGGGTTTAGGGTTTATGTCTAAAACTATTGGCCGAAAAAGAAAAAAAAACTTTTAATCATTTTTTAGCACACCCATTCTTAAAAAAAAATAAAAAATAATAAAAAAAAAACTCCTCGTAATTTTTTCATACACTATTTTCTATACTCCACCACAATATACATCATCTTATTTATTTTCTTTTTAATTTTTTTAATAATGATTATGTTACATATTTAACTTTTCAATACAATTAAAATTACTTAAAATTAATAATATTTTATTGTTTTAATTACTTGTTTAATATAATTGCTGAAGCTCAGAAAATTGGTGAAGCTCGCGCGTGTGTCGCATCCTCATTAGTCCAACAGACTGGTGCTCAACCAGAACTGAATTCACCCACAACAATTATCTCCACGCAACTGACAGTGGGAAGAAACCAAGAATTCAGCCAAAAAATTAAATCTTCCACGCTGTGCATTAATGGGTCCCATGAGCTGCCACTGTTCACCATGAAAACCTCTCACGCCATGCGTGAATTTCTTTTCCCTCAACCATGGTTTTTTTCCTCTCACTGATATGAAGCTCGGGTATTTATTTTACGCTCTTACTTTCACTCGTGAGGGGTTTTTCCCTCACTGGTGGGAGTGATCTAACATGTGGAATCGGCTGGATAATGGGAGAGGGTTTTCTATTTTTGGCAGAAGGCGAAGAAAAATTAAACACATAACACCCGTTTCTACCTTAATGGCATTAGAAACGGTTGACCTACAAACTTTAATACAAAAAATAAACTGAAACTTTTGACTAATGTGAAGGATATTCCCAATTAGCAATTGGAGGTCTATTGGAGCAATTGTAGGATTTCACAGGCTCTCCACATCTACAGATTTATCCGTACAAACCACACATTGTTGGCTAATACTAGCTACTTGCTACAGCGCATTATATATTGCTAGAAGTTCCGCATGGAGTGTATACGAAGCCTAGACTCTCTCTGCTTCTTGACAAAGGATATTCTTGTTTTAATAAATCACTCATCCAATCTCTACTTCTATATGCGAAGAATCTCACCCTCTCTTGAATCTCTTCCATGCACCATCGATCTCAAGAATTAAGCACCTTCCTCCATCAAGAGATCCCCTAACCCAGAAAGTTATTTTAGCATCCTACCGTGTTTGAAATGACAAATCAAGGCTTTTCGGTATGTTGGCAGGGTCTTAGCCTGAAACTCCACTCACTAATAAGCTTCATTATTCTAAAAGGATTGGGTTTCAATTGTTGGAAAACAACTTCATTTCTATGGATTCATATACACCTCAATACTATAAGGAAATCCTCTTGCAATATGTCCTAGCTATACTCCTCTTTTCCTAGAAGTTTAAATTAGTCCATAAACCATTGAGGGAGATTTGGTTCCCAACCATTACTAAATGGTGTCCGCGTTTTTCTACCAAACGCTCATAAATAGTACGCAAATTGATGGATCACTGGGGGAATATGAAATACTAACGCCACCACCATAGAATAGGGAGAATTTTTTCCCAAAAATATGGGGCCATTCGAAGGAGACACGGTGGTGGCTTCTATTCCAAATGCCATCCTGATTATTTTAAGCTTTCTCGATTTTAATTAAAAGTTGGTTAATTATTTTATTTAAAGACGTAATAAAATAATTTATTTTGTGAAGTTTTAATTTTGTTTCCATTTATTGAAAGAGTTGGGTAAATTATTACAAAAAGGTAGAAAATTCATTTAAAATATGTAAATAAAGTTATTTTACTAGATGATTACGAAAACTTTAGCGGATATGGAGTTAATTACAATGAGATTTTTGAACATGATGGATTTTTTTAAAGAAGTTCAGGAAGTGATCTATTAGGTCAAATAAGTTGTTGTAATATGATCTAGTTTTTGTTTGATTGCAGCAACTTAAAAACAACAAGATGAACGAAAGGATAAGATCTTGAGATGTGATTGATGGAGTCTGTGAGAAGAACAAGATTTCAGTGCAGTTCACAGGTTTGACACAAAAAGCGGAAATTTTGTGATTGTAAATTTAGGGTTAAGGTTCGCGAGTTTTCAAGTTGTACCAGGTGGAAAGTAAAAGGTTATTTGAATGGTAGCATCATAACAATGAGTTGATCAAATCTACAGTGGGTCATTAATAGATTACTGGGCTTTGTCTTGCCGCAAAACTAGCAGTGAAAGAAATGAATGACGCACATGTGAAACCTGCAAAGATATTGCCAGTTGTGCTGGAATAGTTTTCCAAAAATCAACCAAATAGGAGGCACAAACATTAAACATAAGCTGAGATTTGATAGGTCAAATTAAGGAAATTGATTCAACAATTGCTAAACTTAGTGATGACTTACTTTTAGTCACTAATTATAACCGTAAGTGCACGGCTGTTGCAGTACAATCACGAGTCGTCCTCTAGCAAGCTAATATAGGGTCAACTTAGCTCAAATTTACTAGATTAAGCTAGAAATGAGTTGTTTATGAAACTAATAACTAAAATTGCAAAGATTAAATTGTGATATCAATAAGAGAAAGGCCTAGGATATTAATACATCCCCACTACACATGCATTAACCATCATCAAATACATCAACATCAATGATCAAATCAAACAACCCTTCAATTATCCTAACCTCGGCTTTTGCTTCTTGTTTAATCTAATTGTATTAGGTGTAGCCCTCTTAATCTTAGCTCTCGCTTCTTGATTAATTAGCAAACATCATTAAGACAAAGGAAGTAATTAATCTCAGTCGTCGCTTCTTGACTAATTAAAGCTATGAATTTAACCTAATGATCAATTTTGACAACCTAATAAAGCAACCTTAATTTGACATTGAGTTGATACTAGAATCCACTTAACACATGCTAGGGTTCATATATTAACATCCTAGAAAAGAAATTACTCACTAATCATAATTAAAAGCCATATGAACAAAAATAAAATCAAACATAAATATAGAAATCATAAAACTATAAGGAAATTAAATTAAATAACAAAGAGACATGAATAAATAAACAAAAATATAATCAACTAAAGAAAAATTAGGGAAACTTACTTGAAATTTAGATTGATGATGAAACTAGGAATAAAACTAGAATATTCAAGAGTAAACAATAATTTTGAGAGAGAAAAATCTAAACAAAAGCCATAGACTAAAACCTAGCAAAAAGAGAGAAGAGAGGAAGAAGAGAGAAGAAACAGAAAACCTAGAGAAGATAAAAAAAAAACTGCTTAAGAGTTGTTACCCAAAAAGCCTAGCCTAAAAAAATTACAAAAACTAATTGCTAATTCAGAAAATTAAATAAAAATCAAATAAAAAAGCCTTTCACCCTCCTGCAATTGTTACGTGAAAGTCTTTAAGTCCATTTTGGACTCTTTTCCTTTTCCTTCCTTTGCTTTTTCCGTGACTCATTCAACTTCTTCTTCTTCTTTTTTTTTTTGAAACTAATTTCTTCTTTGTCTTTTCTTGGCCCAATTTCCGTCATCAAATTTAATACCAGTCCATCATACTTTTGCCACCAATATGCATTTATACTAAAAACCTTAAAAATTAGCAATAATCGATATGATTAAAGCCAAAATATAATTATGGACTTTTAGCATAAATTCGGTTAAATAAACCCGGAATCACCTAAAACTCATCCAAAAGGAGTTTGAATCAACACCGAAAAGTACAAATAAATGTACTTATCACTTAGCCAAAGAATATATGCTTACTTTTTATAGTTTGATGCAGATGAAAATACGACATTCAAGGTGACCAAATTTTTCTTCATACACCCTGATGTGCTTTAAGGTTTTGCTCGTGGCCATAGTTGGTTCTCATTGATTCAACATGCAAAACTAAAGAAGCATAAGTACCCTCTTGTTGAAATAGTTGGGATAGGATCGACAAATAAAAACTTCTTGACCTGTTATGCAATCATGATGAACGAGAAGAGTTATATTTAACATTGGGTGTTGAGAAGTTGAGGAATTAAATGGGCCTTGATGTACACCCTTCGACAATCATTACTGATTACGAGGAAGGTCTTTTTGTGCGGATTACTAAGTTATTTCCATAATCCATACATCTACTTTTCTCTAGCTTGGTATATCAATAATTTTGTGGAAACTAAACAAACATTCGGCAAATGTTTTGAAAATGGGTTCTTGGCCAAAAATCGTGCATGCAACTACAGAAAGGGGGTATGAGCAAGTTGTATAGTCCTTAAGGCATACTTACTAGTGATGTCCAGCAATTGTGCAATATGTGGAGGGTTAATGGTTGCCTCACAAGGAGAAGTTTATGAAGTATTGAATGAACCAGGGTTAATGGTTGGATTGATTCTTTGACCTTGGCTTTGAATCAGGTTCTTGACAATCAGTTCAACAACATCAAACATTGTCTCGAGGATATTAGACGTCGACATGACACAAGATATGGGTAATTCATATTTCAGACGCTCTATGGTCACATTGCACACCAATACTTACTTGAGTTTTATTTGGGACAAGATGAAAAGGATGTCGATGCAGATGTACATTATTGGTAACTAACGAGATTCCTTGTGCATGCACTATTCACCGTACTATTTTAGGAAGGTTCGGCATTGCATCTTGATCAAATCCATCTTTTCTGGTGAATGCTTAAAATTGGAGAGTATGCGAACCTAGAGAATATTGATCCTTCCCAACAAGAAGTGGACTAATTTCAAGAACTTATTGATCAATTTACATCTAGTCAGTGATTTATCATATGTAATGTCACACACATTTTGCACGGCATTTATTTGAATTACGACGAAGAAACCAAAGGGAACGAGATGATTATATGTTGACAATCATGACGTAATTAAAGTGCATTTGAATACATTTGTGGACATGCAGGGTTGTTGATGTGATCGTTCATCATCATCGGTTCAGGCCATGGTCTATCATCATCATTAGTGAATAAGGTCTCCATCGGTATAATTTCATACTTAATTCATGGTTCAAAATCTTATTATATTGTATTACTTATTTGGTATTCTTCTGTGTATTTACCAAAGGAATAAGAAAAATGGATGTTGACCAATTTCGGTACAAAGACAGAATTCCTAACAATATTATGGAGTACTTGCAAGGACGGACAAATGTGGTTGTTGATGGTAATTATGGATTCTAATGCGTTGTTGACGTATTTCACATGTGCGAGGATGACTACTATTTAACACGTCAGACCATCTACAATGATGTCGTCAAGAATCAGGATATATATCGTGAGATATATGGAGACGATCTGGATTGTGCTCTTGAAAGTATCAGTTGGGGAGGAGGACGTTGTGGGTAAGATCTTTGGATGGAAGCTTTGTCAGAATTGTTCCCCATTGCCAATATTTACAAATATGCGGTGATGCATTTCGCGGTGGGATTAGATGATCGAGCTTTTTATTCGTGCACTACAATTCTACCTTAAGATTCTCCGGCCGACGACTATCACCAGCCTAGTTGTGGAGTTTACAATTACAGATTTATGGGCATACAAACATGTCATTTACTTAGATCTATCTCTTGGTTTCCCCGTACCATCGATACATTATATTTGGTTTCAAATTCGTAAGACAAATTGGTATGGGTAGGATCACATGTACCAAGAGCGGAATTCAACAATCGAACGATTTAGCTACTTTTGTACTATAAAATTCTAATGTCGTAGACAATTTTCATAAATAGTTGAATTCCATGTCTATGATACTTTTTATTACTTTTGAAGTTCGAGCCAATGTTTATTAAAAACCCACAACTTTTAGAAAGTAAATTCCAAAGCGAACCCCTTCACAACATCATTAGAATAAGTAACTCAAAGTTTGTGAAAATGATATTGCAAGTAAAATAAAGTAATTTTATCACCAATATTCATGTTGTAGGCATGGACCATATTCTCCCAACCACCTGTCAAGTAAATGGTTGTACTTCAATTCACCACACATTTCTCAAGACCTATACACCATAGGTGATTCTCATGTATCTTAATATCACTTGATACTCAATTAACATTGCATAAATTGGCGGAATTTTCTACATAACAATGACACCTTTAGTTAGGATTCAATGTATATAGAAAATTACAAAGTGAGTTTATAGATGTGTAAAATAGTAGACAATCATACAAATCTTGTTGCCTATTTTGCTGTAAACCTCTTTGTGATGGGAGATATTGCTTATCCTTGGAACGTGCAATTGACTGATTGGTATGCTCAGCAACAAGATTTCAATAAGCAACCCCCAACAACCATTTTTGTATGAGAATTAATAATATTATAATACTAGTTTTACCACCAAACCACATCCTAGGTTTATTTGTTTAAGTTGCTTTATATTTGAATCGTTTGGGTGTAAGACATAATCACTATTATTAACCTTGTGTGTAATGTAATCCTAATTTAGCTAACTAGAAACGGTAGTGGAAGGTATTTTCACTTATTATTGGATTGATAGTTTGATTCAAATAATTTTTCTTACACATTTGATTTATCCCTTTCCTAACATCACTTGATGTAGCTCTCTTTTTAACTCTTGTCATGTAATCATAAAGTTTATTATCTATTTATATTATTATACTATGTTTTATTAACCAAGTGTTATTTGAAATTTTTGTTGTTAGCTAGTTTGATTGGTAGTTGCTAATTCTCGAGTTTAGCTATCTTTAAAAAGCTATTTTTTAAAAGAATGATCTAAGGCCATTTTAATAAAAAATATATTGTACCAAAATTATCAAAAGTTAATAATTTTTTAACACATGTCTAAATGAATCTTGTAATCACCTCAAAATACTACCATATTGTTCTAAGATGTCTAGTGTTTGAACATGTTTTACGACCTTTGAAAACTCATTATTATGCATTCAATGAAACCAAACCTCCTCATATTAACCTATGAACATCTTGTAACATTAGGACAACTTTGTTCATATTTTTTAAAATGACTTGAAAAAAATGTATTATAATCTTCATAATTCTATCGTTTAGTCAATTACAGATCTGGTGAAAGAACACTTTGATATGATTCCCACAAGTCTTACAAGATTATAGTAGATCATAGAAGCGATTGAAACAATCTACTTTCATTAACACTCATTTCATCAATATTCACCATAGGGATGATATGATATTAGGAGCTCTTAAGCAGGTATTAGCATCCATCCAGTGTGCAGTGGCGGTTTTAGTATGTGTTAAGTGGATTCAGCTAAACCCATACTAAAAAAACTGTTATATCGTTTGTAACAGTTATATATATATGCAATTCTCCGCTCATTGGAAAGATACTCATAATGTCACGCAAGCAGCCCAGGTTCGATTTCTTAGGCACTTAACTTGTTTATTTTTTTGCCTCTTTCTCTCTTCTTCACTCAAGCCCAAACCATAACCCACTACTCTGCACTTGCACTGCAGCCTCCAACCGAGTGCTGGCTGCCACTCTGGTGCTCTCCCCACCAAGTCCCGGGCTCCCCGACACTCCAACCCACTACTTCAAACCTTCAGTGATAGTCACCTTCGGCAATCTCCAATTACGCCTTTATTATTAGGAGATAATCATATTTCCTTGTTAATAGTTGTAGTTATCTTCTTTCCGTAATTATAGCTTATGTTTTTATTCTTTATTGACTATTATTCACGGTCAATCATATTTTAGGTTGTTATTGATTTATAGCCTTAATTGTAGGATTTACCATAGCTTTAGTTTCCTTTGTTAAGTTAGCTTACCTTCTCTATTTATAGTTGTAATCCTTGCTTTGTAATTCAATACAAAATGTATTCAAACTCTAATATGGTATCATGAGCTATTGATTCAACTTTTTTCCGCTTCCGCTACTACCATGGCTACACCATCAAAACCCTTTGTTGACGCCGACAAATGATGGTGACCATATTCAACTTCCCTCTTGGATAGTTTCAAACCCAAATCAGACTTTTGCTCAAACCTTTTTGGCAGCATGTAGTCTCTCTATCAAGGATAGCCAACTATCATTTTTTTTCTCCAAACCCCTTACGGAGAAACAAAATAATTTTTGACAACCCCGTAGTTTATCTACCTAGTTTTGTCAAGCATAAACTTATTTTTCCAAACTCTTATGGAGAAACCCATCCACTACTTTTTTTTTTTTAAAAAAAAAAGTCGTTATCAACATTTTCTTATTACAACCACAAATTAACTTTCAATATTGGACTTTACCTTCGGTTGTCCATGTTGCGGGGGTACATTTTCGGCAATGACCAGCTTTCGGACGCCATTACTAAACCTCTTGCTATCTCTTGGTTTAACAACTTGTATTCCAAGATTGGCCTCGTCTCTCGACAGTCCATCTTGCGGGGGAATATTAAGAGATAATCATATCTCCTTGTTAATAGTTGTAGTTATCTTCTTTTCGTAATTATAGCTTATGTTTTTATTCTTTATTGACTATTATTCACGGTCAATCATATTTTAGGTTGCTATTGATTTCTAGCCTTAATTGTAGGATTTACCATAGCTTTAGTTTCCTTTGTTAAGTTAGCTTACCTTCTCTATTTATAGTTGTAATCCTTGCTTTGCAATTCAATACAAAATGTATTCAAACTCTAATATTTATTTCCTTCACACATCAACAGCATTTGCTCCGGTGGGTAATTAGAGGAAGGTTGTACTTTGCTGAAGCCATTGGTGGATGGACAGAGCGACTCATGTAGACCGAGATACTTCTTATGATATTACTGGACTTCATCGGGAGTGGTAGTGGGAGTGAACCAGTGGTATTTAGACCCTTTACTATGTAACTATGTGAGCGAGCTAGTGTGATCGCGTCATGACACTTGTACAATATTCATTCTAATGACTTTAAAATATCATTGTCTATTTCAATAAATGGTGAAAATACATTTTAGGAAAAAAAAATTAGATGGATTCTTCCAAGCCATTTTTTCAAATAAACATAACCACTTTGAAATGATAACATAAGATAAACATTATTATGGTATCAAACCACTTTGAAATGATAACAAAAGATAAACATTATTATGGTATCAAACCACATTGAAACGATAACAAAAGATAAACATTATTATGGTATCAATATTGGCCTCAAATTTGCATTTTTATGTGTAATTTGAATTGGTAAATTCCGAACCCATAACGTAAAATTTCTGGCATCGCCACTTCAAGTGTGAGGTTGATTTTGTCCATCAAGAGAATTAAATTTTGACCCTGTGGCTATTCTTTCTTCCTCTTGATTTCTTCATCTGTTTCTAGTATTACGAGCTCTTAGCATAAATATTTGTGTTACAAATTTATGCTAAAATTTTTTAGTAGCCAAAAACTTGTTGATGCAAAAACTGCTAACAAGTGGAGGACACCCTTTGACTGTGGTCTAGAGTTCCTAGGTGGGGATGCCCTTAGGGGTTACAATCTTCTGTATTGACTTGCAAAAATCAAGGGGTTTTTAGGTCTTACAAGACTGACCTTGTTAACGTCCTCAATAACTTTACATCATTTTGAAATGATAAGGTCTCAGAACGATGTTTGCGCAATAAGAAAGAAGCTAGTGTGTTGGTTCATGATCATGGTGATTTCTAAAGGTGCTTTTAGATTATTATGTGTGGAAGGTTGCCCCTTGTTTTGATTATTGGTTACAATGGGTAAATCATGACTACACCCTAGGACCGAGATTGGTGAAGTTTGGCCAGATTTGTTATTAAAGATAAAGGTTCATAATAGCATTAAGAATGGATACAGCTGGTCAAAAGGCTGAATGAGCTGAGTCCCTTGGAAAGTTCGACTTTGAAAAAGGTTAAATTCCCTTAAACAAAGCTTCAGTACCTAGTTTGTCGTGCAAGGGACTTCGGGGGATGAGGCATGCTGGATAGATGGGAGGTCAGTGATAATCCTAGTTGGGTTCTCTGTAGGCTGAAACCGCCGAATCCTGAGATCAAACCTGCACTCACCTATGACCTATCCTTTGATGGTTTGTTCAACTAAAATTTTTCTGCGCTCATAGAGCTTCGACGCAGATAGAGTGCAGAAGTCGCAACCTGCATAATCTATAGAAGTGGATGAATCCAAGATGAAAGGTTTCCATAGTAAAGGAAAGTTGGTTTTGCTATCCTTACTACTGCAATCGGTTGTTTATCTCAGCGCCGAACTTGGACTTACCACCGATACCTGCAGTATAATGCAGAGAAGTTCCAAGTTTAAAATAAAAATTCGTACAAGTTTGCTATTCCTAATACTGAGACCATGGATTCCTGAAAAGGGTCAACTGCAAAATGAATAAATGCAATAATAGATTAACATTGACATAAAGCAAATGGATATACATGTCAATGTGATTCTTTTTTATAATGTATGATACTTTCATCTACTCTGGTGGCTAAACTAACTATCGGCTGTATAATCTGCATTTATAGGAGAAATTGAGGATCCGCGGTTGTCCAAGTCAAAAGAAAATCTTGCAATTAATGTATCACTTCATATCTTAAACCATGAAGGATAGCTATGCGTGCAAGTACAAAAGCGAGTTTGTTTGTTGAAGCGCCAACTTTTTAAGAAACTGCTGGTGTACCACTTGTACCTTTAGTTTCTTTGTCTTGTGAGGAACACTACGAGGCCAAAGCTGGCCATTATTGCAATCTTCATTATCTGCAAATATGAAGAAAATTTATTCGTCATATACTTCAGCCACTATTTTCTACAGTCAACTGATGGAGATCAAGAGAAAACAAAACCTGTCCGCCTGGTCCAGCAAAAAGAATGTTAGGTCTTCTGTTTGGATCCATTTTTTTGGATCCAGTAGAACCCTTTTCAGTTTTTCTCTGAGCATTACCAGTATCTGTGAGCTGAAATCATAACAAAGAAAACTTTTTTATCAGAAGTTTCCTTTATAGCAATTTTGACTACATATCGTCCATCAAAGTAGAACACATAGCTAAACTACTTTCCTTCCAAGGAAGAGCTTCATTAATTGTACTTGTGATAATAAAACGACACATGACTAAGCACTAAGCACCCTAATCAACTGTTATTAGCACGTCTCTTTGCCAACTTGATGAACATAGTTGTTTAGAAGAAAGTATCTTAGTGTAGCACAACAGAATTACAGACAATTTATGCATGATGCACTAGTAAATGAAAGTGTGTTTCAGAGTTTTATAGGATGAAAGAAGAGACAAACACTAGTATAAGCTTCTTGTGGTCATCTAGCTGGACTGACCTTTTCTTGATCATTATCTCGACTGCAATTGGAAAGACAACCTTCAACTTCATCAACAAATGTCCTATCATCATTGACAACACATGAGGGTATCATTTCATCTAAAAAAATCCAGTCATGAAAGCTATCGATCGAACAATGCTCATTCCCATGAAATTTTTCAGATTTTGGTCTATGTTGAGAAGATTTCCATTGTTTGCTTCTCCATTTCTTCTCAGTGACAAAACTATCATTGGTAGACAATCCATTCTTTTTGTTGACTAAATCAGTAGAAAACTGCTTTCTTCTAGGTAATGCTTCAAGGAGTGTCTTCAAGGAAAATATACTTCTTTCAGAAGCAAGTGATGTTTGCCTCTTTTTCGGAGAGTTTGTTTCCTCTTTTTTCTCTTCTATCATAAATTCGGTTTTGGATATATAGTTCTCATCATATATCTTTTCCCCATCATCTCCACTTCCTTTTCCTATTCCCTTTGTAGTAGAAGGATCCAGTGCTGTTTCCGGATCTGGCAAAACTGTTTCAGAACTCACAGACGCTATCTTCTTTAAGATTGGCACTTTCGAAGGTGTATCCACTTTTGAATTACTGCTTAACTGATCTTTTTTCTTCGTTTTATTATTAGCAGGTAACAGTTTCCCTCTTTGTTTCTCTATTTCCTCTGGAACTGAAGGAGCAGGTGCTGTTTTGGAATTCACAACAACTATCTTTTTTAAGATCGGCTCTTTATGAAGAGTATCCACTCCTGTATTTCTGCTTAACTGAGCTGTTTCCTTTGTTTTATTATAATTAAATAATAAATTCCCTCTTTCTTCCCCTATTTCCCCTGAAGTCGAAGGAGGTGCTGTTTCTAAATTGAATGAAACTGTATTAGTATTGACAACAACTGTCTTCTTTAAGATTGGCAATTTGAAAAGATTACACACTGTAGTATTACTTCTTAGTTGATCTGTTTCGTCTGTTATACTACTAGTATGTACCATTTTCCCACTTTCTTTCCCTACTTCCTCTGAAGCTGAACGAGCTGGTATTGTGTCTAAGTCAGACAAACTGTTAACAATCCTCTTTTTCATGATTGGCACTTTGGATGGAGTATCCTCTGCAGTATTACTGCTTAACTGATCCGTTTTCTTTGTTTTACTAAAAGCAGGAAATAATTTCCCTCTTTCTTCCCTTACTTCCTCTGGAATCAAAAAAGCTGAGGGTGTTCCTAATTTGGACAACACTGGTTTAGTCTTGATAGAAACCATCTTCTTTAAGCTTGGGATTTTGTTTGAAGGAATATCCACTGCTGTACTACTCAATTGAGTTGTTGCCCATGTTTTATTAGCAACAAGTGATTCTTCCTGATTTTCAAAGAAAATAAAAAATTCTGGGTATCTCATTTTGAAAATTGGTATATTTGCAGTAAACTGTAAAAGACTACTCCATATGTTACTCGGACTCAACTACTTGTGTCAGACAGGGGGCACAAGTATCACTCTACTACTATATGAAAATTTCCAAAGGTTTTTAGTTCCAAGATGAAATATCAATTGTCCATACCTATGGCGGAGTGTAAACTGAGAGTCCGAGTAACATAGGTAAAAGACATTTTGAGCATAACTGTGTAAACAGATACCTTCACTGGACTACTGCTTAAGGCAAGTATCATTTTCCTTACATTGCTAGGTGTTTTATCCAACTGACTCTGCAGCTCTGTGCCTTCTCCTTGAATTCTTTCCTTAAGCTGTTGATAAGCTGGAAGCTTATCCAATGCCCCAGTTGATTTAGAGGAGGAGAATGCCTGTTTCTAGATAGGCAGAAAGTGTAAACAGAACATATTTTTTGCCAATAGAGAATATACATCAAAATTTAATCAAATATGACAAGAATTACTTGTTTTTTCTGAATAGGTTGAGCTTTGTTCAGAACTTTAACAGAGGAATCAGCAGATATCTTGTTAGCTTGGACGCTAGAGGGATCCACACCTCTCTCCTGAGACTTGAGTGAATCTTGTGAAGATGCAGGGCTGATATTAATTTCAGTACACAATACCGAATAAAACTGTCAAAGAAATTTCTTTTTGTACCTCAAACTTAATGCACACATACTTCATGACAGAACAAAGCTGAGGAACAAAGATGATGCGGACCTACCACCAGAAGCACCTGCTAAATCAGAGCTACTATGACTTCTCTTCAGAAGATCCTCCCATTTTTTCCGAGTCGCAGATTCTCTCTGCAAATCCACAAAAATCCTACGCATTACATAAAAGCATGAAGGCTGAGGATGAATCAACTTGAAGACTTATATATATGTGAGATTTCAATGTCATACTTTAATCGAAATTATTTGATTTTCAATACTAATCCCTACAAAAGTATTGGCACTGTCATATGCAGGTTCTGTTGTAGGACTAATAAAGCCTCTAGAATCTGACAGATATTTACCATACTACGAATCCGGCTCTTTTCATCTTCAGTAAGGACAAAATGCAGTCTCATACGGATATGCCCCCCGTCTGTAAGAGGGAATAGATCATCCCAAGTACCCTTCTCAACAATCGATCTAGCTTCAACATCTGCAAAGCAACTTCACCTCCGTCAGTGACCACTGAATACTCCTACACGACTTACAGATATGCTCAACATGGCTCAAATTCAGGTTTTACAGAACTGACAAACCTGTATGTGCTATTTCCTTCCCTTCAGAGTCATGTATTGACACATTCAGATGCTCCCGAAGTGATACTAATGCGCTAAAAGATTCAAAAAGCGTAGAATTCCATCATTACTAGCTCAAATTCGGGCTCAACATAAATCAGAACTCTTTCATTATATAGTACTAATAACAAAGTATCACGAAAGTTAACATGAAGTCAAGTGACATTACAAAGAAGTCTCTTCCTTGTTCTTCATCTCATGTGCTTGCTTTCCCATACAGACTGCATTGTACCAAAACTATGACATCAAAACATGACACAAACTAGAGATAAAAAAGATATTTAAACAATTTCCATACCTTTAACACCCATTGATGAAGACTGTGGTGGAGATGGAAGTCCCACCAATTCTAGTACTGAAATATTAGTAGTTATATATCAGTTACAACTCACTTCAGTAAGCTACACAAACTAAAACATGAACAACTACCACTTACCCGATACATGGATAGTTCCCGGCATTGAAAACAACTATTATAATCGAAAGAAATATTTTGTGTCAAATTAAATGCAGATTATGAGTAGGTATATCCGTATATGAAAGGGAAGAAAATCAGGAACATTTGGTAGTTTTTGAGATAGGACGGTACTGAGTTAGGATTAGATGTGGATGAACCACATTGTTGAAGGGATCTAAGATTGGGGCCCATTCAAATTCAAAGAAATATCATTAGTCACCTCAATTTTTCACATGTAAATCACATATTTGTCTCTTTCATGCATTAATTTATTTTTAGAAAAGAAAACAAAACCAACAATTTCAAGAAACTCTCAACAATAACTAAAAGACTAGTATGTGCCGTACTAATGCACAATTTCTTATAATATTAAAAAGTTAATGAAAGATACAAAAATAGCATAGTTAATATTTTATTATAATTAGTTTAAATAGATGATTCTAATACTAGTAAATAAATACTATACATATATCGTTATTTATGTCTTTTATCTCACATTTCTCATCCTATTGTGTTTGTTTTTCTTTCAATTTTAATTGACTTCATACAATAATTTGTTTTGTTCATATTTTCGGGTTAGCTGGCAAAGCTAAGGAATCAAAATTTCATTGATACCGTTTACAACATTGTCAGAAAATTCGAGTTTAGTAATTCTGTTTACCACTATCTGGGTTCTAATTTGGGGTATTAAATTTGTGCTTCTGATTTGGTTAATCATATTCAAGCTTTAGGAAAGGCAACTCTATCTGTGTGTATCATTCATATCTTTTTCGTTGGATAAAAATAGATATGAGTCAATTGATTTATTTGATTTTTTGTATAATTTTATGAAGTGCAGTATTAGCATTCGTGGTAAAACTCACCATCTTTAAGTTTCTTCTACTTAATACACATAAATTCCTCTACTTTAACGAACAGAAAAAAGAAAAAATTAAACTGATGTTGTTGCATTAACTGTAACAAATAACAAATTAATGGAATTGACATATTTATTTCCGGCAAACGGATGGAAGAAATTGGTGTTTCACATTTAATGTGAAGAATGAAAATATCTCTATTTTCTACTGCAATTGTAAAACATAGGTTCTAAATTATGTTACTATGGAATTTTTAAATTTTTGTGTCTAGATATGTTCAAACAGAATACCATATGTTCTAAGCATAATTTTATAAATTAATTATAATTTAATAAAAATTTCAGATAATAAAATTAAACTCAAGATTAAGATTTAAAAATATTAAATTTTTGAAGATTTCTTACCCTGAATTTGATTTTGCTTCTTATAAGTTAAAAAAAAAACAAAATTGACAAATAAACGTTCAATTTGTTTGAAATTCTCATAATAATACTTGTCTTTTTCTTGTGTAAGTGATTGCATGAGGAATCATTTGTTCTTCACTTTGATCCATTTATTCACTCGAAGTATTGGTTTTGATATTCTAGGGGTTGTTTTGCAAATTTATTTTATCTAAAATGTTCAATTCAATGGTTTTGATGAATTTACCATACATATGAGATCAGGTAAGAACTATTATGTTATATAAGAACTCTTTCTATACAAGAACCCATATATCGCCGTCAATAATTAATTATGTATTGATGGTTGTGATTAAATCGTTAGTAATAGCAAAGTTGTAAATAAAGAAATTTGGGGGAATTATTTGGTAGTTTCCATTAATGATGGTTTGTCTTCTCAATGATTTCTCTGTGACATTCAACTTTCTCAATTATTTGGTAGTTTTTAATCTATTTCTAGCATTTTCTCTACGAATTTAGAAAAGTAGAACTAAACTTTAAAATAATAGAACAAAATTTAGAACAATAGAACTAAACTTTAAAATATTTTTGAATTAAACTTTTGAACAATAGAACTAAAATTTGAAAGAGAAGAGAAAAATTCAGAACAGTAGAACTAAACTTTACAATAATATAACTAAAATTTGGAACAATAAACTAAAATTTAGAATAGTATAGCTAAACTTCAAAACACTAGAGCCATACTTAAGAACAATAGAACTAAACTTTAAAAAAATTTTGAATTACACTTTTGAACAATAAAATTAAAATTTGAAATAGTAGAGAAAAATTCAGAATAGTAGAACTAAACTTTAAAACAATAAAACTAAAATTTGGAAGAATAGAATTAAACTTCAGAATAATCAAATTAAACTTTAGAATAATAGAACTAAAATTTGGAACAATAGAGCTAAACTTCAGAAAAGTAAACTAAACTTTAGAGCAAAAATTTGGAACAAAAAAACTTAACTTTAAAATATTTTTGAATTAAACTTTAGAACAATAGTACTTAAATTTGGAACAGTAGAGAAAAATTTTAGAATAGTAGAACTAAACTTTAGAACAATAGAACTAAAAGTTGAAACAATAGAATTGAACTTTAGAACAATAGAACTAAATTTTAGAACAATAGAGCTAAAATTCATCACACTAGACCATACTTTAGAATAATAGAACAAAAATTTAGAACAATAGAATTAAACGTTAGAATACGTTTGAATTGAACTTTAGAACAATATAACTAAAATTTAGAACAATAGAGAAAAAAATTTAGAATAGTAGAACTAAACTTTAGAACAATAGAACTAAAATTTAGAACAACCGAATTAAATTTTAGAACAATCGAATTAAATTTTAGAACAATCAAATTAAATTTTAGAACATTAGAGCTAAACTTCAGAAAAGTAGAACTAAACTTTAGAACAATAGAACTAAAATTTAGAACAACCGAATTAAATTTTAGAACAATCGAATTAAATTTTAGAACAATCAAATTAAATTTTAGAACATTAGAGCTAAACTTCAGAAAAGTAGAACTAAACTTTAGAACAATAGAACAAAAATTCGAAACTATAGAACTAAATTTTAGAATATTTTTGAATTAAACTTTAGAATAGTAGAACTAAAATTTGGAACAATAGAATTAAATTTCATAACAACATAAGTAAACTTTAGAACAATAGAACTAAAATCTAAAACAATAGAATTACACTTCAGAACAATCGAATTAAACTTTGGAATAATAGAACTAAATTTTGGAACAGTAAAGCTAAAATTTAGAACAGTAGAATTAAAATTTAAAGCAATAAAACTAAAATTTCGAATAATAGAACTAAAATCTAGAATATTATGAATTAAAAGTTAGAACAATAGAACTCAAATTTAAAACAATAGAGATAAAATTCAAAAAAGTAGAATAAAACTTTAGAATAATTGAACAAAAATTTGGAACAGTAAAACTAAATTTTAGAATACTTGAACATGATCAGAAATTTTGTTATAAATTATCAAATTTTATAATCAAATAATTAAGGCTAAGTAAATGTTGCCATTAATTACATTTGTGAAGCGTGTCAATTAAATGTTACTACTAATTAAATGTTGCCATTAAATATTTATATATTTGCCATTAAATATTGAAGTGCACTGAACCATTAGATTGTTTTGATCAACGATTGCAAATGAGTTCTTATATATTAACGAGTATTTATATAAGGAGGGGTTCTTACCTGAACCCGCTTGTAATTACAACTATATCATTAACGATAGTTGCACGTCCCTAATCCTCCATCCCTACATAGGGAGGAACTCTTTCTGAATTCCTACACGGCTACACGCACATCTTATAAGAAAACTAATATTTTGTTAAGGAGTATAAACAATCACCCAGGATATTACCGAACCCAATAACTAATTGAAACTTATGACTCAAAAATAGATGAGAAGTTTGATCCCAAAAGTCTAATTCATTGATCATCAGCTTGCTGTAATACAACAAAACAATGGAATAAATCTACAAGAAAGATGGTGAAGATTGATATGATGAATCACTAACCACGTCATAATGTATGATCTAAAAGTCTAAGTAGATAATTAATTGAAGGATTGAAGGGCATGGAGGGTAGCATGACTAGAACTATTCCAGAATACCAGATCAATTGCTGGGGATTAGGGACTGTTAACCGTGTTTCGTAATTATCGCTCAGAAAATTCACAATATGCGTGCAATCTTCTTAAATCTGCGAAGCAAATCCATTTTTAAATATGTTCTCAACTTCCTCCAAAAAATAAGTTCTCAAGGTGGTGAGTCTCCATTCTCCAACCCCCTACACCAAGCCTAACTTTTACGTTTGAAGTGGAAATTGAACCCTTTCACGCACATATATACGTGACTGTCAGAAACACAGCAACGGAGAAAGCTGCAGAGCTCCATCTGCTCATTGTGTTGGTGTTAAGTAACATAGGGTGGTAGAACGCCATTACATAAGAGTAAACTGAACATAAAGGAAAAACTTGTTGACCTACATACGTTATTTGCAAGGCATAGCATTGTGCCGAACACAGCTTAATTACAGGACATTCTTTCCTTGAGCTCTAAAAATAATCATTATTCTATTTCCAGTGTAAGAAGGCGTTAACTTGTTGAAAAAGTTATTTCTTATCTAAACCATAGGCAAGAATATTTATCCCTAAGTCAGCCCTCAAACACTGAGCACCTCAAAAATGGCTCACACATTTGAGATCATGCTGTTAGACAATCTGCAGCATCCGAACAATCAGGTTCAAAAGCTAAACACGAACTCTTATTGACCAGATGGAAGGGATTGGTTTTGCCATTATAAACTGCTTGAGGATGGCCTTTTCTTCATATTTTGCTTCTTTTCATCTCTATTCATGGGTTTGACCATTCTGCTATCATCTAGAATGCACTTGACAGCTCTTGATGCTGATCCTCAGCAATTGGCTCACACCCCTTCACAAGCCATAAGACTCTCCATATTTGCTAAACTTAAGGTAGTACCACACAAATCATCCATAATATTGAAGTTTGGAGTACTAAATGATTATCCATTAATTCTATACATCAAGTAATTATAAGGTCTA